>CM064541.1:16060480-16797047 GCA_032716605.1 Paralithodes platypus
TCCCCGTAGGGGGGCAGGTGGTAGCCCAGGGGCCGCAGAGGTGTTCCTCGCGGTGGTCGTGGCCGTGCTCGCAATCCTGCCCCCCGATCGTGATGCCGGTTGGACCGACAACCCCTTCGACCCCCAGCCTGATCTGTTCTCAGGGACCCCTGGCATGCAGGTTCCCAAGCCGGTGACTCCTCTCCAGTTCTTCCAGCTCTTCTTCACAAGGGAGATGCTGCAATACCTGGTCTTGGAGACAAATGCTTATGCCAAGTTCGTTGACGGAGCAGACGGTCTTTGGCACCTGTTTGGTGAGGAGGAAATGGCCAAATTTCTTGGCCTGTACTTCCTCATGGGCATCACCAAGATTCCTTCTCTGAGTCACTACTGGCGTTCAACTGTCCTTCACGACTACCCAGTATTTCGGAGAGCGATGAGTAGGGCTAAGTTTCTAGCCTTGTTGAAGTATTTCCATGCTTTCAACAACAAGGCAGTCTGCAGGCAGAACAAGGACAGGCTTGCGAAGGTTCGGACGGTGATCGAATACCTACTTGAAGGCTTCAAGCTGGCATACATCCCCGCCGAAAAGCTGTCCCTTGACGAAGGCAGCCTTGGATGGAAGGGTCGCCTTTCATTCAAGGTTTACAACCCAATGAAGCCGACTAAGTACGGTATCAAGCTGTTCATCCTGGCAGAGGCGTTGACTGGCTATGTGTGGGACTTTCGGGTCTACACCGGTCTGGGTACACCTCTTCAGAAGACGGTGGAGGGTCTCACGGAGTCCTTCAGAGGCCAGGGGTACAGGCTGTACATGGTCAACTATTACAACTCAGTTGACCTGTGCCAGCAAATGCTCACACACAACATCTATGTGTGTGTGGCACCCTGCGCCTTGTACAAGGAGCTCCTAAGCGGTTGTGCGACATTGCTAAAGCAAAACAGCTTGAACGCGATGCGACAATAGCAATGAACAACGGCTTAACCATGGTCCTACTTTGGCGAGACAAGCGCATCGTCAACATGGTGTCCACTTTCCACAAAGAGGAGACCATCCCGAAGCTTGTCAGTTTCAAAGAGAAGGACCAAGGCATCGTGGACAGAGGGAGATCTTCAAACCTGTTTGCGTTGAAGACTACAACATCCACATGGGTGGGGTGGATCACTTCGACCAGATGGTCCAGTACTACCCCATCCAGCGAAGGACGGTCAAGTGGACGAAGAAGATCACCTACTACTTCATCCAAATGGAGCTCTTCGACGCCCATGTCCTGTACAGGAAGTGCTACCCAAGGAAGAAGATGACCTTGCTGGACTTCCAGGAGCACATCTGTACTTCCTTGCTGCACTTCAACCCTGCAGAGTGGCCTATGTCGGGGAGGCCAGTCCACCGAGCACAAGATCTGCCGCCTGACCAGCGTGAGCCACAGAGGCATGCATGCAGGCAACGGCAACCCGGTGGACCATCTGGGTCGTCCGACGACGACCATCCAGACTCCCCAGCCCCTGCTGCTCCTGACAACACTCCACCCTCTCCTGTTGCTGCTCCTGGTGGAGGCATTGAGAGGGCACCACGTCTCGATGTCCCCTCCCCACCACCAGAACCAGATGATGCTGCTGCTGCCCCGGGGGGAAACTATGTCCTGGTTCAACCCCCCGTGGTACTAGCACCTGATGCAGCTGCTGCTGGTGACGATGGGGAAGCAGCTCTTGAAGCTGCCAACCAACAGCCACCAGTACTGGAAGCAGCACGAGCGGTGCGAGTCCGGAGACCTCGACCTGAAGTGGTCCCAAAGCCCCGTCCTATTGTTCTGAACCTATTGTTGAACAGGGCCTTGGACCATTCTCGGCAGAGGATTCCGGCCAAGAAGCGACTCCGTTGCTATTACTGCAAAGTAATGACCGGCATTCGCAAGGACACTAGCTTCCGCTGCACGACTTGCACGGTTTCCCTCTGCATTGACGTCAACGACTGCTTCAACCTTTTCCATAGTCAAAATGCAGGTGTCCTATAGCCAGGAGCCATGTGCAATCATACTTTCATTTCTCTTCTCCATTCACCCGGCTTCATTCACCCACCTTCATTCACCCACCCTCGTTCACCCACCGACATTCACCCACCTACATTTACCCACCGACATTCACCCACCGACATTCACCCACCTTCATCATCAAAGTGGATATAGGCCTCCTGGGGAAACCACTCTAAAAAAATAATGAGTCTAATGCAGTACCTCCTAGGGTGGCTTGGAAATCTGCATATTTCTGTGGTTTGACACCTTTATATATATATATATATATATATATATATATATGACACCTTGTATATATAATATATATTATATATATATATATATATATATATATAGATATTTATATATTATATATTATATTACTTTTTGTGTGTACAATAGAATTATTTCTGAATTTATTACTTGATGATAACCTGGCTTTCTTGTTTTGTTTTTTCAGTATCAACCCAGGAGCCATTTCCCTTCTCGTTGGAAAGGGTTGTGGCCTATCGGTAAGTGACAACCTTCATGACTGACATGTCTGCTATGAACATTATACAATTATGGGCAAGGAAAAATTATATAAAAGTGTTGTATATTGTGGCAAAGATAAACAACTGTATAAACATTCTCATATATTTACATAACAATAACAGTGCATGGAAACAATTGCGCATAGCTCGTGAACCAATTACGCTATATTATTTTGGTTTTCACCATTAGAAAGGGCATAATTTTCCTATGACGGTGATATAAACAGTTATATACGTATCCGAGCAAATAAACCAACGCCGAGGTGGGGAACAGCTCGGAACCCGGCTAGCGTCGGCGGAACAGAGACGGGTGAAGCGTAAATATTCGCATTTTGGCTCTTCATTTCAAATATTCATAGCGCAAAAAGTATTCGTCGTAGGAACTTCTAGTTTGTTTTATACTCATCAGCAATATCTACCGTATTCATACAGCCTAAATTTAAAACCATAAACTTTGTAGCAACGAAATAAATCGAAAATGTTATAAACCATATCAATAAAAAACAAAAAAACAAAATCGGTCACTGCTTGAGAACTATTAAAGATAAATAATTTCTGTTTTCAGATATGGAAAGAGGAGAACAAATACTATTATTTGAGCAAAAAAGAATATATGATCATCAATCACAATTTAGAGCTAGGGCGGTGTGAAGACAATTGCATGGGAAATAATTGTATTCCGGACTCATTTCCACTTTCATATTTCGATTAATTTAAATTTTGTTTTGTTTTATCATGTACTATAAATATTCCTCTTTCCATTGACATATGATACATCACAATAAACAGCATTCTGGTGGATGAAAATACAGAAAAACACAAGGCTTCGAAAACTCGCCCAGCCTGATATTTCATGGCAAATTAGAGAAGGTCTTACCATAAGTTACATATTTAAGTTACCGAATGCGGGAGGGTTAACTTCCAGGTTATGTAATGTTTGAGAAAAGCCGAATTAATAGAAATGGAGGTGGCGTTTTATTTGTTATTAAAGAAAGTCTTAACCCGATCCTCTTGTCAAAACCGCAAATTGTAAACGTATACACATCCTTTGTGCTAATTAATAATAATAAAGGTACAAAAATAATTCTTGCGTAAATATACAGACCTCCAGCTCAATCAGTGCACATTGACAGCATTTTATGAATGAATTCAGATGTAAGTAACACAGAAGATACTGTAATTATTGGCAACTTTAATTTACCTGTGATCAAGTGGGGCGCTATTCTTACCTCACACTCTGGACATGACTTGTATGCAAACTTGCAAGAGAGTACTTACAGAAATCGACTGGAGTTCAATGATTAACAATGATGATCTAACCAATCATGGAGATTTTTCATCTCCACTTACTGGAATGCAGTACATGAGTGAATACCATTAAAAAACCGAAGATCATTAGATAATAATAGGCCTAAGTGGTGGAATAAAGATATTGCGGATTGTCTGCTTGCTAAAATGAACGCTCATGATAGATTAAAAATCTCTGACACCCATGAAAATAAAGTGATATGTGTAGATCTACGACGCAAAGCCAAAAAGTTAATCAAACAAAGTAAAAACACGCTAGAATTACATGTTGCAAATCAAAGTAAGACAAACCCGAATTGTTTTTATTATTACATCAGGGAAAAGAAAGTAGTGACTTCAACAATTGGACCGTTAGTCGATGAGAAAGGAGATTACACTAAAGATGAAGCAAAAATTAGTAACGGTCTCAACACCTTTTCATCAGTTTTTACAACCGAAGACCTTTGTAATATACCTACAGCATCGCCGGTTCAGGTAGATAATTCTAACGTTCTAAGCAGTATCAGCATTACAGAGAGAGAAGTTTTGAAATGTTTAGATAACTCAAGATAAATCGCCCGGACCTGATATGATCTCGCCTAGAGTTCTATAGGAAGCTAAGGATGAGTTCTCCAAACCACTGACATTACTATTCAATAAATCTATGCAGTCTGGAAGTATGCCTGATCAGTGGAAGCTAGCCAACGTAACACCGATATTAAAAAAAGGCAGCAAATCCCTACCCAGTAACTATCGTCCAATTAGCTTAACCTAATGCTAGAAACACTCAAAAGAGACAAACTCGTAAATCACTTAGAGAAAAATAACATACCTAACCCATTGGCTTTGGGAGACATTCTGGAACGTGCTGACAATTTAAGGCAGTTAACTGGCTCTTAAAGCCTGTAGAATCAAGTGCGAGGGAGCGGGAGCGCAACAGGCCACACGCCCTTCCTCCAGCCAACCGGTTGCAGCCATGGGAACTCTGAGCCATGCTCTCGCGAGATATACAGCGAGGCCAAAGGCAAATGTAGTGCGACATTAGCGATAATTGGTCATTTTAGCGAATGTTTATGGTAGCGCTGCGGGTGAAGCCCGCAAGCTACAAAGCTCGTTGTGGTGTCATTTTGAAGCTATTTTCTTCTAGTTTTCGGCGGAATAAATTTCATTTTATTCAGACACTTACCTAATCAATCAGGAGTGCCTAAATTAGCCCTAATATGGCGGAAATATGCCCGCACCGAAGGGGTTATAGATACTCAACATGTTTTTTGTCATAAACGCTCCTGCTTAACAAACCTCTTAGACTTCTTCCACGATATCCTCAACCTATATGATGAGAGTACAGCTGTAGATATTTGTTGTGCCGGGTACTGATCGTTTAGCTCCCTTGATACAGTCCTTAAAACAATCCAGTTCTGGTTTGATGGACTTAAATATACTTGACAGGGACGTCCCGAGTAGGTTCTATAAGCAGTAAAATTGGTATTCAAAGGTTCAATATAATACTCAATAACAACACAAGGAAGAACACAAATTAATATTTTATTTAATAAGCAGGAAAGTGGGTTGAGACGAATAAACAATAAGGCAAATCCCACAATAAGAGTAGATATATATATTGTCCTTATGTCAGAACAATGTTACTTATACCAGAAGAACTCAATAGTGAGAGTCTAGTATTACATCAGATCATGTGGAAAAACATACATAAAGGCATAATGTACAAGAATCAATTTTAACCTTCAATGCAATAATAAATGAGAGTAGAATATCTTCCATTTTCAAAGTGACTTCAATGCCCTAGATAATGATCCTAGGGTGACAATAAGAAGAGTTGAGGTTAGAAAGATACTGTCACAGGAGGCAAGGGGAGTCACGCGTGGGGCTCAGCTGACCCTTATAAACTGACCGCATGAGCTTGCCCTCAGGTCAGGTCACTGGGAAGGTCACCAAGTGAACTGAGATGGTAAATAATACTTTTTCTAGTTAATGCAACTATGAACTTAGCTATAGTGTGATGTTACTTTACTTTAGAGGAAAGGGCTGAGATTATTATTTATAATAAATGAGAAGTATCCAAATCGCTCTCAAGGAAGTTATATCTTATTACGGAATTATATTACTTGAACATATGCTACGAACCGAACTTAGGAATTTGTGTTACTATATTTTTCTTAGGTAAAGCAGAGTAACAACGTGAATTTAATAAGAGCAAAAGGTAGTTTATTTGGTCTGCTGATTTGTATTAATTAGGTCAAGAAATCTTCAATATTCAAAATTAAGACAACACACGAAGATAAGCAAAATAACTAACTGAGTTCCAAAAGACTCAGACTTGAATGAACACTAGTTTTAATCTCAGAACGGGAGAACCGACTGATTAACAGTTATCGATCGGTAGATCGTTCTTAGTAATTTAATTGGCGCTAATGACGAAGTTTAGCTCATTGATATTTAACGCAATATCAGATCCGCTTCTGAACGAGTTAACAGGGCGAAGTAAATAAAATGTACAGGCACAATTAGTACATGGGCGTAGGTGACGAAATCCTACTCATTGATATTTAAAACAGGCAGCACCAGACACGGGCCTGCACGGGTTAACAGGGCGAGATGAATAAAATACACAGATACAATTAGTGTATGGTGGATGCAAATGATACGAAACACAGAGGAAAGAATTCCTAAACACGGTATTCGAAATATCACAACATCAAGATTTACAAGAACATAAAAGCACGTCTATAAGATATATTTCATATGCGATTACTGAATAGAGAAATTAGGAATTACACTG
Source organism: Paralithodes platypus (assembly GCA_032716605.1). Classification (NCBI taxonomy): domain Eukaryota; kingdom Metazoa; phylum Arthropoda; class Malacostraca; order Decapoda; family Lithodidae; genus Paralithodes; species Paralithodes platypus. The sequence goes on from CM064541.1 coordinate 16,067,092, forward strand.
AGCACTCGTTGGAAAATTGGGCGTAGGTTCTAGGTAAAAGGCGATTATATAAATGGATTGATCACGGAATATATTGGGACTTCAACTCACAAATAATAAATCAACATACACATAGTCAGTAAATCTGCGAGCGTGGGGGCCTGAATATATGTTAATGACACTGATATGTAACGTATGCGTAAGTTATGAATTAAATAAAGTCTTGAACAAGAGTCAAGAAAGGAAGGCAAGATTAACACAGAATAACACAGGTTCAAAAGGATGAACTTATTACGCAAGCATAGGATCTTGGGCACAGATCACAAATAAATCAGGACACAACACGGTTCACATATTTACATAATCAATACCTCACAACAATAACCAACTGAGAAAGACACAGAAACACTTAAGTATTTGGGAGGGTAGAGGGACGAGTGTTGGTCTGGCCGGCGTAGAGGGTAGTAGCCAATCTTGCACAGCTGGTTACCTCCTCGAGCAGGGGTCCTAGGTTCAGGCCTGGTTACGTAATTCGAGCAGGGGTCCTAGGTCCAGGCCTACGTCCGTAGCTCGAGCAGGGACCCTCGGTTCAGGGCGCCAGGCAACAGACAGGTGGCCCTTCAGCAATCCGGAAGGGGGCCAATATCCAGGGGGCACTCTCGAGGGCCAGGGGGCCAGGGGGCGAAGGGGGGCACCATAGCAACACCGTCCCAAAGAGCCGTATCCTGAATGGAGTCCGCCTAGTCGGTAGGTGAGGGTGGTTAGCATACTTTCCTCAGGTTTTCCTGAGGTCCTATTCAAATATTTTCTTACTTCAGGGGTCAATGAACTCTGGGAAAAAAGGGTGTAGAGGAAAGAGGACAAATTTTTGTTGTGAGGTACATATACATTCTAGCCTGGGAACTCAGGTATTATCATATAGGTCTGGTTCCAAGGTAATATTATAATACTTAATGGGGCGGCTGGAAGGTCCAGGGCTGCTGTGAAAAATAAAAAACACTTAAAGCTAAAAATGGAGCAACTGTCTTGCAGGTCTTCTAATTATCCTCAGACATACACATAGAGGATTGTAGTTGTATCTTCGGGAGCATGAATTGGTCAGGCACTGTTCAGGTCCATTTGTTCCTATGGTCTTTAGGTCGTGGGTGTTTATTTGCATAACTCCAGTTTAATCTTGTCTTCCATATCCAGGAGCTTAATACACGTAGCCCGTGCAGGTATTGGGCTGCGCGGGGGCGTGACCCGAGCAGGTGGCTAATGAGTTTGAGGGACCTCCCATACCTTTGTCTGGTCATAGAAAACGGTGGGAGCAGGGGTCGCTTGGGTATTTGTCCAGGTTTAGAGCATGTGAGAATGGGGGTGTCTCTGCTATTTCCTTGTCTGGATTATGGGGGTCTTGGAGTTGCAAACTGTAGCTTTCAGACCGGGCATCTCACCACCTTCGTCGTACAAAAAATCGCGACCCCGCGATATAAAGCTGTAGGCTGGTGGTCGGAGATGTTGCCAGTGTGGTGAGGGTTGGAGAGTAGAACCCATAAGGTGGTGGTGAAGGTGCAGGAGGACTTGTAGGGCTTTGGGTCGGCAGGAGGTCTGGTGCTGGTGGTGGAGAACGGCTGCTCTCGTGTGGCTGGGGCCCCTGGTGGTTGTGACAGGGGCGTCCATTGCTGTAGTGGATTCACCTGTCGTGGTGGTGAAGGTGCAGGAGACCCAGGAGTGGCTGGAGGGACAGGAGGAGCGTCTTTGGCAGGCCTGGGGGTAGGGGCCTTGAAGGTTGGGGCCCATCGTTGAGGTGGTGTCACACGTCGGCCAGATCTTGTAGACCTACATACTGAGGATTTAGCTGATATTAGAATAGGTTTATTGACAGGATACTGAGGGGAGGGGGAGGAAGCTGAGCTGTGAGAAGGAGGAGGCCGATTTAATTTATGTGGAGTCGGTCTGATGAAAGCAGAAGATGGAGTACTAGTGATAGGCTGAGGAGGAGATGTTTGCGAGATAGGCAAAGATCCGGAAGTTGCAGAAGGTCTAACTGGAGTGGTAAACTGAGGAGAAGAGTGTTGCAAGGTTGGCATAGATTTGAAAGTTGCAGAGGGTGCAGGAGATTTTAAGTGTAGAATAATTTGAGGAGGTGCTGGGAGAGGAGAGGAAGGACTAGCACGAGGCTGGGAAGTAGAAGGCAAAGATGTTGCACAAGTTGTAGGTTGAGTACCTGAAGATTGATAATAGGAAGGTATGGTCACAGAGGGAGATGGTTGATCAGGTGAGTGAGGTTGACACAGGTGGTTTAGGTCAACAGGAGATTTTTGTTGGCATGAAAGAGAGGCAGATAAAAGTAGCTCAGGAAGGGTGGATTCTGTGGATTTCAAGTTGGAATTATGGCTGTCAGGTAACATGTCATGTTGATGGGTATTAGTGAGCATCACATCATTGTCATTGATAGGTTCATATTTAAGTACCGTTTTGTTGCGATACATACATGACTTACCAAAATGATCAATGATCATCCAATCGGGATGACATTGGAGTTGAGATTTTCGTCTCAACTCTGGCAGGCTGTGCTTCCATGAGTCGTGATGGTGGACTTGAAAAAGAGGATGGGGGGAATCGTCTTAAATAAAGTCTTGAACAAGAGTCAAGAAATGAAGGCAAGATTAACACAGAATAACACAGGTTCAGAAGGATGAACTTATTACGCAAGCATAGAATCTTGGGCACAGATCACAAATAAATCAGGACGCAACACGGTTCACATATTTACATAATCAATACCTCACAACAATAACCAACAGAGACAGACACAGAAACACTTAAGTATTTGGGAGGGTAGAGGGATGAGGGTGTTGGTCTGGCCGGCGTAGAGGGTAGTAGCCAATCTTGCACAGCTGGTTACCTCCTCGAGCAGGGGTCCTAGGTTCAGGCCTGGTTACGTAATGCGAGCAGGGGTCCTAGGTCCAGGCCTACGTCCGTAGCTCGAGCAGGGGCCCTCGGTTCAGGGCGCCAGGCAACAGACAGGTGGCCCTTCAGCAATCCGGAAGGGGGCCAACGTCCAGGGGGCCAGGGGGCGAAGTGGGAGGGGGGGGCACCGTAGCAACACCGTCCCAAAGAGCTGTATCCTGAATGGAGTCCGCCTAGTCGGTAGGTGAGGGTGGTTTGCATACTTTCCTCAGGTTTTCCTGAGGTCCTATTCAAATATTTTCTTACTTCAGGGGTCAATGAACTCGGGGAAAAAAGGGTGTAGAGGAAAGAGGAAAAATGTTTGTTGTGAGGTACATATACATTCTAGCCTGGGAACTCAGGTATTATCATATAGGTCTGGTTCCAAGGTAATATTATAATACTTAATGGGGCGGCTGGAAGGTCCAGGGCTGCTGTGAAAAATAAAAAAACACTTAAAGCTAAAAATGGAGCAACTGTCTTGCAAGTCTTCTAATTATCCTCAGACATACACATAGAGGATTGTAGTTGTATCTTCGGGAGCATGAATTGGTCAGGCACTGTTCAGGTCCATTTGTTCCTATGGTCTTCAGGTCGTGGGTGTTTATTTGCATAACTCCAGTTTATTCTTGTCTTCCATATCCAGGAGCTGAATACACGTAGCCCGTGCAGGTATTGGGCTGCGCGGGGGCGTGACCCGAGCAGGTGGCATATGAGTTTGAGGGACCTCCCATACCTTTATCTGGTCATAGAAAACGGTGGAAGCAGGGGTCGCTTGAGTATTTGTCCAGGTTTAGAGCATGGGAGAATTGGGGTGTCTCTGCTATTTCCTTGTCTGGATTATGGGGGTCTTGGAGTTGCAAACTGTAGCTTTCAGACCGGGCATCTCAATATTATATACCTTGATGTTCAACAGACCCTGGACAAACTTCCCCACAAACGTTTATTGATAAAACTAAAAGGGCATGGAATACAAGACAGTGTGTTGAAATGGATAGAAAATTAGTTGTCTCAGTGACAGAAAGCAAAGAGTAGTCATAAATGGTAAAGGATCCAAATGGATCAATGTAAGTAGTGGGGTACCCCAGGGGTCGGTACTAGGGCCAATTATCTTCCTTGTTTACATTAACGACATAGATGAGAGTCTCACCTGTACAATCTCAAAGTTTGCTGACAATACAAAAATTGCAAATAGCGTAATCTCAAATGAACATCTTGAAGATATGCAAGATAATCTAGATAAATTGTCATGTTGGGCTCAAATTTGGCAAATGTGTTTCAAAGTGGATAAATGTAAAGTACTCCATATCGGAAACCGAATTGAGGAAGCAAACTATTCAATGAATGGCACCCAACTTAAGAGTGTAGACAGAGAAACTGATTTGGGAGTTAAAATATAGCGTAACCTAAAACCAACGTTCAGAAGTTGTTAAGAAGGCAAACAAAATAATTGGTTGTATAGGCAGGGGTCACTTGATCTGTTGTTGCTTGATTTTCTTTGTAATCCTTTGTACTCTCTCTCTCTCGTATTTAGCTTGGATAATAAGGCCTGTGTGGTCAGTGTATTAATTTAAATCTACGAACAAATATCTTCCTTATTACTGCGCCCAATTTTATGTTTCAGTTTCAAGGTCTCTTAATCTTGCAGATTCGATGGTGATGGACAACGGACAACAGTTGGCGTCAGAAAAGCTGCCTGTCACCATCATACTGGTGGCTTGCACTGCCACAATTGGTACCAGATTGTTCGAAATACTACTACACACCACCAAACTAGATAGATGATTATGCCAACTGTATTTATTGAGTATATCAATGCTGATATGTGTGTCATGCATGGGTTCTTGATTAGACTGGAGTAGTTTAGTATGTACAATAGTTAAACAAAGGAAATGACAGTCTTGTCTATTTATGTGGGCTGTAGTCCCACCACAGGTCTCAGAAAGCAGTCCCAGTGACACTCTTGAGGTCGTAAGGTGGCAGGGAAGACGTGTTGGAATCCTAGGAAGTTGACACCGGTGGAGTTATATTTTGGATCTTCGTGCATATGGAAGACGGGTTAGATGTTTGAACACTGCGTAGCACGCCAGTCAGATGGTCTACTTTTACCTTACTGCGTTTGGGCAGAGATGGTAGCTCACTTCAGATGGGTGGCAATGGTATTGATGAATGCTGCACAGATTTTGTTAGAATGCTACATGTTGCAATTCTTCTGTCAGCCTGCTGCAATGCTACACTCCATATGTCAGACCACTACAATGTAACACTTCCCGTGTCAGCCCAAATCTGGTAGAGAAGTGGTGCATTGAATGTGATCCTTATAGAGGCTCTAATTGTCCATGTATGCTTTGAGGCTTCTATTGTTTGTGAATCTTTAAGATTAGGCTGCACAAAGCTATTGAATGCTTCTTGTAACGGCAACAATTCCGACTCTATTTTCTCTTATTTATTCCCTTTTCCTCGCCTGTCATTTAAAAGCTCCTCTTTCACCTCATTTTCATACTTCTTTCTTTTCCCTACCTCCTTCACCTCTTCCTGCTTCTATTCACCTTCCTCTTCACCTCTTCATTCTTCCCGTATTCCCTTCCTTCCTCTTCCACCACAGACATGAAAGGAATACACAAATGTGTAGTTGTGTCCAGTGGGTGTATCGAGAGCTCAGGAACCCACCACCATCACTTCTGTGCTCCCCTACCCTCAGCCGTGCCGCATCTAGCAGAGTAGCCTACCACCGAGGACTATGGTTCAATAGAGACAGGGAGGGACTGGAGAGTGGGACTGTAGTGAGCGACTGGAGAAAGTGACTGTAGAGAGGGACTTGAAAAAGTGACTGGAGAGAGGGACTTCAGATAGGGACTGTAGTGAGCGACTGGAGAAAGTGAATATAGAGAGGGACTTGAGAAACTGACTGTAAAAAGGGACTGTAGAGAAGGACTGAGAAAGTTACTGTAGAGAGGGACTGAACAAAGTGATTGTAGAGAGAGACTGGATAAAGGCTAGTGACTCTGGTTTCCAAGGCAAACATTAGTGTGTGTGCATAGCTATCTCTCCGTCTCTCTTATATATATATATATATATATATATATATATATATATATACTGTAAGGGTGTATTAAAACAACTGTTACAGACTATGACGAACACATTGTAAAATGGAAAATAAACATATAATCACATTTTTCCCATAAATGTGTTATTTTAGAGATAAATGCCTTTTTAGAAATGTAGCAAAACAGGGTTACAAGTAAAGCACTAAATTATTAATAAATGATAAACCTATTTATTATCGACTTAGCTAAAGGGAATGCATGGGTTTACCTATTCACACATTAGTAATTACGAAATATAAGTATCTTAGAATGTGGTGATGATATTATGTGGTTAGCAGAAAAATACTAATTATTAGCAACATATTAGCGTAAACAAAATATGTAACATTTGTAACTCTGCTCATGGCACATAATGCTGATGCCCAAGTCTGGGTCGGGTATCCGAACGAAGCAGAAGGTAATTCAATCGTTTATGAAGCGTAGTTCGATTGGAGGCTGATCGTTCTCGCGCAATTGTTACATATTTAATGAAGATAGTATACTGCATGTGTACAGTTATGTTCAGGAATGACGATTCATCGGGCAATACGAAAAGTTATAGGAGCCAAATGTTACATACCGTACAATTGTGACCACGCATACCTGACCAAACACTCGTGTTATAAAAGAGTGAGGTTAAAGAAAATTAATGACATACACAGACATACATACACACACACATAAACCTCTCATGTCCATGTTTATGTAAGGTAAATAATATAAGCGTGACAAAGGAAGACGTGTGTGTGTGTGTGTGTGTGTGTGTGTGAAGTGAAGTTTCCTTAATCATTGCTCATTGTCTCAATTATAACGTCATCGACTATTACTGACAATATTGGTGTGTAACAGTTGTACTGTACAAATAATAGGTTAGATATTTGGAAAACAGGCATGATATCATGTCCACACCGATAATTCGATATTTGAGCAGATTCGAGTGGAATCCGAAGCTTCATAAAACGCCTCGAATAATTTTTCAAAACTGTATTACGTCACTTGGTGGGAATTATACAATATTTGTTTCAAATAATCTTCTAATTACACTGTAATGACCATGTACAGTCACGAGCATAAATACTGCGACACCAACCAAATAATTTTCGCCCCATTGTCTCCAAAGGTATTGCAAAACTTTGTATTCAAACTCACAATTATTTCTGTATTTCATTCTAGCTAGTGTCAAACGATTTTATTCAGCTTAGTATAAACCCCTAGTGATGAAGGAGTTGACGTTATCTGGTTGATGTCGCAGCATTTATGCTCGTGACTGTTAAGCAGTGGTAATTAATTCTGATCGATTTAGAAGTGTCGAACTGATTAAAAGAATCTCTGAAATTCAAATACCCAGTATAAATTAGTTAGGAGATTCAATTCAACCTGAGACCGCTTTCGAATATGTTTGTATTTGAATAAATGTTCACAACTGTACAATACATTAAATAAAATTGGGCAATAACTTCGTAATGCCCACAGTTTGTGGTTCTATTTATCATTCAACATTGGTAATAATTACTAACATAACAGTAATATATGCAGACCACTTGAAGATCGCAATTTGTTTCATCCAAGATACCTTCGGTGTTTCCTATGTTGAAATAATGATACATAAATGTTTGATATTAACAGAAAATAATTTGAGTTGTAAACGGTGTATAAAGGGAACATAAATTACATTATGTCAACCCGAAAACTAATTATGTTTATAATTCAACATTCCTGGGTATAAAATAGGAGATTGGGGGAGGAAGGGGGGGGGGGGGGGGGTGAAGGGGGAGACCAATGCCAGTGTTCGGCTTATAGCACATGCTTGGACGACACTGATTATTTTACTGTATATCCTGTAAATCATTAATGCTTAATTATTTTATATTCATTATAGAATAAAGTGAACTTGTTTTTTTAATCTGTACTTAACACTTGAAGTTTGTAAGTGTTGTTTCAATACACCCTAATATACATTAATATATATATATATATATATATATATATATATATATATTTAGAAAGAGAGAGAGAGAGAGCTTGGAGAGTATAGGGGCTGTGAAACCCGACCTTCGATCCTGTTCGAACACTTTGTTACATGGGGATTCTTTTATTCCTTTCTAGACCATTTTTTCTCAAACCTTTGTAGATTTTTCTTTATATCTCTGTACGTTTTCAGTTTCACGTTTGTAGAATAGAGATAAAAGGTAAACAAAAGTTCCCTGGGTTTATGCAACTCTACTATCACCAAAATATCTAATTACATTTTTTGAACTAACACTTGACATAATATTAAAACAAATATGAGGCCTCTCGTAGTCAAGGGGCCTACGAACCAAATCACAGTTTCGAGTAATAAGGGGTTAAAGTCTAAGAAAGATACTGCACTCCCAAAATTATACTCCTATGACAATATTATACATCAATGGAAAGTTCTCAACCTGACAAATAAAAATGATCTTGGTGTTTTTTTCTGAAAATCTGAAAATAATAATAAAACCATAAAACACCAAGGGGTGTGTTTTTTGTGTATGTGTATTTATTGTTCAATTTAAATTCAAACATGATAATTTCAGGGTACTTGATAACACTAAGAAGCTGTTCAAATTTGAAAGCAATATTCCAAAAAAATTGCGTGTTTTATGGGTGTTTTTCGTTCGACATGTTTTATAGTGTTTTATCAAAACATACAAAATGCATATAAATTATTATGGTAGTATGATCAAAAGAATGAGTGTACACATTGTAAAGAAAAATCAGAGAAGTGTTTTTGTGGAAATCCGTAATTATTAGGTAAAACACCAACAAACACATAGTGGTGTTTTTTTATGTACCCGTAAATGTTATTCGATTACATTCATACTTGGAACATTACAACATTTTGCAATAACTAGGAGACAGCCAAAACATTTAAGCAAAATTCCTAAAATTGCGTGTTTTATGCGTGTTTTTCCATCTACCTGTTTGGTGGTGTTTTATTAAAACATAAAAAATGCACACAAATTATATTATAGCATAATCAAAAGATAGAGTGTAAATAAACTGTAATCATCAGTGAATAATATATTATATTATTCACTGATGATTACAGTAAGGAATTATAAAATAATATACAGGTAAACTACTAAACCTACACAGACGTCTACTACTTCTACTACTACTCCTACTAAAATTATAGTGATAACAAAGACTAGGTGATTCACTATTAAACTATAAACTATAATAGTTGTCATAATGCACCTCAAACTGATATGCTCCGCTTCATAGTAAGTTCTTTCTTCTCTTAATCCCACTGACATATTGTCAGTTCAAATGAAACGTATTAGGATTCAATCTCTTACGTGCAAAACTTTGAACGGATTAACACGACCATTACTAGCATATGTGTAAAATGGTACACTCACGGTGGTAAGTCACCACCGTTGACCAGGGGTATACCAAAGTCCTAGCCACACATTGGCAGCAGGTTCGAACAATTTGAATCCTTGGTGGTTCAGCGTGGACGAGCCAGTCAAACAAGTGCGTTCATAGTTAATAAGCTCCGCCCATAATACAGTTGCGTATGTAAAGGAAAATCTAACGGCACCAAAACATAAATCGGTAATAGTGATTATTGTATTCAGATTTATATAGTTATGTATACAGTATATAGATTTATTATTATTATTTACTTAATGTTGTGTGGTGCCTTGCAGTTGAAATGCTACTGTTTGTATTAACAACAATTCAGACTATAACGTGCATTGAAACTCCAGTAATTAGGTAGATGACATAATACAATATCAAATCTGTTCTGTTCACGCGTATTTGGGGGACATAATTATGGTTCTTTAGTGGGGTAATACAGGTATAAATGTTAATGGGGAACACCAAAGCAACCTCAGATTCGCTGATTACAAAGTTAATCCAAACGACTTGGAGGAAGAGTTACAACAAATGATGGTTGATATAAACTGAGGAAGCCTAAAGTAGTGTTGAAAATTAATAGAAAGAAACCCAAGAGTATGTTGAATGATCTTGTGCAACCTCATCAAATTATGATATAGAATTATGGGCCAGATTCAGTTTGAGGAATATATAATTATGCACCTACGCAAAGTTATAAAAACGAACTCAGATCACTCTAGATAAATCAAATCAAGGATAGATATGGAATGGAGCGCATTTGGTAAGCAGAATTATATTATGAAAAGCTAGTTACCCCTTGCTTTTATGAGAAAAGTATGTAAACATGGTGTTCTTCCTGTACTAATGTATGGATCAGGAACTTGGAGTATAACAAAGTGTCCGACACGAAAACTTTGTAGTGCCCATACAGAACTAGAGAGGATAATATTAGGGACAACTTAGAGCGACAAGACGAGAGCCTCTTGAATAAGAGTAGAAACACAAGTAGAAGATATTCGCATTGACAAGAGGAAATGGGCTTGGGAAAATCATAATACTAGAAGAGATGATAAGAGATGGAAAAATAAAGGAACATAATAGGAATATAGAAATGGAGCTAGAGGAATGAGTAGACAGATAACCAGATGGGGGGATGAGATCGGAAGGTTTGCTAAAGTAGGATGAAACAGGAAAACATCTAACCAGCTTGATTAAAAACGTTTGTGAGAGGTCTCCGGCCTGCAGTGGACAAACTAAGGCTGCTTATAGTAATGATTGTGATAATAATAAAATGTAATAATAAAGTAACTGTTGTTAATGTTAAATGACAAATAATATAGTATTATCCCACCGTAGGTCAATTTACATGTATACAATACACTCACGTGAAAGCAGGTAACTGACAGTTTCACGAGCGCTACACAACGTATCATTTTTGCAATTTTACGGAAAAAAAAACGGGGATTTGGAAGTTATTAGCATATCAATATAAGTATTACTCCATATTCATTAACATTTTACCGAATACAAATGACACCAAGGGACTGGAATTCTCGAACCGAGGTTCCAATCTTGATTTGCCCATTGACATATCCTGGCTCAAAAACCCTGCAGGGTTGATAGCCACTAAGCCCTACTTTAACTTAGTATTTTAACTACGAATACAATGTGTATATTCTACACCATTATTATAAAGATCAAGGAATGCATTAATCTAATTTACACATATCATAGCACTTTTTCATGGGGTAGTGATATATGGAAATTAATCTTTAGAATGGAAAGTGGTAATGGTAGTTGTAATTAGTAAAAACAGAACTTGGGAGAATATAACACCTTAAGCAGTGCCAAACCGGCACATCAGGACATTCTAGTTTGGAGTCCAATTTGAGAAGACTAGTCTCTTGAATATGGGTTTGGGTTAGCACTCTCTCTCTCTCTCTCTCTCTCTCTCTCTCTCTCTCTCTTTCTCTTTCTCTCTCTCTCTCTCTCTCTCTCTCTCTCTCTCTCTCTCTCTCTCTCTCTCTCTTTAGAATCAACGTTATAAGCAAATATTCCTCAGTAAAAACAACAGGAATGGTTTCGGACTTCAAAAACGCAAATTATGACTGACTTAAGGAATCGCTATCAAACATACACTCAAACCTCATAAATATAAACGAAGTAAATGAACTATGGGGAAATTTTAAGTCTACAATTACAGAGGCGCATAAACAATTTGTACCCATGAAACCAAAACGTAATACGAAATCAAGTATGCCCCCTTGGTACAGTAGAGACATTGGCAAGGCAATAAGGAAAAGGAATCAACTCCACAAACTTGTAAAAAATAACACAAACACTGAAGTAATTAAAAACTTGTACACAAATAGTAGAAGGGAAGTGAACAAAATAATTAGGGCGAACAAACAAAATTACGAAATGACTATTGCCAGAGAAAGTGCCACAAACCCCAAAAATTCTACAGTTACGTAAATAAAATAAACAGATCAAAAGCGGAATCGGACCGCTAATAGAAGATGGCCAGACAATAACAGGTGACACAAACACGGCAAATCTGCTCAACAAATATTTTGGCTCAGTTTTCACAGAAGAAATTATCGATCATACCCTTGAAAATAACGCCTCAACTCATGTGATAGGAGATTTCACCATCAGTGTTAGCGAAGTACAAAGCAAATTGAGTAATTTAAATGTAAATAAGACCCCGGGACCCGACATGCTCCACCCGAAAATAATTACGAATGTTAACCCTTAATTAGCGGCTCACCACATAAGTCGTATTTAATAAAGCTGGACTATGTGGCGGCGCTCAACATTGGTCGAGTGGCAATTTCAGCACGTAATGTTGCTGAGAGAGAGAGACAAGTGGTGGCAGGAGAGTAGCGAGCGTATGACTGCTCCAGACCGCGGCGAACATACTGACACGAATCCCAGCTCCCTCCTCCCTCTCTCACTCGCTATATAAGGAATTGTATCGGGAAAGTGGCTAATTACATGCTTTTTGCACTCGCGTTGCACGGTTATTGCAAGAAAACTAGCCATCATAAAAGGATCGTTATGGTGTCATTCGAAAGCTCTGTTTATGCCCTTTCAGGGATAGGTACTTGTTTTACGTTCTGGGTCTTATTTAGGCATGAAAATGATCACGTAAACAACCCTATTTTGGCTAAAAACACCCCGCTGGGCGGTACATATAAATAAACCGCATAGGCCGCTCGTAAGGTGTTAAGGACGAAATAGAAAAACCCCTGACACAACTATTTAACTTATCATTACTACAGGGGATTGTACCGAGTGATTGGAAAGATGCGAACATTACGCCGATATACAAGAAGGGTAGCAAGGCCAAAGCGAGTAATTACAGACCAATTAGTCTAACTTCAATTGTAGGAAAAATCATTGAAAAAATCCTTAGAGATAAGATAGTAGATTACCTCGAATCAAACAACCTAATCAAAAATAGTCAACACGGCTTTAGATCAAATAAGTCATGCCTAACAAATTTGATTGAATTTTATAACAAACTATTCACATATAACGACATGACGAAATCACTAGATATAATCTTCTTGGACTTTCAAAAAGCTTTCAACAAGGTGCCTCAACTATTGGCTAAACTGGAGAGGATAGGTATCAAAGGTGAAATTCATTCTTGGATAAAAAATTGGCTTACAGGCAGAAGACAGAGAGTGGTGATAAATGGAGTGGAATCGGAGTGGGAACCTGTCACTAGTGGAGTTCCACAGGGTTCAGTCCTTGGACCGGTCCTGTTTCTCATTTACATTAACGATATTGATGTAGGGGTAAACAACACCATTTCCAAATTTGCCGACGATACAAAAATAGGAAATACAGTCCTGAACGAAGATGATAGAAATGCGTTGCAATCTGATTTAAACAAAATATCAGAGTGGTCGAAAAAATGGCAGATGCCCTTCAATGTCGATAAATGTCAGGTGCTGCAGGTTGGTAGCAGAAATATGAAATACAAATACGAAATGAATGGCAAACAAATAAAAACCGCAACGGTAGTAAAAGACCTAGGGGTACTAATATCTGAAAACCTAAAAACTTCCGACCAATGTATAGCAGCTGCAAATAAGGCAAACATAGCATTGGGCTTTATTAAACGAAAATTTACTTATAAACATGAAAACGTAATAGTGCCACTGTTCAAAAGTATGGTGAGGCCCCACCTTGAATGTGGTGTGCAGTTCTGGTCACCTTATCTGATCAAGGACATTGTAAGACTCGAGTCAGTACAGCGTAGAGCGACGAAGATGATACGCTCATTAAGAAATAAACCATATGAAGAAAGACTTAAACGATTGAACCTGTTCTCATTAAAAAAGAAGAGGTTGAGGGGTCAGCTTATTGAGTGCTTTAAGATACTAAAAGGTTTCGACAAAGTCGATGTAAAATGCACTATTCACATTAAACAATACTAATCAAACTCGCGGAAATGGAATGAAATTAAAAACCAAAAAGGCAAACCTAGATGTCACAAAGAGTTTCTTCACCTACAGTGTGGCGACAGAGTGGAATAAACTACCAGCGAGAGTGGTGGAGAGCGACACAATAAACGCTTTCAAGGGAAGGCTTGACCTCTATCTGCAGAGGGCTGGGGTGATATGAAAAAAAAAAAAAAAAAAAAAATTTTTATGTAAGTGTATGTGTGTGCACTGTACAGTATGTGTATATATACTGTATATATATGTATGTATGTATGTGTATGTGTGTATATGTGTATATATGTATGTATATATATGTATATATATGTATATATATGTATATATGCATATATATAGTTTGTAAGGCCAGACTGCCTAGTAAGGACCTTGAGGTCTGTGTGGTCTGTGTATCTATGTAGATCTATGTAGCTCTCTCTCTCTCTCAGAAAATTGGCAATGCCCTTTAATGTAAGCACATTTCAGATACTACAAATAGGCTCCCAAAACAATGAGAATATCACATGAATGGTGATGGTGTGAAGGTAGAGAGCGTATCACAGATAAAACACCAAGAAGTTCTTATAAACGAAACTCTAACATCCACAAGCCAATGCACCAAAGCAGCCAACGAAGCAAACAGAACACTAGGATTTATTAGAAGAAATATTCATTGTCATAGTAAAGACATACTTATACCATTATATATAAGCATTGTGAGTAGGCTATGCTGTGCAGTTTAGGTCTCCCTACTGAATAATAGTATATATCCGAATCCGTTCAGCACAGAGCAATAAGATTGCTCTCATACCTCAAAATATACCACACAATGAGAGATTAAGGGAACCTGATATATTATTGGTTAAGAAAGGAGAATATTTGGGCTGCTGATAGTGTTTTAAGATTTTGAAAGGATTCAGTAACGTGAATTCCAGTAATCTACTTAAGATAGCCAAGGAGAGTTCCACAAGAAAAAGAAAAAAATAATAATAGCCAGGAAAGGGAACCTAGACACAACTAAAGATCTCTTCACCCACACTATAATTGGGGAGTGGAATGAGTTCCCTAATGAAGGTATAGATAGTGGCACAATATACACATATAAAATAAAGGTTAGACTCATACCACAGTGTATCTATGTAAAAGTATGTAAATCTCTCTCTCTCTCTGTATGACTAATAATATTAAAACAAAATATGTCATGACACTGGCGTATGCTAAACGAGGTCAGAAACGTGTAATAAATCTTAGTTTACATATAAGGGAACAGGCTATTGTGTTTCGCCATTCGCTTTTTACCTACCTCTATGATAAATTATACGTAAGAAATTTAACCTTCTCAGTCTGAGAGAGGTCTTTTCTATTTCATTGTAGCTAGCCTATATTTAGACGGTTTTATGCAGCTTTGGAAGGGTCTGTGGTAGCTATAAGGATTTGATAAGATAAGATATAGCCTTTATTCGGTAGATGGCTTTCCTAAGCTGAATAATATCGTTTAATAGTAACTAGACTATATTGACACGGACGTTACTCGTGGTAAGAAGGTTAAAACCTAACACAGTTGGCATTATGCAAGAAACGTGGGTATTGAACAGAACCCTCGTCTTCATATTGATGCCTATTCCGTTATGTGCCTGAACGTAAAATAGTCGATACATAACTAAACCCGTCTCTGCATTATATAGCATTGAATAGAAAACTTGGCATACCTACGATATACAACGTCATATTTTCACTCTCTCCGGGACATGATA
This sequence comes from Paralithodes platypus, assembly GCA_032716605.1. Lineage (NCBI taxonomy): Eukaryota > Metazoa > Arthropoda > Malacostraca > Decapoda > Lithodidae > Paralithodes > Paralithodes platypus. The sequence goes on from CM064541.1 coordinate 16,082,668, forward strand.
CCACATATTGTTAGCTTATACACACTCTTTTTAAAAGCATATAGTGAAGTGTGTGTGTGGATGTGTGGGATCTAAACGAATTATCTACTTGATGTTTTCTGCCAACTGACTGGCGACCCAGTAGTGGGCGGGGCCTGGCAGTATAAACTACCCAGTTTCACTGAGTGTAGACTGCGTTCGGATGAGATAAACGTGCGTAGAGTGTCTAGAAAGGGGTTCATCGCCTGGTTAACAATTTACCGCCGTGACTGTACAACTATTATACATTGTACAAATAATTCTTCCATTTTAAATCTACTTATTAATATCAATTTGTAATTGCTATATAAATCTTTGCCAGTTCATTAATAACATTCTTTATATCATGCTTATATATAATTATGTATCTCATATATTCTTGTATCTATTGATATTACAATGTTCGTATCAACTCATACTCTCTCTCTCTCTCTCTACCCCGGGGCTACTAATTGGACGGTGACCTGGTTCATCCTTTTGTTATAGTAATCTGGGCTCCAAGCTGAACCATACTTACTGTACAATGACCTTTTGTTCACCTGAGTACAGTGACACAAAGCGTTACATAGAGTTACATGTGTGCACAGACTGCACAGACCTTGGGTCCTTACTAGGCCGCCCGGACTTAATTCTAACATGGGGTTTCCTATAAATTAGAAGATATAGACAGCATAGGCTCTCTCCCTACCCAGTACTCCATCCGACCTTTAGTCGGCATGAACTTTTGTTAGGGAAACCAGGCCCCCAGCAGAATGAGACAATTTCTACTGGGAATTTCAAAGTAAAGACCAGACCAGATGGCTGGAGTAAAATAGGAAAGAAGAGTAATTGGACAGAGAAAGAACAAGCTGAGAAGTGAGAAGTACAGTAGAAGACTGAAAGTGCTCGGGCTCAACCAATTGACAAAAGTATACAAATAGTATAGACTAATGTTACTGAACCTAGCATTATTATTATTTTTATTATTATTATTATTATTATTATGATTATTACTCTAACTTCCTCAAAATGGACGTCTAGCCTCCTTTTGCATGATTCAGTTGCATTACATTGTACAACTTTCTCTGACAACTTGTTCCACTCGTTGACCACACTGTAGCTGAAGAAGTGCTTTGTGACATCGAGATTTTCAATTTCATTCCATTTTCCTGAGTGGATGAACTACTAATATTGAACAGTGAATCTACATACATTTTGTCAAAGCCCTTTATTATCTTAAAACTTTTAATTTAATGACATGCAATCTTCTTTCCTTAACACTCAAAGAGCGGGTAGTGGAGTATATTTGACTGTGCCGCCCAGCGGGGGGTTTTACCGTAAACGAGCTTGTTTCCGTGCTCGTTTTCATGCATAAACAAGAGCCAGAGCGTAATACAAGTATGTATCCCTGAAAGGGTGTTAAATGAGCTTTCCAATGACACCAGAACCATCCTTCTACGATCACTGGTTGTCTTGCAACGAACATGAAATCGAAGGGCAAAATTGGTAAAATATGGTCATTTCCTTACATTATTACGTGTGAAATGAGTGAGGGAGGGTGGAGTAGGGCGGAGTACATCTCAGTAGCTCCACGGCTACCGTGGCGAGCGGTCATGAGGTAACCTACGCTCCTCCCACCGCTCCGCTCTCTCTCTCAGAGCACATTACGTGCTCAAAATTGCATGCGACTATAGCCGGGCCCCGCCACATAGTCCTTGGTTCTCTCGCCCGGCTATAGCCGGGCGCCGTCAGTTAAGGGTTAAGTGATAAATACAAAATATTATTATTGTTTAAATGTTTCGTTATATGATGTTTTTTTTCAGTGATGGTATCAAAATTGTCGTTCTACGCTGCACTGACTCCAGTTGCTCAATATCCTTGTTCAGATAAGGTGACCAAAATTGTACACTGTATTCGAGATGGTGCCTCATATTGCTTTTGAATAACGGTAATATAATGTTTTGAGTTTTATAAGTAAAATTTATGTTAACCCCTTTTTTACTGGCGACGTCTTTTTACTTTATTCTGGCTACTATTAGACATATTTTGTATTCAGTTTCAAAAGGCCCTCCAGCAATTACCTGGCTTCGAACTATCTCACATAACCATTTTTACTACCACAGATGCTTCTTGAACTGCATAAAATCGTCAACATATTGCTAGAATGAAATTAAAAAGACGTCGCCGGTAAAGAATGGTTAAATCAATTCCAATGCTCTATTGGCGATGCTAGAAGCTGCTGCATATTGAGCTGAGGTCTTTTAGTTTTCGGATATTAAAAACACGAGATCTTTAACTAATGCACTTGTCTTCATTCGTTTGCCTTTCATCTTCTATTCCTATTTGTTGTGTGTATTACCTATTTCTAAGACCAGACATTTGAATACATTGAATGGCACCTGTCATTTTTCTGACCACTCAACTATTATATTTAAATCTGATTACTTCCCCCTCCCAACTCCCCCTTCCTGTTCAGGGTATTTTATTATGACAACATAATAGGGATAGTCGCTGAGGAGAACAATTGTTATCGCTAATCTTACTACAGTCAGCGGTGGTACGACTTCCCTATGTTCTCGCCAAAGATGCATCAATAGTCGAACGTCAACATCCCTGAGCTCCTGGTATTCCTAGTCCTTATCCTGCTCATAGTCCATGTATAAAATCATGTTCTCCAGGAGTACTGGATCATGGACGACATCATTGCCTTGGCAAATACATGCCTAGGGATTGGTTTCGGTATATCCTGAAATGCATCCACTTCATTGACAACTTTGAATTTCCTATGAATGATGACAGGCTCTGGACAATTATGCAAGTTTTGACTAACCTCATTAACAAAATTGTGCAATTTTACAGGCCGTTTCAGAAAGTTGTCATCGATGAGTCCTTAACCCTCTTCCGGGGGCATGTCGCCTTCAGGTACTACATCCCATCTAAGAGACACTGCTTTGGGATAAAGTTATTCGTGATTTGTGACTCTGACACAGATTAAGTGTTGCATCTCATCATTTACAAGGCCTCTGAAGTAGCCATTCATGACAATCCCTACAGCCTCTCGGGTTCCGTCGGGAAGGAACTGATGGAATGGTACTTTGATGCCAACCATATTCTGTACACAGACAACTTTTACACATAACCACTTCTCGCCAGGTGGCTGCTGGTGAGGAAGATTGAATCCTGTGGTACCGTCAGGAGCAATAGGAAATACTGGCTTTAGTTCCAAAACGGTAAAAGGTGCCATCCTCCAGAAGAAATGCAACACTGACAAGATATTGTTTTTTTGCTGGCATGACAACAAGCCAGTCAATATATTATGATCTCTACCATTCACAAGGGTAAGCTAATCAATACCAGCCAAAAAATATACCTACTAACAAATGAGAAATACGTGTGGAGCGAGACAATACAAAATAAGTGAAATAAGCAATACAATACATTTTGTAAGAAAGATCCATTCTTATGAATGGGGCAAGAGACGAAAACTCCTATCAAACACTTTATAAGTGACTTGTAAGTAATGTATTTTTTTTTTACAAGTATAAGAGAAGACAAATTATGTGAACAAATCTGTAAAAACAAGTGCTGGAGGTCTGAATGAAAGTGAAGTAATGACTTGTGTAAGTTGTCCAAACGTAGTTCAACTAAGCTTGGCTACTCTTACTGATGCTAATAACTCTCATCAAAAAATAATGAGAATCACCCACATAAGGAGCACATAAAATAACATCCTGAGTGATAATCACGAAGTCGTTATTGTTTAGAAGTATTGTGAAAAAATAGGTTAATTGTTAACCTGGCAGATGCGAGATGCCTATTTATGAAAGTGCCACCAGTGCGAAAGGTTTGTCTTCAATTCAGAAAGAATTTGTTTAATCTACCATATTCAGCAATATTATTATAACATGTTCAGTTTTTTTGCATAGGGAACATGTTAAGATTGAAGAACCAGAAAATAGGTGTAGTCAACCATAAAGCACTTCTGTATAAGTTACAGCTCATCGGTAATGGTGGCAATTTTTTAAGGACCTTTGAAGATTTTTTGACGAAAAGATCTCAGTCTGTGGTCATTGATGGGTGTCATTCCCCTTCTGTTCCTGTTGTTTCTGACGTTCCACAAGGCAGTGTCCTTGGGCCTTTGCTTTTTATTATTTTTGCTGCTGACCTGTGTTCCGAGCTTGAAAATAAACTAATCTCCTATGCCGATGATACAACTTTATATGCGGCAATTCCATCACCAATAGATTGATACGTAATTGCTACTGCTCTGAGTAGGGATTTAGCCAAAATTACATCATGGTGTGAACTTTGGGGTATGAAACTTAATGCTAGTAAAACACACTCCATTATCATCAGCAGATCTCGTACCTTGGATCCTCCCCATCCTTATCTACAAGTCTATGGCGAGCAAATTGAGAATGTGGACACTGCGTTTGTTAGGAGTTTCTCTGGATCCCAAACTTACTTTTGAAAAGCATATTTATTCTTTCTCCTCTTCCATTTCCCCCAAAATTGGTCAGCTTCGCAAGGTTTATAAAACATTTGCTTGTGACGCCACAGTTATCAAGTCTTTTTATGATTTTATTTTGCCACAATTTCGAGTACTGCTCACCTCTCTGGTTGTCAGCAGCTGACTGCTATCTCAAGTTGCTTGACAGGTCACTAAATTCTATCAGTTTTATTCTACCTCATTTGTCACTTGATCTGTGTCATCGACGTAAAGTTGGTGCCCTTAGTCTTTTATTTAAAGTTTTTAACAAGCCTCAGCATCCCTTACATGGGGTTCTGCCTGGGCCTTATGTCCGGGCTCATGCAACTAGATTCACAAGCAATCTTAATGATCTTGCCATGAGCCGTGTTAATTTTTCTACTACACAGTTTTCACGGTGTTTTGTGCCGGCCATGGTTGACTTGTGGAATAAGTTGCCAAATGAGCTAGTCAAATCAGCTCATATCTCCATTTTTAAGTCTAGAGTTAATGCTTTTCTGCAGCATTAAATCGAATTTTTAAACTTATTTTATTCTATTGTATTATATTATATTTATACTTGATATCCTCCACTGCATAATATGTTATCTGTGTGTAATATATGTATATATATACAGTATACAGTATATGTTTTTTTTTTTCCTAAGTTGCCGTAGTCTCTCTCCAGTGCCTCTGGGTGTTTTGTGTGGATTCATCTTGCTGGTGTTTCTGCACCCTGGTTGGAGACTTCGGCAACTCATATAATAATAATAATAATAATAATAATAATAATAATAAAGAACAAATATCCAGTGCAAAACTAGTTTATTGTGACAGGAGCGTGTTGGAGGGGTGCGCGGCCAAACAGCATATGTCCACTCTCTTCCCTGGTTCAAGCCACACTGACTACCTGCTAGCAGTGTGTGGATGAGGAAGGGAGGGTAGTGGTGGGATAGAAGAGGGGAATTGAAAGAACAGGGGGAGGTAATTGAGGGTGGAGGGAGGAAGTAGAGGGAAGAATTGGAAAAAGGTGGGAGGCGTGGGAAGTAGGGGGTGAGACACATGGAAGGGGAAGAGAGGTGGTGGTGGTATGGAGACATGCCACCTATTCATATATTGCATCTATTTTCCCGTCACTGCTGCACTTTTTCCAAATGTAAGATTCTGGTAGAACGGTCGCAGTCACCCAATAAAGCATTCCGGAAGGAAGGTCGAATTTCATAAAATAATAATTTGTTTTGAATGATAAGCTGTTATGAATATTTAAATTGCAAATGCTTCGTTGTACACTGTGCTAATATAAATTGAGATGCACCTGGTATGTTTGTTGATCAGAGCTTATAGATAAATTGTTAAACAGTGTAACCGTTCTACGGTATTCGTTGCAGACACAATATTTAATGGCTCAATATGTTTAATGGCCATCACTGCATGTTTCCAATTGTGATGGTTCTAATGGTATACCAGCTTTGAACTTTCTAACTAACTCTACCCAGACTTATGGCATCTATCCAAAAGCCTTTCCAACACTGTGTATTCTTGATCGTTCCCTCCACTGTTCATACTCTGATGCCAATACCGTCACTTCTTCGTCTGACAAAGCTGAACTTTTCTCTCAAACTTTTGCTAAACATTCTCCCTTGGAAGATTCAGGTGCTGTTCCTCCCTCTCAATCTACCTCTCTCTTCCTTATGCCTAATATCTGAATCTATTCTTAGGATGTAATTTCTGCTTTCCTTGGACATGATACTAAGAAGGCATACAAACAAAATAGTGTTTCTCATGTTGAACTCAAACACTTTTCTTCCGTGCTCAGTCCCTGCCTAGGCAAGCATATTTTTTTCTTCTCTAATATCTTCCTTTCTTGCTGGAAATTTGCTGTCATTCGACCTGTCCCAAAGAAGGGTGACCGCTTTCATCCATTATACTATCGTCCAATTGATCTCATTTCATGTAACTCTAAAGTTTATTAATCAATTTTGTATTCAAAATGTCTTGAGCATTTGCCTTACCATAATCTATATTTTATTAATTTCACCACAACACCAAACACCCCCAATGAAATTAATGAAAGTATATATGATCCGCCAGGATTCGAACCCGGGTTATCACACACAGATTGTTGCCACCTTAACCATTACACCACCAGGACGGTTTCAGATCGAGTTTCAGATCGTCAGTATGGTTTCCTTAGGGGCGCTCTATTGGTGATCTCCTTTCTTATCTTACTAACACTTGGTCATCTTCCTTTTGTGTCTTCACTGGGAGCTCTAGACTTATTTAAAGAAATTTGATATAGTCTGGCACAAATCCTTTAATTCTAAATTACTATCCTTCCGTTTCTATCCCTCTATTTGTGCCTTTATCACCTTTATTCTGACCATAGCCTATCAACTCCGGTGTTCCTCAAGGTTGTGTCCTATCTCCAGTTCTATTTCTAGTATTTATTCTCAACTTTACCTCTAGTTCTATGCACTCCTATGCAGATGACTCAACCTTAAACTATTCAACTCACTCTCCACAGCAACCCTCCATGCAATTACTTCAAAACTCACGTGATGAGGCCCTAGTACACCTTTTTTCTGAAATATTAACTATTTCCAATTGGGACAGAAATAACCTTGTTCCTTTCTTTGCTTCCAAAACCCAATTTTGCCATATATCTACCCGTCACAATATTCCACACAACAAAAACAAACACATTAATCCTTTGTCCTCTCTCAATACTTTTGGTGTCTCTTTCTCCTCTAACCATTCTTGGAAATACCATATCACCACTCCTGCTAAAAGAGCTTCCCAGATCTTAAATGTGCTCTACTATCTCTGTGGGTTCTTTATCCCCACACAGCTTCTAGCTCTGCACAGGGGTACTGTGCGCCAATGTATCGAGTACTGTTCGCATGTGTGGGGAGGTTCTACCCATTCCACGCTTCTCGAAAGTGTAGAGCCGAAAGCATTTTGTCTCGGCAACTAATCTTCTCATACTAATTCTCTAAAATACCTCTCTACACATGTTGTATCGATTTCTCTCTTTTACCGCTATTATAATAATTATAATAATCGATGTTCTTCAGAGCTTTTTCAGTGTAAATCTCCTCCCTTATGGACAGTAGGTGGCATCCGCCTTTCAACATATTCCCATCTTTTTCTCAGTCATTATTCCTCTGAACAAGTAAACTCTGGAAGTCTGTCTATTAATCTATCGTTCATTTATCCTATGTCTTAAATTGCTCTAAGCTCCGTGTCTCCAAACATTTTGACTCTAACGTAACTTTAATGTCGCTCTGTGACTCTTTCAATTGATGGGGGGCACTTGTTACAAACAGCTTTGTCTTGTTGTCTCCTTTATAAACACAGAAAAAAGAAAAAAACCATATAGATCCATACACTGGAATTGTAATAATTCCCCTATACAACATATGCTACTTCCTACATACAAAACCTTTGTAAATAATAGTAAGAAGAAAAAGCCAAACAGAATGAAGAAGAATACCAGACATGCAGTCAACAAAACATCTGAACATGCTGAAAACAAAATGTGTCAATCAGCAAGACAAGAAACATCGAAGTGGATTGAAAAGAGAGACACAAAGAAGCCGAGGTTGACACTCGATCCTGCGGCAAAAATGAGGCGGGAGTAAGGAAAGGCGAGCCAGGAGGAAACAATGGAAATATTGACACTTGGAGCGATGGTCGGAAACAAGGCAGTGTGTGTGTGTGTGTGTGTGTGTGTGTGTGTGTGTGTGTGTGTGTGTGTGTGTGTGTGTGTGTGTGTGTGTGTGTGTGTGTGTGTGTGTGTGTGTGTGTGTGTGTGTGTGTGGTGGGTGGGTGGGTGGATGTGTGTGGGTGGTGTGGGTGTTGTGTGGTGGGTGTGTGTGTGTTTGTGTGGTGAGGTGTGCTTTGTGTTTGTTGTGGGTGTGTGTGTGTGTGTGTGTGTGTGTGTGTGTGTGTGTGTGTGTGTGTGTGTGTGTGTGGTGGAAGGATGGGGGGGGGGGGGGTCAGTTACAAAGGTTTGAACACATTCACAGGTCGCACCTCATGCCTTTCGGTCCCTACGTGAGAGTTCGGATTTAAATATATAGTTTTTACTACTACTTAAATTAGTAGCCACTAGGTGGGACATAAGAACAGTATAGCATAAGGTTCTATTGTCACCCACCACTCCCACCGACTGCAAAGTCACCATAAAACATAATTGCAAAATGGAATCCTATGGGAAGGAGAATATTTTATAATCAGAAATTTAGCAAAGATTCATAAATAAATCATATCTGATTAATACTTAAGGATATATTGTTGTAAGGCTGGAGATAATGTTGGGTTCCTTTATTAATACTTAAGGATATATTGTTGTAAGGCTGGAGATAATGTTGGGTTCCTTTATTTAATCAAAATGGATATCGCGGTGGACTACTATATTTTGTGTTAATTGTGTGTACACACTTCTTTTCACTCTACAATACCATGCAATTGAGATATAATATATCAGTACCTAAAGGTCAATGCCATGGGTCGAGGTCAAAGTTCACTTATTACAATAGGGCTTAAAATAGTTATAACTAATGATACTGTGCTAATTGATGTGCTTCATAGAAAGTGTATGGGTCAATATTCAGATCAATTTTTCAAAGTAAACATTATTGGTTAATAATGAAAATCAGACTTAATCCTTCTTAATCAATGGATATGATCTAAAACAATATTACAAGAATTATGAAGTACACCAACACAAAAGTCATGAAAACAACAATTTAACTATTACTCAAAGACAAATGTAACTGGAAAATTTAAGCAAACTATATATATATATATATATATATATGTTAGTAAAGCCAGGTAATAAATTTGCTTTAATACATACGAGGTTGAAAGAAATGGCAATTTCTGCGTTGGAAATTTTATTATTCAAAGTTTCCAGGTCTCTGATGAGTTTTCGCTGGGTGGCAGGAAGTAGATGAAGGAGATGAGCAAAATTCATGGTGGTACAGGGTTACATAAATGTAAATGATGATACAGGATATACGACGCGTTTCACTGGACAACCAGCATTATCAAGTAAGGATGGAATGATATAAAAGGTAAACAGGAAGGGTACACCTAAAGCCCTCCCAACATTGACCCCCCCAATGAAATTAAGATCTTCTACCGCAATTACATGTCCTCTGAACACAAAAATGACGAGGCCGTCTTAAAAGAAATAATCTCCAAGCATGTCCACCCAACCAACCCTGAAAACAAAATCAAATTAATAATTTACTACAAATACCCCAAGACCTCCAACCTCGTTCTCCGCAACAAACCTGCCTCCACCAAGATAAAGAGCCCGATGACCGACGATCACGTCATTTACCAACATACCTGTAATTATGAGGACTGTGGACCTCATTCCTATATTGGTATGACGCAGACTCGTCTTTCACGTCGGCTAACTCTTCACCTTCAGGCTGGAGCCATCAAAGACCACTATCTCACCCCTAACCACCCTCACCTCACACGCAACGAGTTAGAGAAACACACCACCATACTCGATAAAGAAAGTGACCCAAGGAGATTACCTATACTCGAAGCTTTATATATCAAGCCTTACATCCCAACATCAACAACCAAACTCTGGACCTTCAGATCCTTCCTTCTGCCAAAAGGCACTTTCCTACAGGACCTAACACCCCCCCTCGCCCCCCGGTGCCCTTGATGCAGCCCCCCGCGCTACCTCCTTCAGCTTCGTCTTCCGCAGGCGCCACACAACTTAGGCCACGCCCCTCGACACGCAGCCAATCAGCTTCGACCCCACCAACCAACCACCATCCCGCATCCAGTGCGCATGCGTGAAGCGGTTCCCCCCTTTCTCTTTTCCAGAACCCCCTCCACCAAGAGTAGATTTTTGCCCCTTGTTTTTCGCCTCCTCTGATCCTCCACCCTCTATATATACCCTTCCTGTTTACCTTTTATATCATTCCATCCTTACTTGATAATGCTGGTTGTCCAGTGAAACGCGTCCGTATATCCTGTATCATCATTTACATTTATGTAACCCTGTACCACCATGAATTTTGCTCATCTCCTTCATCTACTTCCTGCCACCCAGCGAAAACTCATCAGAGACCTGGAAACTTTGAATAATAAAATTTCCAACGCAGAAATTGCCATTTCTTTCAACCTCGTATGTATTAAAGAAAATATATATATATATATATATATATATATATATATATATATGTATATATATATATATGAAGGTGACAAAAGGCAAATCCGCCTGTAACAAGTGCCTAGATTGATAGTTGCTATTTTCAACGTATATTTTTGTGTGTGTATTGGAAAGCAGTGTGGTGTGTGTGTTTAGTGTAGTGAAATGAATAAGAGGAGAAGGTGTTTGTGAGAGCTAGCTGGATTACTCTGTGTAGGTTAGACACAAACAGAAACAGTGAAGGAAACCGGACAAATTAAACAGGAGTTGCAGCAACTCCTTATCACATGCCTGTGAAGCCTAACATGAGTATAGGAAGAGGAAGTAATATAGAAAAGTGAGAAGTGAGGAAGTAATATAGAGCAGTAAGAAGAGAGGAAGTAATATAGAGCAGTAAGAAGAGAGGAAGTAATATAGAGAAGTAAGAAGAGAGGCAGTAATATAGAGCAGTAAGAAGAGAGGAAGTAATATAGAGCAGTAAGAAGAGAGGAAGTAATATAGAGAAGTAAGAAGAGAGGATGTAATATAGAGAAGTAAGAAGAGAGGAAGTAATATAGAGCAGTAAGAAGAGAGGAAGTAATATAGAGCAGTAAGAAGAGAGGAAGTAATATAGAAAAGTAAGAAGAGAGGATGTAATATAGAGAAGTAAGAAGAGTAGAATATATTTACCAATGTAAGAAGAAAAGAGGTATTATAGAGAAATAAGAAAATATAATACGTATACAGCAGTAAAGAGACAAGAAATAAGAAAATAGGAAGTAATATAGAGAACTAAGAAGAAAAACATATTTATAAAGAAGTAAAGAGACAAGAAGTAAGAACACAGGAATATATTTAGAAAAGTTAGAAAATAAAAAATTAATATAGAGAACAAAAACAATAGAAATATAGAAGACAATAAAGAAGAAGTAAGAAAGAGGAAGTAATATAGAGGAAGGGAGAAGAAATGAAGTAATATAGAGGAGGAAGGAAAGTAAGAAAAGTTGTTGTGGTGGTAGCGAGCTGGGAGAGGGGGCAAGCCAGGGATGATGGAAAGAGAGGGAACCAACAGACGTGGATGCTACAGCACCCACAGCCCCCCTGCCCCAATGAGTCGACCCTCTGTATGAAATTCCTGGCAGAAGGATAGCCAGGATATCAATGCGGATGAGCAACTACTCCCATTTAGAGGCTGGTGTGATTTCAAAACCAACAAACCGAAGAAACCTGCATAAGTAAAATATATATTTGTCTAGGGTGAAAGTGGGTAGGCCTATACATGATAAATGGGAAGGGTGAGAGATTTTTGGAGTCGGTGGGAAAAAAGAGAGAAAGTTAATTGAAAGACTTGCCTTTGTATAATTATACTTATCCTTTTTGTTAAATTCATTTACCTTAGCTTCAGCTATTGACTTACCTTGTGTAATATATTGGTATTTATTTGTATTTATTATATTTATGTAATTTATGTTACTAGTTTATTTACTTTCACTAATGACTTACCTTTAACCCGTCCAGCCCCAGCGACGCGTCTGACGCGTCGGCGATGTATGTAACGCACAGCCCCAGAGACCGCCTGACGCGTCACCCTAATTGCGCCGACCGTAACCTCAGGTGTAGCCACTCAAGAGGGCTCAGATTTGTATGGGAACTGTATACGTATCCCACGCAACCGTGCCGATGGTTGAAAACTCTCAAAGTCCACGTGCGTGCGCGCGAGCGCGCAATAACCTGTTTTTTTGGGATAATTGCCTTCAATTTTTTACTCTTGTAAAATCCGTTTTCGGGAGCTCTGTAGGACCATTTTTTAAGCTTTTTGAGCGGTTTTTCGTGGTTTTTCCTTCATTCCTAACCCATTCGCTATTGTTTCTGGAATAAAACCATTTTTTGAAAACCGGCCGGGTTCTGGTGCGCAAACATTACAAAACTAGCCGGGGCTCCACCGGTTAACAATGTATAGACTTACCTGACCTTCCCCTAATGACTTACCTGACCTGTACCTATTGACTTACTTGACCTTCACCTAATGCCTTACCTTCTAATGACTTACCTGACCTGCACCTTATGACTTACCTGACCTTCACCTTATGTCTTACCTTCACTAATGACTTACCTTACTGCATTAATCCTTAGGTAAATATATTTCTGTTATTCCCATTTTAATTATTAGATATATAAGTATAAAATTACAGTATCAGCACATTCAGTCATGTTTCAAGGCTAATCAGGCATGTTTGAAGGCCTTGCAAGGAGTCTTTTTTGAGAAAATATTGAATGGTGGGGTGTTAGGCCTATGCAACTAAAGGCTATCTCAACTAGAAATCCTGAAAGGCCCCGCCCGTTTCCCTACCCATTATCATACGGCTGGCAACTCCGAGGCTAACCGTCACCCGCTGTCACTCACGCCATAACGTCAGTCACCGCTTAGCATTCAGAGCAGTAGGATGGCGTCCTCCTTACACAAACCTGGTCGGCCGTCAGGGACACCCCGATTGGTCAGCCAAGCTAGGAATATTGTTCTGAATGTTTTTAAGTACTTTGACGATGAGAAAAAAGACCCTATTGACGTGGTAACAACAAAAAACTCAGATGCAACGAAAGTATCAGAGTCAGTAGTTAAAAACATCAGGACAGAAAGCAAGAAATTTGAAGGAGGATTAATTAAATCACCACTCTACCGACAACGCCTTTCACCCATACTTGGAATTATTGATGATTTTGATAAGGAAGCCATCAGAAGAGAAATACTTGCCTATTATGAGAGAGGAGAGTTACCAACACTGGACTCGTTGCTACAAACAGTTAAGAAACAACCAATCAGTTTTAAAGGAGGACGAGCAAGTTTGTGGAGATTGATCAGAAGTATGGGATTTCGTTACAAAAAACACTGCAGCAACAGAGCTATATTGATGGAAAGATCTGACATTGTAGCTGCCAGAAGCAAATTCCTGAGAGAACTCAAGTTGAACAGGTGCAAACGAAAACCCAAGACCCGAAATATACCTGGACGAAACTTGGATTAATCAAAATGCCAATGTTGAACAGTGCTGGACAAACAAACAGGGAACAATTGGACCCCACACAAAAACAGGCAAAGGTGGAAGATTTATAATTGTTCATGCCGGAAGTTCTCAGGGCTTTGTTCCTGGTGCACTGCTTATGTTTAAATCCAAGGTTGGCAACAAAGGGGACTATCATGACTCTATGAATTGTTACACCTTCAAAAAATGGTTCCTGGAACAACTCTTGCCGAACATACCAGCAATCTTGATTGTCATGGATAATGCACCATATCACAACATCCAACTCAACAAAGCACCTTCAGGGAATTCAAGAAAAGGGGATATCATCAAGTGGTTAACAGACAACTCGATTACCATGACTCCTCACATACCAGAGTTGAACTTCTGCAGTTGGTCAAGCTTCACAAAAAATCCAACTTGTGCTATGAAATAGATCAAATTGCTGCTACAGCTGGACATAAGTACTCAGACTCCCACCATACTATTGCCAGTTTAACCCCATTGAACTTATTTGGGCTCAAGTCAAAGAAAGTAAAAAAGAAAAACTCAAATGACAAGCAACATATGAAGAGAGTTGAAGAGCTTACACTCCAGGCTATCGATCATGTAACTTCAGATAATTGGAAGAAATGCGCAGAACATACAAGAAAGATTCAAGAAGATTATATAAAGAAAGATTTGGCCCTTGAACATATGTTTGAATCTTTCACGATCCAACTGACTGAGTCTGACTACAGCAGCGAAGATAATGATGAAGATGAGTAAAGATGAATACAAATCCGTCCTCAATAACTATCTATCTATCTATCTATCTATCTATCTATCTACTATAGCACAAACCCCAGAGTTGTGGGTGGCTAAGGCAAGACAATCAATAGCGATAGTCATAAAATAAAAAGAGAAATAATTAAAAAAAAACAAAAATGGGGTGTAATGTGATCCCCCTCCTCGCGGTGCACCCTGGAAACGTCAATTTTAATTGGCGGCTAAATGGATCACAAAATTATTAATTGTAGCATTAACAGAGCTTAAACATTACATTTGGCATTACAAGTCTGGGCAAATAATTATTACGGCCCAAGCAACCAAGCTCTATATATTTATAACTGCACGAGCTGTGTGTGTGTGTGTGTGTGACAGCCATGAGCCAGGAGAGAGACGACGAACACAGTCATAGCTGAGAGGGGAACGGAGGAATTTCAGTAATTTAGGCCTACGGCTGTAGGCTACTTTTATCTAATAATCTATATCTATTAATGTAATGAAGATTGTCTAGTTTATTGGTGTAAGCATGAATAATTGTGCTACACACAACAAAATAAATAAGTGTAGATCTAGGTGTAGCCTATTAAGACGTTGTGAAACAGAATTAATAATGTTAAAGAGCCAAGTTTATAGTTTCATGGTGAGGTGAATACTGCAGTATATGCGGTACGACATGTTCTATCAACTCGACGGCGCTGGCTGCAGGCGGGGTCTATCAGGATTTCTATTGGAGATAGGCGGGGTCTATCAGGATTTCTAGTTGAGATAGCCTTTTAACAAGTCACTAAATATACATTTTATAATGCTCACTTTATGTTTAAAATTCCAGAGTTTCAGCACAATCAATCTTCAGGGCCTCTTATGGGGTCCTATATGAGAATATAGAAAATGGTGTCATTTTATGTGACTAAAAAGTACCTGTCTTTTCTTTGTTCCAGATTAGTATACTTCTTTCCGGTTACGAAGTCCTGGTCTTAGCAGAGAGTTGCCCCATCATCAGGCCTCCATCCTACAACGTTGCAGCAAAATCAGTCGGTAATTTATTTGTATATTAATATTTTAGTGGACCCTATTGTTAGTACTCGATAATTTTAGAAATAAGAGCCTCTACCTCAAGCGCGTCAGAAAAGTTCACTGTGTCTGCCATAAACGGTAGTCATATGATGTACAAGTTACAATATAGTATACCCCTTAATTAAGGCCCAAATAAAGCAGCATCACTATTTGTTTTCGACTTTATTTCCCTACTCGAGTCTAATTGACCACCCCTTTCACCTTGTTTTTTTATGAAAGGTACTTTAACTGTATTTAAGAAAGCATTTGGAGCGATAGGGGTAGATAGTTTACTAACTAATTATGTATATGAAATGGAAACCACCATTCGGGTGTCAGGTTCGTTATATATCCCAAAACCAAACTTACCCCAGAAAAAAGTTGTGCATTGTCAAGAGAGAAAGTCACAGTTTAAAAATTGCGCACATAATGTTGATTAGGTTCGTGAACAAAGACGTAAAATACAAAAACGTGTCAAACAAGAGCGACCTCAACCAAGGGTTTTACATGGTAACCCTTATTTTCGGGTAGAGTTTGCATTAATTAGGTGCAATGATCCACTACAAGCAGGACAATTGGAGGGAAATTATGAAGGACCTTTCGAAGTCAGGTGGTACCATCAGAATCTATCGAGAGAGGTTAAAAAAGGTATAAGGACAGACTAAAGAAAATATGAAATCAGGATAGCCAATGACTCAAAAAATAACCCTAAGGCTTTTTACCAGCTATATAAATCTAAAGTTAGAGATAGAATAGGCCCCCTTAAAACTTCGATAGGAGAAATGACAGAAAATGATTTAGAAATGTGCAGTACATAAAATAGTCAGTTTCTATCCGTTTTCACTCAGGAAAATTTGGCACAGATTCCAGAAGTCCGTAAGGTATATAGCGATAGTATAGAAAATAGGTTAAGTACGGTTACTATAAGTAGAAATGATGTGCTTAAGGAAATTGACAGACTGAAACCTCAGAAATCGCCTGGTCCCGATGAGGTATATGCCAGAGTATTAAAAGAATGCAGAGATGAGTTAAGTTACCCATTAACATTTCTTTTTAACAATTCATTAGAAACAGGTATAGTTCCAGAAGCTTGGAAGCTTGCAAATGTAGTTCCGATTTTCAAAAAAGGTGATAAATCAATAGCATCCAATTACCGTCCCATTAGTCTCACTTCAATCATAGGAAAGCTACTAGAGTCAATTATTGCTAGGAAAATGAGAAACCACTTAGAAACATTTAACTTAAGCAATTCTTCTCAGCATGGATTCACTCAGGGACGTTCTTGCCTTACTAATTTGCTTAGTTTTTTCTCAGAGGTATATGAAGCAGTAGATAATGATAATGCATACGAAATTATATATTTAGATTTCAGTAAAGCGTTCGACAGAGTCCCTCATGAGAGATTGATGAGAAAGGTTGAGGCACATGGAATAGGTGGGGCGTTGTTGGGATGGATTAGGTCATGGCTAATTGGTAGGAAACAGAGAGTCAGCATAAATGGTACCAAGTCAGAGTGGGGAGCAGTCAAAAGTGGTGTCCCCCATCGGTATTAGGTCCCCTGTTGTTTCTTATATACATAAATGACCTAGATTTAGGTATAACTAGTAGGATAAGTAAATTCGCAGACGATACTAAAATGGGGAGATCAATTGATTCAGATAGCGATATATAGTGCCTCCAAAGGGATCTAGATACCTTACATGAATGGTCAGTAAATTGGCAGAGGAAGTTTAACATTGACAAATGCAAGGTATTAAAGATAGGGAAGATGCAAACAAATGTTAAATATAAACTAGCTAATTTAGAATTAGAAAATTCAGACTGCGAGAAAGATCTAGGTGTGTTTGTTAGCAATGATTTGAAGCCTAGAAAACAGTGTATAGGCGTTCGTAATAAGGCAAACAGGATTCTTTGGTTCATCTCTAGGAGTGTGAGTAACAGAACTGCTGATGTTATCTTAAAACTTTACTTGTCATTAGTGAGACCCCATATGGATTATGCTGTCCAATTTTGGTGTCCTTATTACAGAATGGACATAGATTCATTGGAGAGAGTACAGCGTAGAATGACAAAATGATCCATAATATTAGAAATCTTCCGTATGAAGAAAGGTTGAAGAAATTAGGTTTACATTCGTTAGAGAGACGCAGAGTTAGAGGGGATATGATAGAGGTGTTCAAGTGGGTTAGTGGGATTAACAAAGGGGACATGACAAATGTACTAAAGCTCAGTGATAGCGAAAGAACTCGTACCAATGGTTTCAAATTAGATAAATTTCGTTTCAGAAAAGATATAGGCAAATATTGGTTTGGTAACAGAGTTGTAGATGGTGGAATGGACTACCAAGTGCTATAGTGGGATCTAAACTGTAGGGAGCTTTAAGATAAAATTGGATAATATTGACGAGAAGGGTTGGGTGTGAAGGGGGATCAGCCGGGTTGGGCCAATCAGCGCTCTGCAGACCCCCATAATCCTGCGTTAATCTCTAACCGTTTGGGTAAGATGATCCTCAGGGTATTAGAGTGTTGAGCCTATAATTGGGCTTTGTAATTGATTTGGGGTTGTGTGGGACAGGGATCTGCCTTGCTTAGGCCAATCGGCTTTCTGCAGACTCCCATTTTCTTATGTTCTTATGTTATGTTCTCTCCGTAGGGTACGTAGTACCCGCCTTGCAACACAATCCCACCCCTACTCTGTGCAACTCTCCAACCCAAGAGTGAAACGCTATTCTCAGACTTCCTTCTATTCAACTGCTGAGCTCTGGAACTCTCTCCCAGAATCAGTCTTTCCCTCTTCCTATGACTTAAACTGCTTCAAACTCCGTGTGTCCAGACATTTTAGCTCGAACGTCCCTTGATTTCGGCCCTGTCACTCTTTGAAATCTTGGGGGAGGCACTCGCTGCAGGCAGTTATGCCTTTTGTCTCCCTCATTCACATAGACAAAAAAAATATATATAATATATGTACGGTATATATATATATATATATATATATATATATATATATATATATATATATATATATATATTTAATAGCCTATAGTTGGGTAGGCTCTAACTGCAGTAAAAGCCAAAGTGGAGTACTATGGTAACTGCAGGGAATTAGTCAGCTTTCCATAGCTATGTCATTTAAGGGGAGAAGTTTTCTAGTCCTAAGATGGCGGGATAATATAGTTTTGCATAATTAACATTGAAAAAAGAAGTGTGAATTTGTAAGGAAATTAATTGTGAATATAAACTCTTGTTTACAATTGGCTGTCTTATATCCCCAAAGATTATGTATATCTCACAAATACCAGTGAGCTACTAAATGTTTAAACTCTCAGCATGGACTCGAACCACGGACAGTCAGGTCTAAATTCCTGCATACGGACAACGATTGCTGGAAGGATTATAAATTCAAAGTTACCAATATAATGCAGTATGTAAACACCATATGGAAGAGAAGAGAGAGGAGAGAGATAGAAGAGAGAGAGAGAGAGAAGCGAGAGAGAGGAGAGAGAGAGAGAGGAGACGAGAGAGAGAGAGGAGACGAGAGAGAAGAGAGAGAGAGATAGAGAGAGAGAGAGAGATAGTGAGAGAGAGAGAGAGAGAGAGAGAGAGAGAGAGAGAGAGAGAGAGAGAGAGAGAGAGAAAAGAATCAGGCCAGGAGATTTTGACGAAAGATGGTGAGAGGTGAGACTGGATTGAATATATATATATATAATATTAATCAATAAAGCCGGTAATCAGTAAACAACAATATCTGAAACTTAATTAAACTTAATTAAAACAAAACATAATAAGCAGAGTGGAAACATACAAACATACAGAACCAAGGCGTCATCATCACATCAGTCACGTTGCACACCTTTCAGTCACTCATTCATAAACTCCTAAAGACAATGGATACCACAAACGAATATATGAACTTTTACAACATAGTCTCCTTCATTAAATATTGTGTGATTAAGATATTTGTGGGTTATCTAAGTTTTATCGACATAAAACTCCCATGCAACTGTTGCTGATATGTTGGTTATTCTTATTGTACCAAACTCCAACTGTAACTATTTGAGGTTTTCTTTGCCAATTTTGATATACTGTCTTCTGTGTAAGTTTGATTAGAGTTCAGTTACATACATCACCCAATCATCAGTATAGTGGCTGATCCCAGTTCAGAAGGCCTCCTGAGTGTTCCTAGATAAAGCAAACAAATAAATACTGATCGAAAAATAAAACGTTGTACTATTTCTTCTAGATCATAAAACACATCCCTAATATTCCCTATTATTTACAGAGAGGAACACCTCAACAAGGAACAGGCAAGGGTTTTACAGTACTTGTATTAGTAGGAGGAGGACGTGACCAAATAAGGAAAGCAAAGGTGTGACGTGCAACCAGATGATTGAAATTACAAAAAGAGGTTATCAAGTATAATGGTGATTATTTGGTGGCTATACAGTATATAGGATACACATGATTGTCAAATATATATATATATATATATATATATATATATATATATATATATATATATATATATATATAAAACATGATTAGTCTGCACGGGGGTATACAGGCGAAGGTATTGAGGGTCAAGCCTTTACATGTTATTATGATAATACAGCCTTTTCCGGATAATGGAACTACTCTATGACCCACACTGGTTGCTGGTACCTCGGCTAATCACACATACGTGAAAATATTACTAGTGAAAGGGAGTGGTATATGGTAGTGCACATTCATAAAAGTGCTGTAAGGTTATTTATAAGGTAGGATGTGTAGGGTACACTTGGTCATATATAAGTTTGGCTCTCTATGCATTGCAATAGCTGTAAAAACAATTAGAACTGGCCTTGAAGAATTCCAACATCTCAAACCTTTATTATTGTGGCAAAGAATCCTGGAATTTGACCCATTGGATTTGGTGAACCTATTGTGAGGATTGTAGACCATTGTACAATGTAAGTGACCAGGAGAGTTGAACCATAGTAGTACGGTTATATACAGGTCACCTGGTTTATAAAGAGTCCCCCATACACTTTATGAAGGTTTGTGAGTGTTTATGCCTCCAGTGAAATAAATTCCTTCAACCTTAAGGCAACATTTTCCGGCATCAGAGTGAACTAATAAAGCGTTTTCAGATACGTGGAGACACGTGAAAAATTCAAGTACACCTGGTCATTATTAATGGAGGTTCCAGGCGCATTGTCAATGTTATCTAGGAACTACAGCGTGTGGTATACGGTACAAAGTACCTGGTATAAATCAAGGGGAATAGAGGGAGTGGAACTATTAATTATTTAAATGAATGGTAGTACAGTGTAAGAATTAGTGGTATATCTGAGCAGGAATGTGAGGGATTCCTTGACAGTAATACAAGGACATTTTACATTTCAAGGTAAAGAGTTCAAGGAGAAGTGCATGAAAGGAAAACATATGGCAATAGCTCATGGACCTGTAGAGGGTATCAGCCTTTATTAAGATGTAACCCCCCAAGACAGCATATACTGTACAGTCACTCATAAAAAATCGTGGACCCCCATGTGAGAGCGTTGATAACAAGGAATTGTGTTTTACTAGGTACCCTGGAGACAGCCTGGGGCTGAGTACAGGGTGGGTGGAGTTGGAGGGAAGGGAGGGTGTGTGTGAGATGGGGTAGTGAAGGGAGACTTTCAACCCCTCATTCTTATGATGTAGCAACATATCAGGTCCAGCACTAGCTCTACCTAGATTTTTCCCTCTCTCTCTCTCTCGCGCTCTCTCTCTCTCTCTCTTTCAAATTTCATCCTTTCCCCTTCAAGGTGTCTTTCTATCCTTCTATTAATTTAGTTTCTTAACTTTTTTAACTCTTCCTTATTAACCCTTCTTTAGCGGCGCACATCATATGTCGAGGGAAAGAAATTTGGACTATGTGGCAGCTCACAACATAAGTCGTGTGGCATTTTCAGCACGTAATGTTGCTGAGAGAGAGAGACAAGTGGTGGCAGGAGAGTAGCGAGCGTATGACTGCTCCAGACCACCGCGGTGGACCAACTGACATGAATCCCACCCTCCTCCACCCTCTCACACTCGCTACACAGTGAATTGTTTAGGGAAAGTACCGAATTACATGGTTTTTGCACTCGTGTTGCGCGATTGTTGCAAGAGAACTAGCGGTCATACAAGGATCGTTGGGTGTCATTGGAAAGCTCTGTTTATGCCCTTTCAGGGATAGATACTTGTTTTACGCTCTGGGTCTTATTTAGGCATGACAATGATCACGTAAACAGCCCTATTTTGGGTAAAAACACCCCGCTGGTGGCTACATATTATTTACCGCCTAGGCCGCTCGTTAGGTGTTAAACTTTTGTATTTTATTATTGAATGCTCTTCATTCTCTTATACTCAATTTTTTTTCCAGTACTCTTTTCTTTGGTAATTATTCTGTTCGAGTTTCGAATATTTCTTATCCCTATATTTTCGCTATGTTTTTGTATTGACTGTATTGTTTAACTTTGTTCTATACAACAGGTCCCACAAATTTGTTTTAGATAATTAGCCTACATATATATAAGATTGTCTTTTTAACACCTTACGAGTGGGCCCGTCAGTTTTTTTCCACTACGCGCCAAGCGGGTTTTTTTTTTACCATAAATGGCCTTGTTTCCGTGCTCATTTTCATGCATAAACAAGAGCCAGAGCGTAATACAATTATGTATCCCTGAAAGGGCGTTAATTGAGCTTTCCAATGACACCTGAACCATACTTCTACGATCACTGGTTGTCTTGCAACAATCGTGCAACCGAAGGGCAAAATTGCTAAAATACGGTCATTTAGTTACATAATTACGTGTGTAGCGAGGGAGGGAGGGTGGATGTGTATGGAGTAGATGTCAGTAGGCCCACGGCAGCCGTGGCGAGCCGTCATGAGGCAACCTACGCTCCTCCCGTCGCTCGTCTCTCTCTCAGAGCCAATATTGCGCCAAAATTGTACACAGACTTAAGTCGGGCCCCGCCACATAGTCCAGATTTTTCGATACGGACTTAAGTCGGGCCCCGATAGACAGGGGTTAAATAAAACATGATGTATTGTATAGTTGCATTTTTAAGTTGCCTGTAATTTCTAAACCAGTTTCCAGTCTAAAAGAAGGGGATAGGGAAACAGGTAAATACTGTACTATGAACAAAGGTATCAATACTTCAAATAGACTCCAACACATTGTCTGTAGTTTTCGTTTTCCGCCCGTTGCGATAAGTTGAATATAAGAGAGAGAGCAAAATAAACAGACACAAAACCATCTATTCAACGCATCACCATAGGATGATCAAATAAGCTATAGAGGAATTAGTGGTGGCCCTGAAAAATGTGGCTATAATGCTCCATTATCAATTAATTATGGATGTTCCTATTACTTTTACTTATAAGCAAATGTGGGCTGAAATTATAAAACATACACACACATATTCTGTTTAAAGTGGGACATTTTTGCGTTTCGTTAAATGTGATCCGTATTTAACCTATTCAGTACCGGTGACGTCCTTTTAACTTTATTCTGGCTAGTATTAGACGATTTTATTCGGTTTATAAAGGGCCTCCAGCAAGTAATAGGCTTTTAACTATCTCACTTAACCCTTTTTACTACCACAGACCCTTCTTAAACTGCACAAAATCGTCTAAATATAGCTAGAATATAATTACAAAGACTTCGCTGGTACAGAAGGGGTAAATCCATATCTAAAGGAAATATAAATGAAAACATCTAACTAGTGTATGATGAAGTATTGTATCACTCGTTCATACAGACTTATTAAAAAACTCATGTGTTTTTTGTTATAGTTGACTAATCGCCGAGATTAAAAAAAACGATTTTGTTTTGGTCAATTTGAAGTAATAATACCAATCTTCAACATACTCGACTTATATTTGTAATTATTCCTTTCCTATAGTGGGTTAAAAAGCAAACAAACGCAAACTTGTAGACTTTTCGGGGCTATAACTACAGAGATGTGCGGATAGCATAAGTTATTTTTTGTATTCAGCAAGACAGAATCTTAACATTTTGGATTTTTTTTTTAAACATCTCGTGGGACACCCACTATCTGCAGAATTACGCATGTCTCCATTCATCTATCCAAAACACCACCCACATTCACTCGTATATCCGTCAGTTTCTCCATCAATCTATTTATCCATACAAGCTATTATAACCCGAAAAATGCAGCTCAGAGAAAACATAATCCTAATGATATATCCACTATCCTAGTTCCCACTCACCCGTCCTTCTATCTGCAGGCCTATGTCGCTTATCTAGCTTTACGTAATACTGCTCTTACGGAAGTAGTTTGGTTGATGGACAAATATACATCTATATATCTATTGCCTGAAGCTGTGATCCCTGAAAGGGTGGCCAAGAACGAAACGCCCCCATGCACCTCTGTCCCCAGTCAGTCGACGCCCCTCCTCCCAACCAGCACCGTAAAGTAAAGAAGTATATGAATACTTCTTTACTCCATCCTTCCACCTCCCTCTCGGTTTACTTCTCCCTCTGTCCTTCCACCTCGCTCTCGTACACCCTCTTAGTCATTCTTTCGCTTCCCATACGTTCCATATGGCCGAACAATCTCAAGGTGTTCCTTTTCACACTTTCCAGCACATCTACCTCCACACAACACCTATCTCTTATTTCATCATTTGTCTGTCTATCCCTCTATGTAACTCCTCACGCACTTCTCAAGTAACTCATTTCCACCTTTCTCACTCTTGGTCTGAGTCTCTCCACCAACGTTCATGCTTCGCTTCCGCAAGGCAATGTCGGGATTACCACACTGTTATGCAAGGATATGTATATTATAAATTCAACTCTCTTTTCTCCTGTCACAGAGAGTTACCATATTTGTTTACCTGTTACCTGTTATAAAGATCGCCACCTGTAAGTGGCACTGATTAGCATGCCATCGGTAATTTGTTTAGGGTTTATTCCCCTAGATGGGTTGCCAGCCAAGGTTATCGAGTCCTATCCACCCGGAAACACCCCTTTCAGATGCCAGGGGGAAAACTACCGAGCCAGAGTCAGGTAGGGACGGACAAACCCAAGAACACCAGAGACAACCCTATCTTAGGGGGAGTGCCATCACACCATAGGGGAAGAGTGGAGGAGAGTACTCCTCAGGGACCAAACATGGAGGATGCCATTTGCCGCATATACAGTATATTGTTTTAATTGATTTTGTATTCCCTTCCAATAGTCTTGTAATCAAACAAATTTAATATAATAAGGAATGTAAAAACTACTGTATATTGAAAACATTCAAAAGTTCATTATAACCAAAATACAATAAGTAGTTTTATGCTGTGTTAACCTGGGAAAGACGAGGATCCTCATAAGAGGTTTGTTGGGTGTAGGCGAGAGTCCTCTTAACACCTTACGAGCGGCCTATGCGGTTTATTTATATGTACCGCCCAGCGGGGTGTTTTTAGCCAAAATAGGGCTGTTTACGTGATCATTTTCATGCCTAAATAAGACCCAGAACGTAAAACAAGTACCTATCCCTGAAAGGGCATAAACAGAGCTTTCGAATGACACCATAACGATCCTTTTATGATGGCTAGTTTTCTTGCAATAACCGTGCAACGCGAGTGCAAAAAGCATGTAATTCGGTACTTTCCCCATATAATTCAGTATGTAGCGAGTGAGAGAGGGAGGAGGGAGCTGAGATTCGTGTCAGTAGGTTCGCCGCGGTGGTCTGGAGCAGTCATACGCTCGCTAGTCTCCTGCCACCACTTGTCTCTCTCTCTCAGCAACATTACGTGCTGAAATTGCCACTCGACCTATGTCGAGCGCCGCCACATAGTCCAGCTTTATTAAATACGACTTATGTGGTGAGCCGCTAATTAAGGGTTAAGAGCCAAGGCATAACAAAAACACTTTCAAAACACCCCATTGGCACTCAAAACAAAGCAATATGTGATTAGGTGAGATAATTCCCCTACATATATCCTATCACTCCTCCACATGTGTGTCAACCACCCTCCCTTCGCCCCCTTTTTCCCTTTCTTCCCCTCTCCTCAATTATCTTGTATTTTCCCTATTATTCCCGATATTTAACGAGTATTGTCGCGCGAGGACGGCTGGGAGAGAGGGGGAGGATGGGGGAGTCTTTCATTACCCTTTACCCAGTCTGAGACATTCCCTAATCTCTCAGTAGCTTGCAAGACATGAGAGAGGGAGGATGTATGTCTCTCTCCGGTCCGGGTCAGATTACGGCCGCGGGGCTAAAATATAAGTTTTTCACCAGCCAATTACTGTTACCAATTATTTTATTGCTTTTCAATGTTCATATGTTCATATTAAAATATAAATTGGTGCATATGTAGAAGTAATTATGTTATATTTGGTAAACATGACGATTTTCGTCGGAAGTGAAGCAAATACCTTCGCCTGGCAGGACCATGGCTACGCCGTTCTTGGGTAAATATATAAATACATTTAAATGCTCTCTTCAATTTATCAAGGTTATAATAGTTCTCTTTTTCAAAGGCTGAGCCATATAATGGCTGACTAATTATGTTACTATATTATAAAAATATCTATACTGTTGAGCACAAATACCTGAAATGGATACACCCAACAAGGTTCTATCACAATGGGATGATGTAATTTACCAGTGCATAAGATTTCTCTTTATACAGGTTTATTGATCACAAGCCTCTTAACCCGAAGAATGCACATTCTATATTTCTAAATAGGACGTATATGCTAATTAATTACCTTCGATTCTGACAGTATTCATATTATTTACCAAATAAAGCATTATTTATATTCCATGTGCGTATATTTTCTTGTATGAAGAACATGTGAGTAGTGAAGACCAGAAAATAGGTGTAAACAACAAATATCTAGTGAAAAAAGTATATTTGTGGCGGGAGGAGGTAGCTGGACAGGAGAGAGAGAGAGAGAGAGAGAGAGAGAGAGAGAGAGAGAGAGAGAGAGAGAGAGAGAGACATAAGTGTGCTTCCTGGGCCTGCTTGAGTCTGACTGACAGTCCCAGCTATCATGTATTTGGTTTGGGGGGACCAGTCTTCTCAAGTTAAATGCCAAAAATATCCACAAATCTTTGTTAGTAATGTAAACGATTATCCCTTGTCTGGCAAATTCTAGTTAAACCTGTGACCTTACTGCTCAAGTGTGTGGCTGAAAAAGAAGAGAAGATCGCCAGGTGGATAGATAATGTGGCATAGAAACAAACTTTATACCTGTTGTCAGTCCGAAAAATATTTTCGCATTAATTTTCGACATTCCAGCGAGTTGATAAGAAATGTTTCTATAATTTTCAAGATGATTCTCCTTATTTGAATATAACAATTGTGATTAGCAAATGTCCACGCTTTATTACCATATTACAATGAATAGAATCAATACATGACTCAAGTAAAACGTCTCTCAAATAGCTGGATTGTTGAAACTTAATACAAAAATGTAATTTCGGACTGGCAAGAAGTATACTTATTCAAAATCAGTGGTTAAATATATTGTGGCAGAGTGAAATGTAATCTATATATATTATATATACATAAGGGTGGATAGTCTACAAATTAATGATTATGAAGGTGAATGGCTAAATACATAGACAGGTTGATACGTGGGTGAATAGTTAGACAAATCAATAGTTACACAGATGGATATATAACTAGACAAATGGATAGGATAGAAAAGTAGTTAAACATATGGATTGGTGAGTTTATAGTTAGACAAATGGATAGTTAGACAGCTGGATAGGTGGATAGATAATAAATCAGATTTGTTTTTTAAACAAATGGGTTGGTGAGTTTATAGTCAGATAAATGTATAGCTAGACAGCTGGATAGGTGGATATATACTAAACTCGTAAATGGATGTAGAATTGAGCATAGTGTATTCTATATACAATAATAAATGGCATACGTTGTCGTCGATTGATTTGGGAAAATGTAGTAAACATCAATCAAATAGTTGTAACTTTACTGTGGTATATTGCTGTTTTAGTTAATGCTATAATAAATCTGGAAAATATACAGAATGTTGCATGAAAGTAATAACAAGAACATGTAGCAACAAACTTTGCAATATCGGTAAAATATGAATTAACCAGATAACAAAGAAGACAAAACTAAGTAAAATAGATAATCAGCTTATAACCATCTGGGAGAGAGAGAGAGGGAGAGAGAGAGAGAGAGAGAGAGAGAGAGAGAGAGAGAGAGAGAGAGAGAGAGAGAGAGAGAGAGAGAGAGAGAGAGAGAGAGAGAGAGAGAGAGAGAGAGAGAGAGAGAGAGAGAGAGAGAGTTGGATGAGTGAACAAAGAGAAAGACAATATAGAGACAGATATAGGTATGCTCGTATACGGTACAGTAATATACAGTAGTATAAAGTGAACCAACTATTAATTATATTATAGAGATGGATAAATAGTGAAAGTAATAGCTGTAGGAGATTAAAATGGTGTGAAATATTGCTATATGTAATAAGAAATTCTCAGTTTGATAGTTTCCTCCACTACCCTATCTCATACGCACCCTCCCTTCCCTCCCACCAGACCCACCCTGTGCTGAGCCCCGGGCTGTCTCCAGGGTACCTAGTAAAACAGAATACAATTTTAGACCTGCTCTAACGTGGGGGGGGGGGGCACGAATTTTTATAAGTGACTGTACATCCTTCGAAAATAGACTCACCCGCAAACTCCCCCGCCCACCCACCCACCACCCTCCCTCCTACAAAACACACACACACAAGAAGAAAAACAGACACAAATTACGTAAAGAAAGGTATAGGCGATAATGAAACAGAGGAAATGGAGAAAGATACTAAAGTCACATATGGGAAATAGAGGAGGCAATAACGATATTAACGACAATAACATAATATAAACGAGATAAGATAAGGAGACCAAGGGAGCAACTGAGAAAACATAATGATGACAAAATATAAATATATATAAGAAGAACAAAGCAGAGAAACAGGGATAAGGTGAATGGAGACATAAATAATTAAGGGAGATAAAAGGATGTGGGAGGTGAAAGAAAATGTGTTGTGAGGTGTAAAGTTACAAGAGGAAACAAACTGAAATGTTTTGTGAGGTGTAAAGCTACAAGAGGAAACAAATTGAAATGTTTTGTGAGGTGTAAAGCTACAAGAGGAAACAAACTGAAATGTTTTGTGAGGTGTAAAGCTACAAGAGGAAACAAACTGAAATGTTTTGTGAGGTGTAAAGCTACAAGAGGAAACAAACTGAAATGTTTTGTGAGGTGTAAAGCTACAAGAGGAAACAAATTGAAATGTTTTGTGAGGTGTAAAGCTACAAGAGGAAACAAACTGAAATGTTTTGTGAGGTGTAAAGCTACAAGAGGAAACAAACTGAAATGTTTTGTGAGGTGTAAAGCTACAAGAGGAAACAAATTGAAATGTTTTGTGAGGTGTAAAGCTACAAGAGGAAACAAACTGAAATGTTTTGTGAGGTGTAAAGCTACAAGAGGAAACAAACTGAAATGTTTTGTGAGGTGTAAAGCTACAAGAGGAAACAAACTGAAATGTTTTGTGAGGTGTAAAGCTACAAGAGGAAACAAATTGAAATGTTTTGTGAGGTGTAAAGCTACAAGAGGAAACAAACTGAAATGTTTTGTGACGTGTAAAGCTACAAGAGGAAACAAACTGAAATGCCTCTTGGGAACACGAATTCTTCTAGGACAAGGACACTCATTGGCTGCCGGCTCGAAATATATTGATTATTATTAATATCGTTGATAGTATTATTATTATTATTATTAGGCCTACTATTATTATTATTATTATTATTATTATGTGTTTATTTATTTGGGTGATAAAATAATTACTATAGATCAGGCAAGGGAAATAGTAATAAACAGGAATGATCCGAGAATGCATTTGAATAGATGAGTGAACAAGTGGTAAATTGGGAGAAGGGGTCGGGCGCCAGTTGGACTAGATAATAGTTCGTCAGGTGCCTGGCCTGGGGAGCTAGTATATATGAAGGGTGCGTCTGGAACTGTGGTCACACACACTTCGAGGTGGTACTTGGTGACGCTCTGGTCTCTCTCACAGGCCTGTAGCCCCCCCCCCCCCCATCTACAAGCGGAAGAAGTAAGAAGAAAGAAGGAAGAAGAAAGAAGAAAGGAGATCTTCAAGCAGCAGTAGAAGAAGAAGATGGACGAGTTGAGGACCAGAAAAACCTAGCCCCATCGCTTCCTCCATCAGTTCTCTCTCCTCCTCCAATCGACACCTCGATCTGCGCTCGCCCGGCCAATCAGCTCACTGCATCTCACCTCATATCTCATCATCATCCTTGTCCATTCTCATTACTTTCCTATACTCTTATCTTTTTCCCCAAAACCTTTCCCACTACTTTTCCTTTTCTAAATTATTAAATATTACCCACTACCGCCCATTAGAAGCCCACTTGTAGTACGACGCCGAACCCTGAAGGCATTGCCATGAAGGGGGGGGTTTAGCCCCTGGTTATAGGAGGCAAGTGGGTAGGGTTTATACTTCAAGTAGGTTAGGGTCTGGTGACATAGGCTTTCCTACAGTCCAAGGACATAGGTAGGAGTTAGGTTTTTTCTGGGGACATCCCATAGGGGTGCCCCCTGGGTACAGTTTTAAAATTCTCCATAAAAATGTTCAATTAACTCTACCTCCCTAACTTGTTATTTTCCCCATTCATTTTCACTTTTCTTATAGTTAGAAATTAAACTTGTTTCTCCCAATGATTCAGTATGGCACTGTATGTTAAATTTAAATGCATTAACAATCCCCCTGATGACCCAGGCTCTCACATATTTAGTATCACTCAAACCCAAATAGTCAGAGTTTTCAAAAATCTCAATGTAATCAAAATAAGACTTGCTTCACAAAAAGATCTTGATGCATATCTCAACCCCGCCACTCTAAAGAAACTCCAATCTGCTGGTTATGAACTAGTCCTCTCCCCAGAACTAAAAGCTGCCTGTACAGTCAAAATTCTGCACCCTGACAAGAACATCTTCAACAAAGACGAAGATGAGATTGCCAGGGAAATTTCCAAGAAAAACTCCATCACTGTCTGTGAAGTATATAAAACCCAACGTCAAGCCCTCAAAATTCGATGTGCCTCCCCTCAGGAGGCCAGTAAGCTTCTAAAAAACAGGTCTCAAGGCATTTCATGTGATTTTGCCGCCTGATTTTCTGACCCCTGAGTCCTGGATCAATCTCAGGCAGTGCTATAACTGTTATGCTTACGGACATCCCACAGCCCAATGTCAAAAAACAGTAACTTGCTCTCGTTGTGCTGAGTCAGGGCACTCATTTACCACCTGCTCTTCAATCACTCTGAAATGCTCAAACTGCAATGGCCCTCACATTGCAATCAGTGCCGAATGTCCCTTCCGTCTCAATGTCTTAAAAGACACTAGAAAAAACGCAAAGGCCACTCCAACCAATCCCAACCAAACACGTCCTTTATTCTCATCCCACCCAGTCACTGCCAAATCATATGCTTCAGCGAGCACCTCACACATCCCTCAATCCTCCCCCCCTACCCCACCCAACATCAATCCTCCCGGCCCATTGTTCAACCGCGAAATATTCGCCCAAACTTCAGTCCTTGTTAATGTTGCACTCCCCCTCACGAACCAAAAAGTCACCCCACAGTTTAACAAGCTACTAAATGATGGCCTGACTGCCCACAATCTCCCTGCCATCATGATCCTTGAGTCTTGGTTCCAGCATAGCAAGAACTCTCATAATCCATCTCTCTCAGCCACTCCTCTTCCTATTCCACTACACTACCCTGCACCTCTACCTCCAACTCATCCTCCACTACCCCTATTCCTCAACCCCCAAGCGCCAACGAAATCCCTGAAATGTCAATCCCTCTCACCACTGAAAATGAACCTCATCTCCCTACCCAAACCCCCCCCTCACAAATGTCACTGACCCAACTCTCAATGCATCTGACCCTGACCTTCCTAACCCCCACCCCATCCTCCCCCACCCCCTCCTACACCAAAAACGCCCACCAATTCCTCCCCCCTGCACCCCCTGAATTAAACCGTTCTCGGTCAAAGTCACGTAAAGTCGAAACCCCAAGAAAAAACACCAAATCTACCTCCAAATCTCCATCTTTTGGAGGAGTCCGCTCCTTATCCTCTCCCTCTCCAACCCGTTGCACAACATCCCCCCACTTCCCCACACATAGCTCACCTCACGATACCCCATCATGTTAAGAGTCATCCAATTCAACATAAGACACTACTACAATAACAGACACCTACTCACACAATTAATTTATGTAATGACCCAGACATAATACTAATTAACAGCACCTGTACGTACAACACACATAAAATTCGATTTTTTGGGTACACAGACCGACGGCGATGCCAACGATGGAGTTGCAATCATGATAAAAAGCACCATTCAACACGAATTCATCACAGACTGGACATACAAGCATTTCCTTGCAGTTAAAACACACACAACACTCGGACCCCTCATAGTTGCCACCACATATGTCAGACCCAATACCTACATCCCTTACACAGACTTAAATACCTTATTCAATAACAATGCACCTACACTTATACTTGCAGACTTTAACGCTAGACACCAAGCTTTCCAACATAATACCATTAATCAACGTGGAATTCAACTATTAGCACTACACAACCACAAAAGATTAACTTTTCAAGGCCCAGATTTCAACACAGTTTTCACACCAAACGGTAATGGTAAACCTGACTTAATTTTTTCAAACCAAGCTTTTAATATATTCCATCATGATATTTCCCCAGGGCCACTTTCAGGATCAGATCACATCCCAGTTTTCATGTCAATTTCTTCAAACCCAATTCAAGTCCCATGTCAATCTCATTTTAACTACTCACAAGCAAACTGGGAAGAATTCAAATTTTTTTTATCAGAAGACAACTACATACACGACTATGAGGGACAACACTACACACACATAGACCAACAAATTGAGAACCTACAGAACAAAATCATAAATGCAGCCAACACAACCATCCCAAAAACTACATACAAAATCAAACACACTTTCAGACCCTCCATCAGAACACAACGACTCCTAGTGTGCTATTGTCGTCGATTCGAACAGAACAAACACAACCACATACCAGGCCGAGTACGTTACGATCTCTCCAACCTCAGAACTCACATCCTTAACAGCCTGCAATCTGATCATGATGCTCACTGGACTCACCTAGTACACTCATCAGAACAAAACAGGAAAACTAAGCCCTGGGAATTCTGGCAACATATAAAACGTTTAAAAGGTAATACCACTCCCAGAACATCCTCCCTCACTGTTAATGGCAACAAAATTACTGATCCTAGGGCTATCACAGATACATTTAAACAGACATGGCAACAAGTATACCACCCACACCCCATTGAAAGGCCTGCCGAACAACACATCCGCAATATAGAACAACATCTCACTACCATCCCTGACAACATCTCCCATGACACACACATTAACCTAAACACACTTGACCCTCAAAACATACTCACTGCTCCCATTGTGCCAGACGAAGTCAAATTCATCCTGTCTAAAGCACGGAGAAAGGCGCCTGGTGCCACGGGTATTAATCACCACCTTGTAAAGCACCTACCTAACACTTTCATAACAGCACTCACTCGCCTCTACAACGCCATCCTGGCATCAGGCTACTTTCCCGTCTGCTTCAAGACAGCGACCATTATCCTCATTCCCAAGAAAAACCAAGACAAGACTAATCCACTAAACTACAGACCCATTAGTCTACTTGAGACTCTTGGGAAGACTCTAGAACGTATCATAAACCACCGACTCAGACTATTTCTCGAAGACGAAGGACTCCTCACGAACATGCAATTTGGTTTTAGACAACACAGATCGACACAAGAAGCACTAAACATTATCACAAACTACCTTCACATAAACAAACAGTCCAGACGAAAAAACAAGACAGCCTTAATTACAAAAGACATAAAACGAGCTTTTGACACAGTGTGGCACGAAGGCTTGAAGTACAAAATCTGCGAAAATTTCAACTTCCCATTAATTACTCAGAAACTTCTCTGCAACTTTTTGGATAATAGAACAGCCAAAATTAAGTTTTCTAATCTTTATTCAGATTCATTTCCACTAAACGCAGGCGTACCTCAAGGCTCAGTGCTCGCTCCTACCCTCTACATCCTATACACAAATGACTTTCCCAACCCCTCTCACAATGACTCTCTCACAGTAATGTACGCAGACGATGTGACGCATTTTGGCTCGAACGTCCCTTGATTTTGGCCCTGTCACTCTTTCAACTATGGGGGAGGCACTCGCTATAGGCAGTTATGCCTTTTGCCTCCCTCAATCACATAGAAAAAAGAAAAAAAAAATATAATAAGAGCAGACACAATAGACGCATTGACAAACAGAGCTCAAAGAGAACTTGACAAAGTAGCACAATGGGAGCAAAAATGGCGGATTCAGGCTCATCCTCAAAAATCACACGTCACATACTTTGCCAAGGGACATCTCCGCCCAAGACCCTTATTCCAGAACTCCCGAGCACCTGTCCCTAACCGCACACAAATAAATGTCTCTCCCACAAACAAAGTACTCGGCCTCACATTCGACAAAAAGATCCGATTCCACAAACAAGCACAAACTTCCATTGCCATTGCATCAAAATCACTACAAACCATCTATCGTTTCAGAAATGCCTCAATAAAAACCAAGCTTCACTTATACAAAGCACTTATAAGACCTCTTTTGTGCTACGTCCCACTCAGCATTTCACTTTCGGCCCCTACCAACCAACTAAAATATCAAAGAATACAAAATAAAGCACTGAGGTGGATGTTCGGGACTCAGTGGTATGAGTTCCAGACGGCACAACATCTTCACAATCTAGCCCACATCCCCCTCTCTAAATACTTATTGGCAGCAATTAGCAGAAAAACAAATTATAAAACTTGAGACCTTTCATGATAACTTCATCCAAATGTTCAACATAATTTTACACCGCCCCTTGTCAAACCTCCTTCACCCCAACAACAGAGAGGCACCCATTCCAATATTCACTTAAAATCAGGATTGGTAGAGGAGGTGGGTCATGCCGGCTCGTCCACAGTCCAGCCTCCCTACCACTCCTGACCTAGATTTCTAGCTTCACTTCCCATTAAAATGTATAATTTCACACACAAAGTACAAGACAACAACCTTTTAACGTAACTCCTATAATAATAACAGTACAGCCTTCTTACAGGTTCTGCCACTGACAGACTTCCCCAGCAGTACCCCATTTTGACTCAATGCCACCCAAAATTACCTCCCCCTATACTATTTTCGAATACTACCACCCAAAAATACAACCCCAAAACATGCAAGCACTTTCGATCTTATACCATCCAAAATTAACTTGCTCCCCATCCCTTGCCCCCTTCTTGGCAAGCCATCCTGAATCACTAAAGTAACTTCTCCCAACTAAATCAACTCAACCCCAGCTCAATTATTCAACTCACGCACGTTGGGTCAAGCCCCGACACCCTATTTCTCCCACTATTATCACTGTCTCTCCTACTTAACCAATAAAAACTTCCCTTCTTTCACCCTCACCCACCTTTTCTATATTCATTCATTCATTCATTCGAACTGTGGTAGGTGGGCTCGCGGTTTTGGCACGCTTCATGTCTGCCTGCTGAGACCGGAACCTCTCCGGGTGGTCAGGGGCCGGGGGAGTGCTGGGGGGACTTTGGTGATCCCTGGTCTCTGGTTCTTTTCCTGGGTGACTTAGATGTGTGTGAATTTGTGTTATGTTTTTGTGTGTTTATTGTTTTGTGCTGTGTTGTGTTTTGTTGTCCCTGTTAGGGCTCTGTCTCGAGTCGGCCACCCCCAGAACAAAAAATAACAAAAAAAAATGAAAAATGTGGAATGTACCTGAGTACATAGAATAGACAGAATATAATATTATTATTGTTGTTATTATTGTTATTATTATTATTATTATTATTATTATTATTATTATACATACTTCATTATTTCATAAATGTAAACGAATAAAATCTAATCATGAAATCAAGAGAAGAGGAAGGGCAAGGTGTAAATAAAGTTTATACTAACCAGACACTCCATAGAAACAAATATTTAAGATACTTAAATTAAAGATAAAGGGCAGGATTAATTAAATTAATGGATTGGTGTAAGGCAATCAATGTGTCTGTGTGAGAGAGAGAGAGAGAACTTAATAGACAGATTGATTGATACCTAGTTATACAGATAGCTAGATAAATACAGACCCATTACAACCCAAAATGTATCCGATGTTTACAGTTTTTCTTCTACTTTGGAACTCTCTCCTCCAATTTGTCTTAACATCAGCCTATGACTTAACCTGCTTCAAGCTCCGTGTGTCCAGACATTTTTACTCTAATGTACTGTACACTCGGATACCATAGTCTCTAGCCTACTGCTCTCTAGCAAGAGGTGAGGCCAGGACTCTTACTGGATGGCGGCCCACAGTGATGGTTGGGGGAGAGGGCAACGCACACACGAACGCACTGTGAAGCACTTGTGTTATGCATTCCAGGAAGCTATCTTTGTTGGTTACTTTCTTGTAGTTATTTGATATTTGTTCGCATCATTTCGCATTATTTAAAATCTTTTATTCCATACTATTGAGAACAAACATATGCAATATTTTCTTCAGCATGAATAGGTATATAACTACCGGTGTGAACCATTAGTTATTAGGTAGTGCAGTTCCTATTATTAACAAAATTGAAGTTCAGGGAAGGCTTCAAAATAGATTAGTATAGATATGGCAGACTGGAACCCACACACTCACAGAGAGAGAGAGAGATAGAGAAGGATAGTGTGTGTGTGTGTGGGGGGGGGGACAGACTGGGAGGCAGAGCAACAGGGAGAGGGTGAGATGTGGTTGTGGTGGTGAGAGGCAAAGAGGGAGTGAGAGTGAGATAGAGTGAAAGGGAGGTGCTGGAAAGGAAATATGGAATAGGAATACGATAGAACTTCATTAGAAACATTTGTGAGTGTGTGTGTGTGTGGGTGTGAATACTAATCATAGTCATATATGTCATTGGTAACTTTCTGAATTATATCTTTCATATAGGGTAATTAGTATATCAATTTAACAACAAATCATTATCCTTAGTGTTAGAGAAGTGTCATTCCTAGGCAGGTAAAGCAATACCCATGAATACAACTTCAGTCTGAAGCATGTTGTGTGATTCGTAGGGTTCACTTTAAACCTACAGTACGCACATGGATTGTTTTCTTGATAGAAGCATATGTTTCCTCTATACATAATAATGTTAACATAATTGTGAGATGCAAAAATAAAGTAATAAATACCAAGACAATATATATTAACATTCATTTATATGAATATAAATAGTAAGACGTTAATATGAACTCAGAGAGAAAGTGAGAGAGATGCATGGAAAAATGAGTATATCAGGTAAATCTTGGCTTGGCACTTGCATCTAAGTAATACTAATAATAATAATAGGCCTAATAATAATAATAATAATGATGATGATAATTGCAATAATAATAATCTTAGATTTTTTTTTTTTTTTTTTTTTTCTATGTAATTGAGGGAGGCAAAAGGCATAACTGCCTATAGCGAGTGCCTCCCCCATAGTTGAAAGAGTGACAGGGCCAAAATCAAGGGACGTTCGAGCCAAAATGCCTGGACACACGGAGTTTGAAGCAATTTAAGTCATAGGAAGAGGGAAAGACTGATTCTGGGAGAGAGTTCCAGAGCTCAGATGTTGAGTAGAAGAAAGTTTGAGAGTAACGTTTCACTCTTGGGTTGGAGAGTTGCACAGAGTAGGGGTGGGATTGAGTTGCAAGACGGGTACCACGTGCCCTACGTAAAGGAGGTGGTATGCACTGGGATAGCTCTGAGGAACACTGATTATTATAGTAGCGATAGAATAGCGAGAGAGATGCAACATTGCGGCGGAGAGAGAGAGATTGCAGAGAGTTGGTGAGTGGACGGGAGTTAATGATACGAAAGGCCTTCCTTTCAACTTTGTCTAGGAGAGCGGTGTGAGAGGAACCTCCCCACACATGTGAACAATACTCAATACAAGGGTGCACTATGCCCCTGTACAGAGCAAGAAGCTGTGCAGGGGAAAAGAACCCCCTAAGGCGGTTGAGCACACCCAGCTTCTGGGAGGCTGCCTTAGCAAGACTGGTAATATGGTCCTTCCAAATGAGAGCAGAAGAAAAAGAGACACCAAGAATATTGAGAGAAGATGAAGGGTTGATTTTTGTATTGTTGAAGAATAAGGGATAGTCCGCTGGGAGATCCTGACGGGTAGATAGATGGAGAAATTGGATTTTGGAAGCATTAAAGTTAACAAGGTTTTCTCTGCCCAAATTGGAAATAGTATTTAGATCAGAATTTAAGAGTTCTATGGCTTCATTACGTTTGTCGTTGAGGGATTGCTGGCTGGGGCGTTCTGAAAAACTAATGGAGTAGTGTAAGGTTGAGTCGTCTGCGTATGAATGGATGGGAATTAAGGTACAGTTAAGGAGATCATTTATAAAAATTAGAAAGAGAATAGGAGATAGGACAGAGCCCTGAGGAACACCGGAGTTTATAGGGTGAGGAAGTGAACAATGGCCGTCCACAACCGCAGCTATGGAACGGCCGGAAAGGAAATTAGAGACAAAGGCACAGATGGAGGGATAGAAACCGAAGGAGGGTAGTTTAGAAATTAAAGATTTATGCCAGACTCTATCGAAGGCTTTCGATATGTCTAGTGCAATAGAAAAAGACTCACCGAAGTCCCGAAAGGAGGATGACCAAGAGTTAGTAAGATATGAAAGAAGATCACCAGTAGAGCGACCCTTAAGGAAGCCATACTGGCGATCTGAGAGCAGATTATGAGAAGAGAAATGCTTAAGAAATTTGGAAGCAAGAATAGTTTCAAAAACTTTAGAAAGACAAGAGATAAGAGCAATTGGACGATAGTTGGAGGGTTGAGAGCGGTCACCCTTCTTTGGGACAGGTTGAATGTGAGCAAATGTAAATGTCATACTTATTTGTGAGGCTAAGGCAGGATTCAAAGACCCCAAATGCTTCACAGTGTGTTCGTGTGTGCGTTGCGCTCTCCCCTCAACCCCACCCCTAACTATCACTGTGGGCCGCCGTCCAGTAAGAGTCCTGGCCTCACCTCTTGCCAGAGAGGAGTGGGCTAGAGACTATGGTATCCGAGTGTACCTTGAATTTGTCTCTGTCACCCTTTCAATGTTGGTGTAGACACCTGTTACAGGTAGCTTTGCCTTTTGCCTCCTTCATTTATAATAGTGATGTACACTTATACATATATTTACAATACTTAGTACATTAAACAATGGAGAGCTGAGGTGATGATCACACCAACTATATGTACCGTTATATACTTATAGAAGTGTGTAACTATACTGTGTTGCTACCTTAAGCAATAGCATACGTGTGTCGACATCATAGACTTACGAGTGCATTTCTAATCAATAGTTTCATATTTTTAGAATATACAAAATACAGGAAGAGTGTACTCCTTCCCTAAGTTGCTTTTAGTAGATACAGTGTTTCTTACAACACTCTAAATAAACACAGTACTACAAACAGTACTTTCAGTGCTTTTAGTATACTATTTGTATTAACAATATATATATAGAAAACAATCCAAGAAAATCACCTTTTAATATAGTTGCAGCAGCCAACGGAACTATAACATATTCGGAAATGAGAGGGTGACACAAGAGGTAAGATCAAAACAAGTCTAAAACATATAGAAACACAATCAAAACAGACATACAGAAACCACATATAGAGACATATATATAGACATATAGAGAAACTTACTGTAATTTTTAAACACATATAACCAACAAACACACTGGTCCAGGCAAGGCTGCCCCTAAATCAACATTCCATCACTGGGTTATCCTAACGTGTACGGGGATTTGTTCTTATGTATGGTGATATGAGGGCACTATAGGTAGCGCCAACGAACAATAATCTTGACAATAATCTTGATCCCTGACCTCTCTGTAACTCAAAAGGGCCTAGAGCAAACTGGCTGTAAATATCTACACCTATTTCCTGGTGGACTCTTCCTAAATGATAGAAACGACAGCCCGATTGCTTTCATTCATTTCGAGTTATAAGAAGTTAAGGGGTCAAGATTATTGTCAAGTTCGTTGGCGCTACCTATAGTACAAAGTTCTTTTGCATTATTTTGTTAACTTTTTGGAGGCATATTATCCTCATTTCTAACCACACCTCAACTAATTGCCGACTTGCTATTTCAGGTTTAAAGGACTTTAAAGCTATAATCATCGAAATTGTAAGTGAAACACAAAGATGTGTGTGTTTATGTTGAATGACAATTGTTAAGCATGATATCTACTCTAGTTATAGGTGTAGTACAAATGTGTTTTTAGCCTATATATCAACTAAGTGAGAATGTTTACACCTAGAAGCCCAACATTTGCAATTGGTCAGTTGAACCTTTTTAATTCACACAGATCCTTTTTTAAACTTATAAAATCGTCTGATATTAGCCAGAAGAAAACGTTCAAAATGTGGCCTAATCATCAGAGAGTTAATTACCAATATGTTTGGCTACACAATCATCCCAATAGCTGAGAAATGGAGGTGTCATGGCAATTTATCACCGTCTCAAACTTAAATAACTGGTACACTACATAATGATAACATTGAGACTGTGAACATTAAGGGGAGGTGTGTTTGCTTTCTGGACCCCATTCTCCTTCATGTTTAGCCCCATTATTTTGGAGATTTTAAGATGTATGCCCCATTAGTTTGGCAGTTATACAACCGTTCTCCCCATTTCTTTGCCAATTATAAGACCTTTCGTGTCATTGAGGTGTTGATTGTTCCTGGCGAACATATGCGAGCCTGCAATGTAAGAGGAGCCGGCTTTCGGCTGGGAGATTTTTTCGGCAAAATAATCTTAATCTCTCGAGTTTGATGAAGGTCTTGGAGGCAAATTTAAATCCTGCCCTAATTAAAGGAATGCAGTGACTGGATGAAGGTGGTTCAAGGGAGTATATCAAAATGTTACATCAACGTGTCAACATTGTAAATTAACACCTGCAATTGTACCCAAGGGAATGGACATTTTGTACAGGTTTGACTATATGTACAAAATAATAAAATAGTCAAGCAATAATAATAATGATAATACAAGCATGCTCACAACAATGACAGAGACAAATGTTGACATGAAGATTGATTTAGAAAAGCAGCAGCATCATAAAAGTTGATGAGCACAAATATGCAAAGGAATATATCATATTGCATTATATAAATGTTTATAGTGATCAGACCTTAGACCTGTTCTGTTCCTGATTTATGTTAACAATATCGTCAATGGAGTCTCATGCAGGATCTCAAAATGTGACTACGTTACAAAAATCGACAGAAAAGAAATGGTCTCATCGGACTCTCACCAGATTCAAAATTACAAAGACAACTAATTGAATTGGGACCAGATCTGACAAATGGTATTTAACGTAGATAAATACAAACTTCTTCATATAGGTATATTGTGAACAAAGAAACTGACCAAGAAGTAGCTATACCTGACCAACAATGTGCTGAAGAAATAAAACACAAACAACAAATATCATTGGGAGATCTTTTGAGCAAAAATCCAAAACAAATTATTCTCTCTCCTCTCTGTATAATTCGTTGGTCCCTCCTCTTTTGGAATATTGTATAAAGCTACGAGCTCGACATTAAACAAAATGTATTGAAGACATTGGGAAAGGTATATCAGAGTGTATCTAAGGTGATTCCCAGACTTGTATTATACCATTAGCCGAACGAATATAAATATATATACTATATATATATATATATATATAATATATATATATATATATATGTACAGTATATATATATATATATATATATATATATATATATTTATTTATATATTTTTTCACAGAGTGGTTAAGTTACGGAACAACCTGCCAAGTGATGTTGTAGACTGTTGCACAATCCAAACTTTCAAAGGTCACAAGACGAATATTTCACCAAAAATCCATCTACTTACTGTGTTTGAGTTGGAATAATATACTTTATATTTGATTTAACCACAAGTACCTTTATCACTCCTTCACCAAGCAGCCTTGTGTGGATCAGTTGTGTTCTTTTATTTGTATTTGTCTCTTCGTGTGTTAATAAAATTATCGTGCATCCACCGAATTATAAAGCAAGAAGGTATTACTATACTGATAAAGAGAGTCTTGTTTATGCGAGTTACAATCATTAATCATCCAAATGAAAACCCTACTGTTCGCCTTAATACATTGATATCGGGGTCATCTAACTAAAAGCGTTAACACATCG
Organism: Paralithodes platypus; assembly: GCA_032716605.1. Lineage (NCBI taxonomy): Eukaryota > Metazoa > Arthropoda > Malacostraca > Decapoda > Lithodidae > Paralithodes > Paralithodes platypus. Next base: position 16,124,525 of record CM064541.1, read on the forward strand.
ACCCAGAAAGACATCAGACTCAGCAAATGATCCCGTGAATTACCAGGTGTTAACGAGAAGGTGATCAGTGCAGATCCTTCAGGTGAGGGTACGGTCTTTGGTCGAGGAATGAGGCTCAAAGCAACAATATTAATTGGGTTCATAGTTTTTAGTTTCACTGTTTGTATAAGTGTACTTGTATAAAGTGCGGTAAATTGCGCTCGCTTAGTGTGCGTGCGTGTGTGTGCGCGCGCTTGATTATATGTTTATGTATGTGCCTGTGTGTGTGTGTGTGTGCTATGGTTTATATTGATGTGTGTGTATGTCCTTATACGTTATATGTGTTTCGTGTAGAAACTAAATGTTCGTGGTCTGAAATTTACGTGTCGATGAGATGGAAATGCTGGAATATATAACCATTGTACTAAATCTGAATACAATCCCAAGAAATCTATGTAATTAACTACCTTACGCTTTGTATCCGTGGTTTGAACTTTATCGGTAACCCGTTGTAGCCTATGCACTTTAAATATATAAGTTACAATAAAGGTGTGGATATATCGATAGGGAGTTTGCATCTCTTTCATTATATTGGATGGGTTTATTACGACCAATATACTTTAATAATGGTACATCATTATAGACACCTTAAATACCCTTTCCATACCTTTTGTAAACCCATTACAATGTACTGTGTGTCCATAAATAGACTACAATTTGTTCCATTACCTTTACTTGAATACACTCTCTTATAATCTAACCAACCGTACCTTGATATTGTTGACTTTTCTCATTGCTGATAAGTTAAAAATCCAGATTATTATTAATTCAAACATTGTCAAAGGGGGTTATGGATTCATAGTGAGAGAGTTTGGGTTTCTTAAATGTATTAATTAATCTCTGCTAACTCAAAATTAACTTACTCACTCTCTCTCTCTCTCTCTACTAGTTGATAAGATAGTTGACTACCTGGAAATCCACAACTAATTAAGTATATCCAACATAGTTTCAGATGATACGTAGTATGTCTCTCCAAACAGGAGATGTATGTTTCTATGAAAAGTCAAGTGAGAATGACAAAAGTAGAACCTCAGATATCCTTTACTTAAATTTGAACAATAAACAGTTTCATTGTAGGATTATGTCAAAAGTAAATACATAATCGGTTTCATTTCAGCTAACGATCATTTGAATCCCTTAAGTTTGGTTAGGTAAGAAGGGTTAGCTGTTCTAATAATCACGATATAATGTATATAGTGAAGAAGTCTCTCATCGAGGACTACATTCTGCGTGTTTGATGGTAAAGCCTTCCTAACCGACACCTGCACAAAGATTGTGAGGTAATGTCTTCTCACCGGTCCCATTCTGTTTTCGTTTATTTTCAAGATTTATGAGACCAAAGGGATACTAAAGATAACTAACCAAACCTAACCATAATTATGATAGGATATAGTATGAACTGGTTGCTTGCATTAGTTCCTTTACGTTTCATAATTATTTTAGTATGTGCCTATAACTTTCGGACATACACATTATATTCACTGTCTATCATTATAGCAATGACATTGTCATTGGTCTGTTGAGTGTGATCACCATATTTGCAGAACATGTTGGAGTGAAAGTGAATAAGTGAATATTAATAAAAGAGTTGACAATTTAACATGGATATTAATAGTCTAGGTGAATTGCTTGAAACATAGCACTTGGTGAAGTACAACACGATGCACATTGACCACATTCCATATCCGATTATTCAGTATTGGGAAGAAATTTGGAAGTAACTGACAGGAAAAGGATTTGGATATTCTGATTAATAACGTTCTGCGGTTATCCAAATAGTGAATTGCAGTAGAGAAGAAACCACATATGTGATTACGGTATAAAATGCATTTACAATACATACAAACAAAAGGAGATACTCCTTATACTCTGCAATGGTCTAATACGGCCTCTTCTATTATGTGTTGTTAAGTTTTAGTATCTTGAACTCAAGACAGATATAGAGTGACTGGAAAGAATCCAAACTATGGCTGTACAACCTATTTCATCAATTAGAAGACTGAGCTTTGACGATTATTCGAGAGCACTTGATCTCATTTAGTTGGAAACGCTTAAACCACGAGGTCAGTTCATCAAGTTCATTGAATCATTTCGTGGTTTTCAATTGATAATGTGAATTATGAGATCATGATTATAGTCAATATGAATACATCATAGCATCATGTCTGGAAATTAAATTTGAAGACGAGTAAATGTGACCAATTTGTTATGCATACATTTATATTTTCCTGGAGCAAACTTTCCTCAGAAATTGTAAATAACTATTATGTAGAACAGTTTAATAAGAGGGTACATAGCACACTCTATAGTGAGTGTAGTGCATTTAACAGCCTCTCTCCTTCCACCTAGAGTATATCGATGGAGTTGACCTCAAGATCTGTAACATGCTATTCCTTGTAGCTCTCTCTCTCTCTATCTCTCTCTCTCTCCCACTAGCACAACCAAAATTCAATGAGTGGATGAGGAGAGGTGCAACAGGTCCCTCTCGGCTTATTACAGTCCCAACTCTTAAGTGGCCTCTCAACCTGTGTCTTTACTGGTGGACTACTAGAAGATTTCATTCAGCTCAGGAAGGAAGTTACCCATTGAAAGGCTAAAACTATTTCAATCCTTGTATTTACCATATATAGTTCCTAAGCTTCATAAAATAGTCTAAATAGATCTGAAATCAAATAAAAAAGATGTCACCGGTACTGGAAGGGTTAAACACACAATTCCTCATAGTTTATATTGCAGAGACACAAAGGCTTCAGTTCATCATCAACACTCTTCAAGGTTCAAGATAAACAGCAACCGTCCTGTACTACAACAACAATTATACTCGATAAGGGAGATACATTTCCCAGTCTTGTAGTTTCACAACACTGTACTATCTTCCACTCACTTAGCTCTTTAGAATCACAAAATGATAAAACACATTTTTGAAGTGTGTACAACATTTCAGTCCAGCACAAATGTAGTTTCCATTATTTTCACCCAACCAGCCAAAATGAATGAATCATACGAATAATTTGCGTTAATTGTCAAATTCATATTTTATGTATGTATTGTCTTTATATATATTGTTATTGTGATTTTTGGAAGGGAGTGAAGCGAGGGAAATGTCTAGGCGGAATATGACTGGGTGTAACGTGGTTTTGTGTGAGGGGGAGGGGAGAGAAAAGCCAAGGGGAGAAATACCTTGGGAGAGCAAAACTCCTACGTGTATTGGTTGTGTATTATTATGTTTGTGTTGGGTGTTGGGGGAAGTAGATCTGTGTGTGTATATATGTGGCTTGCATGTGCATTTGTATACGTTTATGTTCCGTATATGTATGTGTAGTTCATATGTAGCATCGTGCGTATGAGTGTGTGCTTTGTAAGTATATGTGTGTGTGTGTGTGTGTTTATGTTTAATTTTTATTTTATTTATTTATTTACGTGAATGAGAGGGCCAAACAGCAAAACTGCCTGTGACGAGTGCGTCCCCAGAGTTGAAAGAGTGACAGTGCCAAAATTAAGGAATGTTCGAGCCAAAATGGCTGGACACACGGAGTTTGAAGCTATTTAAGTCATAGGATGAGGGGAAGATGGATTAAGAGAGAAAGTTCCAGAGCTCCGCTGTTGAATAGACGAACCCTTGGGGGTATCGTTTCACTCTTGGCTTGGAGGGTTAAACAGAGCAGGGGTAAGATTGTGTTGCAAGACGGTTGCTACGTACCCAGCCTACAGAGACAGTGTCGTAAAGGGAGTACACGTATTCTTGCTATCAGAGTACACTCGGTATAGCTCTGATTATAGTACATACATTAGCAGAAATATGATATAAAGGATTCCAGGGCTCCATCCTGGTTCCCTGTCGCATAAAGACCAATGATAAATAAAGATAAGCTGGCAGATTTATCATCAACACCATTTTCAGAGGATCTCTTAGTCAATAAAGGGCTCCTCCTCATATTATATTTGTTATTTTATATATATTGCCAAAGCTCTCCATACAGAGGGAGTAGTTAGGCTACATCAGATTGATGGATACAGGGTTCTATTATACAGTAACAATAAATATAATCATAAAAGAAGCATACTCAGAATATTGAAATGTAAACACAAATTAGGCGTGGTTTGGGACATAACCAGTTTAGGAGTTATTGAACCCTATCTAACCACGAGTGGTCATTATTGGGCGTCTCACCTCCTCAGACACGCCCCATTAGTTTAGCATTTTTAATACGTTTTGCATCATTAGTTAGGCCCCATGCAAGTGTTGATTTATTCTAGACGAGCAACAGCGAGTCTATAGTTGAACAAATATAAACGACCTTTGCCGTTCATTTTCAAATATATCTTGAACGGGTGTCTTGAATTTTATCTTGTAAGGCGGTCTGAGGCGGCCTTGTTTTAGCCTAAGTGAGAATAATAATTATACATTTTTCGAAAGTTGCAAAGAACAATCAAAGTTATTAATAACTAAAGGGGCACTCGGTAGAGCACATACCTCCACCTACGCTGGCTGGTTCTTCATCATTGATATCACAGGCCTAGATTCTTTCTGGCTCTGGGTACCAGGATATGATCTGGATCGTCTCCTGAATTGATTGTTTTTCTTTCTTGGCGCATACCCGATCTGCCCACCCAATTCTGTTAAAATCGTTCATAGTGCATTTTATGTATTATTTTATGTTATGTGTATGCAGGAGACAAAAGGCAGGTTGCCTTTATGAGTGTCTCCCCCAAAGCCAAAAGAGTGACATAGAGCCCAAGGGACGTTGGGGTCAAAATGCCTGAACAAACAAAGTTTATAGCAGTTTAGGTCATAGGGTGAAGGAAAGATTGATTGAGGGGGAGAGTTACAGAGTTCACTTGTTGAGTAGAAGAAAGACAGAATACGAGTGGGACTGTGTTGAAAAGCGTGTGCCTCGCACTCGCCGCAAGGGAAGGGAGGAAATATGCACTGAGAGAGCTCTGAAGAACACTGATTGTTGTAATAGAGATAGAAGAGTGAAAGAGATGCAACATTGCGACGTGTAGAAGTGAGTTGATGAGGCAAAATGCTTTTGATTCTACTCGTTCGAGAAGTGCGGAATGGGTGGAGCCTCCCCACACATGCGAATAATACTCAATACAGGGGAACAATGTACCCCGATACAGAGCAAGAACCTATGCGGGGGTGAGAGAAGTCACAGAGACGGTTGAGCACACCTAACTTTTGTGAAGCTGTCTCAGCGAGAGTGGTATTATGATCTTTCCAAGAAAGGTCGGATGAAAAAGATACACCTAAAATATCGAGAGAAGATGAAGGGTTGATTTGTGTATTGTTGAAGAATAATTGATAGTCTTGCGGAAGAATGGAATGGAGTAATAAAGTGAGAAATTGGGTCTTGGAGGCATTGAAAGTAACAAGATATTCTCTGCCACAATAAAAAATAATTGGTAGATCCGAGGATAAGTGTTCTATGGCCATTTTACATGGGTTTTGGAGTGATTGCATGCTGGGGTGATGTGAAAAAACTAGTTGGATAGTGTAAAGTCGAGTCGTCAGCATACAAGTAGATAGGTATAGAGGTACAGTTGAAGAGATCATTAATAAATATTCAAAGATAATTGGAGACAGGACAAAACCCTGAGACAAGCCGGAGTTGATATGTTGAGGCAGTGAGCAATGGCCATCCACAACTGCAGCTATGGAACAATCTGAAAGGAATTTAGAGATAAAGGCACAGAGAGAGGGATAGAAACTGAAGGAGGGTAGTTTGGAAATTTGGGATTTGTGCCAGACTCTATTGAAGGCTTTCGATATGGCTAGCGCAATAGAAAAAGTCTCACCGAAGTTCCAAAATAGGATGACCAAGAATTAGTACGATAAGCAAGAAGATCACCAGTAGAGCGACCCTTAACCCGGGAAGGATGAGAACACTCTTAACCCTTGTCTAGCGGGGGTTTTGGGCTTATTTGGGCATATTCAGGCCCTCCTGCATGATAAATCAAGTATCTGCATGAAAAAAAAATTATTTAGCAAAAAACTAGGCGCTAAAAGCTTCAAAATGAGACCAGAATGAGCTACGTAGCACTCGTGGTTCTCATACAGTGATACCAGTAACATGGGAGTTTAGCGTATAGCGGCATATTTTTCCCAGCTATGCTCACTACTGGCTACACTGCCGGCCTCTCGAGAACACAGGGAACATGAGTTAATGGGCTGCGGTAAGCCCTGGGAGTCGGCTGTCTGGCCCGCTGCGCTCCCGGCCATTTGCACTCGATTTTAACCCTTTAAAAGCCTTAATAATGCTCCTAACTTGCTGCCAATTGGAACCGGACTTAAGTCTGACCCCGATCTTTAAGGGTTAAGAAATTTTGGTGGGCAACGGCGACGATCCTCTAAAGAGGTAAGGCCTAAAAAAAGACTTTTAAAAGGCCCCAGTAGCACTTAAAACAAAGGAATAGATCATTAAGTGAGATAATTCCCCTCCATACCTCCTATCACTTCTCCACATTTGTCAAAAACCCCTCCTTCCCCCCCCCCCCTTCAATTATAATTTTGTTTTCCTCTTATTCCCTTGTTTATCGGTTTATTTACCACGCCAACATCTCCAATCCGGTTCTAAGGCATGGTGCTAGGTCTAGCTAGTGTGTGGTGTGAGAGAGAGCTCAGTCTGCCTCTAGGCTTAGGAGAGGGAGGACATACGTCGCGTCTGCCTCACATTTCATGACTGAACGGTCGGCAACAATTCGCGATTTTCACCCCCAAAACACTATTCCCACTTGTTTTATTGCTGTTACATGTTACTATCTTCATATTGAATGTAAAATAGGTGCATATGAATAAGCAATAACGATATTTATCGTAAAATTACGATTTTAGGTGGGAAAGAAGCCTAATACGGCTGCCTAGCGATAGGGTGTCCACTACATACAGCTCGCCGGGTTAATGAACCCGTACTGGCGATCTGAAAGTAGATTATAAGAAGATAAATGCTTAAGAAATTTTGAATTAAGAATAGATTAAAAAATGTAAAGGTTCAAGAACTTAGAGCAATTGAATGATAGTTGGAGGATTGAGTGTGGTCACCCTTCTTTGGGACAGGTTGAATAAGAGCAAACTTCCAGCAAGAAGTAAGGACGTTACGAAAGAATTTGCTTAGGCAGGGAATCACCATGGAAGAAAAGTTTTTGAGTACAACAGAAGGAACACCATCCGGTCCTTACGCCTTTTTAGTATTAAGCCCAGAGAGGGCTGAGAGTACATCCTTAGAAGAGAATATGATATTGGGCATAATTAAGTGAGAGGTGGGTGGAGAGGGAGTAGCAACACCGAAATCATCCAAGGTAGAGTTTTTAACGAAAATTTGAGCGAAGGGTTCACCTTTGTCAGACGAAGAGGTGTCGGTGGTACCATCAGAGTTAAATAGACGAGGGAGAGAAATTGTTGGAGAGGTCTTTGGCTAGATGTCAGACCCAATAAGTGGAGATATTAGCTCTATTGCGCAAGTAATTTTTGAGTTACGAGAGGTTGTGGGTCGGGATTTCTAGATTCGTAATAATGAATTGACTATGGTGTTGAATTTTGAGTTATGTAATGTAGTAGCCAAGTGGTGCCCTATATGATGAAAATCTACAAATAAATCCTTAGACTTGAGAAAACAGTTAACTGAAAACAGTTAACTGGTGAAAGTGACCCAAATCTTCAAGAAATGGTTGGAAATCAAAGTTGAAAAGGTTCAACACTAGAGTATGAGAATAGTTTTTGTGCATTAAAGATCATCATTTCTAGAAGAGAGTAGATAGTATTTTGCACATAATACAAATAGTGTTGTCCAATTCAGTCATTCTCTGTCCACCTATAGTGTCTCTTCAGAATAGACCGCCAGGTATTTGAGATACTAACTATTCCTTGTAACTTTTCTCCTCTTCTTTTCTCTATCTCTCTGGATTTAGTGCATATGTAACTATTTATGTTGTGTATATATGTATATCTATCTATTTCATTATTGTGTTGTATTTCATGTATATGTAACTATGTACAGTAGCCCAACTAAGTTTTTCGACAAAATTAGGTACGTGGCACCTGTCTAGTTTGCACTCCCGTCCCAAGCCCGTGTGGTCGTGTCTAGCAGGCACCGTGGTGTCTAGGCAGGCCCCCACCCACCGTATGCGATACCACAGCCAGGGCACACAGACACAGTACTCGCACATGCTGGGCGCTACATATGACAATATTACTATCATTTTGTTTTTGTATCATATTAAAAGTGTCTCTCTCTCTCTCTCTCTCTCTCCCTCTCTCTCTCTCTCTCTCTCTGAGGTTAATATTAATCGATTTTCACGCTACACTATTTGTAGATTAATTAGCACACACACACACACACACAGAAACGGAAGGCAAAGTTCAGTGTTATAAACCCACATTCTACGCTGATTTCCCTGATGAAACAATGAGGTGTTAATAATAGTTCTTTTATCTAATTAACACTCTTTAGAAAATACAGGTTTGTTATAATCTGCATCATCTTGCAGTGCTGGGTTATACGAGTAATTATATTTGCAACATCTGCATCAGGTAATATTATTTATGATAAGAACGTGTATAAATATACAGCTAATGTTCTTACTGTTTCTGAGACACTATTAGAATATAGAAAATTATCGTTACCGTATCATGATTTTAGAATCTAACTTCGATGACATTCTGCCTACTATGGAAGTATATGGGACTATAACTAAATATTATTTACTTTACCGGGTATATAATTTAAGTTCTATTTTACAGAATCACACGCACACACACACACACACACACAGTGGTCCGTAGCATATTGGTTAGCGCACTTGGTTCACAGCCAAAAGGACATGGGTTCCATTCCCAGGCGGGAAAGAAACATTTTGGCATTTCTTCTTACACAATGCGCCTCTCTTGACCTAGCAGTATAAATAGGCCTCTGGAATAAGAAGCCACTTACGACGTATTTGTTAGTGTTGGTGGTCTATTACCAGCTGGACGGGTACAGTACAGGTCAACCAAACACTCAAAATCCAGATCGACAATTGGCTGATTACAGATTACATCCATATCTACAGCTACTCTAACCATGCATTAACACTTCACACAATGTATTCCCAGGTCGAACTTTTTTCGGTGAAAACAAAAATAAATAAATAAAAAAACGTGAAGCTGTAATTATTGGAAACTGAGGTGATCAGAAAATCCTCAATGCTCTCTTGCCCACATCACACTTAGTCATCCATTCAGCAAGGTTGCTGAATGTGGTAGTATGGTTGGGATGAGCGAGAGTGGGGTGTCGGAACGTTTACCGGTGGCAAACAAAGGTGGGAAGAAGGACAAATGACAGACCGACATAGAAGTGGAGCTAAGCGCAAAACCAGGTCATAACAGGACCAAGAAATTGAACAGTATATGGATAACCATCCATTGTCCAACGCCGAGGTAGCTAAGCAATATTTGCAATTTCAAACTTCTACAGAAACTATACGCAAGATATTAATAAAGGAGATGGGATGTAAACTTAGACCACCAGCTGTCAAGTCAAAGCTAACCAAGAGGCACAAACAAACTAGGCTTGATGTCGCTCGACTATTTGTTGACCAGGGCATTGACTATTGGGCACGAGTTGTTTTGATAATGTCAAAGAGGTTCCATAATAGTACCAGGACGATTAAAATTGTATCACTTAGCCGAGTTGGCGGGGGTTCTTCAAATAAGAACAAAGGTTGCTTTCTTTATATCCGCTCATGGCCGAGTGGTTACGGTGCCTAACTCTCCCAAACATACCTGGAGTGAGTGGGTTCGAATCCTGGTCAGGATACCTCTCTCCCAACCAAGAGTTGTATTCTCGGACAAGAAAACTTTCAGCTCAACCACGCATGGGTCGAAGACTGCTCTGTTGGAGGCCTAGGAACACATGGCATCCGAGTTAGTCCTAGTTGATATTGTGCATACAGTAATACTGTAGAATAGTCATCATACAGAGTAATACTTTCCATCATATCACTCTTGGCTAATTTCGTATTAACCGAGCATTATGAAACATCTTAATTTCTTTACTCATCCACTAATACCCCTAACTTACTAATTAACTCCTCACTTATATTGTCCAAATACTATTAAGCTAGCATGACTTGGTATATGCTAGACATTCTTTGCCTTCTTACGCATCAAATCAACCAAGCTACAGACCAACATGGTGAAACACATACAATAGCACTGGATATATCAAAGGCATTTGATAGAGTCTGGCATCAATCCTTATTGTCGAAGATGTCACACTACGACCTTGCATCATTAGTTCCACTAATTTCTTCTTATCTTCATAACAGAGAAATACGTGTAATGGTAGATGGTCTTTATTCTCAATTTCACTCAATAAATGCTGGTGTTCCCCAGGGATCAGTTTTGGCCCCAACTCTGTTCCTCATTCATATCAATGATCTCATATCTACCACTCATAATCCAATACATTCCTACGCAGATGACTCAACACTCCACAGTTCCTTCACATTTACCAATTCTTTCACCCAACCCGATCTTATAAATTCAAAAATAAACACAGCAATTTCTCTGAACCAGGACCTTTCTAGAATTCATGAATGGGGACAAAATAATCTAGTTTCCTTTAATGCACAGAAAACCAAGTACATTCAATTTTCTAACCGACAGAATCTCACTGACTCCCATATATTTTTTAATGATGTAAATATTCCCACTTCCCCTAGTATTGACATTCTCGGTGTAACATTAACTACTAACTTGAGCTGGACACATTATGTTAGAAGCATTGCTAAGAATGCCTCTAAAAAAATGGGACTCCTGTACAGAGTTCGAGAATTCTTCACTGACGAGCAGTTGGCCGTAATATATAAAAGTCATGTGCGTTCTCAGATGGATTACTGTTCACCTCTGTGGGGTGGAAGTGGAGTGGTTGCATTGAGGCAGTTGGATAAAATTCAAAATAAAGTTATTAGATTAATCAATAACCCTGCAATCACACAGGACCTTCCTACATTATCCATACGAAGAAACGTTGCATCCCTTGCATTATTCTACAGATATTTTCACAGCAATTGTTCCGAGGAACTTGCTTCAATTGTGCCGCCTCTCCACATCTTTCCCCGTAGAACTAGGGCAGCTGAGAGCGACCGTGAATTTACACTTTCTCCTCCACAATGCAGAACTTCTGATTTTCAGAATTCATTTATCCTCAGAGCTACTACTCTTTGGAATTCACTTCCCTCGAATTGCTTTCCACAAACTTACAATCTACAAATGTTTAAATCCAGTTGTTACAAACATTTTATGAATGGAGGATGCCTTTAGGCACATGGACCTTTTTGTTTTATCTGTGTTTTTCCTTCCTCCGTTCATTGTCTCTAAAAAAAAAAATAATAATAAAACACAAAAAATAAAACAAATTGCACATTAGACACTCTTGTCTATACCATCTTTTGTTTACCTAAAAACCAACCACGTTCGGTTTAGTAGCTCATCCTAGCCACTTTGCCCGCCACTATCTGTGCAATATAAGATAGATCTTCCCCATTACTTCCCTCCCCCCTTAGTGAATGCATATAACTTGTTTGCGAATATAATAAATAATACTTTACCTAAACTATCATTGGTGAATAGAGAGACCAGTTTATCATGAGAATCAATTAATATATAATCATTAATCCCATTAGGATTGACTAATTTTGATAGTATAATCGGGCTTTTCATTAGAGGGTTTATACAACTTAAGGAGGTTCTGTAGGAAATATAGGGACACATACTATGTCATATTTACCCTTTGACTTTCATATTCCCTTTCTACTCTGAATAAAATGGTCTCCTTTTCTACTCTGAATATAATAGTATAATGCTAGTCTGAATAAACTGCCAAATACGAGTCCTGATTCCACTAGGCCTACATAAACATTAACATAAACAAAAATCATAAAAGAGGTATTTTTTCAGAGGGCTGACTCCATGGGCTGACTGGCCCATGGTATAAAGACTAATATTAGTCTTTATACCATGGACTGACTGGCCCATGGTATAAAGACTAATATTAGTCTTTATACCATGGACTGGCCCATTCACAGCGGATCCCATTGACAATCAGCACATCAGCAGCCAAGTGCCTATCTAATTATGTTTCTAAGCTTTCTGTCGTTATTGATCCTACTGTAGCAATCGGTAGCCTATTTCACATATCTACCAAACTGTTGCATGCTTATCACGGGCAGCAGTCCGTTTTCCACATCGTCTTTGTGGATCCCACTTACAACTTAAGCATCTGTATCATATCCTCTCTTACTCTACACTTCAAATATATGCAAGCATAATGTTTTCCCAAGTCCCCTTTCGTTTGTACTGACCATATCATGTATTTCATGATATTCACTACCTCAATAATATTTTACTTCTGTTAAATGTTCTAACCCATTCTGGCTATAATTCCGTGTCATTTGGCCTAAGTCGTCAGGTGTTCTAATGTTCTATTATTCTGGATTGTTTTGCCATTCTTCTTTGTACCGTAACTTCCAATTAATCTATGGATACTGGACAGCAAAATTAAAATCATAATCCAGGTGAAGCATTACTAAGGACTGTTGAAATTTTAAAATTACGTTTGTTGTTATTCATGCTTCTACTGTAGATATCTATTTAAAAACTCTGATTTCAAACAATGTTGCATTGTTTTTTTGGTTTCATATCACGACTGACGATGACTTCCAAATCTGTTGTAATAATTGAGTTACTTAATTCCATGTTATTGAGCCATCTAGACACCACTGATATTGCGTTTTGCTCCTGTCACCACTCAGATTGGTGAACAAATTATATTTAATTTCTTCTGAGATATAACTGGTGGTTACTGGCTACCCTGTCCTTGAGTAAGGGAGATGGGTAATGGAATCGGACATCACAAGAATGCATTGAGCTATTGAATCTCCTCATACGGGAGATATATGGTGCGTAATTATTGACGAAACAAATATTGTTAAATTTATATCCTGAAATTTCTGTCGATTTCCCAATGTTACTAAACTGCATGTATTTACCTACGTTAAATATCGATTGACAAGGTATTGCACCATTCGGGTCGTGTATCAAATTATTTTTTTGGAGAGCATGAATCGTTATCAGGATCACTAATTCAACATATTTTTAGAGTCATTTGAAAAATTACCCATCTTTTTAGTTAGGCCTAAATCAAGGTCGTTAATGTAAAAGATGAACAATTGAGGAACTAAAACTGACCATCGTGTAAGACCCCAACCTTCACTACACACCTATCTGATTGTATAGGCTACTGTTAATGTAATTTTTTGTTTTCTACTAATTAGCCATGGTCTAATTCACGAAATATAGTTCGCCCTATTCCATGAGCTGCTTCTTTAATCAGCAATCTTTCATGTGGTTATTTATCGAAAACTTTACGGACATGTCAATATCTTTGAAGGTATTTTTTATATATTTATCGATTCATATGCTTGGGAAAAGAAAGGTTAATAGATAGCGAGACACGCAGCCAACACGGTTAAATTTCATTACAAGATTGTTGATTAAGCATTTAACAAATGTGACAGCAGCATACTACTCTTAACTCCTTCAGACTCATATGACGCTACCGCGTTATATGGAACTTATGCCAAAAAACTCATATGACGCTAGAGTGTCATATATGAACTTATCTTCATAGCTCTCTAATAAGTTATATGACGCTCTAGCGTCATATGGAGCTCAGTAAGTTAGGTAAGTTAGATGAAAATCTATCGATTGGTGGCAACCCCAAGTTTCTCCGACTTCTAACGGTCCCGCAGTGTGGTTTTGACAGTTGTGGGGTACAGTGGCAATAATACTGTGTCTCCCGCCTCCTCGGACTTATTGGAGCATAATATGTCGGAGGGAGTTAATTTGACGTTTGTATTTTAGTCAGTAGCCAGCCCTTATTACCACAAGGGGTAGGGAGTATCAACAAGAAACACATGAAAGGAGGCAAAACAAGAAGCGGCAGGGGAAGAATTCATACAACAGTTCGCACACAAACATTCGGAAGCCTCAATCACTTATTAGCCCCCAAGATGACTGGCTTCACCTCAGATGCTATAAACGTTTGGACAAATTAAGTCTCTTAGTAATTTAGCTGTATAAAGTTACATTTTATTGAGTAACATCTAATACAGTTGATGCATATAAACGTTTAGGATAACTCATAAAATCTATACCCGGTGTCAGCGAACTTGGAGCTAATCCTGACCGCATAACATCTTATAAAGGACAAAACAAATATAAGAGTAGATCAGGAAATATATGTAGAAATTGACTACCCGTTTTCCAAGCACTTTCTGGGTTATAGAAAGGCTAAGGATAAGAATTACAGCCAATGTCGCTGACACCAACACCAAGTATAGTGTTAAGGTGTATAATAGATTATAAAATAACAATCTATGCAACTTATTGTGTTAATTTTAAGTTATGTATACAATGTGGATCTATAAAGTAGTGACGCTTACCATTCTGGTGTGTGCGTGTGTGTGTGTTTTTTTTTTTTTTTTTCTATGTGATTGAGGGAGGCAAAAGGCAGAACTGCCTATAGCGAATGCCTCCCCCATAGTTGAAAGAGTGACAGGGCCAAAATCAAGAGACGATCGAGCGAAAATGCCTGGACACACAGAGTTTGAAGCAATTTAAGTCATAGGAAGAGGGAAAGACTGATTCTGGGAGAGAGTTCCAGAGCTCAGCTGTTGAGTAAAAGAAAGTTTGAGAGTAACGTTTCACTCTTGGGTTGGAGAGTTGCACAGAGTAGGGGTGGGATTGAGTTGCAAGACGGGTACCACGTTCCCTATGTAAAGGAGGTGGTATGCACTGGGAAAGCTCTGAGGAACACTGATCATTATAGTAGCGATAGAATAGCGAGAGAGATGCAACATTGCGGCGGACAGAGAAAGATTGCAGAGAGTTAGTAAGTGGACGGGAGTTAATGATACGAAAGGCCTTCCTTTCAACTTTGTCTAGGAGAGCGGTGTGAGAGTACCCTCCCCACACATGTGAACAATACTCAATACAAGGACGCACGATGAACCTGTACAGAGCAAGAAGCTGTGCAGGGGAAAAGAACCCCCTAAGGCGGTTGAGCACACCCAGCTTCTGGGAGGCTGCCTTAGCAAGACTGGTAATATGGTCCTTCCAACTGAGAGCAGAAGAAAAAGAGACACCACGAATATTGAGAGAAGATGAAGGATTGATTTTTGTATTGTTGAAGAATAAGGGATAGTCCGCTGGGAGATCCTGACGGGTAGATAGATGGAGAAATTGGGTTTTGGAATCATTAAAGGTAACAAGGTTTTCTCTGCCCCAATTGGAGATACTATTTAGATCAGAATTTAAGAGTTCTATGGCTTCATTACGTTTGTCATTGAGGGATTGCTGGCTGGGGCGTTCAAAAAAACTAAGGGAGTAGTGTAAGGTTGAGTCGTCTGCGTATGAATGGATGGGAATTGAGGTACAGTTGAGGAGATCATTAATAAAAATTAGAAAGAGAATAGGAGATAGGACAGAGCCCTGAGGAACACCGGAGTTTATAGGGTGAGGAAGTGAACGATGGCCGTCCACAACCGCGGCTATGGATCGGCCGGAAAGGAAATAAGAGACAAAGGCACAGATGGAGGGATAGAAACCGAAGGAGGGTAGTTTAGAAATTAAAGATTTGTGCCAGACTCTATCGAAGGCTTTCGATATGTCTAGTGCAATAGAAAAAGTCTCGCCGAATTCCCGAAAGGAGGATGGCCAAGTGTTAGTAAGATATGTAAGAAGATCACCAGTAGAGCGACCCTTAAGGAAGCCATACTGGTGATCTGAGAGCAGATTATGAGAAGAGAAATGCTTAAGAAATTTGGAAGCAAGAATAGTTTCAAAAACTTTAGAAAGACAAGAGATGAGAGCAATTGGACGATAGTTGGAGGGTTGAGAGCAGTCACCTTTCTTTGGGACAGGTTGAATGTGAGCAAATTTCCAGCATGAAGGGAAGACGTTAGAGGATAGACAGAGACGAAAGAGTTTGCCTAGGCAGGGAGTTAGCACGGAAGCACAGTTTTTGAGAACAACAGGAGGAACACCGTCCGGACCGTACGCCTTATTAGTATTTAGCCCAGAGAGGGTAGAAAGCACATCTTTAGAAGAGATTAGGCTATTAGGCATAAGTAAGAGAGAGGAGGGTGGAGAGGGAGGAATAGCACTGGAATCATCCAAGGTTGAGTTTCTAGCAAAAGTTTGAGCGAAGAGTTTAGCTTTGTCAGAGGAAGAAGTGATGGTTGTGCCATCAGAGTGGAAAAGGGGAGGGAAAGACGAGGAAGAGAAATTGTTGGAGAGGTCTTTGGCTAGATGCCAGAAAGCTTGGGAAGAGCTAGAGTTGGATAGTTCAGTGCATTTATTATTGATGAAAGAGTGTTTGGCAAGTTGAAGAACAGATTTGGCTTCATTCCGGGCAGAAACATAGGAAGAATGAGAGTCTTGAGTTTTAAGGCATCAGTACCATTTGAATGCTTCCTCCTTATTGTGGACAGCAGTAGAACAGGCGTGAGTAAACCAAGATTTTTTAGCATTAGTCTGAGAGAAAGAGAATGGAATGTATGCTTCCATGCCCGATAGGATTACCTCGGTAATGCGTTCAGCACTCTCCGAGGGTCCTCGGCCACGGAAGCAGAAATAATTCCATGGGAAATCAAAGAAGTACTGCTGGAGAGCCTCCCTGTCGGCATCGCCGATGTGCCACAAGCGCCGCCGGCTAGGAGGATCGGGTGGCCGTACTGGAGAGATAGGACAGGTGACAGAGATAAGTTTATGGTCGGAGGAGCCCAAAGGAGAGAAAAGATCAACAGTATAAGAAGAAGGGTTAGAAGTTAGAAACAAGTCAAGAATGTTGGGCCGATCTCCGATGCGATCCGGGATACGGGTGGGTTGCTGAACTAACTGCTCTAGGTCATTTAGGATAGAAAAGACGTAGGCTTGTTCACCAGGTGGGTCAGTAGTGTGAGAGGAGAACCATTGGCGGTGGTGAACGTTGAAATCTACTAAGATGGAGATTTCTGAGAAAGGAGAAATAGATAGAATGTGTTCCACTGTAGAGTTTAAATAGTCAAAGAATTTGGAAAAGTTGGTAGAGTTAGGGGAAAGATAGACAGCACAGAAATATTTAGTAAGAGAAATGACAGGAAAGTTTGAGCCATAAAGTTGAGAATTCAGAGGAGTTGAAATCGAGAACACGAGAGCAAGTGAGTTTGTTGTGCACATATGCACAACATCTGCCTTTGGCTTTGAAACTAGGATAGAGAAAGTAAGAGGATACAGAGAAGGGGCTGCTGGATATTGCTGCAGACACCTGAGTTTCGGTGAGGAAGAGAAGATCAGGTTTGTAGGAGGAGAGATGGTGTTCAACAGAGTGAAAGTTAGAGGAAAGTATGCGAATGTTGCAGAAATAGAAAGAGTAACAGGCCGAGGTCCAGGTCATTTTGTGGGGTCGTCAGGGGATGGTTGGTCGGGTGTGGGGGCATTTATGGTGTTTATGTGTTTGTGCTAATCTAAAAAGTTTGTCGCGCGTAAATCTATTTATATTTAGAGAGAAAGAGAGAGGGAGAGAGAGAGAGAGAGAGAGAGAGAACCTTATATTATTACACAAACAAATAATGATAGCAATATTGTCATATGCCCAGCGTGTGCGAGTACTATTTGCCCTGGCTGTAGTAGCGCAGGTGGTGGCGCCTGCCTAGACACCACAGCTCTCTGCTAGACACGACCACATGGGCTTGGGACAGGAGTGCAAACTAGACAGGTGCCACATACCTAATATATTGTCGCAAAACTTAGTTGGGTTACTGTACGTTATGCACATTTGTATATCTATCTATCTATTTATCTTTCCTTTTTTTGCAATCCATATTTTGAATTCCACTTGTGCTTCTTTGCTATTTTTCAATTACTTTTACCCTGCTGTAACTCATCATTCACCATGTTATTATTCAGTGACTATATTTTTTAACCCCCTCTGTCACATATAACACTTCCGCGTCATATGGCGGTTCCGCCCAAAACTATCAAATGACGCTACCGCGTCATATGAGCCTAGTGAAATAGCTTAATAATAAGTTATAGCCTATGACGCTTCTGCGTCATTTTGAGCTCAGTAAGTTAGGTAAGTTAGATCATAATCTGTCGATTGATGGCAATCCAAAATTCCTCAGACTCCCAACGGTCCCTCAGTATGAGAAAGACTATTGTGGAGGAAATACCGGGCGGTCTGCCAACCCGTAAGTAAGTTAATATATCCTGTCTGAGGGGGTTAATTATATTTGGAGTGTTCTAGTGGTTTGTTTTATTTATTGTTTCAGTAAGTTTTGCTTCTCAATATAATTTCCAGTTAATTGCCAAAATAATGGGGTGAACGTCTTATAATCTGAACACTAATGAAGCTAAACATAAGGAATCAGGGGTTCCAGAAAACAAAACAAACACAAATACCTAACCATAATTGCTATTCCGCATCTCGGGTTTTTATTTTCCAACTGACTACCATGCAAATCCTTCACACGCGCGACTACCTTCCTTTTTGTATATTGTATCTTCGTAATCTGCTTTTAATTCCCTGTATTTTTCTATCCTTGCTTCTCTCTCCCTCTAATCCATCTTCTTTACATCACGCTCTTAATATTCACTATAAAGAATATATGAGCTTATATATTTTTGCAGCTCATCTGTGAGCACATACATACATACATGTGTGTGTGTGTGTGTGTGTGTGTGTGTGTGTTGAAGGTCGGCGGAAACAAAGGCCTGTATGATATCCCCAAGACAAGCAAGGCTGTATATGACTAAGACCGTTTTGGTTGTGGCCATTTAGGAGCGGGGGGGGGGGGGGGGGGGTGTTTGTGTGTGTGTGGAGGGAAGGTGGGCTTGTGAAAGAGGATCTAGGGAGGAAAAATGGCAAAAACAATGAAAACCCTCAATAATAATTCACCCAAAACACCACAATAACCTGCAAACGTTGGATGGGCTAGTCATGAGAAAGAGAGAGAGAGAGAGAGAGACAGAATGACTTGCAGCAGCAGATATAGAACAATGGGTAAAGAAAGGAAGAACAAGGATACAGAGTGGAAGAAGGCAGCATAGAGGAAGTAAATACGGGAGTGAAATGGATCGTGTATGGTATTAACGGAAGTATCCTACACTAATTACACAATCATTACAATCCAATTCAATCGGGATTGAAATATAATAGAGAGAGCAGGAACCCAAGTACGGAGAAGAGAAGTGATAAGATTAACTAAGTGTCAATAGTAGGTAAGGGCAAGATAATATAACGAATGATACTTGTGGAAAGGGAAGAGTCGAAGTAGAAGCCAAACCAGGAAAGGACATCATGTAAACACAATAGTGACAGAAGTTGGAAACGTAAAATAAAAAGTGATTGGAATTACGAGAGAGAGAGAGAGAGAGAGAGAGAGAGAGAGAGAGAGAGAGAGAGAGAGACAGACAGACAGACAGGCAGCTAGATAGACAGCCAGACAGAGAGAGAGAGAGAGGTCAATATTCCATCACTAAACTGACTTACTTCTAAATGTCCTTTTGTTGCAACCTCCAATAAATTATACAGTATATACAAATATGTTTAAACGTTTCTTTGTAAACGTTTTGGCTCTACAGTATTTAACTATGGAGGCGGGGATCTGTCCAGCTGACAGTGTAGCGGTCAATTAACAGGCTAGTGGACCTCCATTAAGCTTAAAACAAACCCCCCTACCCCCATCGAGATCAGTTTGTACGTGTTTGGTAGAGAAATATCCTGGCCGAAGGCCGATTCCTCCTAAAATTACAGGCTCACTATCGCTCTTCGATAAACAAAAATCGCTATTTAAATGGCACAAAAGGCCTTAATACTGACCAAAAAGTGGGTCAAATGATCTTAAAATCGGCAAACGAATGGGGCGAATGACTTACAATTTCAAAACTAATGGGGCTAAACATAATGGAGAAGGGGGTCCAGATACATCAACTACCTCTCCCTTGTTGACTATTTGTATTTTCAGTCAGAATGATCTACATTTTAGTTGCTATTTTAGTTATTAGTTGACGGATAAATGAAATATATGTATGTTGGCATCTACCACGATTAACTTTGTTATTTTGTTGGTTAGCATTTTACGAGATATTCGTGTTTTTAACTTAATTTGATGTTCTATGTTTTTATTGACGGTTTAATCTAATAGAGCGAACGTCTTAAAATATAAAAACAAATGCGGCTAAACCTAAGGGAGAAGGGGGTCCATAACTCTCCCTTAACACTTTGTAATTTGTTTCTATTACTTCCTATTTTTGTTTTCATGTAGCTTGCTACTGATTGTGGCTATCGCTTTTCTTCACATTTTTGCAGATATTGCCTTCATTATTTAATGTGTGTACGATTTGTGTTATCCATTAAAGGTTGTTGTTGTTGTTGTTGTTGTTGTTCCCTAAGCTGCCTGGCCGAACAGCCCCGAATCCCTGAGGAAGGCCATGGCCACGATCAGGCTTTCCCACAAAGCTCTCATTGAGTGTAGATTGTGTTGTTGGCGTAAGTGGTTGCGTGAAATGCAGTCTTCTATGATGTGTTTGATGGTATGGGGTGCTGTGTTACATCCCGGGTAGGTGTCGACGACGGAGTCATCCAGTCTCTTCTGATAGCTCAGAAGAGCTGGATGGTGTCCGCATCTCAGCCTGGCCAGGTGGACTCTGTCCTCGCGAGGAAGGGAGGATTCGGAAGGATGGATTTCGGGATGTCGTGCTTGCAGCTGTGTGTTGTCTATGAGTGAGTGGATGGATCGGCGAGAGATATGAGTATGGATGTGCTTCTGCAAGTTGGTTTGGGGTGGGCAGGGAGGGAGAGAGGACAGCATTTGTGTGTGATACCGTGTGCTGGGTGTTGTTTTGATATTTCTTGGTGTCTGTGGGTGTGTTGCCATGTAGTGTAGTGGGTGGTTTTGGTTCGTGGAGGCTGCTGCCAGGAATGAAGTGCCTCTCATGTCCAGATGGTCTTTGACTTTGAGGATTTTGGTTTCTTGATGTAGGTGATCTGTGGGTGTAGTAGCTGTGCAGCCTGTAATGATATTTAGGGCTTTGTTTTGAATAGTCTGTAAGGTCTTATGATGTGTTTCAGCTAGGTTAGAAGCCCAGGCTGGGCTTGCGTATTCCATCACTGATCTTATGTATTGTTTATAAACTGTGGTGGTGGTTTCTTTGTTGTGTCCAAATTTTGTGTGAGCAAGTGACTTGAGGGCGTTAAGTCTGGGTGTCAGTTTCTTTTTCGTGTTTGTGGTGTGCTGTTTGAATGTCATATGAATATCATATTTTACTCCTAGGATTTTGGGTGAGTGTGTATGTATCAGGGGTGTGTTGTTTATGGTGAGTTGAGGGATGTATTCGTGTTCTCCTGTCCAGCTTGTGAGCAGGGTTGCGGTGGATTTGGCTGGGGCTAGATTAAGTCTGTTTGTAATGCACCAGCCATGTAGTGTGTTGAGATAGGGTTGAAGGCGATCTGTTGCTGTGTTTGGGTCATGGTGTGTGCATGTGAGTGTTATGTCGTCTGCATAGGAGGCTAAGTTTATTTGGGGTGTATTGGGTATGGTTATGTCGTGCATGTACATATTGAAGAGTGCGGGCGATAGGACGGATCCTTGTGGGACTCCGTTTGGAAAGTTTCTGATGCTAGATGACTGACCGGCAAAAGATACGTGTGCACATCTGCCTGCTAGGAAGTTGGCCAGCCACCTTTTTGTGTTGTGCCTGTTTGTGTTGTAGATTTTGTTTGTTAGGTTGTGGCGGGGGATGGCATCGAAGGCTTTAATAATGACGAGTGTGGCTAGTAGTGATCTGTGTGGTGGTCTAGCTGAGTTGTATGCCGTCAAAAGCTCTTGTGTAAGGTCTGTGAGAAGAGTGTTTGTGGAGTGCAGTGGCCTGAATCCCTGTTGTGTGGGAGCTAGGGGTAGGTCGGGTATAATTAGTTGTAGTACAAGGCATTCCATTACTTTGGAGGGGGTGTAAAGGAGTGTGATGGTGTGAGGAGGGTGTGGGGAGGGTAGCGTGGGGTCTTTGTTGGGTTTGGGGAATGTAATGATGATACCATGCTTCCAGATGTCTGGTATTGTGTTGTGTGAATAACTGTAGTTTGATATGTTAGTGAGTGCTTGTATGCCTTGTGGTCCCAGGTGTCTGAGGTGTATGTTGCTTATGTTGTCTAGGCCACAGGCGGGTGAGTGCTTGAGATTGTTGATGATGTGCTTTGTCTGGTGAAGGGTGTATAGTCAGGGTCTGTGGGGAATTGTCTCTTACGTCGGATGACACGTCGGTCTTCTTTGTGGGGTTTTTGGTGGCTGACACATGATAAGTGATTGATGAGAGTGTTTGCTTGTTGTTTACATGAAGGAGTAGACTCTGTTGTTGTGATTGCAGCATGTGATTGTGTTGTGTTGCTGTTGGAAAGTGTGATGCTGTTTAGTGTTTTGTAGAGTTTTTTGGGGTTTGTTTTGTGATCAAGTGTTTGTAGGAAGTTATTCCAATTTAGTTTTTGTTGTTCTTATATTTTGTTGTTAGTCTGGGTATTGAGTGCTTGGATTTGTTGTGTGATGTCTTGTGTGTGGGGTGCTGGGGAGTGTTTCAGTATGTCGCGTTGTCTGATGAGGTTTTGAATTTCTGGTGAGAAGTTGGGGTTGTGTCTGTTTCTGTTACCTCTTGGAATGTGTTTCTTGTCAGCGTTTTGGATAGTTTTATTGCATATGTGTAGAGCATTGTTGTTGTTAGTGATGGGTACGCTGTTTAGAGTTGTGAAGTGTTGTTCTGTCTCATTTGTGAATGCTTCCCAGTTAGCTCTTTTATAATTGGTGTAAGCGTGTTTGTGGCTAGCTGGGGTGAGCCAGGTTTTGAAATTAAAGGTACTAATGGATTTATAAACTGAATGGCTCACTTCGGTATATATTTCTTGAAATAACACACACATTCTGATATGGGCTATAACCTGTTCCAAATAGGTAGGCCAGACATTTTGAATGCTAACGTCTGTAACTCAAGGAGGGAAAAATATTGGGTTGTACATGTCCACGACTATACTCTGGCTAACCCTTTGCAAAATGGTAGAAATGTTACCTTCAATACTCTAGGCGTTTGTGACTTGACTACTTCTTTAAAACAGGGCACAGTAAAGTATATACAATATATATATACATATATTATATAGTGAGTTCATTTCTCAATAGGTGGCGCTCTGAGAGTGAGGGTCCGAGTCTAGGAGATCAGACAGGGAAGCACTGGTGTGAGGTAGCTTCAGAGATGGGGCTGCTTCGAGCTGTGGGTGGGGCAACTAAGCCCCATGCATCCTGCGAAGGCAAGATGGCAGGGTCTGGTTGCAGCTAAAAGTGCTTCACATGTATCACCCCCGGGACTGAAACGAGACCTCACAGGTCTCACAGTTCAATGATTAGCAGTTGAATGTACAGGCTCTCAGCCTATGCCCGAGAGGGAGTAGTTGTAATGTAGAAAAAAAAAAAAAAAAAAAATTATATAATATATATATATATATATATATATATATATATATATAATATACTGGATATACATACATAAATAAATATATAAATAAACAAATTAATAGCACATACCCCCTTAAAGGTGATATCACAGCCAAGTTAGGATTGTCCATTTTCGATGAACAATTTTTTTCCTGTAACTTCACTGACATCGGAGACTATAGTGACGACAGGATTATTTGGTTAACAACATGTTATTAACTGGTGTCACAAGAGCACTTTCTCAGGCAATTTTCCATGAGCAAGTTTTTTCTCGTATTATTTTGAAGTTCTTTAAAAAAATATATAAATATATACATGTATAATTATACATTTTAACATGTTTACGTTGATTTGTTGTATAACTTCTCACTCATTTGACTTTCAATATAGAAAACAGAAACCATATGAACCATAAATGTGTTCCCAAAGTACGAAACGGTTGTTACATATACTAGGTGTGTTAGTATTGTTACAGTGTTTTTGTTCTATATTGAAAACCCAAAATGTACAGTTTATCTCGGTGTTGGAATGAAATACTGGAAATAAAAGATAACGTGAACATAAAATATGCAAATACCAAGGGTTCTGGTATTGGCCATGAGGTAGTCAACTGAACGGAAATTCTGTAAAATAGTGAAATATCTTGGAAAACTTTTATTTGGATTGATCTGTAACCGTTTTGAGGGTGTGGGTGTGGGGCAGGAGAGGATCGAAGGCTCTATAAACCAGATGATTGGATGTAGCTCCAGGAACTCTAACACATATATGGTGCCCGGACAACTCTACCAGTACAACATTTCAACCAGTAGATCTCAACCATATTCTAATAATGAGTGTCATCTTAACCCTTTCGCGCATAAGGACGTGATATGCGCTTAATGTGGGATACTTAAAAGCCTTTGTGACCATCAGGGGTGTTTGAAAACTATTAGTTTAGCTACTTCAACCTCTGGTGTTGCGAGGTTTGGGTAGAACACTAATGTTAAAGAGGTTATTGTGTAATTAGGAGACATCTAATTCTGAATACTAAACGGCAACCCCCTGTGCATGAAATGGTTAACACCTTCAGCACCATGACGCCATTTTACTGTTGATTCTGGCTGAAATTAAGTCTTATACAGCTTATGAAGGACTATGTTATTAGGTCTTATACACCTTATGAAGGACTATGTTATTAGGTCTTATACAGCTTATGAAGGACTATGTTATTAGGTCTTATACAGCTTATGAAGGACTATGTTATTAGGTCTTATACAGCTTATGAAGGACTATGTTATTAGGTCTTATACAGCTTATGAAGGACTATGTTATTAGGTCTTATACAGCTTATGAAGGACTATGTTATTAGGTCTTATACAGCTTATGAAGGACTATGTTATTAGGTCTTATACAGCTTATGAAGGACTATGTTATTCAGAGGGTTTATTGAGAGCGTATTTACCGTTTTGAGTCCTGGCAGTAGATTATAAGCTAAAGCAAATTGTGTAATGGTAACCAGAGTATGGTAAATATTAAGTCATCGTGCTGAAGGGGTTTAAGGCCTAACCCTAAATTACCTAACCTAACATAATCTAACCTAGCAGTATGGGTTGAGTTGGTGCTGGTTGAGAACTACTACACTTCAAACACTGTGTAGTAACTGTTAAAAGACTACAGACTATCTGAATTAATCCCTTTAACTACTATATATCCTTCCTGATGTTCATAAAATCATCTAAATGTAGCTGTGTTTAAATACAAAAAAACGTCACCGGTACTGAAAGGGTTGAAAAGGCTTCATAGACGCTCTGAATAAATCTATCTATCTATCTATTGCCAGACGCCTTACTCCCCTTAATGAGGGTGCCCCTACACAGAATGCCGCCAAGCGGACCTATTCCCTGTAATAGGGACAACCCGAGCCAGTTTACTGAAGGACTTACAGGATTGACCACTCAATTTAGGAACCGTCCAACTCGAGGCCCTCTGTGTATCTTTTTAGCACTATTTTT
Source organism: Paralithodes platypus (assembly GCA_032716605.1). NCBI lineage: Eukaryota > Metazoa > Arthropoda > Malacostraca > Decapoda > Lithodidae > Paralithodes > Paralithodes platypus. Next base: position 16,150,117 of record CM064541.1, read on the forward strand.
CTACTGTGGTGTTCGGCTAGTCCATCCACTAACCTGCCTTACCCTTAGGTAAGCAGTACAGATTTGTATAAGGTTTACTCCCCTAGAAAGGTTGCCGACCAAGGCTGACGAGTCCCATCCACCCGGATTTTTATAAGGTTGTCTCCCCTAGATGGGCTGCCAACCAAGGCTAGCGAGTCCTATCCACCCGTAAAATACATAGAGGGGTGCCCAACTCAACAGAAGCTAAAACAGAAAAAACAAAACTCACACACATCTACAGTAAGTCGCCCAGGACGAGACCCAGAGACTAATGCCCCTTTCCCACTGATGCAAATTTATACGATTTTCCTCGTCGAGGACGTAGTTTGTCATTTCGCAACAAATATGTGCGACATATACGATTTTGACCGTTAAAAAAGTTTGACAAGTTTAAGGCCGCGTCATACAGAAGTCGAACGTTGGCCGACTGACGCCCGAAGTCGATGACTTGCATATTTTTCCCGAATGCAACCGAAAGTAACTCGGAGTCGAATTAACCCGACACTGACCCGAATGAATTTCGAATATAACCCGATGGACCTGAATGAAAGTCGATGATGAGTCGATGAATCCCCGTACGTAACTCGAAGGAAACCCGATGTGGAATGAAGAAGCCTCGATCATGTGTCGAATATAACTCGAATATGCCCCGAAGATGGGGAAATAACCAGAATTAATACCGAAGCTCATCTGAAGCTCAGTCGATCAACAACCGAAATAGAAGTTAGGTCGAACGTCAGTCGAATAGGTCGAAGATCATAGTAAGTTAAATAATCACTTATATTATCTTTTGTTAACCCTTTCTGTATCGGTGACGTCATATTTATTTGATTTCAGCAACATTTAGACGATTTTATGAAGCTTAGGATGGATTTATGGTAGCTAAAGGGATTAATTGATATTGTCTGAAGCATTTCAATGGGTAGACGCCCTTCCTGCGCTGAATAAAATTGTCTATTAGTTGCCAGAGTATAATGAGAGTATATTGAAGAAGGATCTGTGGTATTAAAAAGGATTAAGTAAAACAAGTCGAAACCTGCTAATTGTTTTTTAACCTGAATAGTATCGTCTAATGGTAACCAGAGTAAAGTTATTAGCACATCACCAGTACTGAAAAGGTTCTTATAATAAATTTGTTCTATAATGAATTTCAGATTAGTGGCGTTTCCTTCAATGTGTTAACCCGTACAGCCCCAGCGACGCATCTGACGCGTCGGCGATGTATGTAACGCACAGCCCCAGAGACGTGTCTGGCGCGTCACCCTAATTGCGCAGACCGTAACCTCAGGTGTAGCCACTCAAGAAGGCTCAGATTTGTATGGGAACTGTGTACGTATCCCACGCAACCGTGCCGATGGTTGAAAACTCTCAAAGTCCACGTGCGTGCGCGTGAGCGCGCAATAACCTGGTTTTTGGGGGTAATTGCCTTCAATTTTTTACTCTTGTAAAATACGTTTCCGGGGGCTCTGTAAGACCATTCTTTAAGCTTTTTGAGCGGTTTTTCCTTTATTCCTACCCCATTCGCTATTGTTTCTGGAATAAAACCATTTTTTGAAAACCGGCCGGGTTCTGGTGAACAAACATTACAAAACTAGCCGGGGCTCCACGGGTTAAAAATACTATTCATAATGTGTAGACTAGTTATGCTACAACCAATATATTCTACATTGCACACACGAAATCAACAATGTATTCAGCTTAGAATTTATATCTTGTAGTGTGTGTGTGTGTGTGTGTGTGTGTGTGTGTGTGTGTGTGTGTGTAACCATGCTGTAACAAATTCGTGGTCAATAAACTATCTACTTCTCTTTCTGTGTGTGTGTGCCATCCTGACATTTGTTTTTATTTCTATGTAAGGTGAGTGCGGCTATGCATCATCCCCTCGTAGTCCTCCTTTGATTGATTGATGTGCTTATACCCTGTTCTAAACAAACAGGTCAAAATTCTTAAGGGGGGGTCACCAGATTTTTGTGTTATATCTCTCTCTCCGTTTCTCTCTTTCCCTGGCTTGTATCCATTCTGCTCCATTCAGCCAACTGTTTTAAGACGTTTATCCCCATCCAGGTGTAGATTTGTTCCTGGCGAGCGATAGCGAGCCAGCATAGACAATGAAAAAACAGATGGATAGGGTGATATTCGACTGTTATTCGAGTGAGCATCGACTTTCCATCGTCTGTTATTCTGCCAATTCTAGTCATGGTTGGGTCTATATGGAGTGTAAACTCGATACATCGGGCAAGCAACCAGTGATATACGGGTCGATATCTGGTTCAGGTTGTATTCGACTCTCGTTTGAGTTACATTCGATTTTATGAGAGATTCATTCAGCTTTCATCGAGTCTCCTTCGGTGTAATATTGACTATCATCCGGTTACATTCGACCCAAGTTAGAGTAATTAGAGTCATCATCAGCAATTCAAAATACAATAGAACACGACCCGAATAGGTCGAATGTAACCCGAATGTAACTGGAACGTAACTCGATCATGACTCGATAGATTTTTAACGGTTTTTTGACCCGATTCATCGCTAAAAGTTAACGCATGAATTAACTTTTGGCCGATTCACCGGATGATTCGAGTCAAGCCCAGAACATCCCAAGAACTTCCCGAAGATCACCCGAAGCGTTACCAGAATCGACCGGAACTGGCTGAAATTTGAATTTTTGAATCGATTCGGCCGGGTTCGGGTGGGTTCGACTTCTGTATGACGCGGCCTTTACACTCGACGACGATGTGGCCGATGCATATGACATAATCGGCGACATTAAGCGATGTCATCGGCAAATTGAGCGATGGTTCGCCGATGACCTCGGCGAGAACTGTCACATTTTGAATAAAATATTGCGAAATAATGCGGAGGATGAACGAATCCTCGGCGTATGTTCTGCGACGTCTTCGGCGAATTAAGCGATGGTTCGGCGGTGACCTCAGCGAGATTATACGAAAACCTTTTGCATATATATCATGGCACAAGCATAAGAACATAAGAAAACGGGAGTCTGCAGAAAGACGATCGACCCACACAAGGCAGATCCCTGTCACACCCAACCCCAGTTACAAGGCCTGATTATAGGCCCAACTCACTAATGCCTTGAGGACTGACCTCACCAAAACGGTCAGAGATCAACACAAGATTACGGGGGTCTGCAGAGCGCCGCTTGGCCCACACCAAACAGATCCCCCCTCATACCCAACCCATCTCGTCGAAAATTTACAAATTCTTGAAGGGGGGGGGGGGGGGGGACTAGAGATTTTTGTTTTAAGTTTGATGGAAGTCTAGCGAGGAAACTAAGCAATAAAGGAATGAATGACAAACAAACGGTCTGTCTCCCCTTAAGGGAGGATGGGCATAATATTTGCTCGTTTATATATTTGTTTATAATTCATTTAGTTTCATCCCTAGACCATCAAGCATATAAAGCACCCCCCAACACCCTCCTTCAAGATCAATTTGTAAATTTTTCGATAGAAAGATAGCCTGGCCGAAGGCCGGTTACTCAAAAAGTACAGGCTCGCTATCGTTAGCCAGGAAAAACTTGATGCCTAAATTACATGAAAAGTCTTAATATTGACAACGAAAATGGGGTGAAATGTCTTAAAATCGCCAAACTAATGGGCCGAACGTCATAAAATATGAAAACTAATGGGGTTAACCATGAGGAAGAAAGGGGACCAGAAAAACGACCCATTTCTCCTTAATTCGAAGATTGGCAATGTCCTTGCCGTATGTTTACGAATTACGGCTTAATTAAGCCCACCTCGCTTTTTTTTTGTTTTCTTTCTCTCCCGCTCTCTTTGCCTTGTATCCGTTCGGCCTTATTCAGCCTACTGTTTTAAGACGTTTACCCCATAGACAAATTTCTCCGGCGAAGCCGGATTTCTCCATACAATGCTGGCTTGCTATCGCTCGTCAGGAAGATATCGATACTTCGATGGGGATAAAAGTCTTAAAACAGTTGGCTGAATGGGGCCGAATGGATACAAGCCAGAGAAAGAGAGAAAAGGAGAGGAAGAGAAAAAAAAACAGGTGAACTCCCTTACGAGAGGTGCATAGAAAAAAGGGTTGACGGGTTCACTATAGGCCTAATCCTTTTTGTTTACCCACCTCGCCAAAGGTGCTCTTTGGCCTGGGCGAGGTGTTTTCTGAGCATTCATCTACGTCGCACAGCCCTTCGCACGCCTCGTGGGAAGTATACCCGTGGCTGGTATACTCTCGATGAGTATTCGGTCGCACGTCGCAGTACATGTGCGAGTAATCGCCGAGGTAATCTCCGATGATTATTGTGCATCGGCGATTTTCAGCGATTTTTGGCGAGACATCATGCGAAGTTTCGGACATTTGCAACGTTTTTTTTCGTGCGACAACCTCGCCGATGTATCACCGATGTCGATGAGGAGCTCAGAGGGCCTCGCCGATCCCTAGGCCAATGTTCGACGATGCTTGCGAGGGTTGGACCCCTCGCCAGTCCTCGTCCCAAATTTTTAACAATCCGAACACTTGCGAGGCCCCTTGCGAGGCCTTGCGAGGCAAACGATCTTCATGCGAGGGTTCAAAATTTTGTTGCGACGTGTTATGAATGTGCCCATTTATTGGTTTCGGCGATGAAAATCATATGAATTCGCATCAGTGGGAAAGGGGCATAAGGATCATAATGGCCTCCAGCAAACCCCAGGTCCCAGGCCTTCCGGAGATGTTCCGGTTTCAGCAAGCAGACAAACAGCGGAACACATCAAACTGCCCACCCACATTACTTCTAGGCATGGTCCTTCATATAGGCCTATACACCGACTTCCCGGGACAGACGTCTGATAGACTAATATATTCTAGTCTAATTGGTGCCCGACCCCCTCTCCCTACGGCCACATTATCATTCGTCTGTTCACAAGCATTCTCCATTCATTCCTATTCTTCACCACTTGTCTTGCCCGTTCTTTAGTCATCTCTCTATCTTCCAACGTATTTTTCACACCATCTCTCCATCTCTTACGAGGTCTTCCACCCAATCTATTTCCCCTAGTTTGTCACTCGCATATTATCTGTGTAAGCCTTTCATCTCCCATTCGTTTATCATGTCCATACCAGCATAGCACCCTTCTTTTCACTCTGAACGAAAAGGGTTCTTGTTGTTCCACTCTCCTACATACCTCTTAATTCCTCAATCTGTCTCTATGCATCACTCAACACATACTCCGAAAGCAGCTCATCTCCATCTCATCCAACCATGTTTGCTCTTGTACATCACTGTTGGTACAAATACCTCTTGAGACATTGCCCTTTTATCCTTCATTCCGAAAGGTTTCATCTTCCACATTCTTTCATTTGCTCCAAAAACTGTCCTTCCCTCACACACTCTGTCTTACCTCCATTCTCACACCTGCGTCCCGGACTGCTTATCACTCCTCCTAGATATTTATAACACTCCAATTGTTACAGCATTTCCCCATCCAGTCGTATAATTGTATTCATCCTACGAGCATCTTTATTAGGTTCCCTCCACCAACTGACTTTACTCCTAAACTCAATTAATGAAATCAACAAATACATGTGGCAGTCCAGGGATTGCACACCATAGCTTTACTTGTAGTGACATTCACCCTCATCTTTCTCCTCCCACATACCACACCAAACTCTTTTACTACTCTCTGCAGCTTCTCCTCATAATATATTATAGGGAGTTCAATAAATGAAGAATGTTTAATAAGAATGTTAAGAGTTTAGAAGTTACAGGGATAAAGGCATATAAGCAGTGAGATATATGTATAGCAATATATAGCAGGGCTTATAATGTCATACTACATATGTGCCCGAGTATATACATACATACATACATACATACATGTCATCGTACAATGAAAGAGTTAACTATGACGTCTAAGGCTTTTCGGACGTTTGCAGAAGAAGGTGGCTCAGCTTTGTATTATGTTTACATTATATACACTCAGGAGCTTCTAGTATTATGTTTACATTATATACACTCAGGAGCTTCTATTATTATGTTTACATTATATACACTCAGGAGCTTCTAGTATTATGTTTACATTATATACACTCAGGAGCTTCTAGTATTATGTTTACATTATATACACTCAGGAGCTTCTATTATTATGTTTACATTATATACACTCAGGAGCTTCTAGTATTATGTTTACATTATATACACTCAGGAGCTTCTAGTATTATGTTTACATTATATACACTCAGGAGCTTCTAGTATTATGTTTACATTATATACACTCAGGAGCTTCTAGTATTATGTTTACATTATATACACTCAGGAGCTTCTAGTATTATGTTTACATTATATACACTCAGGAGCTTCTAGTATTATGTTTACATTATATACACTCAGGAGCTTCTAGTATTATGTTTACATTATATACACTCAGGAGCTTCTAGTATTATGTTTACATTATATACACTCAGGAGCTTCTAGTATTATGTTTACATTATATACACTCAGGAGCTTCTAGTATTATGTTTACATTATATACACTCAGGAGCTTCTAGTATTATGTTTACATTATATACACTCAGGAGCTTCTAGTATTATGTTTACATTATATACACTCAGGAGCTTCTAGTATTATGTTTACATTATATACACTCAGGAGCTTCTAGTATTATGTTTACATTATATACACTCAGGAGCTTCTAGTATTCCCAGAGTTTCCAGACCAGATGGCTGGAGTAAAGTAGGAAAGAAGAGTACTTGGACAGAGGAAGAACAAGCTGAGAAGTGAGAAGTACAGTAGAAGACTGAAAGTTCTCGGGCTCAACCAAGTTGCTTCATTGTGTTCCAAAGTTTATTACTTATATGTTTATATCATTCTAATTACTGGTAGCTTAAAGGATATGTCGTATTTGTGTATTGCAATAATCCATTATTTCTGTTCAAATATGTTCAAATTACTGATATTATTTATAACATGAAAATAATACTAAATGCATGTTAATCTGCCTTCATAATGGCATAATAATAACAATTGTATTTTTCCGCTGCACGATAGTACACCTAATCATGACATTTATAACACTATAATTTGTCAAACTTAATTTCGTGTTATTTTAACTGTCTTGCACTGTATACGTGCTTGCCAGAATTCCATTACTCAATTGAAGATAATTTCTAAAAATGATTTCGAATTATGTAAGAAGTATCTAATGAAAATTGGATATAATTTTCTGAAAGAATATATTCTGAAATATTACCGTTATAATTTCATTTAAATTATTTTCTGGTAAAGCCTTTGCTAGAATTGGGACCTGTTTTGGTCCAACTGTAAATATTTTTTAATACAGAAACAACAAATTGGCAGTCATTACACGTTCAAAGTGACTCACCAATTCATTATTCAAAATATGTATATTTCACATTGTATTTAAATTTTAATTTATTGTTAGCGGAAAAATCTTTAATGAATATGATTAGCTATCTACAAATTAAATATTATTATTATATAGTGCATAGCAGATGAATTATGAAGAATTAGCTCTACGGATTATGGAAATATATTTAATCAAAGCACAACTACTGATGTAAATGTATTTATTATTTCAAAATCCTAGCACAGCGCGGTGCTCGACTAACACACTTTACAAATCTAATAATCACAAAACCAAAACTACTACCACTTTCACATTTTGTAATTGCCCCACGAGTCCAAATGTAGTTATACAACTTATTATCCCGTGGAAGCCATGTTTGGTTGCTGCAGTATGAGGATTTACGATACAGGAATAACACTTTAGTATACTATATATTTTTAAAGAATCCTATATATGCCATAGATGTAGTGTTGCCAATCATAATTCGTACCTTGAATCTTGAAGTGGTTAAGGGCATTGTGAACGAAATGTTACCTGCTTCCACCATAATTATGATTAGTTTGTTATTATTAATCTATTGATGGCTTTTTGCAAATAACTGCTTCATCATTCATGCGAAACACAACTCAACATTATTGTATGCAGTAGTTACTGAATATAATAATCAATATATAATATTACAATAACTCCTGTAGCTCAGAGTACTTCACCCAGTCCCACACTGTGGGGTCACTGGAATGATTATTACTGCCCCGGACCATCTCCAGAGTCACATGCATCCTCACATATAATTATAATTGTTAGAAATTGCATATTTGCTGTTGATATAAGTTGACTGTACTTCCATATATGTTGTATTCCTAAAGAAGCCGTAGAAGGCAAAACGTTGAATAAACCTGGGACCATATCTGCACATGTGTTTTTAACCATACATGTTGCAGCCTACGCTGTTTGTTTCTTATATTTGCTTCTCCCTTGCTGGATCAATGTGTATGAGAGAGACAAAAGGCAAAGCTGTCTGTAACAAATGTCTCCCCCAAAGTTGAAAGAGTTACACAGCCAAATTAAGGGCGGTTGGTGGTTATCTTACAAACAAATGTTGGTGTATTGCAAAGAAGTGTGGTGTGCTTGTTTAATGTAGTGAAGTTAATAGGAGGATGAGGTGTTTGTTAGCGCTAGCTAGATTACTCTCTGTATAGGTGAGAAAAACATACACAGTGAGGGCAGCCAGACAAATGAAACAGGAGTTCCAGTAACTCCTTATGACATGCCTATGAGGCCTCCCCTAGGTATTGCCCTGCTTGATTGGTGTCCACAAACTCCCCAATACAACTGTCCCTTCCTGATCATAAGGTGACCACATCTTGGAGGAAGTTAAAGCCGCCCAACATGATGGACAATAAGGAACATCTTGGAGGAAGTTAAAGCCGCCCAACATGATGGACAATAAGGAACATCTTGGAGGAAGTTAAAGCCGCCCAACATGATGGACAATAAGGAACATCTTGGAGGAAGTTAAAGCCGCCCAACATGATGGACAATAAGGAACATCTTGGAGGAAGTTAAAGCCGCCCAACATGATGGACAATAAGGAACATCTTGGAGGAAGTTAAAGCCGCCCAACATGATGGACAATAAGGAACATCTTGGAGGAAGTTAAAGCCGCCCAACATGATGGACAATAAGGAACATCTTGGAGGAAGTTAAAGCCGCCCAACATGATGGACAATAAGGAACATCACTATGGCCTGATCAAGGGAAAGGAAGGTTAAGGTGATATTGGTTTTCTTCTGGACACCCCCTCTCCCTCATATTTAGCCCCATTAGTTTTGAATGTGTAAGACGTTCACCGCATTAGTTTAGCGATTGTAAAACTTTCACCTCATTTCTTAGTCAATTTTAAGATATTTTGTACCATTTAGATTGGAGCTTTACGTTTGTACAGCATATATTATGACCCAAAGAAGGCAGCAAGTCATATATTTGACTTCACTGACGTCATTTGAGAGTGCTTGAGAACAATGATCGAATAATATTGCATTATCTGATGTAGTATGTTACATTTCTTCTCTTTTCTCCTGGTTACCACTACTCGTGGGGAGGAGTTTTGGAGTGGTCTTGCCACTGGATTGGTAATCCAATGGACCCGGGTTCGAATCCCGATATGTCGATGGGAAGATATTATTGGGATGGAATTTGGGCTGTACCTAGTTTCATTGCATCCACAAAGCCCACCGAAACGCCAACAAAATACCCGCATTGTTCCCTGATTAAATAGCACTGTATGGATATTCCCATATTCAAAACATGATACAGGGGGGCAATGCCTAGTGATTTAATTGCTCAATAGATTGCGTTCTGAGAGTGAGGGTCGAAGTCTAGGGGGTGAGACAGTTGAGCGGTAGAATGTACACCCTCTCAGCCTATGCCCGAGAAGGAGTAGTTGGAATATAGAAATAAACAAAATAAAAATAAAAAATAAACTTATTCTATGTATGCCTAAACTAATGTATGCAACATTTCTACCATCCTTTTCTCTCTCTCCCCCACATGGTTTAATGTTAACGCGGCATTGTACAAGCTTCTACCATTAATACCTCGCCTTCCCTATCACTTACCTTTTCACCACCAACAACATCTTACCCTCGCTGCCCAAACATACAGTCGGAGAGTAAAATTCCCTCCATACCAATTATACTTGCTCACGTTCAACTATCATGTTGCCCGCACTAAAAGTTTCTTCCCTGACACTTGCCCTCTCAACACCACCTCTCTAATCACCTCTGTAATGTACAGTCACTAACTAAAGTTCCATCCCGATAACCAGCACCATCATCAGCTTGCCCCCATATTCCAAATGTACAGTCAGAAGCTTTTTTTTTTCCCAGAACGTAGTAATATCCTCTTTGCACCCAGTTACCTTTACCATTCACATACATCCAAATTTAAAAGATTGACGGCAACCTACAGTAAATGAGACATCCTGTAAATTAAAGTTAAAGTAATTTATCTTCACAGTTGTGACCTTACCCGTTAACCGTTATTGACTGTTTTCACTCATATGCTTTTCAGATGTGTTAGATTGTCAGATCTGCACTTAAGCTGGATTTCAAACCAAGGCTTTGCATAACTTTTGAATAAGCTTGACCAGTCAAAAAACAATGTTCTTTCCTTCCTTGGTTCTAAGAGGGGTCTAAGTTAAGCCTATTATAATTTTGTAATACCGTAACTCCTTTGTTATCCTTCTTGTCTTAACGATTTTAATCAATAGTAAAGGTGGTCGAGTTTTCCATAATTTGGGCTTTTGTTCCACTCAAAGCAATGGTGGGAGGGAATGTTGTCATTTGGCTGTATATGCAAGTTACTGGTTCGCAAACTTGGTTTTCTGACATGCTTGCCTCTCTTCACTACAATAGACTCTACCGTCAAAACAATATCAGGAATATCCTCCAGTACAAAAAGCAATGTCAGACCGACGAGAGACGGACCCAGCAGGTTAAACTAGCTTTATAAACAAGTAAGGCAAATGACAGCAAAGTAACTCTACATATCCTATACTAATTCCTTGTTCACAACTTCTGCACACCATGCTGGTCACAAGCTAAACCTGAATTGAAGAGAACTTGAGGGTGTCTACAAACAAACATGCAAATTCACTTTCAATAAAAAAGTATAAGCATACATTATTTGGTCGCAGAGATTCGCAAATTATAGGTTTGAGTCCAGGAGGGAGGAATGAAACCCTAATATTTAGTAGTGGCCCCAAAATCATTGAGATATGCCTATTAGCCTGACAAGCGCGATATGACAGTAGGTGCTAGGGTAGTTATTTGTGCATTTCTAGCCCTGGATTCTGACAGAATTAGTTATATTTACAATATAAACCATTATTTGTTTTCGGTATGCTTTTATTTTACATATATGATGTATATATGAACCTTCAAGAGTGCTAAAATAAGTGGGAAAAGCATTTGGGTGGTGAAAAACGAAGATATTGGCCACCCGGTCATAATCTCAGGCGAGAGAGAGAGACAGGCAGCCCTCCCCTCTCGCTGTCTGGGAGTCAACTGAGAAGAGCGGGGCGGTGTGTGCCGGTGTCTGGGTGTTGCATAACGATCTTTTATGCAACCCACTTGTGCTACATTATCGCGGGAGAGAAAAATAACCGATAAATGATGATAATAAGAGGAAAAATAGGTGATAATTGAGGTGGGGAGGGAGGGGGGAATAAGGTGGGGAAGGAGGGGAGGGGGGTGGGTGAGATTTACATGGATGAGTACTGGAGGGGAATTATCTCACCTAGAGACAAATTCCTTTGTTTTGATAGGCCCTTTTTTTTTATGGAAGGCTTTTTTTATGGTCCTGCTTCCGTGAGGCCTATCGCGTTCCCTATAGGAAGCCTTCCGTGAGGCCTATCGCGCTTGCCGGGTTAGTATAATAGTCCACTTTCAAGCGCCCGCGGTAGCCAGTTTGAAACTCCCGCCTCGGGAAGAAAGAGTCCTACGTCATAAGTGTAACTCTACTTCTCTTATGGAATCGTCTTATGATTGGGTACTCACTACGAAAAAAAAAAATTGTAAAAAAAAAAAAAAAAAAAAAGACAAATGAACTTAATACTAGTTATATTAATGCTTTCCATCTCGGTGGATTTCTTGTGCGGATTCTATCCCTGATATTGCTCATAGCGACGCCATTCCTCCTTCACTGACATATTAAGACTAAACTCAAGGCATCAAACGAATGGGAAGGGGATGGAAGGGAGGGCCCTACATCGTCAATGATTTCGGGGCCACTACTAAATATTAGAGTTTCATTCTTCCCTCCGGGACTCAAACCTATAATTTATTAGTGGCCCCTCCATCATTGACGATATGACTGATATCTCAAGACTGGAGGGGGACATTCGTGACAATATCAAACCACTAACAAAATAACATAGGTAGAGACATAGACTCATATAACAATTTAAGTCTTTATTGTTTGCATACAATAATAGTAAATTTTTTGAAAAGAAAGCAGTGCGTTACTTCGAAGAAGATCTGCTTATACTTGACCGACTAGGTGCAAATGATACGATCTCACATTGAGATTCATAATACTTGTTGTCTAGGAACTTACTTGTGTTCCTGTTCAACTAATACAGACCCAACTATCCGTGGAGTATATCTCTGTTCTTAAAATTATTTGAACATTGTATATAATTTGTACATTATGTTTATACTATATAGTTGCAACTATGATAGATATCTTCAAAAAAATATAATAAAATATTTTAGAGCTGTAGAACCAGCTCGACTTATTAAGTATCACAGCTCGGGATCTTATCACAATATCCGGCGGAGGGGCTCTAGGGGTCTTATGGGCTTTCCGACCCCCTCCTTTTCTCCTTTAAGATCAAACTTAATTAATAATAGCACATGGACTAGCTAGACCCGCTGCCGTAACGCCACACAGGTTAGCTTTGGCTTATCCAGAGCCACAGACAGGTCTCACGTCAAGAAAGTGTGATTGGACGCCCACAACTTAGTGTTAGCTATGTCATCAATTGAATAGTTTTGTAAAAATCTGAGAGAGACGGTCCACTTTCTTATGTCATGGGCTCTGCCCACCACACTGGGATTACTCTCCCTAATGACGTCTACGAGTAACAAGGCTAGTTTCCTTCTCGTAACTCGAGTACCTGTATTGTTGACCCAAAATAGCCTGGTTGTTGAGGTTGTGCTACCCTCATAAACTTAAGTAAAGCCTGCACTGGGCACAAAATGTGATGTGTATGTCCACGTTTTAGTGCCGGGACTGTAAATTCTGATAATACATGATCACAATGTTCATTTTTGGCTATGAAAGTGGGAGACGGAGCGATTTGTAAGTGTTCATTCAGTCTCCCAAACCTGAGGCAATTAGGTTCGTTGCTCATCTCCGCCAGCTCAGATACCCTTTTTTTCTGTTGCTAAAGCCATAAGGAGCACAGCCTTCTTTAAAAGTGAGTCAAAGTCCGGCGTATGATTATACTTGCGCGAATGAAGCAAAGACAAGGCTTTGCCCAGCGACCAGGTAGGCATGAGCCGACTTGGTGGTGGGCGCAGTTTTGAAACATGCCCTCATGAACCCTTTCTCCTCTGCTTGTGGTATGGATAGACCAGTAAGGTCGTAAAAGGGGTTTAGAATGGCAGATAAGTGATATTTTAGAGTGACTACAGAAAAGCGCTTGTGTTCAAAAAATGGTCTAAGTATTTAAAGATCAATGCTACTGACGAGTCTGTTTGTGCTGTTTCCACTATCCAGGTTGTGAAAGTTTTCCAATGTGACTGGTATGGTCTCCTGGTAGACATAGTATACTGATTAAGAAATTTATTTGTAACACTCTGTCCGTACTGATTTAGCCATTTGGCATTTTGAATGTCCAGAAGGCAAAAGTTAGCGAGGTCTCTAGGTTGCCAATTGTCTCCAAGTGGAAGTACGAGATCGGGAGTGACACCGGGTTCTCGCACCACGTTTTCAATTGGTGGTACTACACCTGAGCCGGCCAAAGTGGCGCGATCATAGAGACTAAGCCCCGGTAAACCCGTAGTTTGCGAACTACTTGACACATGAGTGAGGTGTCTGGAGGCGGAAAAAGATAGATGGAATTCCATTTGTTCCAGTCCTCCAACAATGCGTTTGGACCCCCCGCCGAAGTAATTTCCCGGCGGGTTAGGAAGAGAGGGAGCCTGTGTATTCCCTCAGATGCGAATAGATCCACTTGTGGATGGTATGGCTCTGCAATCATCTTGTTGAAGATGTTTTGCTTGAGTGCCCATTCTACTGTGGTGCTCTGTCTCCGAGACAGCGTCTGCCCAGACGTTCGCCACGCCCGGGAGGTAAGATGCATGTAGATGAATGCTCAGCTTTTCGGCCAGAGCAAAAATCTGTTCTGACAATTCTAGTAACTTCTGCGACCTCGTTGACCCTTGCTTTTGAATGCAGTGTACTGCGTTCAAATTGTCCATTCGAAAGGCAATTGACTTCCCCTGTAACGAAGAGCCATGAGCTTGAAGGAAAAACAAAGGGACTAGAAGCTCTTGTTTGTTGATGTGAAAGTTCTCATCTTGGGACCACAGACCTTGACCCTGATGGCCTAGGTTCGACTGATATCCCCAGCCTATTGTCCCTGAAGCATCTGTTTCTATCCATACCGTAGGTGGGGGAGAAACCCACGTCATTATTGAGTGCAATGTTTCCTTCTTTGTCCAGACTGACAGAAAGTTGTGAATTAATGGAGGAATGGTCCATAATTTTCCCTCCGTCAGGAGTGGGAAAAATTTGTTGCCTTCCATGATTAATCTCTTTACTTTCAACCGGCCCAACTTCAGTTAGTTGAATCCAGTTGAGAGAAGCGACCAGGGACTGCCACGTTCTCCTCGTCGTGTTCAGACTGTGGAGAAACTGAAACAATTTCCTGCGAAATCTGTTGCAGTTGTCCACACTCTGACAGAGTAAGGTTGGCTGTGTCCCAGACCAGCCCTATCCACTGAATAACCCGTGTGGGAACAAGAAGTGACTTTGCCAAATTGACCTTGAACCCTAGGGTTTGTACATGATTTATCACTTGATTTACATGGATAGGACATAAACTCTCTGATTCTGCTACTACTAGCCAGTCGTCTAGGTCCCACAACACCTTCATCCCCTGAGCTAGCATTGGCATAAGGGCCTGCCGGACTAATTTGGTGAAAATTCTCGGTGCCAGGTTCAAACCGAATGGCAATCTCTGAAAGACGTAAGTCTCTTGCCTGATCCTCAAGGCGAGGAATTTTTGGAACCTTTTGTTTATGGGGACATGCCAATAGGCGTCTTTCAGGTCTTAAGAGAGCACATCCAGCCTTGTGGCGGGAGTGTGAGCCTGATTTGATTCACAGTTAGCATCCTGAAGGGTAAATTGTGAATGTGTGTGTTCAGACACGAGAGATCTACTACTGGTCGCATCTGCACACCGTCCCTCTTTGGCACTAAAAACAGTTTGGAAGAGAAAACGTGGCAAGTTGGGTTGACAAGGACAATGACTTGCTTGGTAATAATTTCTTGGACTAGTGACTCCACCTCTAAAGACACATGATTGAATTCTCGAGTTTGACGTAAACGAAGTCGCCGGAGCCACCGCCAAGTGATCCCCTTACTTACCACTGTCCGAGCCCAAGACCACCGGGGCCAGGCCCTGCGACATGCATGGAATGACCCAGTCTGATGACTGGGCCTGTCCGGCAGACCTACTCTTGGATCCAACTTGCCTGCGGTAGGCCCCGGGAGAGAGAGAGAGTTTGACTGACTATTTTTTTGGTAGTGGTGGGGCAGAAGTAGACAGCCGACTAGGTTTGGCAGATGTCGTTCCTTGCTGAGGCTTGTGGTGTGACTTACCTTTGTTATTCCAGTTGCCTGATTGTTTATCCTGCTTTTGATTGTGCTGAGTACCTCCCTGCTGTTGGGGAAACCTGGAGTCCTGAAAGGACTGTTTAGCACCGGGAGCTTGGGACTTGCCTCCACCTTTTGGCTTAGCATATGGCTTCTTGAAAGATTCTTTCCTCGGCTGGGAGGTACTCTGCTTCAAGCTATCTACCATATTATATACTGCCGTCCATGTGTCTAGGTTTAGCAGAAAGGAAGTTAGGACAGGTGAAAGTCTTACCCGGTGACCAATGTCTTCCGGTAACTTCTTCACCATGTACACTCGTAAGTCCTGGCGTGCACGAACAGCCTCCATTAACCCTTATTTAGCGGCGAGCAACATAAGTCGAGTTAAATAAAGCTGGACTATGTGGCGGCGCTCGACATAACTCGAGTGGCAATTTCAGCACGTAATGTGGCTGAGAGAGAGAGACAAGTGGTGGCAGGAGACTAGCGAGCGTATGACTGCTCCAGACCACCGCGGCGAACCTACTGACACAAATCTCAGCTCCCTCCTCCCTCTCTCACTCGCTACATACTCAATTATGTACTGAAAGTACCGAATTACCTGCTTTTTGCACTCGCGTTGCACGGTTATTGCAAGAAAACTATCCATCATACAAGGATCGTTATGGTGTCATTCGAAAGCTCTGTTTATGCCCTTTCAGGGATAGGTACTTGTTTTACGTTCTGGGTCTTATTTAGGCATGAAAATGATCACGTAAACAGCCCTATTTTGGCTAAAAACACCCCGCTGTGCGGTACACATAAATAAACCGCATAGGCCGCTCGTAAGGTGTTAAGGCTATTCTGATACCACTCATGGACTGAATTGAATTTTTTAATATAAGCCGCCAGGATAGTTCCGTGGCCTTCCGTACATTTTGATCAGAAATGGCAGTTATAGTCCTTGTGAGTGACTGGGCTATTTGGCGACTTAAGAGGAATTGTGAGAACAGTCTATAGGCTTTGTTTCGCAATTTGAAATCTCTGTCTAAGTGGGCTAGGTGAGGAGTTGAAAACGGTTCCTGTAATTCATAAAGGGACAGTTTGGGAGCCGCCAGGAAAGCAAACAAAGCAGGGAACACCCCTCCAGCCTTATGAACCCTTTCACGTTTTTATGACCCAGAGGTTGCCAGATTAGCAATAATAAATAAGAGTTCTCTTACTCTTATAATTACATCTCCAAAATTAGTTTTCTGCCCACAGCTAACTCAAAGACAACTGCAGAGGTTGAAGTAACTAAACTAAAGGTTTCTAAATACCCCTGATAGTAACAAAGGCTTTAAAGTATCCCTAATAGGCTCAACATTACGTCAAGAACGTGAGAGGGTTAATGGGTAAAGAGAACCATGAGTGGGTTTCCTGAGGAATTTGGTGGGAGCATTTTGAGGTAATGGTTGGTGCAAACTGTTGTGCCTCAGCTTGCTAGTCTACCCACGGACCCAAACCTACCTGACCCACCTGCAGGACTGGGTTGTGACCCTGATCGAGCGCCGGAATTGTATCCAATTCCGGTGTCAGCGAGTTGAGTGACTTTATGTCATTTACGCCATCTGATCTTGACCAGTCCGCAAACAGTCGTGCAGCCGAGGCAGGAGGTAATGCTGGAGTAGCAGAGTAAACAAAAAAGTCAGAGGAATATACATTAGGTATGGCCTTAATAGTAACATCCAAAAGTTGTCCTTGCACATCTTTGGCTCTCAGTTTCTTACTCTTACTTACTTCAATGGTCCAGTCACTAGGGACCGGAAGCTCCACCGATACCGTCGTTTGTGCCATGTGTGGGTTCAGTGCGATAGCCGGTACCCATGAACAGTCTGGCCCGTATAGGAGAGGCATAGGGCCTTTCCTCTGTGGGAATTTATTGAGAGGGGGAGGGGTAATGTCCGTGATCACTCGAACATTTGTGGTTGTCAAAGAGGCAGGCACTGCCGTGCCACTTGCCGTAAGATTCGTCGGATCGACGTTAAGGGGAGGAATTGACTTATTGGGAGGCTTAACTCCGGTCGGTTCTAATGGCCGTACCGTCGACTCTGTCGGGGGAGCTGCCGGAGTAGTAGTGGAAGGACTTTGGGAGGTAGGAATATGATGCTGATGCATGACTTTATGCAATACATCATTGAGATCATCTGTTGTCAAGCATTTACTATGAGACCCTCTGGACGACTCAGAATCCTCCTCAGATACTTCCTCATTATTTCTAGGTTGAGCCGAGGACAGATCAACGTCCTCTGGTTCCTCCGGTATTTCCACAATTTCCGGCGTCGTCTGCAGTGTTTCTGGCACCTGATCGTTTAATGGCCAAACTAAATCCGGGACCGACGATGGGATTGTTTGAGCACCATCACGTTCCCTAGTCGAGTCCTGAGTCTGAACTACAGGTTGTACCTGAGAGGGCTCTGACTGTCTCCAGTCCCTTATCAGCGGGTGGTTGGGAGTCCGGTATCACCTCAGAATTTTCCTCACTTTGACGTGTACATGTTGAATAGCCCCGGTACTGTTCTGATAGTACCCTCTGTGACACCGCCAGTGGACCCCTACGTGTTACAGCATAGTTAAATTTAGTTATAGCAAAAGTAAAATCCTGTGGTTCACTTAAAGATTTCCTAGGCACATACCTAGGATTTGACTCAGTCCCTTCCGTCCCTGACTCCGAGCTACTAGATTGGACGTTAAGCAATGTGGAGGTAGAGGTGGAGGGAAGTGGCCGTGACCCCGGCGATGGCCGGTGCCACGACTGCACCTCATCCGTGCAGGCACTTTTATGTCCTGCCACTGATTTTGGTGTCGAAGTAACTGGCTCCTCTCTCCGTCGTTTGTTAGACCTCGAAGAGGACTCGACGGAAGACTGACAGACCCGTCTACGAGGGGACCTCGATCTGGACCTAGACTTGGTCCTAGGTGAAGGTGACCATCCTCGTTTTCGTCGGCCGGGGGGGGGGGGGGGGTGCCTCAGAACTGTCGCTACTCTCACTACTAATAACCAGCTCTTTCGATAATACTTTTGGCTTAGCTTTAGTTTTGCGAGTTGATTTGGACGGTGTTAATTTTACAGATGGAGATTTTATGACTAGATGGTCCCAAAGGGCTTCGTCGTCAGTGTAAGGCCTTATGTGCAACGTCTTTAGCGTAAACATTAAATATGTTCTTTATCTCCTTCAACGCCACGAGGCATGAATGATCTCTCTTGTCGAACAGCGCCGCTCGTAGTTCCGAACACCCGGCGCATTTCTTAGACAACCAGAAGCCTCGTGATCTATCGAGGCACTTTACACACCGTATACATAGTTTATGTGCGAATAATGGAAAAAGAGCAGGTAGGAGTAGCGCATAGAGTGAACAGAGGCATGATGGAGCTAAACAAGAACCCCCCCCTCGCCGTGATCGGCTCCTCACCTGCTGCCTGTGCTGCTACCGATGTGTTGTGATCTGGAAATAGAAAATTTCCATGAATCAATGCTCATAAGGATAATCAGAGAGGTTTTAACACATCCTACCTCAAGTCCACCGGAAAATTAGCTATAGCCACTGTTACTCTAACCTTCCGCTGGACCTGACCGTGAAAAACTTAGGTTTTTTCAAGTCTAGAACTGCTTACCTGTGACAAAGTGTCACTGGCCCAATAACACCTTAGCCCTTTACTATCAATGACTATTTGGACTATTTTCCACACTAGACTGTTTCGCTGGACGTTTGAAGTCCTGTCGCGTGAGGCTTATCGGCCTGGGCGAGTTCACTGGCGGGCCAAGATTAACTCCCGTAGGAATTAGCATTTCCGCCGGGAGGTTCGTGGTACAGCACACCACGCCTGGTTAATTTCTTACTTGTCTGCGAGACGAGAAGGAGGCGGCAATACACAGAAAGCGCGCCGGAAAAACAAGCCAAAATTTTCAGAGGTGATGACTTATATGAAAGTCCAAACATCCCCAAAACCCACACCACCATCACACAGGGAGTCTCCTGACTCCCTGTTTAAAATGTAACATAACCTGCATGTAATAAACCAGGGATAACTTAGGGCTATAATAGTAATTTAATTTTAATAATAAAATATAGTACCTCTAGCCGCTAAGGAGACCCCTACTGAGGCAGGCCACGAGGCTCTTAGTAATCATCATTGTAGCTGGTTACCTACCTTCTGAAGACACAGCAGCAGCCACTGGTGAAGAGGCCCACGAGAGAGGGCAAGCGCAGGCTCGGACCCTAGAAGGTTCCACACCACGTGTGACAACCCTTAAACTAGGTCGCCTGCTAAAAAAAGATAATGCAACAGCCTCCTAGAGATGACCTGAAGCACATTCCTGCGGATATAGTAGCCTCCTAACTATTAGATAAGAGCAAAAAATAAGGCGCAGATAAACAAAAATAAAACACACGACGCGCTGATCCTGGGAGACACGTAGGCACCTGTACAATAGTACCCTATTTTAACACTTCCTGTGGACATACCAATGGGGTAGCCTGCTCTAGCTAGTCTAAAAGCCTGTTCAATACAAGATATATACAAATGAGTAAGGACTCACTAGAAGAGAGGGAAAGAAGAATATGGCAGGAGCACAGCCGCGCCCAACCAGACGGGATGGCCGCGGGAAGAGGAAGGAAGAATGGCGTCGCTATGAGCAACGTCAGGGATAGAATCCGCACAAGAAATCCAGAGATGGAAAGCATTAAAATAACAAGTATGATTTTTTTTTCTTTTTCGTATTGAGTACCCAATCATAAGACGATTCCATAAGAGAAGTAGCGTAGCGATACACTTATGACGTAGGACTCTTTCTTCCCACGGCGGGAGTTTCAAACTGGCTACCGCAGGCGCTTGAAAGTTGACTATTATACTAATAGGCATATCGTCAATGATGGAGGGGCCACTAATAAATATACCAATGCTAAACATGCCATAAATTTTCCTAGTCTCTCTCTCTCTCTCTCTCTCTCACCAAGACAAGACGGCTAGCCAGGTAGCATCAGACAGTAACTTAAGTAACCAAGTTCTGTGTGGCAGGTGAATTATTCAAATGGGTTGGAGGGAAGTTACTTAGCATACAGAGTTAGCTAAAAACATTCAAAGTGGATGGATGGATGAATAGATAGGTAGATCAAAATATATTACATACATTCATACACAGATGTATATATATATATATATATATATATATATATATATATATATATATATACATATACATATACATATACATATATATATATATATATATAAACATACATACATACATATATACATACTTACACAGTACATACAGTATATACATACAAAGAGAGAAAGAGATAGAAATAAATCAACAGGCCTGAGGCAGCGTCCGTTTGTGTTCGTTTGTGTCCAGAATAATGTTGACTATCACACTTATCATGCAGCATATACTAAGATAAATGAAAACAAAATATGGTATCGAATTATATTTCGTCAAATAATTGGATGATTATATGAAAGGCATCTCAATGTCGCATACTGAAAGCTATCGTTACAATAAGAGTGACATCACAACTTAACACACGTCATAAGTGAGTATAATAACTTAACACTACGGCCTGGGGGGATCTCAGTTGGTATTCTTAAATATATTATCATTATCATTATTCTGTATTATTGGTTTTTATTTTACCTCTTAGACTAGCCAAAACAAAACAAAAATACAGAAAACCCCGCCTCCCAAGATCTAATTATAGCTAACCAACTTCCCATTGACCTGCTTTCAAGCTAAATTTCAAAACATTTTAGTAGACAAATTAAATGTCCCAGCCGAAGGCCAAATTCTTCTAAATTGCAAGTTCGATATCGCTCACCCAGAAAACATGGGCACCTGAATGTAACTAATCTAACTAATGGAGACAAATTGGGAAAAATCTCAAACGTAATGGAATGAAGCTGGTTGGTCAACAAGATACATCCTCGGTTTAGGTAGTTAATACTGCCGAATTGCTACAAGAATTTGCAAGTTATGACGATCTAAATATAATCTTAGCTGTGAAAGTATTGGTTTGTTGCACTGTCAAGGTATGAAAATGTCAATTAAATGTCATATTATATTTTTGTAATGATTAATTAATAATGAAAACAAATATAAAACAAGGCTAAATTTGTAAATCACGATCAATACACTCAATTATTTAAAACACCTGTTTTAAGGCCATGCTTTTTTTCTAGAATACATGGCTCTTACCACGTCGCAACTAGCTCCGGTCTACAGCACCTCTCATGCCTCAGGTTAGGTTCAACGGTTGAAAGACAGTGACCGTCATCAACTAAATATATAGTTCAGCAAGAAACCCATCTAGTACTGCCCACCTTACCAACAGCGTACACTCGGTCCAAAAAGTATTTTCACCCCTACCCTGATAATCTGGTGTGTACAGCTTGGTAGTATAGGTTGTAGGTCGTAGGTAGTATAGGTAGGTAGTAAGTAGTATAGATGAATATAGCTGCAAGTAGATATACAAACCCTACCAAGCTGTACACACCAGATTATCAGTGTAGGGGTGCAGATACTTTTTGGACCGAGTGTACCTCTATTCCTTCACAGCTTCACACCAACGTGACTCAAGGGCAGGTTTGTTATATCTATACCTCCTTCTCTCTAATGTTTAGCCCCATTAGTTTTGAGATTTTAAAGACGTTCACCCCATTAGTTTGGTGATTTTAAGAACATTTGTGCCATTTATGTGTCGATCTTTTTCCTGCTGAGCGATAGCGAGCCTTAGATTTAGGAAGAACCGGCCTTTGGCCAGGACATTTTACTACCGAAAAAAACAATGTACAAATATATATCGATGGGGGTTCTTGGGGGTATTTTTTGAGATTGATGGAAGTCTTGAGAGGAAACTAAAGAAAATAACACATCACAAAAATAAATGAACAATTATATATAAATATCTCCTTCAGTAACCACACTCACTGAAGTTATCCAACAACCAGCATGCACTCAACGTATCCACCACCATCATTATATAACTTGTATCACTATTGTCGATTGATTACTATGGTCATATTTTAAGGTGACTAATATATCCCTAGCCCCATCTTCACACTGTACAAAATTAAGGGAATATGAAGGTATGTGAACTCATTGGGGATATTGTTAGTTATATACCTTAATATCCTATATATTTAATGGTTTTATAACGACAAACATAATATATTTTAGACACTTTAGTTTTTATTACTATGCGCAAGAAGACTAATGACAAAGTTGCCTGTAACAAGAGTCTCGTCCAAAGTTGAAAGTGACAGACAGCTAAATACAAGGTACACCAGAGTCAAAATGTCTGGACACACGGAGCTTGAAGCAGGTCAAGTCATAGGATGAGGGAAAAACAGATTGAGGAAAGGAGTTCTAGAGCTTACTTGTTAAGTGGAAGAAAAACTGGGAAAATTGGTTCTATCTTTGGTTAGAGAGTTAAACAGACTATGAGTGGCAATCTGTTGAAAGATGGGTGCCCATCAATCTTCGCAAGGGAAGAGTATTTGTTTTCTATGTGTATGAAGGAGACAAAATGCAGGTTGCCTGTAACGAGTGTCTCCCCCAAAGCCAAAAGAGTGACAGAGCCAAATTCAAGGGACGTTGGGGAATAAATGCCTGGACACACAAAGTTTAAACCAGTTTAAGTCATAGGATGAAGATAAGATTGATTGAGGTAGAGAGTTCCAGAGTTCACTTGTTGAAAGCTATAAAATACACTGATTAATGTAATAGCAGTTAAAGAGTGAGAGAGATGCAATATTGCAGCGTGTAGAGAGAGATTGTAGGGAATTGTAGAGGAAGTGAGTCGATGACACTTAACCCTTTCAAGAAGATCAATGTGGGTGGAACCTCCAAACACATGTGAACAATGCTCGGGCTCACTGTGATCCTGTACAGAGCAAGAAGCTGTGTGAGGGTGAAGAATCCACAGAGACGGTTGAGCACACCTAAATTCTGGGAAGCTGTTTTTAGCAAGAGTGGCAATATGATCTTTCCAAGAAAGGCCCTGAGAAATAGAAACACCAATAATATTGAGAGAAGATGGAGGGTGATTTGAGTAGGGATAGTCATGTGGTTGATTGTGACGGGTAGACAGATGGTGTAATTGGGCCTTGGAAGCGCTGAAAGTAACAAGATTTGTTCTACTCCAATCGGAAATAGGTGATGTATCAGAAAATATGTGTGCTATGGCCTCATCACTTAAGTTTTGGATAAATTGCGTGGTGGGTCCTTGTGAAAAACTAGTTGAATAGTGTAAAGCATGGTTCACACATAGACGAGTCGGTGCACTATTCCAACACGAGTGACACTCCTCGATTATCTGCGTTACTGGAGGCCGATTACTACACGAGTAGTAACCGATCCCGAGTCAACATGAGTGTAACACGAGTCTATATGAGTCAACACGTGTTCATACAAGAGTCCGTACGAGTAACGGAGAGTTAACACGAGTGTAACACGAACCAACACGAGTGGCATAAATTTGAAAAATAATGGTCAAATTCCAGGGTACGAAAACAAAGAGTAGGTACGAGTCAACACGAGTCAACAAGAGTGTAACAAGAGTCAACACGAATGTAACACAGATCAACACGAGTGTCACACAAGTGCACACGAGTCGTTTGGAGTGTACCGCGAATGTGCAAGAGTCGCTGAGAGTCCAACAAGAGTCACGTAGAGTGACAGCCATTGTAAAGAAAACCTATATAAAAGCGGCCCCCACCACTCACCACCACGCAGGAAACACATGCAGGATACAGCCACCCACCATGGCCATCAATCGGCGCAACGCGGCAGCTATGGTGATACTCCTGAAGATGCGGATGGATCTCCTAGAAATTGAGGAAGGTGAGGCGGTAGCTGACCGCAGACGTCAACGGCAAAGGAAACCAAGGACAGTTTGGGCAAGGAGTTGGTTAATGAGACGGCCACAGTTCGGTGTGTACGAACAACTCCTGAAGGAGTTTGAGGCAGAGGACCCCAAATCATTCTAGAACTTCCTGCGTGTGGAGAGAAGTCATGTTTAGGGAGTTGGTGGAACGTGTCGGGCCCAGGATAGAGAAGCAGGACACCTTTTGGAGGGAGGCTTTGTCACCTGGGCTGAGATTGGCAATCACACTCCGCTACCTGACCACGGGTGACTCCTATCCTAGCCTGCAGTACGCGTTCCGTGTGGCCCGGAACACCATCTCCCTCATTGTGCCTGAAACATGCGAAGCCATCATTGCAAAATACCAGCAGGAGGTTCTACGTTGCCCCAGAACACAGGCGAAGTGGAAGGAGGTTGCCAGTGAGTTCGCCAAACGGCGAGATTTCCAGCATGCCGTTGGTGCCATCGACGGAAAGCACTGCGCCATCTGATGCCCTCCACATGGCAGAACTGAATTCTACAACTACAAATGCTTCCACTCCATGGTGCTCATGGCTATTGTAGACGAAGACTACAAATTCCTCTACTGCGACATAAGTAATCACGGTAGCTGCTCAGATGGAGGGTTTTTTCTAAGAACAAACATCAGAGCAGGATTGGATGGGTGCCCCCTGGGACTCCCTGCTGCCGAAACCCTGCCCAACGACGACACACCTGCTCCGTACTTTCTGGTTGGTGACGACGCCTTCCCCATGCGAAGGTGGTTGATGAAGCCACACTCTACCCGCCAACTCACTGTACCTCAACGGATCTTCAACTACCGTCTGTCCAGGGATCGCCGCATTGTGGAGAATGCCTTCGGTATCATGTCCTCCAGGTAACCGTATGGTAATGTGAAGTTATTTCCCACAAATACAGGTTTCGTTGATGCGACATGAGATATGACAAGGCAATTTATATGCCACAGTAATAATATGAAATTTTACTACAGTCAAGTATTAACTATACATGATCCTAACCATTCTCTCCCAATATCAGATTCAGGTGCCTCCTCACCAATATAGCCCTCCACCCGTCCCGTGTCGAGTATGTGGTATTGGCGTGCTGATGTATGTACAACCTTATGCGGCTGAGGTACCCTGCTCACCACGCCAACCTACTGGACGAGGCGGACCCTGTGACGCATACGGTCATTCCTGGGGCGTGGAGGGAGGAGGTGGAGAGGATGAGTCCCCTGCAGAGACTCTCCGGGAATGTCGTGACAGCCCAGGCCAAGACTCAACGGCAGCACCTCACCGACTACTATTCATCACCAAGGGGAAGTGTCTCCTGGCAGAATGACATGATCTAAGGTATGTATTCATAATATGTTGGCATTCTTTGTTCTACTGTGTATCACCTGTTCAATCATCTCCCAGTTCATCATGACCTTTGCATACCCCTTTCATATTTATCAATATTAACAATCCTCGTACATGATTATTTATTTTGTATATATATTTCAGCGATGATAATCATTACTATGATTTTATTTATATTTGTCTTATATTTGGGTAATGTTTTTCTAAGTCCTTTAAATATCATTATTACATTCTCTCTATATATGTATACATTTATATTTATCTCATATCATTTTTTGTAGGTTTTTCTATGTGGTTTCAGAATCATTAATATATTCGATATATGTTATATATATATTTGTCTCATATGTTTTGTATGTCTTTCTAATTTTTTTTATTTTTTGTCTAAGTGATTGAGGGAGGCAAAAGGCAGAACTGCCTATAGCGAGTGCCTCCCTCATAGTTGAAAGAGTGACAGTGCCAAAATCAAGGGACGTTCGATCCAAAATGCCTGGATAAACGGTGTTTGAAGCAATTTAAGTCATAGGAAGAGGGAAAGACTGATTTTGGGAGAGAGTTCCAGAGCTCAGCTGTTGAGTAGAAGAAAGTTTGAGAGTAAAGTTTCACTCTCGGGTTGGAGAGTTGCACAGAGTAGGGGTGGGATTGAGTTGCAAGATGGGTACCACATGCCCTACGTAAATGAGGTGGTATACACTGGGAAAGCTCTGAGGAACACTGATTATTATAGTAGCGATAGGATAGCGAGAGAGATGCAACATTGCGGCGGAGAGAGAGATTGCAGAGAGTTGGTGAGTGGACTGGAGTTAATGATACGAAAGGCCTTCCTTTCAATTTTGTCTAGGAGAGCGGTGTGAGAGGAACCTCCCCACACATGTGAACAATACTCAATAAAGGACACACTATGCCCCTGTACAGAGTAAGAAGCTTTGTAGGGGAAAAGATCCCCCTAAGGCAGTTGAGCACACCCAGCTTCTGGGAGGCTGCCTTAGCAAGACTGGTAATATAGTCCTTCCAACTGAGAGCAGCAGAAAAAGAGACACCAAGAATATTGAGAGAAGATGAAAGATTGATTTTTGTATTGTTGAAGAATAAGGGATAGTCCGCTGGGAGTTCCTTA
Organism: Paralithodes platypus; assembly: GCA_032716605.1. NCBI lineage: Eukaryota > Metazoa > Arthropoda > Malacostraca > Decapoda > Lithodidae > Paralithodes > Paralithodes platypus. The sequence continues at coordinate 16,177,216 of CM064541.1, forward strand.
CGGGAAGATAGATGGAGAAATTGGGTTTTGGAAGCATTAAAGGTAACAAGGTTTTCTCTGCCCCAATTGGAGATAGTATTTAGATCAGAATTTAAGAGTTCTATGGCTTCATTAAGTTTGTCGTTGAGGGATTGGTGGATGGGGCGTTCTGAAAAACTAATGGAGTAGTGGATAAAAAACACCATCTGAGGAAGAGCACTTTATTGACAACGTTTCGCAGATAGCTTCCTCAGGTCAGATGGTGTTTTTTATCCATTCCGTCTACTTTTCAAGTACCACTCGACATAATGGAGTAGTGTAAGGTTGAGTCATCTGCGTATGAATGGATGGGAATTGAGGTACAGTTGAGGAGATAATTAAAACAAATTAGAAAGATAATAGGAGATAGGACAGAGCCCTGAGGAACGCCGGAGTTTATAGGGTGAGGAAGTGAACGATGGCCGTCCACAACCGCGGCTATGGAACGGCCGGAAAGGAAATTAGAGACAAAGGCACAGATGGAGGGATAGAAACCGAAGGAGGGTAGTTTAGAAATTAAAGATTTGTGCCAGACTCTATCGAAGGCTTTCGATATGTCTAGTGCAATAGAAAAAGTCTCACCGAAGTCCCGAAAAGATCTTCCTCAGATGGTGTTTTTTATCCATTCTGTCTACTTTTCAAGTACCACTCAACATAATGGAGTAGTGTAAGGTTGAGTTGCCTGCGTATGAATGGATGGGAATTGAGGTACAGTTGAGGAGATAATTTAAAAATATTAGAAAGAGAATAGGAGATAGGACAGAGCCCTGAGGAACGCCGGAGTTTATAGGGTGAGGAAGTGAACGATGGTCGTCCACAACCGCGGCTATGGAACGGCCGGAAAGGAAATTAGAGACAAAGGCACAGATGGAGGGATAGAAACCGAAGGAGGGTAGTTTAGAAATTAAAGATTTGTGCCAGATTCTATCGAAGGCTTTCGATATGTCTAGTGCAATAGAAAAAGTCTCACCGAAGTCCCGAAAGGAGGATGACCAAGAGTTAGTAAGATATGAAAGAAGATCACCAGTAGAACGACCCTTAAGGAAGCCATACTGGCGATCTGAGAGCAGATTATGAGAAGAGAAATGCTTAAGAAATTTGGAAGCAAGAATAGTTTCAAAAACTTTAGAAAGACAAGAGATGAGAGCAATTGGACGATAGTTGGAGGGTTGAGAGCGGTCACCCTTCTTTGGGACAGGTTGAATGTGAGCAAACTTCCAGTATGAAGGGAAGACGTTAGAGGATAGACAGAGACGAAAGAGTTTGCCTAGGCAGGCAGTCAGCACGGAAGCACAGTTTTTGAGAACAACAGGAGGAACACTGTCCGGACCGTACACATTATTAGTATTAAGCCCAGAGAGGGTAGAAAGTACATCTTTAGAAGAGATTAGGATATTAGGCATAAGTAAGAGAGAGGAGGGTGGAGAGGGAGGAATAGCACCGGAATCATCCAAGGTGGAGTTTCTAGCAAAAGTTTGAGCGAAGAGTTTAGCTTTGTCAGAGGAAGAAGTGATGGTTGTGCCATCAGAGTGGGAAAGGGGAGGGAAAGACGAGGAAGAGAAATTGTTGGAGAGGTTTTTGGCTAGATGCCAGAAAGCTTGGGAAGAGCTAGAGTTGGATAGTTCAGTGCATTTATTATTGATGAAAGAGTGTTTGGCAAGTCGAAGAATAGATTTGGCTTGATTCTGGGCAGAAACATAGGAAGAATGAGAGTCTTGAGTTTTAAAGCGTCGGTACCGTTTGAATGCTTCCTCCTTATTGCGGACAGCAGTAGAACAGGCGTGAGTAAACCAAGATTTTTTAGCATTAGTCAGAGAGAAAGAGAATGGAATGTATGCTTCCATGCCCGATAGGATTACCTCGGTAATGCGTTCAGCACTCTCCGAGGGTCGCCGGCCATGGAAGAAGAAATAATTCCTTGGGAAATCAAAGAAGTACTGCCGGAGAGCCTCCCAGTCGGCAGTGCCAAATTGCCACAAGCGCCGCCGGCTAGGAGGATCGGGTGGCCGTACTGGAGAGATAGAACAGTTGACAGATATAAGTTTATGGTCGGAGGAGCCCAAAGGAGAGAAAAGATCGACAGTATAAGAAGAAGGGTTAGAAGTTAGAAACAAGTCAAGAATGTTGGGCCGATCTCCGATGCGATCTGGGATACGGGTGGGTTGCTGAACTAACTGCTCTAGGTCATTTATGATAGAAAAGACGTAGGCTTGTTCACCAGGTGGGTCAGTAGTGTGAGAGGAGAACCATTGGCGGTGGTGAACGTTGAAATCTCCTAAGATGGAGATTTCTGAGAAAGGAGAAATAGATAGAATGTGTTCCATTGTAGAGTTTAGATAGTCAAAGAATTTGGAAAAGTTGGTAGAGTTGGGGAAAGATAGACAGCACAGAAATATTTAGTAAGAGAATGACAGAAAAGTTTGAGCCATAAAGTTGAGAATTCAGAGGAGTCGAAAACAGGAACACGAGAGCAAGTGAGTTTGTTGTGCACATATGCACAACATCCGCCTTTGGCTTTGAAACTATGATTTAGAAAGTAGGAGGATTCAGAGAAGGGGCTGCTGGATGTTGCTACAGACACCTGAGTTTCGGTGAGGAAGAGAAGATCAGGTTTGTAGGAGGAGAGATGGTGTTCAACAGAGTGAAAGTTAGAGGAAAGTCCGCGATGTTGCAGAAATCAATAGAAAGAGTAACAGGCCGAGGTCCAGGTAATTTTGTGGGGTCGTCAGGGGATGGTCGGTCGGGTTTGGGGGCATTTATGGTCCCCCCCCCCCCCCCCCTGGGGACTTTGAGGCTTGGCTAAAATTCATAATTTAAAAACAAAATTTGGTGTGGAGGAATGAAGTGTGGTGTGCATGTTTAGTGTAGTGAAGTGGATAGGAGGAGGTGTTTGTGAGAGCTAGCTGGATTGCTCTCAATGTAAATGAGGCACAAATAAAATCAATAAGAGAGGCCAAGCAAATGAAACAGGAGTTCCAGCAACTTTTTATCACGTGCCTATAACCTCACCTGGGTCTAGCCCTGATCGATTGGTGCCTACAATCTTCCCACTACATATCTTTATTATATTTTCTTTGTATATATTTCAATCTGTATATCCATAACAGTATTATAATATTTTTCAGCATATTTCCATTATATGTTCTTCCATGAACTATGTTCTTCAAATTGCTTAATCATTATAATTATAATTATAATTATGGTACACTTCCATGGCGGTGATCTTCTTCTTGTCCACGGGCATGGCGAAGGGCAGTGTGGGTAGATGGGCAGGTCAGATAGGCAGGTCAGAGAGGCAGGTCAGGTTGTGGTCGGTGTGTGCTGTGCTGGTAGAATGGGACGAGGCAGCGTGGGGGGTCCATTTATAGGGGGTGTGAGCGACGCGGCTGCCAACTCTTCATGCGGTGTTGCCAGCACTCGGGCTACATTCCACCACTCGTGTTGGATCGTGTAGATCAGTGTTGACTCTTGTTGGATCCTTGTTGCACACGTGTAGACTCGTGTTGCATCCACGTAAGCTCGTGTTAACTCTCGGCAACTCTTCCAACATTTTTGAAATAACGGTCATCCAAATTACACTCTCGCCTACTCGTGTTACACTCGTGCTTTATTCTAAGTGGATCTGGGTGACTCGTGTAGAATCGTGTTTACACTCGTGTTTGTCTCGTGTAGACTCTGGTTTCGTGGTTGCCCTCAATATTGGCACCCAGATTCATATTTTCAACTCGTGTTGACTCGTGTTGCACACGTGTTGTTTCGTGTAGACACATGTGAGTCGAGTTGACTCGCCAACATCAAAATGTCCACGATCGAGGACGAATCACCAAAGAGTGTTACAAGAGTTAACACGAGTAGGCACGAGTAGCTAAGAGTTATGCAGAGTCCAACACAAGTTCACATGAGTCAACACGTATGTACACGAGTCTACACATATTTCCGTCGGACTCATGACGGGGACAAGTGATTTCATGCATGTATCAAATTTTTGGGCCACGTGGCGAGTACCCAGGACACACCCAGATACACGGAGAGTCAACACGAGTGTAACACGAGTCTACAAGAGTGTTGCAGAATATTGAAGAGTCATTGACGAATAGCAAATTTCATCACTCGTGTTGGACTCGGGCACTGACTCGTCTATGTGTGAACCACGCTTAAGATTAAGTTATCAGCATATGAGTGGATAAGACTAGAGGTACAGTAGACATCATTAATTAATATTAGCAAGAAGACTGGAGACAGGACAGAACCCTGAGAAACGCTGGAGTTAATAGGTTGAGGAAGTGAGCAATGACTATCTACAACCCCAGCTATTCAACAGCCAGAAAGGAAATTAGAGATAAAGACACAGATGGAGGGATAGAAACCGAAGGAGGGTTGTTTAGCAATTATATATTTTTGCCAGACTATCAAAGGCTATCGATATGTGTACTGCAATAGTAAAGGTCTCGCCGAAGTCCCGAGTGGTGGATGACTAAGTGTTAGTAAGCTAAGTAAGAACATCACCATTGAGGAAACCATACTGGCAATCTGTAAGTAGTAAATGGAAAGTCAAATGCTTAAGAAAATGTGAAATAAGAATATAATAAAAAACATTAGAGATGCAAGAAATGAGAGCAATTGACGATAGCAATGTTATGCATATATCATGTTTATGTATATATTGGTATTTGATGATGAATTAATACATTTTTTCTTTTTATTTTTATAAGAGCGCACATCTCCGCGAACTGCAGCATAGTCAGTAGAGCGTCGGCTGCTGATCAGAGGGTCAGAGGATCGAGCCCGCACTGTCAAAATGTTATTGGTAGATGTCAAGCCCGGGCAACTTGACCTAGCGATTAGTGACAAACGCCTAATTTTCATGGCCACCCCTTCTCAGGAATTACAGCGCCAGGCAAAGAAGAAAAAAATCTCCGTTCCCTCCCTGTGATTTTTGTGGTGGGAAGATAGCAAGTACAGTACATTGCACCAAATATTCTATGGACTTACATAATAAATTATACTAATAGTGTGTAGTATGAAACATTCATAGATATATAGATATATATATATATATATATATATATATATATATATATATATATATAAGTTAGTAAAGCCAGGTAATAAATGTTCTTTAATACATACGAGGTTGAAAGAAATGGCAATTTCTGCGTTGGAAATTTTATTATTCAAAGTTTCCAGGTCTCTGATGAGTTTTCGCTGGGTGGCAGGAAGTAGATGAAGGAGATGAGCAAAATTCATGGTGGTACAGGGTTACATTAATGTACATGATGATACAGGATATATGACGCGTTTCACTGGACAACCAGCATTATCAAGTAAGGATAGAATGATATAAAAGGTAAACAGGAAGGGTATATATAAGGGTATAGCTTGCCCGTCTTAATGGCGGAAACTTAAAACTTCCCAAACCAACAAAAGGATATATAAACCTTACTAACACCATTCTGACCCTGGACCAAGAAGACCTCCTCAACAAAGGCCTCAACTGCCACTACAGCTCCAAACCTGGCCCCCACCGGAAACGCCTAGAAACGGAAATCCTCCTGGACGACATCCTACGACTCAAGAAGGATGGCAAGGTCACCACTACTCCCGCCCTACAACCTACTCTCCTCGCTGAAGCCGCCAAAACCAGAGGAACTCACCATAGCAAAATCCTCAATTAACAACACTTCCAAGCTGCCAAACAATTAAGAGACAACCCCAACATCATCATCCGTCGTGCGGATAAAGCTTCCTGCCTCGTGATTCATGACAAGGAGGAATATCTTAGAAAAATGGACGTCATCTTAAGTGACAACACCAAATTTAAAAAGATCACCCGCAACCCAACCGACGAAATCAAACGTACTGCCAACACCACCATCACCGCCATCAACACCAAACAAGGAGGGATCCACCTTATAAAAATCGTCGGAGAATACACCCCTGGTTATGCGTACGGAACCATCAAAACACACAAACCTGGGAACCCCCTCCGCCCCATCATCTCCCAGATCCCCACTGCCACCTACCAGATCGCCAAGGCCCTGAACAACCTCCTCACCCCCTACGTGCCCGGCCAATTCAACCTTAACTCAGCCCACGATTTCTTGGAAATTTTACGAGACGCCCCCCGTAACAACCACCACACAATCGCCTCTCTCGACGTAGAAAGCCTGTTCACCAACGTGCCAGTGGATAGGACCATTGACATGATTCTTCGTCGAATTTACCATTGCCCTGATACACCAACACTGGACATCCAGGAGAAGGCCCTGAAAACACTACTGGAGCTATGTACCAAGGAGGCCCCCTTCCTTTGCCCCCGGGGCAACATGTACAAGCAGATAGACGGTGTGGCGATGGGCAGCCCCCTAGGAGTTCTTTTTGCGAACTTTTTTATGGGTACCATCAAGGAAGAGCTCCTAGCTGCCCAACGACCCGCCGTCTACTGTAGATACGTGGATGACATCTTCGTGCAAATCAAGGACCTCCACGAACTACAGGAGCTCCAGCGTCGCTTCATGACCTCCTCCGGACTTAACTTCACCTTTGAAAAATCTAACAATGGACAACTCCCCTTCCTCGACATCCTCGTAGCTCTGATCGACCATGGGTTCAAAACCACCGTCTACATTAAACCAACTAACACAGGACAATGCCTCAACGGCGATAGTGAATGCCCCCGCCGTTATCTTCTATCCTCCATCTCCGCCTATGTTAGGAGAGCCCTCACGCACTGCTCTACCTGGGCCAACACCCACCAGGAACTAGAAAGACTATCCCAAGTTTTAGTAAATAACGGATATTCCAACTCCGACATCTCCAGCACCATCAACCACCATCTTGAAAAATGGTACACCCTAAGCCCTCCCAACATTGACCCCCCCAATGAAATTAAGATCTTCTACCGCAATTTTATGTCCTCTGAACACAAAAGTGACGAGGCCGTCTTAAAAGAAATAATCTCCAAGCATGTCCACCCAACCAACCCGGAAAACAAAATCAAATTAGTAATTTATTACAAATCCCCCAAGACCTCCAACCTCGTTCTCCGCAACAAACCTGCTTCCACCAAGATAAAGAGCCCGATGACCGACGATTACGTCATTTACCAACATACCTGTAATTATGAGGACTGTTGACCTCATTCCTATATTGGTATGACGCAGACTCGTCTTTCACGCCCGTTAACTCTTCACCTTCAGGCTGGAGCCATCAAAGACCACTATCTCACCCCTAACCACCCCCACCTCACACGCAATGAGTTAGAGAAACACACCACCATACTCTATAAAGAAAGTGACCCAAGGAGATTACCTATACTCGAAGCCTTATATATCCAAGCCTTACATCCCAACATCAACAACCAAACTCTGGACCTTCAGATCCTTCCTTCTGCCAAAAGGCACTTTCCTACAGGACCTAACACCCCCCCTCGCCCCCCGGTGCCCTTGACGCAGCCCCCCGCGCTACCTCCTTCAGCTTCGTCTTCCGCAGGCGCCACACGCACTACAGAACTTAGGCCACGCCCCTCGACACGCAGCCAATCAGCGTCGACCCCGCCAACCGACCACCATCCCGCATCCAGTGCGCATGCGTGAAGCGGTTCTCTTTTTCTCTCTCCTAGAATACCCCTCCACCAATAGCAGACTTTTGCCCCCTGATTTTTGCCTCCTCTGATCCTCCACCCCCTATATATACCCTTCCTGTTTACCTTTTATATAATTCTATCCTTACTTGATAATGCTGGTTGTCCAGTGAAACGCGTCGTATATCCTGTATCATCATGTACATTAATGTAACCCTGTACCACCATGAATTTTGCTCATCTCCATCTACTTCCTGCCACCCAGCGAAAACTCATCAGAGACCTAGAAACTTTGAATAATAAAATTTCCAACGCAGAAATTGCCATTTCTTTCAACCTCGTATGTATTAAAGAAAATATATATATATATATATATATATATATATTCACATATTATGTCAATTAATCCAATCATATATACAATATTCCTTGTAAGTCTGTATTAATGCAATTCTATGTAATTAATCGGAAAAATGTTATTTTAATACCACGAATTTTCCGAGTGTTTTTTATAAACAAAATTGGTCATTTACATCAATATATAGTGTTTGTAATTAATTAGAAATCTCGGGAAAACCTATTTTCCCAATTAAGCCTATCGATCGATGTTGAGAGAGCCCCTCGATAGTGATTTGAAAAGACATTAGCCTAACCTAACAACCTTACCTAACCTAACCTAGTATTATGAGTGGGGGCTGCCGCCCCCACACCCCCGCTGGTTGAGTACTAATCCCTTAATAAAAAAATAAAAAAAATGGCTGTCGATTATGCGAAGGTGAAAGAAAAGTCGATGAAGTCTATGGTGTTTAATCTGCAATCTTCAGCTTGATTGTACATTGATAACGGGAAAGTACCGTATTGACAACCTTGTTACGAAAATTAAATTTTAGTACCATACTTTTATATTAGGTTTTTCCGAGGGTTTAATACATTTTCATATGATCTTTAGAGCTATCGATGACTGAAAGTACCGTATTGACAACCTTGTTACGAAAAAGAAATTTTAGTACCATACTTTTTTTATTAGGTTTTGCCGAGGGTTAAAACAAATTTTCTTACGATCTTCTAGAGCATATAGATTCAATATTTATCTTCAAATATATCAACAAAATTCGTGGTATTAAAATAACATTAAACCAATTAATCTTATATATATTTCTCAATTGTTCCAGGGATAAAACTGTAATGGTAATAAATTAGTTATGTATGTAGAATCAGTCACTTGTAATTTTATAGTAGAACGAAAAGGATGGCTCTGGTTGATTTGTCAGTGTAGACACACCTAGATAATAAGTTGCCAATGGTTTATTATTATTTGTTTACGCAGGACATTTTCGGCGGGCTAAGGGTCAGTCTCATTGTGGGTGTCCAGTGCAGTACCTCATATACAGTATATATATATATATATATATATATATATATATATATATATATAAAGGTTTTCACCTAAGTACTTCCCTTAAATAAGGTTTATCACTAGTACTTCTTTGATGTTACATGTAAGGAAGGCGTTGACACCATGTTAGGAAGGGGTTAACTCCTTAATTAGGTATTGTTAGGTAAATCGTTTGGGAGGTTTCCTTATGGGTCTATAGATTTGGTTTATTTGTAGTTTAGTTAAGATGATTGAAGAATACTGTTTAGATTATCTGCTCTGCTCTTCTCTCCTTCTCTCGTTAATTGGTAGATATAAAATAGATGTGATAGATATGCCGCCACCATCCTTTACACTCTTTGTTACGTAAAGGACATAATTATAAGGTATCCAGCTACTTTGATTTATTGAAGTAATAAATTATAATTAAAATATTACAAGGAGAATTTCCGCATGTTGAGAAAAAAAAAATCCTATCCATAGGAAAAATAAACATACCAATATTAAACGCAAAAGCTTCACATAAACCCATGATGCGTAACAAAATTCCTTCCAAGTTTGTCAACAAACATTAAAACCATTTCACACTATACAGGTATACTGTATATTAAAGCAAAAAACTTGATGTAAAATAAAGGAATAAAATCCTACCCATAGGAAAAAGAATATCATTAATAAACACATAAACCCACATAAACCTGTGGTGTGTATAAGGTACCTTCCTATTCTGTCATAAATCATTGCACAAAAAGAGAATCATACATGAAACTCTAGAAAAATAAGTAATATTCTTTTCAGCCGGTACCCGTAGCCAAATATTGTTATTCAATGGCCAACCCTTAATAGAATATAATCACCCACTCGCCGTTGCAAAACCAAATTACAACCTTAGTGTATATTCATGTCTAATAAAAAAGAAAATGCACAAATCAAATTCTCAGAATCCACAAAAATCAAGACTAAGGATTTAAAAATACCTGCACTCCAATAAATGTCAGGGCATAAACCATCCAAGAGAAACATACCACACACTGGCAAACTAAAAGTCACCAAGAAAAAAAAAAAAAAACATATCCAAAACCACATATAAAAAAAAAAAAAATCATATAGAAGTCAAATCAAGTACAACACACACAGATACTACTAAATCAACTCCTACATTTTTCAATCATAAAAACCCACACATCATATAAATGTTGGGGAAAAATAATCAATTTTCAAAGATATGCCACAGATGGTATACAAATGTTGATTCTTTATTTATGTTCACCAAAAAATTCCACTAAAAAAAATCCCATCAGTATATTCTACCATAATAAAATATTTTTATGACATTTTCACAAACTCGTGTCACCTACAAAATACTTCACCGTAAAAAAATATAACTGAAACTCTCCCTAAAAAGGAGTCATTTTCAAAAATCACTCAAAAAGGAATAACGCTTCACTCTCCATCAGTGTAATCAAAATTGCAAAACTCACAAAAGAAAATATTTTCCAAGTTTATGTCTTTTCAAATAAAGGTCCTAACAGAGATATTCAAGCATCTATATATTGCAAAATATGCCCTCATTCCAGAAAAAATATATATAAAAATGAAATTTCTGAGACTAATATGAATGACATGAGTTATGTTGTTGCTTGATCTCCTTTGTGGAAACATTTGAAAAAAAACTCTACGGTAATGAGACTGATGATCTCAACTCGATAAAATCAGAAAACAAAAATCCTGTTATGTTGAAAAACTGAACTGAACCCAATTGTATCATAAGCCAACACGAATTAAAACATCGAACACTTGAATAAAATACATTGTGATCCAAAAATAATTCTAAGTAAACATGGGGGAAAAACTCAACTTGAAAATAAAAATCAAATTGTAAAAAAAAATAGCCACCCAAATTAGCGAAACGAATTCTACCGATCTAGAATTACCGATCTCAGCTGTATGGGCCAAAAAAAAAAAAAAAAAAATCACTTAAGCTCCCAAAAATGTCAGAAAGTACTGAACAAAATAGATAATCATATGATTGATTCCAAATAGAAAACTCCATCTCTGTTAACAAGTAAACAATTTGCAGTCAATTTAAAATGGACAGAGTCCACAAACGGACTTATACAAATTTGAGGACCGTATAAAAAAAAAACGTTAACAAAAAATAGAATTATGTCGAAAAACTAAGCAAAACTTACAAATCAATGCAAATATAATCTCCTATCGTGTAAATAGTATTAAAAATTCCAGCGTGTGAAGGAAAGACTGAAATAATTAAGAGGGAATATTGAAACTAGTTAGAAATTCAAACCGAAGTAATAAACAAAAAAACATGTACTATTGTGGACATAAGTCCTGCTATACCTGCCTACACCTACACAATCCGCGAATTGTGTTGGTATCGTTGCTACCCCCCCGTCCCCCCCACTCCATCCCCACTATACCATCCTCTCTCAGCCAAGCCCTCCCTTCCCTCTCTACTACTTTCGTTCTTGTTCACATCTATAAGCCGTTCTTTATTTCTCCCACTCTCATCGAATCATTGTATTTTTATGAATGTTTTCCAAATGTTCTTACTAAAATTATATATCATATCGTTACATACTGTACTTCATATAATTATCTATATAATAATTTGGTAAATTTCTATAATTGCAGCTATACGAGCTAAACAAATTATTATTGTATTTAACAGGAAGGTACAACGAGGTAAGTGGTGTGGTATAGGTGGCAATATGCGGAAATGGATTATAAGGGCATTCCGCCCCCCTCTGACAAAAGTCTATCAATCTAGATGTGGCACGGATTTACAATGTTTCAGAGAGACATTAGCCTAACCTAACAACCTTACCTAACCTAACCTAGTATTATGGGTGGGGGCTACCGCCCCCACACCCCCGCTGGTTGAGTAAAACGGTAGAAATTCAGTTGGGGTGGAGTGAATAACCGTAGATTTTCGTAAGGGGGTAAGAGGGGGGCAGAATGCCCTTATAATCCATTTCCGCATATTGCCACCTATACCACATCACTTACCTCGTCGTACCTTCCTGTTAAATAGAATAATAATTTGTTTAGCTCGTATAGGTGCAATTATAGAATAATACGGAAAAATGTTATTTTAATACCACGAATTTTCCGAGTGTTTTTTTATAAACAAAATTGTTCATTTGCATCAATATATAGTGTTTGTAATTAATTAGAAATCTCGGGAAAACCTATTTTCCCCATTAAGCCTATCGATCGATGTTGAGACACGTCCCTCCCCCCGATAGTGATTTGAAAAGACATTAGCCTAGCCTAACAACCTTACCTAACCTAACCTAGTATTATGGGTGGAGGCTGCCACCCCCACACCCCCGCTGGTTGAGTACTAATCCCTTAGTTAATAAAAAAAAAAAATTTAATGTCTATTATACGAAGATAAAGTCGATGAAGTCTACGGTGTTTACTGTGCAATCTTCAGCTTTGATTGTACATTAATAACGGGAAAGTACCGATTGACAATCTTGTTACGAAAATTAAATTTTAGTACCATACTTTTATATTAGGTTTTTCCGAGGGTTTAACACATTTTCATATGATCTTTAGAGCTATCGATAACTGGAAGTACCGTATTGACAACCTTGTTAAGATTTTTTTTTTTAGTACCATACTTTTTTATTAGGTTTTGCCGAGGGTTAAAACAAATTTTCTTATGATCTTTAGAGCATATAGATTCAATATTTATATTCAAATATATCACAAAAATTCGTGGTATTAAAATAACATTGAACCAAAATGGAAGTTTTAACCCTCGGCAAAACCTAATAAAAAAGTATGGGTCAATTTAAAGATGTAATTAAATTGCTAAAAAATAGTTTCGATTGTTTTTATGTAGTTTAGAGTTGTGTAAGGGTGTTTTGATGTGTGAAAATAGGCGTAAATGCATATTTACCCATTAACCCGTGGAGCCCCGGCTAGTTTTGTAATGTTTGCGCACCAGAACCCGGCCGGTTTTCAAAAAATGGTTTTATTCCAGAAACAATAGCGAATGGGTTAGGAATGAAGGAAAAACCACGAAAAACCGCTCAAAAAGCTTAAAAAATGGTCCTACAGAGCCCCCGAAAATGGATAAAAAATAAAAAATAAAAAATTGAAGGCAATTATCCCAAAAAAACAGGTTATTGCGCGCACGCACGTGGACTTTGAGAGTTTTCAACCATCGGCACGGTTGCGTGGGATACGTACACAGTTCCCATACAAATCTGAGCCATCTTGAGTGGCTACACCTGAGGTTACGGTCAGCGCAATTAGGGTGACGCGTCAGGCGCGTCTCTGGGGCTGTGCGTTACATACATCGCCGACGCGTCAGACGCGTCGCTGGGGCTGTACGGGTTAAACAACAATCTAAAAACACGTCCCTTCACTCGCGAAAAATAACTATTTGGCCATAACCGTTTCCCGTTGGATACAAAATATGTAGAGGGGGGGGGGCAAGCCACCCCCCTCACCCCCCCAAGATTTATTGAAATCGTCATATATTTAAACAGTAGGGGGCAAAAAACAAATTTTCCCCAACGCTTCTTCTTCTTCTTCTTCTTCGCGGCGGATGTAAACAAAGCCACCCGCTTCTTGCGACGTAGGCGATATAGGAGATATTTTGTTTTTTTCAGGATGAGTAATAAATTTTGATAATATTCAAGGACACTAGTGCGACGTTATGAGAAACAATGGTAAACCTGACTTTTTGGACCGACAGCGATTTCAGTAAGTTTTATTTTGTTTTTTGTATTTTTTCCTTCAGATATAGTGTTGTTTTATACTGAAGAGGAGCGGAAATTAGTATTTACCCATTATCCAACAATCTAAAAACACACCCCTATTAGACTATTTTTATTTTATTTTTTTTCTAGGCTATTAGCCTAACCTAACAACCTAACCTAACCTAGTATATGGGTGGGGGCTGCCACCCCCGCTGGTTAGGTTATTTTATTTTTTATTTTTTTTGTGCCATTAGCCTAACTTAACAACCTAACCTAACCTAACCTAATATATGGGTGGGGGCTGCTGCCCCCACACCCCCGCTGGTTGGGTACTGGCTGAAAAACTTATTGTTTTACAGTAGCCTAGGCCTATACATGTATTTTAGCATTTTTGTTCTTCTCCCTTGTAATAAATTTCCGCTCTTAATGCCATATATAGCAATGATGTATATGCTCTACTGGACCTATTAGGCCTAAACAGATCGATGGGCTAACTGTCGGTCCAAAACATCAGTATAACCGAAACAATTTATTAGGGAAAATAGGTACCAATAGATTCGCCATATTTTTCTCCATATAATCCGCATGGAGGATTTTTGTTATCAACAAATTTAAAAATACCTACTTCACAGACAAATACACCAAAAATCTAAGTCAAAGCGGGGGTGTGGGGGCAGCAGCCCCCACCTATAATACTAGGTTAGGTTAGGTAAGGTTGTTAGGTTAGGCGGTAAAATTCTAGTTTCACGTACACAGCGACAAAAGGGAGGCGCCGTTGTAAAGGCATAGCTTCCCGACCAACTATGAAGATCAAGGAAATTGCTGGGTAAAAGACTTAATATAATGATAATAAACTACATTAACGACATTAGCCTAACCTAACAACCTTACCTAACCTAACCTAGTATTATGTAATAGCTATGGTGCCGCATATGGGGAGAAAATATATATTTTTTTTACAGTAGGTATAATTCCTTATAATGCATTTCCGCCGCTTTGGACATATATAGAAATTAAGTATGGTATATGACAACTCTAAAGTAGCCATAGAAATGTATGAGCATGCTGTGAAAGCGAAACTAGAATTAAACCGGTTAGGATAATGTCCTTTCAAAGGGGTATAGGGTAGTAAACACTAGGATAGCCTATACCCAGTCAGAGGTAAGAAGAAGAGTCCTGCAGTAGTCTCCTTGAATGCTACCTAAATTTTTACGCGCATTTAGACACATAGGAATGAAATACATGGTATAAGAAACTTGTAGGCCAAGATAAAATCGATGTATGAATTTAATTACATCATCTTTATATTGTCCAAAGTATGGTACTAACATTTATTTTTCGTAACAAGGTTGTCAATACGGTACTTCCAGTTATCGACAGCTCTAAAGATCATATGAAAATGTGTTAAACCCTCAGAAAAACCTAATATAAAAGTATGCTACTAAAATTTAAAGTATAACTAAATAAGTTGGTCACCAATTATTTTGCAATATTTGAAAACTAATATGGATTTTATATGCTCTAAACATAATATGAAAATGTGTTTTAAGCCTCGGCAAAACCTAATAAAAATATATGGTATTAAAATGGAATTTTGTGGTAACATGGTTGTCAATACCTCCCTATAGGCGGCACCGATTCGTACACACGCCATTTTCACCTGTCTCCCGAGGTCTGTCCACCAGCTTTTTAGTCCACTCCACCTGCCCATCTCTGTCGATAGGTTGGGTTGTTTGGTTAGGTTAATATACTAGGTCTCAGAAACAAGATTCGTAGTTGCGGTAGTATTTACGGTATCTGGACACTTCGAGCGGAGGCGCATTTAGGTTAGGTTAGGTTAGGTTAGGTTAATTAGGTTAGGTTAATTAGGTTAGATTGTGCATCCGCTCTATCAGGAATTCGCTCGAAGTGACTCGCATTCGTATTTACAGATACGGCCGAATACCGGTAGGCTACTAAATGGGCGCCGGCCCAACCGCCATGTTGTATCCCACGTAGGCCTACTAGGTAGACTACTACGGACACATTGTAGGCGTTAGGTGTGGATTAGGCTTGTATCCAATGTACTAGGTCTATGTTACTGGATATTTATGATTTAAATAAGTGCTACGTTTTCGATAAATCTGGTTATATGGCTTTGCAATTAGGGAAATCATGAGCCGATTTCCGACATTTAGTTAGTCTTTTTCGATTCTCAAAATACGATCCAAGTTTTGCCAAAAATTGGCTCGGGTTTTCCAAAATTATGCTTTTTGGGGTTTGCAATTTAGGGAAACATGAGCCAAAATTCTAAATTAGGTTACTGTAATTTGTTTACTCTTAAAATTCGAAAAATCCGAGCCAAGTTTTGCCAAAACTTGGCTCGGGTTTTCCAAAATTTGGGTTTTATGGCTTTGCAATTTCGGAAAACCTGAGCCAAATTTCTAAATGAGGTTACTGTCATTTTGTTGTCTACAAACTCTCAAAATCCGAGCCAGCTTTGGCCAAAACTTGGCTCGGATTTTCGAAATATTGGGTTTTAGGCCTTATAAATACCTTAAAACCCGAGCCAAGTTTTGCTAAAATAAGTTTTAATCGCCGTTTTACGCATTTAACCCCTCATTTTCCCTGTACTTCATAGCCCTCCCCACTATCGGGCGGCGTGTCTTATATCGTTGTATAATGGGGAAAACGGTTTCGCCGAGGGTTGTAATTATTTCCAAACACTGTATATTGATGAAAACTAACAGGGAAAAATAAAAAAATCCATGGGAAAATTGGTGACCATCTTATTTAGTTTTTCCAAATTTAATTTTCGTAACAAGGTTGTCAATACGGTACTTTCCCGTTATCAATGTACAATCAAAGCTGACCATTGCAGAGTAAACACCGTAGACTTCATCGACTTTTCTTTCACCTTCGTATAATCGACAGCCAATTTTTTTGTTTTGTATTTACAAAGGGGTACTCAACCAGCGGGGGTGTGGGGGCAGCAGCCCCCACCCATAATACTAAGTTAGGTTAGGTAAGGTTGTTAGGTTAGGCTAATGTCTTTTCAAATCACAATCGGGGGGCGTGTCTCAACATCGATCGATAGGCCTTATGGGGAAAATAGGTTTTCCCGAGATTTCTAATTAATTACAAACACTATATATTGATGCAAATGACCAATTTTGTTTATAAAAAACACTGAAAATTCGTGGTATTAAAATAAACATTTTCCATAAAGTTTGATAATAGATTCGAATATGGAAGTTTTTTAACAATATAAATTATGTTATTTAACTCAAATACAACTGAGATTTTAATTAATTTTGCATTATCATATTTCAATTCACTTATAATTATCTAAGCTCCTATATCCCACTGTTTGGAGTAAGCATGTATTTCACTGTCAAAGTGTGTATATTATTTAATTAAATAATTGACACACACATACAATGGGTTCTTCATTGAATAATAACAGTTATAAATGTATGGTTACGTATGTATTCTCAATACTAGCCTGTCAACCCACCTCGATCCCCCTTAACTCTTAACTACGGTAGCTCACACTAATCTATTCATATTTCGTAACTAGTCAACTCAAACACACGGCCACACACAATGACATTACATTACACAAACTTGCATGTTATTTTCTTACTTGAGGAGATTTGGCGTCTTTCAACTGCCTCAGCGAACACGGCTCCCTCTGTAATGAAATGTTAACTGTAGCGACCGCCCTTATCGCCCCTCGATGATCAACAATCTTCACACACAACTATTATTCGGGCTTTACAATAACAAGTTCTATAATTAACTTACGGTTCGGTTGGATCCGGCAAACAAGTAATTCTGTAATAAAGATAATAAATATTAATTAATTTCCGGTCTACCTTATGCCTGTTAATAGTTTCAATCGTAATTATATTTAGATAGCAAGGTCGATCAATTATTGTCACAACAAAAAAGTTAGCGCAATATACAAAACTTACTTTTGTTTTTTGGAGGGTATGCCTTGTAACGCCCTCCTAAAAGATACCCTAAAACACCTAACTGGCCAGCCGGTAAATAAACGGATACTTTATCCTCGGAAAGCGCACGAGCGTTATAATTATCGTTGTCACTGCGATGTGTTGTCTGGGTAGATTCCGTTGACACGTGTCACTATTATGAAGTTATATGTTAACACTTTTACCCAGGCAATCACTATAGATATAATACCGTAGGCTAGACGAACATTCACTTGAGAGGTGTGGTATCCACGGTGTCGTGATAGTAACTGGCGTTAGGCTCGGTAAATTATGCCCGGTAATTTTCAGTTCACTGCTTCGAGAGCTTATAATCTATTTTTAGCTATCTCGTTCGGACTCGCAATAATACGTACAGTTGCTTCGTGAACTTCGTAAACTCGGATTCCTTTTATTTATAGCGTGATCATTAATTAATTCGAGTATCTTTTTAGATGGCTCGAACAGTTGAACATTATTTATATATTGTATGTTAAGTTTGAGTATCTTCTTAGATGGCTCAAACTAATATTTACGGATATATGTAAACTATATTTTTTGGATATAGAGTGTTATTTAAATATATGTAGGAATTTTTATGCTTGAGAATATTAAAGGAAAGATGTTAATTACTCCACATTATTGATATTATGCGAACATTTATAGGTTAACTAACCTTATCCGCTGTGGGATAATATTTCCCACACCCTCCGAGATTAACCCCTTCCGTATCGGGGTTGTTTTATTACAGCTATATTTACACAATTGTGTGCAGATAAGGAACGATCTGTGGTATTTAGAAAAATTAATTGAGCTAGTATGAAGCCTTTTAATTGTTACATTTCCTTCCTTAATTGAATAAAAACTTATAAATTTAGCTATTCTCCATTCACTCGACCCATACATCTTGCTCAGAGTGGGTGTTTGTATCGACGTTCATGATTTCCCATCTTATCAATACCGTAGTTCACTGGCCCAGAAGAGTCGCAGAACTGATAAATTCTGTATTATTATCTTGATTATTCTATATTCATTCGTTATACTGGAAACACTTTAATAATTTTAATGATTACTTAACAATCTACAGTGATATCCAAATCTTAAGAGTCATGATATATTACATTAATACACATTTATCACATATATAGCATACAGTATACACAAGCGAAATAAAGAAATTATAAACCCCAAAAGTAAGCAATAGATGAGTACTGACTGACTTGGCCCACGTGGCCTACAGTCAATCACAGGCCCTGCTTCACTTATTACTCACAATAATAATAAGATAGGAAGCGACGGCATTTCATATATTGCTTGTGTTTACGGTTTTATATCTGCGTTATTTATGTGTTCCCTGTAATAGTTCATTGCTCTTAGGCCCGAATTCAGAACACTGGTTTAAACCTCGGATTTCGGGGCAGGTTTAAACCCGGGATTGAGATTACTCGATCCTGGATCGAACACAAAAGGTTTATCCGTATTCAGAACACGGGATTGAGATCGAAATTGAGTAATCCACGGCTTAAAACTCTGTTTAAGTCGAAGGTTTGCAACAGCCAATCACAGTGCCGTACGGAATGCAGTTAGCCAATAAGCACATGAATGAGCCATTTTATCTATATTATATATTTAATGCCGTCACTGCCTATTTAAAAAGTATAATACGTGAAACCTGGCCTGTGATTGGCTAAGCGAGTCAGTCAGCCTTCATTCTCCCTTACTTCTTGTTTGTTTTTCTTTATTTCGCTTGTGTTTACTTTATGATATATATATTATTATTGTGTTTCTTGTGATATTTAATAGCTCTTTAGATTCGGATAGCACTGTAATTTATTAGGTAATCATTAAAATTGCTTACACATATCTAGTTTAATGAATAAATAAGGAATAATACAGATAATAAATAAATTATCAGGGTACTGATAAACTAGCCAATCATGAGCGTGCTGCGAGTGCTGCTGCTAGTGCTGCTGCTTCCACTGACTTTCACTTTTACCGACATACGTGGATTCATGTCGCTTGTTTTAAGTAATAGCGAGCAATATAGTCATATTTACCATGGTTTTTGTCAATGCTCAACTTTATCATAGGGATTGTGATATATTAACAGCATGACGGGAAGCTAAAGCGGCCAAATTAAGACCAATTAATTTCGAAGTGAGAACGAAAGTGTAGGCTACGTGAGTGCCATTAAAATCTGTGTTACAGGCAACTCTATTCACCCCTTAAGCCTAACTTATACTTTGTTACTACATCTACCGCATGCTCAGTGCTGTTAATACCCAGTCAAATGGACAAATATATATAGTATACATAGCTCAACTGAAATACGTTGTAACCACGGTATAGTAACATAAAGAGGTAGGCGCATGGCGGTAGTATTGGAACCACGACAGTCACTTGTTTGGGCCTCTGTGACGTCACTCAATGACTCCTGTGTACCGTCTCCCTAGCCTAAATATGGTCTTCTAACAGGATCGGTATATTGCGTTTTCCACCGAAAATGTAAAGTGACATGGATAAACATAGACATATATAGTGGGACAGGGCCCTAGTCTATTTGCTAAAGTTGTTATTTGTTGCATTTGAAGAATATATATACGGCTATAAGGTAGTATATAGCCGACGTCGCTTCAAATTTTACCGCGGAAATGCGATGATATTTTTGTCCACCTAATTGCCTAATATGTAGAGTAACGTCGATTGATATCGATAAAGTTATTGTAGTAGGACCCAATCTACATGTTAGCATTGTTATTTGATATATGTGTAGTTTATATGAAGAGATATTTCGAAGGTGTTGGTGATTTTTTATTCGTCGGTCGGTCGGGAGAAAAGCTAGGCCTAAACGGATTCTCGTTTATCCCTTGCTCAACTTCCTTTAAATTCACGTAGTTTGCTTCTGACACTCATCAACTTTCACCCAGTGATGGCGTGTGATGGTGTATGAAGGCCTAGGGGATGTGGAGAGATGATTTGTATAAGTATATGGCCAGCTAGAGGGAACATAGATTTCTACGAAGCGAAATGGTGGCTGGGACTCTAAGGGGGGGGGGGGGGATAAGAATGGACGGTGGTGCCCTCTGACGGCCAGAGAGAACACTATAGCGGAGCCAAACAAGCCACGATGGTATAAGAATATTTCACTAAATATTTGCTTATAGAATAATCAAAGTTATTCCGACAACTATATCTTCTATTATGACGGTACCATGGTTGAGCGTGAAGTCACAAAATAAAAATAATTAATAAAAGTCTGTTTAGTGCTTTTTAGAAGCGTTTATGTATACGAGTTCAAGAATTCACTGCGTCTACCTTCTATTGTTACTATACCGTGGTTGTAACCATTAACTATGTAGGGGAAAAAAGTAGCCTAACCAATGTGACTCATTATATAAACTATGCATCATTACAACCTACTAGGCTATTACAAAGACGTGTCTCAAATAACTCTTATCCTACTTTTTAAATGCATTTGAAAATAATGGTTCACTTGTGATTCCTTATATATTGTAAGCTATATATTTTAATTAGTACAAAGAATTAACATTGTGCATGGATACAGCAAATAATTATATAAGCTGTGCAACATGTTATGGACTAATAATATTGGTTCTATGGTAACCTAATACATGTGAATCGTATCTAATAAATGTTCGCGGACATTTAAATATAATATTTGTATTATTCAGCTTAGAAGCATCTCAGGTTATCAAGACATTAACAACTATTATCGAATAACTACATCAGTGGTTAGGCTACGGCAGTGCTTCGTTCGTTTGGCACCTATTAGGGTGTTTCATAAATACCTTTCATAAATTTCAGAATGAATAGACCTAGCAATAATAAATATACTTTACTATGTGACGGTTTTGGAAATTTCTCATATTTACCGGGATATTACACATTTTAGTTTAAATAGGAAAGTCTAGGGGATGAAAACGATCAGTAGATTACCATCACCTCAATTACTTTATTTTGTCATAAATGTTTGAACATCAATCGAGTCATAAACTTATTTTTGGCGAATATTTCTAACTTACAGGTGGCATTATGACGCGATTGTGTCATACGGGCACTCTTGGGCTGGTGGCGTTATGACGCGATCGCGTCCTAAGAATGCGAGAGGGTTAAGTGCACAACGTTACAAAGATAAAGGTTTCACTTCCCATATAACTCACCATATGGGTCCACAAACCTCACCCCTTTCTAGGTACACAGGTCTGCTAACCTACTATTGATGTCAATTGCTTTGTTGGTAGCACATTCCCCTCCATATATCCTGAGCAAAATATCATGCATCATGTTTCTGTCTGTCTTAATTCTGGGTGCATTAGCCAGTGTCGTGACCTCACCAAATATTGACTCGACTGTGCCTCTGACTATATTTCCTTTAACCCGTAAAGCCCCAGCGACGCGTCTGACGCGTCGGCGATGTATGTAATGCACAGCCCCAGAGACGCGCCTGACGCGTCACCCTAATTGCGCCGACCGTAACCTCAGGTGTAGCCACTCAAGAGGGCTCAGATTTGTATGGGAACTGTGTACGTATCCCACGCAACCGTGCCGATGGTTGAAAACTCTCAAAGTCCACGTGCGTGCGCGCGAGCGCGCAATAACCTGGTTTTTGGGATAAT
The DNA here is from genome assembly GCA_032716605.1 of Paralithodes platypus. Lineage (NCBI taxonomy): Eukaryota > Metazoa > Arthropoda > Malacostraca > Decapoda > Lithodidae > Paralithodes > Paralithodes platypus. The sequence continues at coordinate 16,199,535 of CM064541.1, forward strand.
TGCCTTCAATTTTTTACTCTTGTAAAATCCGTTTTCGGGGGCTCTGTAGGACCATTTTTAAAGCTTTTTGAGCGGTTTTTCGTGGTTTTTCCTTCATTCCTAACCCATTCGCTATTGTTTCTGGAATAAAACAATTTTTTGAAAACCGGCCAGGTTCTGGTGTGCAAACATTACAAAACTAGCCGGGGCTCCACGGGTTAAGGAACAGGTCATTACCATTGACCCTTGCTATAACTGATGTCCCTTTAGTCTTGGACAAAACCTTTTCTACTTGTTTTGTGATTTGGGAAGTCCTACCACCTGTTAGGCTCTTCTCCTTTGAACTGAGAATCTCCAATAAAAAAATAAATTCTCTCTTTGTTGCTAACAAGACCAAGCGTACTTGACGTGCCAGGTTTGGTCCTATTGCTGTGTCGCATAGTAGGCTTGGCATTTCGCTGCCCATTTTCTACTTGTGTTTTATCCCTGTTTTGTGAGAAGTTCCGGAAGTTATGCCAACTTTCTGAACACGCTTAGAGGGCTGAATCTATTTGCTTATTTGCTGTATTTACCTTATATTACTGCCGTGTCTTCTTCTTCTTTTTTGCATTTAACCTCTCACCAAGCATAGTGAGCGTCACTTTCTAGGTGTGGCAAGATTCATAGCCTCTCCTGTAGTTGCTACTTCAACTGTTGCCTCCTTGACAGGCGCTACATTCTTCTCACTTTTTGTTATGAGCGTGAGAGAGACAAAAGGCAGAACTGCTTGTGATGAGTGCCTCCCCCAGAGTTGAAAGAATGACAGGGCCAATATCAGGGGACGTTCGAGCCAAAATGCCTGGACACACAGAGTTTGAAGCAATTTAAGTCATAAAATGAAGGGAAGACTGATACTGGGAGAGAGTTCAATAGCTCAGCTGTTGAATAGAAGAAAAATTGAGAATAATGATTCACTCTTGGATTGGAGAGTTGCAGAGAGTAGGGGTGGGATTGTGTTGCAAGACGGGTCTGCATGGCCTGTACTGCTGTTTGATGGGTCAGGTGTAAATCCCACATGTTTTTTACTTGTAAGACTACACATATATTTGTTTTCAATTCTTCTATTTTGTTTCCTCCTGCAGAAACTTCGTTCTTCACAGGATTGTATTCCCAGAGTGTCTTTGCTTTAACTGTTCTTGTAACCATTTTACCCCCTTCATTAGTTGTCCATTTACATCATAAAAGAGACAGAGATATACAGGGTTGGATATTTGCATATGCACCTTTTTAAAAAGTCAGTACGGTCGCGCTAATATGTCATGTCCCAGCTGTCATTACGTTTGGTTTGCCCTGTGCTGTATTAATGTCTGTCAGTTGTTGAATAGGGACGGTAAGTGTAGGAGCATGTTTGTATATTTCGCTCCATATGAAGAAATGAAGCCTAGATATTGCTGATACCACTTATTGATCAAAACATACTTGGTGCCGAGACATCACTTATTAGTGCGATTGTACACCCTTTTAACTTCTTGCACTTAGCACAAGTTGCTTAAGTTTTACAGTACCTGTAGCTGACATGTTTGTATAATGTATTCTAACAATTCAAATATTTTGTAAAGACTTCTAACTTTAAGGAAAACTAAGGATCAGTGCATTGCTATAAAAAAGGGGGCTTGTGGTGAATTATACCTACACCATCCGCATCCGCCTATTTGTCAATGGTGTTCGTTCTATTCTAGATTCTAACTTTGTTATGCCTGTCACGCTAAGTGAAAGGTCTCCCCGAGCTTAGAGAGTCCCAACATGCTGGAGCTCGCAAATGAGCAGCACTCGTGTCCTAAAGATACTGATGTCCAGAAATGAGTGACAACGATAGCTCAAATTCTTACTAAATACTATTAATTAACCACCTTCAAACGGCCAGACTCTATAATTAAGTGATAAAGGGATATCACACTTATTCCAGTAGATAAACCAAGCTATTTTAGTTGGCCTGGGAACCAACATGGCATTAAAGCTCTCCAGCCAGATGCATCAAAGAACGGTCATAGGGATTGGTCAAGCATTACATGTCAGGAGTGAGCATATCGGGAACTGCGGTCACAGTCCATTTATCAGTCAAGCACCACCTGGGATTCCTTCAATGCCTGTCTCTTATAATCTGTAAGCAGTACATGGTGTTGTTTATAGAGGTGTCCAAAGCCTTTATTCCCACACATGAGGTGGCAGTAAGTTCCTTAATTTTAAACTTAGTTTGTGTAAGTGTGTGTGTGTAAAGAATAGGGAAGAAGTCTTATAACTATGCCTATAAGAATAGTCAAAATAGATGTAACTCGGATTCGTAGGGATGCTACCCCCTAACAGGCGGACTAACACCGTCTCTCCTACGAGAGAGAGATAGATACACTGGCCACACAGATATTACGAGCCCTGCGAGGTGGCCAGGACTTAGTCCTAATAGAGATAGTAACCCCAAGAGAAAGTGGAAGGAAAGGATAGCAAAGATGATGGCTCTCTCCCCAACCTCCGGCAATGTGCCGTACATGACAATAGTTAGAAGTGAATAACCTTGCAGGACTTGGAAATCGCCTGAAGGAATGTATAGTATAGTTAGACATGGAAAGGAAAATACACAGCTTCACTCTTATTTTTTAAATATGTTTTTTTCCCTGCTCTCTTCAACTGAAAACGTGTTAATTTCTGCCAGGTTCCCTTGTCAGTAATCAGCTTCTACTGCAGACCAACTTTTCTGTGATATGTGTCTAACCTTTTTTTAAATGTGTATATTGAGTCACTGTCAATAACTTCATTGGGGAGCTTATTCCACTCACTAATAATACTGTGGGTGAAGAAATGTTTAGTTATGTCTAGGTTCGCTTTCCTGCCTGTTGGTTTTAATTTGTTTCCTCTTGTGGAACCTTCTTTGGCTATCTTAAATAGATTATTAGAATTTACGTTACTAAAGCCTTTTAGTATCTTAACACCTTACGAGCGGCCTATGCGGTTTATTTATGTGTACCGCCCAGCGGGGTGTTTTTAGCCAAAATAGGGCTGTTTACGTGATCATTTTCATGCCTAAATAAGACCCAGAACGTAAAACAAGTATCTATCCCTGAAAGGGCATAAACAGAGCTTTCGAATGACACCATAACGATCCTTGTATGATGGATAGTTTTCTTGCAATAACCGTGCAACGCGAGTGCAAAAAGCAGGTAATTCGGTACTTTCGGTACATAATTGAGTATGTAGCGAGTGAGAGAGGGAGGAGGGAGCTGAGATTTGTGTCAGTAGGTTCGCCGCGGTGGTCTGGAGCAGTCATACGCTCGCTAGTCTCCTGCCACCACTTGTCTCTCTCTCTCAGCCACATTACGTGCTGAAATTGCCACTCGAGTTATGTCGAGCGCCGCCACATAGTCCAGCTTTATTAAATACGACTTAAGTGGTGAGCCGCTAATAAAGGGTTAAAACACTCTATCAGCTGTCCCCTTATTCTCCGTTTCTTAAGCGAAAACAGGTCGAGTTCTCTTAATCCCTCATTGTATGGTTTATTTTTAAGGGAAGGGATTAACTTTGTTGCTCTACGCTGAACGGATTCTAGTTTCTCTATGTCTTCTATTAAGTAGGGAGACACAAACTGCACAGCATACTCCAGATGTGGCCTCACAATACTTGTATAAAGTGGTACAACTACTGTATGTCTTTACTATGACAATGAACATTTTCTTTTAATGAAACCTAGTGCTCTATTTGCTTTGTTAGATGCTGCGGTGCATTGGCTTTTAGATTTTAGATTTTCATTGATAAGCACTCCTAGGTCTCTTATCTGTGATACGCTCTTTATCTTTTCTCCATTCATGTGGTATTCGTAGTTGTTGTTTTGGGAGCCTATTTGTAGTATCTTGCATTTGTTTACGTTAAAGGGCATCTGCGAATTTTCTGACCACTCCGATATCTTGTTTCAATCTGATTGCAAGATACTTTTATCGCTTTCTGAGATTATTGCATTTCCTATCTTAGTGTCATCGGCGAATTTCGAAATTATGTTATTGATGACGTTGTCTAAATCATTAATATATATTATGAATAACAATGGACCCAGTACTGAATCCTGGGGGCCTCCACTAGTCATTGGAGTCCATTCTGATTACACCCCATTATTAATAACTCTTTGTATTCTTTCGCTTAAGCAATTCCTTATCCAATTAAGTGTATTGCCTTGTATTCCTAGGTTCTCGACCTTCTGAAGTAATTCATTATGAGGGAACTTGTCGAAGGCCTTCTGAAAGTCCAAGTACACTATATCAAGACTTTTGGTAAGCTCATTAATCTTAAATAGGCTGTCATAGAATTCGATAAGGTTCGTTAGGCATGATTTTTTTTGCTCTGAAGCTGTTTTGACTATTATTAATGAGATTGTTAATCTCTATGAAAAGTACAAGTTCGTCTCTTATGATTGATTCTAATAGTTTTACAATAATGAAAGTTAAGCCAATGTGTCTGTAATTACCTGGTAGTGTTTTATCTCTCTTTTTAAATATCGTTGTAATATTCGCTGTCTTCCAGTCAGTGGATAATTGTCCATGTTGGAGTGACATGTTAAACATTTTGGTTAGGTGTTCGGCAACTTCATCTTTGACCATTTTTAGGATTTTAGGGATGAATAGGTCTGGGCCGGGAGATTTATTTATTTTCAGTAATTCAATCTTTCTAGTGACGTTTGATTGGCTGATTTTGAAGTCAGGGAGCACAATTTTGCATGTTTGATTAGTAGCTTGTGGAGTGTTCGTGTTGGCAGCAGTGGTAAAAACGGGGCTGAAATAATTGTTAAGAGTAGAGGCTATGTCTTTGCTATCTGTTTCTAGAACACCTTGAGTGTTAAGTATGGGTCCTATCCCGCATTTGATTTGTTTACTACTGTTATTGTATCTGGTTTTTTTTTGTGGATTAGTCTTACTATCTTTAGCTATGCCTATTTCATAATTCCTCTTTGCTGTTTTGATTAGTGATTTTACTTTGCTTCTGGCGGCCAGGTATTGTTTACATATGGTATTATTCTTTGTTTCTCTCTTTAAGTTGTATAAACGATTTTTTTTCCTAATTGCTCTACTGATATTTATATCGTACCAAATTTTTTTTTTTTCTTACTGTGTCTCATTGAGATATGTTACATTTGAGCACTCATGAATATTTCTTTAAATCTTTCCCATATATCGTCAATGTTGATGAGATCTTCGAGATGCATATTAATGTCCTTTAGGTCATTTCTTAGGCTATTGAAGTCTGCCATATTATAGTTGGGAATAAAAGTTTCACTAGTGCTGTTTGTGTGCGACATATTAATTTGGAGCCTGACGATATTATGATCACAATTAGATATTAATTCCCCAACTTCTAAGTCGGAAATTTAATGTTCGTGGGTCGTGATTACTAGGTCTAAAATATTATCTCCCCTTGTGGGTTTCTGTACTAATTGATATAAGAAGTTATTTTTATTATATTTTATTTGTTTTCCTATATTCCAACTACTCCCTCTCGGGCATAGGCTGAGAGCCTGCACACTCTACCGTTGACCAGGGTGAGGCCCGTGAGGTCTTGTTCCAGTCTAGGGAGTGAGACATGCGAAGCACCTATTCACGGCTCGAACCCAACTCCATCTCTGAAGCTGCTTCGCCTCTGCGCTTCACCGTCTCACTCTCCAGACTCTGATGCATGGCCAGACCCTTGTAATTCTCTCCAATGAATATTAGGAAGATTAAAATCGTCTATGATAAGATTTTTGTTGTTGATAGAGTTTTTATCTAAATTATTGTACAGGGCTATATCCTCTTGATAGGTATGAGTTGGACGACGATATACAACAACCAGATTAATGTCTATATCCTTGTTATTAATTTTCATACATACCAGTTCTGAGTTATTAGAAGGAATTAGAACCTCAAGTGAGCATATATTTTCTTTTATATAAAGTAATACACCGCCTCCTCTCTTACCTACTCTGTCCTTATGATATAGTTTATAGGAATTGATCTGGTATTCGTGTATGAAATCGATATTGTTGGTTGTCTATATCAGTTTCTGTTATCGCAATTATATCTATTTCTTCATTTAGTAACATAAGTCTTCGTTCGTCAATCTTATTTCGTAGACTTCTGGCATTAAAATACATTAATTTGATTGCTTGTTTATTCTTAGTCCATCTTTTGTAAGTGGGGGAATCCGACAGCAATGAAACGTTTGGTGGTTGGAGAGAGTTTAATCGTTTTTTTGTTCTGGTAAAGTGATTGAATCGTACGGGAAATCTAGGTGATGGTATGGGGGTGTGGGAGAGGAATGACTGAGGGTAGGGGGTGGGGAAGGGCTTGAGGGTGTATTGGAATAAAGGGAAGGGGAGGGAGGTGTGAGGGAGGGACGGAGCGGGATTTGGAGGCGAGGAGAAGGGCGGGGTGAAGGGAGTCTTTGGAAAGGGTATGGGGTAGGACCCTGGGGAAGGCTTAGGAAGGATTAGGTTCTCTGAGAGAGTAGGATGGCTAATTCGTTTTTTTGTTTTTTTGTCCTGTCAGATTTGTTTGGGGATTTGTGAGATGATTGGCGATTATCCCTAATTTTCTCGTGTGGACGTTGTACACAGCTGCATTTAATTTCGAAGCTAACCACGTGGAACCAGTGTGGGAGAGATGAATTCCATCTCGCTTAAAAAAATCCTTTTTCCCTTTTACTTCATTAAATGGGTTAATGAATGCGACTTCCTGTTGAATTCAGAGTTGATTTAGGGACTCGTTGATGTCATTGGCCCTGAGATTACTGTAACTGCTTTCTTTCATGTGGGGAGGGATTCCTAGTATGATACAGTTTTTAGTTTTGTTTTTTGCTTCTTGGATCAGTGTTTTATATTTGGTCAATATGTGCTTGCTACTTGTGTTTCCCCCGTCGTAAGCATCGTCACTGCCTACATTAAGTACTAGGCAAGTATTTTGTTTGATTTGAGACGGCTTGATGTCGTTGTTGGTGTGGGTAATTTTAGCACCTGGTATGACTTTGACTGATATTTTACCTGGTGCTAATGTAGCCCACTGGGCCCCCTGTCCACGTGACAGCGAGTCACTAGCTATTTGTGACTGTATTTCATTTTTGCTAACCAGTGTAGCCTTGGATTCATGATGCGGTTTTCTTTTTGTTACTTTACTTTTGTGTGCATTTTCTGCACCTTCGGCCTCTTCTGTACTGTTACCTAGTACATCTGTTAGCAAGGGGGATTGTGTTTATCTTTGGGGCAGTCTGTTTTGTTTTATTACCTCTGACTACCTGGAAGGCAGCTCTAGAGTCAGAATGCGGGTGCGAAATGGGGATGATTTGTTTGTTAAGGTTGGGGCTGTTACGTTGCTCTTTGAGTAGACATATTTCTTGTTTTAGTTCACTCACTTCTTCTTTGTATGCCTCTAGTGTTAGCTCAAGGAACTGGAATTTCTCATCAGTTAGACACTTAAAGCATTTTTCGTCTGGGAAACCATGCCGGAATATCTATTCCGCATAAAATGTCTCCCCACAACATAGGGTTTTGTATCTCTTTCGTGGCATTATATCTCTGTGTTGAAACAAATAATAATACAACTACAAATAATATAGAATTAGAATATACAGGGAAGGGACTGGGTAACTTAGCGTGGTACTGTAGTGAGTAGGTAGGTAGCAGCAGTAGGGGTCGGGGTCGGGGTCCTTGGGGAGTTGACCAGGGCGGCTAGAGGAGCTGCTCAGGTATGAACCGTCACTCACAAGGGTCAATGAAACAATGAGAGAGAGAGAGAGAGAGAGAGAGAGAGAGAGAGAGAGAGAGAGAGAGAGAGAGAGAGATAGAGATATAAAGATAAACGAATAACATACAGTATATAGTACCTAAGTGTGTTATAATACTTGAACATGGCAACTATAGCTACATGGTAACGGTAACGATGTATTCAGAAAGGTCGATTTACTAGGTGAACCAAGTGAACTAAGCGGTGAACATTTCCGTTTGTTTAATTGTATTTATATGACAATATTTGTTCATTTAATTTTGATGTTCATTCTAAAACATTTTTTCCTGGGATTTACATACGGCAATGATAATCGACTAAATGTCAAAAATCCTTGTAATACCTTTGCAGGTTTAGCAGAAAACAACTTCATAGAACAAATGAGTAAAGTTTTATAGCAATGCCTTTTCCAGTCTGATCAATATAAAATTTAACCACTGGGGAGAAGAGTGAAGCCAAACAAGGAGATGGTTTGCTGAGTTTTGAACACGACTGTGTCACATTGGCATGTCAACAAAAAACAGTGTTAAGGCAACTAGACAACTCAACCAATAGGCCATTTCAAATAGTACCTTTCAACCAGTGCCATTATTGTTTGGTTAGGTTGGGCTAAGTTAGGTTAGAACTTTAGTTGCCAATATTATAATTGTCCCTGGTTGAATTGGAAGTAGTTGAGATCAACTGGTTGAAATGTCCTACTGATAGACAATGTGAGGTATATTAGGTATAGAACATTACGCCTATAGACACCCAAGTGTTGATACCTGGAGAACCAGGTTAGCCCGTTATGAGAAGTTATTCTCTTTCTCTTCTTTAGGATCATTATCATTATTAGTTGGTATCTTTACCTGGACCTTGGTTGTGTCTCGGGGATATATCGTGCCATTCTCCTCCTTCCTTCCTCACCATTACGTCTTCCTATTCCTCCACCTCTTGTCTGGCCCTTGTGTTGGCTATTACTTTCACGGTTGATCACCCTTGTTTACCTCTACGGCTCCTCTCTCCCTGGTAATGTCTTCCACTGCCCCTACTCTATCTTTCTTGGTCGTCTGTTGCTGTTCTCTTGTGTTGTTATCTCCCTCATTGCCTTAAAAGCCCATCATGTATGTTACAACGATAAGTTACAATGCAATGAGTAAATACTTAAGAGATAGGCCCCCTATAATTATAATATACATACCTCAATAAAACGTCATTTTGTAACTAGCAAACTTACACAAATGGCAATAGGCAATTGGTAGTAAACCACCTCTCGTCTTACTAGAAGTTCACGCACTGGCTGGACTCTAGAAAGGCAAGTGATATCTCAAAAGTACTAATGATATACCTTACATAAAGGAAAATACTTAGTAAAATATACCTGTATTGTGTGACCTCAAAAGTCCTAGTGTCATACCTCGATTGAAGGGAGTACTAAAGTAATATTCACAGGCCAAGTCTTAATCATGGCTAAGTGAGCGAAAGCAACGAGTAGATATTAACAACAAAGCCTCAAATTGGATATATTTGACATGTGGTATACCACAAGGCTCAGTTCTCGGTCCAATTATTTTTCTTATTTATATTAATGGTATTGATGGTGGGCTATCATGCAGAATCTCGAAATTTGCTAATGACACAAACATTGAAAGCAAAGTAAACTCGCCATCGCACATACAAATGATTCAGAATGATCTAGACAAGCTATCTAACTGGAATCAGACATGGCAGATGAATTTCAATATAGATAAATACAAAGTGCTCCAAATCGGCAGTAAAAATTAAAACACAAATTATTCGAATCACGGAATTCAACTAAGGAACGTAAATAAATAAACGGACCTTGGAGTAACTATATAAAGTCATTTAAAACCTGCCCAACAAGTCGATGAAGTTGTAAAAAAAGCAAATAAAATTATTGGCTTCATTGGGAGATCTTTTGAATACAGATCCAAAAACGTTATACGCACTTTATATAATTCATTAGTTGGTCCGCATTTGGAATATTGTGTCCAGTTTTGGTCGCCATGCTATGTAAAAGACATTGAAAAACTAGAGAGAGTGCAATGGAGAGTAACTAAAATTATTCCCAGACTAAGAAACAAACCATATGAGGAACGACTAAAAGCGTTAAACCTATTTACTTTAACAAACCGCAGAATGAGAGGGGACCTAATCCAAGTTTTTAACCTGGGAACGCCGCCGCAGAGAATCTTAAGAGGTTTTACTGGGCAAAGGCGACGGGACTCTCAAGATCCAAGGCCTAAAAAAAATATTTTTAAAAGACCCCAGTGGCCAACAAAACAAAGGAATATGTGATTAAGTGAGATAATTCCCCTTCATACATTCTATCACTCCTCCACATGTGTCAATCCGCACTTCTGTTGTCCACCATTGCAGCTAGGGGTATGGAAAACCTGCGTTGCGCTGGCGGGATATCAAACTAGGACCTCCATCATAGGAAAGGAGCTCATCAGCAGGGCAACTCTAAGAAACCCAGACTGTCGATCTGAAAGTAGAGTATGGAAAGTAAATTGTTTCTTTTGAGATAATTGGATAGGTTAAACACTTTAGAATTACAAGATATTAAAACAATTGGACGATGGTTAGAAGGTTCAGAGCACTCACTCTTTTTCGGGACAGAATAAATGAGAGTAAACGTCTAGGAAGAAGAGAAGATTTTAGAGGGAAGGCAAAAACGGAAAGGTTTGCCGAGGCAGGGAGTCAGCACGGAAGAGCAATTTTTTAGGACAACAGGAGGAACACCATCGATATAATAACACACTATTGATATCATTATTTCCTATTCCATTCTAACAGGTCTTTCCATAGCTGAATTATGTCACCTAGTATTTCCACTATATAATTAAAATAATGCCATCGTATTGATTGGATTAATACAATTTCATTCACATTTGCATATCTGATTAAAACCTGGTCATTATTATTTAGCTTAACAAAACCCATCATAATGTAATCTAACGCATTGAAAAAAGTAAACTGACCAAGCTTAATCAAAGCTAACTAACATATTTTGCATCGGCTATCTTTCACTATTGCATTTTGAAGGGTCACTAGATACAGGGAAACCTTGTCTCTTTCTGCATAACAAACCCAAGTCCAACCCAGCACACAATAACCTAATATAACCCAGTCTAGCCTAAATGAAACACGGCCTACTTCAGCTTAACCCTTTCACGTTTTGATGACGCAGAGGTTGCCAGATTAGCAATAATAAATAGAGTTCTCTCACTCTTATAATTACCTCTCCAAAATTAGTTTTCTGCCCACAGCTAACTCAAAGACAACTGCAGAGGTTGAAGTAACTAAACTAAAGGTTTCTAAATACCCCTGATGGTAACAAATGCTTTAAAGTATCCCTAATAGGCTCAACATTGCGTAAAAAAAGTGAGAGGGTTAAGGGGAGATTTGTTTTAATTTGTTAATGTATGTATTTATCTATTATTTTTGTTTAGCCTCTTACCAAAACTTCCATCATGCTTAATGAAAATAACCCCAAGACCCTCCTTCGAGAAAAATTTGTAAATTTTTCGGTTAAAAAATTTCCTTGCTGAAGGCAAGCTTGGTTTACACAGTAAAGCAGTAAAGAGAGAGAGAGAGAGAGAGAGAGAGAGAGAGATAGAGAGAGAGAGAGAGAGACAAAAAAAAAAGAGAGAGAGAGAGAGAGAGAGAGAAAGATAATTGCACACTTTACAGAGTATGTCAGAAAACGATGGACGTAAGATGTTGCAAATAGTTTTAGGATGACGGTCCTAAAGAATTATCACTACAATTCTGTTGACCTCTCGTGACTGTATTGAAGGGACGTTTATCCTCCCGCATCAAAACAGTCTATAATTTCTCATTGTGGAAAATAAGGTGTATGTCACTTGGCCGTCAAGGAGATTGTCGACTTATTGTTACATAATACTTGTTTACCTCAGATTTCAGTTTGGGATACTATAATTCTTCGCTGTGAAGACTGACGTTCACTTTTGTGTGCAACGAACAGAGTGTGTGATATAATCATGCGCAATGAAAGTAAATAATAATTTTCCTCTACACTGAAAAATTGGTTATTCTTTTTGTTAAAAAAATCCTGGGTGTGTAAGTAAAATACTGTCTCCAGATGGAGCAGCATATGGTACTTCATGTGACAATAAAATAGAATCCCAGCCACATGTAACTGATAGTAATGACGAGAATACTGATAGAGTAGAATTTCCATCTAGGTCTAGTAGCTCAACGGGAAATAATAAGCTAGTTAAAAACACTAGAAAATTAGTTGCACATAAAAGTAATAGGTTGAGGGTATATTATGCAAATTGTAGATGTTTATGTAACAAAATGAACGAACTTAGAGCACTTTTTAGCCAAAAAAATATAGACATAATAGCGCTAACTGAAACGTGGATTAATACAGAAACCAGGCATTTTATAGCAGAATTTTATATACCAGGATAAAGTTTGTTTAAATATGACCGAACACGTAGGAGGGGCGGCGGTATAGCAGTGTTTGTCAGGAGTGCATTAAAAAGCTGTATTAAATCAGGTATTAGATTAAATAATGATAATGAAAGTATTTGGGTAGAGGTTAACGAAGGTAGTGAGACCATAGTTATTGTAGTTATGTATTGACCGCCAAATATTAGTGGAAATGACGGAACATCATTATGGGAGGAAATTAAAATGGCATCAAGGTTTAGCAATGTGTGCATTATGGGGGATTTTAATTTTCCGAATATACAGTAGACTGGCAACCTCAAATCGGTGACACTGATTCTGAAGAGTTTATTGACGTACTACAAGATAGTTTTTGTATTTCAATTCATAGATACGCCGACTAGAGGTATTAATATTCTCGATTAATCTTCAGTAACAATGAACATATGATAAATAATGTAGAGATTGGGGACTACCTAGGAAATAGCAACCACAATTATGTGTATTTTAATATACAATGGAAAGGTAATACCAGAGAGAATACGACATTAATACCTGACTTCAGAAAAGCCGATTATGGTGGGCTAAGAAATGCCCTATTAGCGGACCCTATGATCAAACAATTAAGTCGATCCAGGTGTTCAAATGAGTGTACACCTTCTCGGGTACCTGTCAGCTTAAGCCAGGAAGATACGTCAAATTTGGTAGATACATACGATAATTTTATTAAGTCAGTATTCAATGCTCAAAATAAATATATCCCCAAAAGAAAATTTAGATCAACACAGAACCAACCCAAATGGATTAATAATAGACTATTATACCTAGGCAAAAAGAGAGGAATATATAGAAATATTAGGTAAGGCGAAATTCACCTACTTGCTTACTATCATAATATATCAAGACAGGTACAAAAAGTATTAGGAAAGGAAAAAGACATTATGAAATCAAGGTTGCCAATGACTCAACATATAATACTAAAGATTTTTACCAACTATATAAATCCAAGGTTAGATAATCTAACCTTGGATTTATATAGTTGGGACCAATTACATATTATGTAATTGGTCCCCTTAAAACTTCGATAGGAGAAATGACAGAAAATTATTTAGAAATGTGCAGTACATTAAATAGTCAATTTTTGTCCGTTTTCACTAATGAAAATTTGGCACAGTTTCCAGAAGTCTGTAAGGTATATAGCGATAGTATAGAAAATAGGTTAAGTACGGTTACTATAAGTATTTACCCAAAGAACCCCAGCGACGCAAACAGTTCGTTGGCAATGTATGTAACGCTGAGCCCCAGGACGCATATGTTGCGTCGGGTTTTAATTACTCCAGTCCTATGGCACCTTATAGGGCTCAGATTTGTATGGTAACTGTGTAAGTATCCCACGCAACAATGCCGATGGTTACATACTCTCAAAAGTCCAACAGCGTGCGCGTGAGCGCGCAAAAACCTGTTTTTGCCTACCCATTTCCCCATCAAAATTTCTACTTTCGGGCGCACCGTAGGACCCCTTAATGACCTAGGGGATCGATTTTTTGTGGGTTTTCCTTCATTTCTAACCCATTCCTGGTGTTTTCTGGAGAACACAAATTTGTTGACATCCCTCTGGTCCTGGGGTGTACATTTATTATTAACTAGCTGGGGTTCAGTGGGTTAATCATCTGCTTAAGGAAATTGACAGACTGAAACCTCATAAATCGCCTGGCCCTGATGAGGTATACAGTATGCTAGAGTATTAAAAGAATGCAGAGATGAGTTAAGTTACCCATTAACATTTCTATTTAACAAGTCATTAGAAACAGGCTTAGTTCCAGAAGCTTGGAAGATTGCAAATATAGTTCCGATCTTCGAAAAAGGTGATAAATCAATAGCATCCAATTACCGTCCCATTAGACTCACATCAATCATAGGAAAGCTACTAGAGTAAATTATTGCTAGGAAAATTAGAAATTACTTAGAAACATTTAATTTAATCAATTCTTCTCAGCATGGATTCACTCAGGGACGTTCTTGCCTTACTAATTTGCTTAGCTTTTTCTCTGAGGTATATGAAGCAGTAGATAATGACAAGGCATACGATATTATATATTTAGATTTCAGTAAAGCTTTCGACAGAGTCCCTCATGAGAGATTGATGAGAACAGTTGAGGCGCATGGAATAGGTGGGTCGTTGTTGGAATGGATTAGGTCATGGCTAATTGGTAGGAAGCAGAGAGTCAGCATAAATGGTACTAATTCAGAATGGGGAGCAGTTAAAAGTGGTGTCCCCCTGGGCTCTGTATTGGGTCCTCTGTTGTTTGTTAATATACATAAATGACCTTGATTTAGGTATAACTAGTAGGATAAGTAAATTCACAGACGATAACAAAATGGGGAGAACAATAGATTCAGATAGCAACATAGAGTGCCTCCAAAGGGATCTAGATACCCTACACGAATGGTCAGTAAATTGGCAGATGAATTTTAACATTGACAAATGCAAGGTATTAAAGATAGGGAAGACGAATACTAATGCAAAATGTAAACTAGTTTTATACGGAATTAGGAAACTTAGACATAAGAACATAAGAAAATGGGAGTCTGCAGAAAGCCGATTGGCCTACACAAGGCAGATCCCTGTCACACCCAACCCTATTTATAAGCCCAGCTTAAAAACACCATTAGGACTTACCTCACCGAAACGGTCAGAGGTCAGAAAAACGGGGATCTGCAGATCCCCACACCTGGGCCACACCTGACAGATCACCCTCACACCCAACCCATCTGTTCCATATGCCTATCTAATTGTATCTTAAAGCTTCCTATCGTTCTTGATCCCACTATAGCACTTGGTAGCCTATTCCACCTATCTACAACTCTGTTACCAAACCAATATTTGCCTATATCTTTCTTGAAACGAAATTTATCTAATTTGAAACCATTTGTACGAGTTCTTTCGCTATCACTGAGGTTTAGTACATTTTTCATGTCCCCTTTATTAATCCCACTAACCCACTTGAATACCTCTATCATGTCCCCTCTAACTCTGCGTCTCTCTAACGAATGTAAGCATAATTTCTTCAACCTTTCTTTATACGGAAGATTTCTAATATTATGGATCATTGTTGTCATTCTATGTTGTACTCTCTCCAATGAATCTATGTCCATTCTGTAATAAGGACACCAAAATTGAACAGCATAATCCATATGGGGTCTCACTAATGACAAGTAAAGTTTTAAGATAACATCAGCAGTTCTGTTACTCACACTCCTAGAGATGAACCCGAGAATTCTGTTTGCCTTGTTTCGAACGCTTATACACTGTTTTCTAGGCTTCAAATCATTGATAACAAACACACCTAGATCTTTCTCACAATTCGAGTTTTCTAATTCCATATTAGCTAGTTTATATTTAACATTTGTATGCATCTTCCCTATCTTTAATACCTTGCATTTGTCAATGTTAAACTTCATCTGCCAATTTACTGACCATTCGTGTAAGGTATCTAGATCCCTTTGGAGGCACTCTATATCTCTATCTGAATCAATTGTTCTCCCCATTTTGGTATCGTCTGCAAATTTACTTATCCTACTAGTTATACCTAAATCAAGGTCATTTATGTATATAACAAACAACAGAGGACCCAATACAGATCCCTGGGGGACACCAGTTTTGACTGCTCCCCATTCTGACTTTGTACCATTTATGCTGACTCTCTGCTTCCTACCAATTAGCCATGACCTAATCCATCCCAACAATGCCCCACCTATTCCATGCGCCTCAACCTTTCTCATCAATCTCTCATGGGGGACTCTGTCGAAAGCTTTTCTGAAATCTAAATATATTATATCATATGACTTGTCATTATCTACTGCTTCATATACCTCTGAGAAAAAACTAAGAAAATTAGTATGGCAAGAACGTCCCTGAGTGAATCCATGCTGAGAAGAATTTATTAAATTAAATGTATCTAAGTGGTTTCTAATTTTACTAGCAATAATTGACTCTAGTAGCTTTCCTATGATTGATGTAAGACTAATGGGACGGTAATTGGATGCTATTGATTTGTCACCTTTTTTGAAGATCGGAACTACGTTTGCAAGCTTCCAAGCTTCTGGAACTATACCTGTCTCTAATGACTTGTTAAATAGAAATGTTAATGGGTAACTTAACTCATCCCTCCATTTTTTTAATACTCTAGCATATACCTCATCAGGACCAGGCGATTTATGAGGTTTCAGTCTGTCAATTTCCTTAAGCACATAATTTCTACTTATAGTAACCGTACTTAACCTATTTTCTATACTATCGCTGTATACCTTACGGACTTCTGGAAACTGTGCCAAATTTTCATTAGTGAAAACGGAAAGAAATTTACTATTTAATGTACTGCACATTTCTAAATCATTTTCTGTCATTTCTCCTATCGAAGTTTTAAGGGGACCAATTACATCTCTAACCTTGGATTTATATAGTTGGTAAAAAGCTTTAGGATTATTTTTTGAGTCATTGGCAACCTTAATTTCATAATTTCTTTTTTCTTTCTTAATATCCTTTTTTACCTGTCTTGATAGATTCTGATAGTAAGCAAGTACGTGAATTTCGCCTTTCCTAATTTGTCTATATATTCCGCTCTGTTGTCCTAGAAGATCTAATAGTCTATTATTCATCCATTTTGGTTGGTTCTGTGTTGGTCTAAATTTTCTTTTGGGGATGTATTTATTGTGTGCATTGAATACTGACTCGATAAAATTATCGTATGTATCTACCCAGGTTGACGTCTCTTCCTGACTTAAGATGATAGGTGCCTGAGAAGGGGTACACTCATTTGGACACCTGGATCGACTTAATTTTTTGACCATAGGGTCCGCTAATAGGGCTCTTCTTAACCCACCATAATTGGCTTTTCTGAAGTCAGGTATTAATGTTGTATTCTCTCTGGTATTACCTTTCCATTGTATATTAAAATACACAGAATTGTGGTCACTATTTCCTAGGTGGTCCCCTATCTCTACATTATTTACCATATGTTCATTGTTACTGAAAACTAAATCGAGAATATTATTACTTCTAGTCGGCGTATCTATGAATTGAAATAAAAAACTATCTTGTACTACCTCTATAAACTCCTCAGAATCAGAGTCTCCTATTTGATGCTGCCAATCTATATTCGGAAAATTAAAATCCCCCATAATGCACACATTGCTAAACCTTGATGCCATTTTAATTTCCTCCCATAATGACGTTCCGTCATTTCTACTCATATTTGGCGGTCTATACATAACTCCAATAACTATGGTCTCACTACCTTCGTTAACCTCTACCCAAACACTTTCATTATCGTTATTTAGTCTAATACCTGATTTAATACAGCTTTTTAATGTACTCCTGACAAACACTGCTATACCGCCACCCCTCTTACTTGTTCGGTCATATTTAAACAAACTATATGCTGGTATATCAAATTCTGCTAAAAAATGCCTGGTTTCTGTATTAATCCACGTTTCAGTTAGCGCTATTATGTCTATATTTTCTTTGCTAACAAGGGCTCTAAGTTCGTTCATTTTGTTACATAGACTCCTACAGTTTGTGTAATATACTCTCAATTTACTACTTTACTACTTTATTTAGACTGCGAGAAAGATTTGGGTATGTTTGTTAGCAACGATTTGAAGCCTAGACAACAGTGTATAAACGTTCGTAACAAGGCAAACAGGATTCTTGGGTTCATCTCAAGGAGTGTGAGTAACAGAACTGCCAATGTTATCTTAAAACTTTACGTATTATTAGTGAGACCTCATTTGGATTATGCTGTCCAATGTTGGTGTCCTTATTACAGAATGGACATAAATTCGTTGGAGAGAGTACAGCGAAGAATAACAAATATGATTCATATTATAAATCTACCATATGAAGAAAAGTTGACAAAATTAGGTTTACATTCGTTAGAAAGACGCAGAGTTAGTTAGACGGGATATTATAGAAGTGTTCAAGTGGGTTATTTGGATTAATAAAGGGGACATGAAAAATATACTGAATATCAGTGATAGCGAAAGAACTCTAACAAATGGTTTCAAATTAGATAAATTTCGTTTCAGAAAAGATATAGGCAAATATTGGTTTGGTAACAGAATTGTAGACATGTGGAATAGTCTACCGAGTGTTATGGTAGGATCGAGAACGATAGGAAGCTTCAAGATAAAATTAGATAGGCATATGGACGAGATGGGTTGGGTATGAGGAGGGATCTGCCGGGTGTGGGCCAATCGGAGCCCAGCAGACCCTCGTAATATTGTGTTGATCTCTGACCGTTTTGGTTGGGTCAGTCCTCAGGGGTTGGGTTGGGTCTATAATTAGGCCTTGTAACTGGGGTTGAGTGTGACAGGGATCTGCCTTGTATGGACCGATCGTCTTTCTGCAGACTCCCATTTTCTTATTTGCTTATGTTCTTATATTCATATTTTCCCCAGACGCTGTTATCCCCGAGAAGGGGTGGCCATGAATATTAGGCATTTGTCCCGAATTGCTAGGTCAAGTTGCCCGGGCTTGACATCTACCAATAACATTTTGACAATGCGGGCTCGATCCACCAACCCTTTGATCAGCAGCCGACGCTCTGCTGACTATGCCACGGCATGCATAAATGTTATAGACCAAGTGGTTTACACAAGGTGTAGTTACAGTCTCACGTCCTAATAGTGACGGTCCAGGCAGCCCTGATTTAAACCGCTACAGGTTGTTACATTTGAAATCAGATCGTATGAAATCAACCCATGTCTTTCTAGAATTAACTACCGGTGCATTGCCCTCCACATTAACGGACGTGAAATCGCTCTGTCACTCTTCCCATACACTTTTAACATTGACTGTAACTTTTCTCTGGGGTATTTTTGTTATATATGCGTTTGTATTATATATGTATCCTATTCAGAAACCCACAACCTCGGGAAGCTATAATATTCAGAAAACAGTCCGGTGTATATCCACCCTTATATTACCAGTACCTTCTCCATCTGGTAGCAGCAGTGGAGTTTGTATACCCTGTTCCAAATAAGTAAGCCAAAACTCTTGACCACTAACTTATGTAACTCACTATCGATTTTAATAATCGAACTAATATGTCTACCATTTGAGAAGAGTTAGCCAGGGAATAGGTGAGGAAATTCACAGTTCATTTGCCCTAGCCCTTCTTTGTAGCTAGGGAGGTTAGAGTTCCCGATATTTGTACTACCTACTTGGAACAGTGTTTAGTACATAAGGAGTAACACTAGCGATTTATCCTGTAATTTTCGACCGGCATCTCTTGTTTTCTGACAATATTATGGGGTTCCTTTTAATTAATATTGGTATTTGATATAAAGTGCAACTCTCGATCGTCAATTGTTTTTTCTGGCAGTACTAGGAACTGATATCGGTAACCTGGGCTGGAGGTGTATAGACTGCTTTAGGGGGCTTAGTTCTTAAAACACATTAACTCTTTCTGACTTAGAACGCCATTTCACTTTAGTGTTGACAAATATTGTACGATTTTACTGTGATTAAAAAGGTACTGTGGTAGTTTAAAGATCATACGATTTAGGTTATGCCCCATTTGTTCCCAAGAGTTTCTTTCTAAGCTGAAAATAACTTATAATTTTCATATCAAGTGATGCCACTTGAGAAAAACCTCATACAACCCACCCGGGATTCGAACCCTGGACCTTGTGGTCAACAGACACTTGTGCTAAACACTAAAACTGTCCAATGAGAGCCAGTGTTCAAGCTAAAAATGCCTCCCGTGTTCTAATCGGATTAAAATGGTAAATTTCCGGGATTCCATTACTCTGGTGAGTTTATTTCCTCCTCCTCCTCTTCCTTCTCCTCCATTCATATTTTCTTTCAATTGATGACACAATTATGTACTTCAAGTTGCATCTGGAGTTTAAGCTTAACGATGTATAAAGTTTGTTCTTATTGCATTCTACCCTCCTCCATCACCCAATTATATTATTGTCCACCAACTCCCCAACCTCTGCTTCCCTTTCACCTCTCCTCATCTTCCTCTTTCAATGTTTATTCTTGTACTACTCTCTCAATTCCTCTCCGTTAGCTTCCTCTTCTTCCCTTCCTCCTCCAATTCCACCACCTACTCCTTTACCTCATATTCTCTTTCTCTTGACTATTTATTGAAATTATGCTGTACTAGTATCAACAATAATACTAATATACAACGCTTAGTATGGTTGAAGGGCCCGCTGAAAATCTTCTTGATTTAATGGGCTCAGCCTTATTATTAGACTGGGACAAATAAATTATCAGGTTTGAGGCCAAGTAAATATGTTTGACTTGACTTTAACTTGTTGTAACCTCCTTCTCTCTCTGGACCTCTTCGTCTTCCTCCTCCGCATGCTCCTTCACCTCCTTCTCCACCTTTACCAGCACTTCTAATTCGGTAATGGGATTTTCTCATTAACTATGGTGTATTGGTAATGGTTATTGGTCGAGGGGGTGTTGAATGGTCGCCCGAGTCTTGATTAGTTGTCTGGAGAGAGAGAGAGAGAGAGAGAGAGAGAGAGAGAGAGAGAGAGAGAGAGAGAGAGAGAGAGAGAGAGAGAGAGAGAGCTACACAGAGTTACACAGATACGCAGACCACACAGACCTTGCGGTCCCAACTAGGTGGCCCAGCCTTAATACTACTAGACAGGGCTAAAACGCCGTACCAGAAAATAGGATGAAGTGTAACCTTATGAGTCAGGAAATGCCCACAAGGAAAGTTTTCATAGAGTATAGAAAAAAAATAGTTTGAAAGAGACATTACACATGCCTACTGATTAATTCATATTTATCCAATAATCATCAGGTGATCGTCTAGTCTTTTCTTAAACGTATCAATTGATTTACTGTCGACCACCTCCTTTGGTAAACTATTCCACTCTTATGTGAAGACATTTTGTGTCACATCTAAGGATGTCTTTTTTTTCTAATGAATTTCATTCCATTACCCAGCATTGTTATTCATCGTGAACAGTGCACTGATATTTAATCTGTCAAATCCTTTAATTATCTTGAAACAATTGATAAGTTGGCCTCGCAACCTCCTTTTCCTTGGCGAGAACAATTTAGTTTTGTTTTATTCATAATATGACTTGTTTTTCAGAGAGGGAATTAGTTTAGTTGCTCTACGCTGCACATATTCGAGTTTATTAATGTTTTTCTTGAGATACGGGGACCAGAACTGAACGCCATATTCAAGATGGGATCTAACAATACTTTTCAATAACGGCAAAATAATGTTTTCGTTGTTATATGTCAAATTTATTTTGTTATCATTATTTGCCGCAGCCGCACATATTGCTCTGAGGTTTTTAGGTGTTCTTATATTATAACCCCGAGATTTGTAACCTTAGAGTCTGCTATTATTGGTTGGCCTTTTATTTGATAATCATACCTTTTTGTTTTGTTTTAACCAACGTGCAAAATTTGACAACATTAAAGGGCATTTACCACTTTTCTGACCAATGCACTATTTTTCTTAAGTCTTCCTCACTCAAGACTATGTTCCCTATTTTGTATCGTCAGCAAATAAGGAGATACAGTTATTCAGACCTACATCAATATTATTTATATACTGTATATGATAAATAAGACCGGACCAATGACCAATCCTTGAGGCACACCGCTGGTAACAGACACCCAATCCAATTCTATACCATTAATAACAACTCTTTGATTTCTGTTTGTATGACAGCTATTAATCCATTGATATGTATAGTATTACCATTTATTCCGAGCATTTCTAACTTGTCTAATACTTCGTTGTGAGGTACCTTGTCAAACGCCTTTCGAAAATCTGGGTAGACTATGTCCATCGCCTTAGTTGAGTCATTATGAGTAATACATTTATTAATAATTCGAGGAGGTTTGTTAGGCACGATTTTCTGGTCCTAAACCCATGCTGGCTGTCTCTTATCGCATCAACTCGCCACCTTTGTGTTTAAACAATATGGAAAAAGTCAAAAGGATAAGATGGCGATATAGTATATTTTATACAAGCGATATTTCCGCCATCTACCCTTCCCTCAGCCCCTGTGAATTACAAAAACACGTACCGTACCTAGAAGGCACATTAATGTAACAATATAATATAATATATTGATTTATTTTGACTAAAAGGGATTTTTTTTATAAGAAGGAGAAGTGGAGGGACTCAAACACCCCCGCCCCTTACCCCTGTACACGTCACTGTAAAGGTTGTTTCACATGAACACTTTTTCCGTCAATTGTCCTTGAGCAAGATTTTTCTATTACTATTTCGGGATTTCTTTGTTTTGTTTTTGCAATGATATTGGCCACTAAACTAAAGGTAGCTGATGGTAGGCGGCTTCATTCTGTAAGACGTACATTTTGAAGTTGCCAGACCAAAATTGTCCGAACAAATTGACGGAAAAATCGCCCGAGCGACACCAGCTTAAACCAACACCTGGTGAGGGTGAGGGGTTGAGAGAGGGAGGGAAGAGGGGGGGGGGGGATGGAGTCGGTGGGAAGAAGAGGAAAGAATGGATGGAGGGAGTATGAAGCAAAGATAGAGGGTAAAGGACCAAAGGAGGAGGTAGGAAAGTGGGAGGAAGAGAGAGGAAGTAGGGAAGGAGATGAGAGGGAGGAAGGAGACAGGTGAAAAAAAGGGAGATGAAGAGGGTAAGGTGGGGAGGAGTAGGGGGAGGGAGAGGAGAATACAGGCAAGTCAGTGGAGGGGAAGGTGAGAAGTAGGAGGAGGGAGAGAAGAGTACAGAATAATGATGAATAATGGGAGGGAATGTTAAGTAAAGAACAGAGAGGGTAGAATAAATATGAGTGGAGAGCGAGGAGGAGGAAGGGAATATAAAGCATTAAGGAAGGAAAGAGGGTATAAAGTCAACATGGTAATCATCAGGGTAATCTAATGGGGTTGGTGTTATTTATCTGTTTATTTATTCATGTATTGATTATTATTTTTGTTCCACCCTTGGCCTCCATCAAGCTATACAAAATACTCCCTAGACCCCACATCGAGATAAATGTGTACATTACCCGGTAGAAAAATGTGCCGGCCAAAGGTTAATTCCTCCTTAATTGCAGGCTCGCTATCGCTCTCCATGACAAAATATACACCTCAATGGCAAATAAGGCCTTACATTTAACAAAGGAATGGGGCGAACGATCTTGAAATTGTCAAAATGATGAGGCGAATATCGAAAACACTAAACATTAATGGGCTTAACATGAGGGAGAAGGGATTCCATAAAAACCAAGCCTCCCCTTAAGCCGTCCTCGTTACTGTGGGCGCTATCGGCTCATTAGCGAGAGTGGGTTGGAAAGGAACAACGCCGATATTTTCATTCAGTTTTTTTATCGGCAACTGAAGCGTATTAAGGGGACATGGGCCGGTTTTCTGGACCACTTCCTCCCTCATGTTTAGCCCCATTAGTTTTTAGATGTTAAGATGTTTGCCCCATTAGTTAGTCGATTTTAAAACCTTTCGTCCTATTTCTTCGTCAATATTTAGACCTTTCGTGCTATTTAGGTGTCGATTTTTTCCCTGGCGAACGATAGTGAGCCTGTAATGTTTCGGCCGGGAAATTTTTCTACCTAAAAATGTACAAATTAATCTAGAAGGGTGATCTAATGGATGTTTTTTTTAAGTTTGATGGAGGTCTAGGGAGGAAACTAGAAAAACAATGGATACATGCAAAAATCGCCCAACAAGTGAACCATCTCCCCTTAAGTCAAGTTTTACAAGAGTTCAGCCAACTATGATATTCTACCTTAACCCCTTCAGTACCAATGACGTAATTTTAACTGTATTCTGGTCATTATTATATGATTTAATTCAGTTTGAAAATTGTCTCCAGCATTTAGCAGGCATCGAACAATCCTACGTAACCCATTATACTACCACCGATCCTTTTTAAACTGCACACAATCGCCCAAATATTGCTAGAATAAATTTTAAAAGACGTCGCCGATAAAAAAAATGGGTTAAGGGGAGATTTGTTCTGGATCCCTTTCTTCCCTGGGTATAGCACCATTAGTTCTTAGATTTTAAGATGGTCGGTCCATTAGTTTGGTGATTTTAAGACCTTTCGTCCCATTTGTTTGTCAATACTAAGCCCTTTCGTGCCACTTAGGTGTTGACTCGCAGAATGGTTGTCAGGATGAAGATGCTCATTTAAAACTTGCCTAAATAATCTCTAGTTAGAATCTGCGTTAAAGGGTACGGGTTTGAGTGCGTGTTATGTAATTGTATATGCCGTAAGGGAGGATGCATTGAATGTGATGGCATGTGGGAAATATTTCCCACAGGCTATCGTGTTTGCGTATTATCCATACGGTACTTTATATAACTTCAGTAATTAATATTGTTGTGAATATTCTCCAATAATTATAATACAATTACATATCAGTTTATGATATTGTATATAGTTCGAAGTATCTAACAAGATACTCGAACGTAATATTTAGAAAGATACAAACCTAAGGAAACGGTATTCATGCCGTAACTGACCAAAAATAATATCACGAATCAGTCCGAAACTTTATATACAATATTACTGGTTCGTGAAATAGTGAACCGTTAACATCTGGATGTTAGCCTGTACACAGAAAAATTTCAGTTCTTACCACGGGATCGTCGGGATCACACGTTTATATAGTGGATAATATTACCAGCTGTAGTGATTAAAAGTGTTCATACGTTAAAGGTGATCGTGGAGGCCTAGGCTACTGCACAATACGGTCCTGGATATTGTGCTGTAGCTACACCAGACAAACACCTCGTTCGCTTTCCAACGATAAGTATCCATTTGACATACCAGCTAGTTAGATAGGTAGGAGAAGGATAACTTTGAGGAAATGGTTACGAGGCATTACCTCTAAAAACATAAATGAGTTTCATAAATAACTTGCGCTGATAACGTCAATCTTAACCACGTGGATTTACTGCTTATACACTTTGCCACAGTAGAAATTATGATTGTCTATAAATTACAGGGATAAAGTACAACCAAATATAAAGCAAATAATACCAACCATTCCTTTCAGATTTACTTGTTTAGTGAAGGAGTCAACCTTGAACCGTAAGGCAATTATGAATTCACACAAAGCCTGTTAATAAACTTGTGTGAAGATTACTATCAATCGAGGGGAGGCTGGCGGTCGTATTAGTAAAATTTCACAACATGGCAAACGGAAGAAAATACAGGTTTCGGAGGCATTCGTGGCGCGCAATGCTTATTTCTGATATTTGTGTTGTTGTTATAGATCAGGCACTTGAAATAATTCCTTCTCTTGTCAAACACAGTATATTTTGTCCCTGGTCAGACAGTTTCACTTGCCTTATATTCATCCCCCATCTAGTTGGGGCGAATTGCTGTTATTGCAACTGTTGTTGGCCATGTGCATGCTGTTGCAGCTGCCGTGCATCAGCCGGGCATAAACACAGTATCTCAAAAGCTCATTGTAACACAATTTGGTTTAATTCTAGTTTCGCTTTCACAGCATACTCATAAATTTCTATGGCTACTTTAGAGTTGTCATATACCACACTTAATTCCTATATATGTCCAAAGCGGCGGAAATGCATTATAAGGAATTATACCTACTGTAAAAAAAAAAAAAAAAAAATCTCCCCATATGCGGCACCATAGCTATCATATAATACTAGGTTAGGTTAGGTAAGGCTAATGTCGTTAATGTAGTTTATTATCATTATATTACGTCTTTTACCCAGCAATTTCTCTGATCTTCATAGTTGGTCGGGAAGCTATGCCTTTACAACGGCGCCTCCCTTTTGTCGCTGTGTACGTGAAACTAGAATTTTACCCAAATTTTCATCTGTATTTGGCTTATGGTATGTTTGTCCCTATAATTTTACAAAGAGCTTGGTCCAAACAGCTTAACACTAGATACCATTTTATGGTTTGATTATTGGTGGTGTATCTCCATAACTGAGCTGATATTCAAAGCAGAACCCTAAATGTGTATTATGCAAACGATAAAGCCATTCCTTAATTTACAGTATTTCCTGGGCTTGACCCTCCCTACTCACTAGCTAGGGGTCGTTCCACCCTAAACAACTTTTGAATAGCATATCACAGAAACCGGGCCACTGTTTCTAGGCAGATTTTACATGGCATACGGTAAACTCGATCCGGGAAGGATGTAGTTACCGGGTGTAGCCTACTACTACCGACATACAACATAAATCATCTATAAATACTTATAATAAAATAAATACTTATAAATCTATAATACTAGGTTAGGTTAGGTTAGGTTGTTTGGTTAGGGTAATGTATTTTTGTATCCAAAGGCAGTCAAAATAGACGGGAACATGATGGTGAGCGACCGCGTAGTGTAAACAAGATGGGCGTTACACCCGGTAACTACATTCTTGCCCTCGATCCGGTCCATATTACCGATCCACAACACAGTAGGTAAACATGTATTTTCAATGGCATGTGAATACTGAATATTCATATTTTTGCAATCTATTCATATATGTTTTAATTTCGAGAAAATAATGTTATACATCATTAGTAAACAAATCTTGGATGTATTCATCTGGAGGGAAAACCCGGAAAAACTCCATTTATTGGTCACCAATTTTCCCATGGATTTTTGTATTTTTCCCTGTTAGTTTTCATCAATATATAGTGTTTAGAAATAATTAGAACCCTCGGCGAAACCGTTTTCCCCATTATACAACGATCTTAAGACACGCCGCCCGATAGTGGGGAGGGCTATGAAGTACAGGGAAAATGAGGGGTTAAATGCGTAAAACGGCGATACATACGTATTCAAGCAAAACTTGGCTCGGGTTTGAAGGTATTTCAAAGGCCTAAAACCCAATATTTCGAAAACCCGAGCCAAGTTTTGGCCAAAGCTGGCTCGGATTTTGCGAGTTTGTAGACAACAAAATGACAGTAACCTCATTTAGAAATTTGGCTCAGGTTTCCCAAAATTGCAAACCCATAAAACCCGAAATTTGGAAAACCCGAGCCAGCTTTTGGCCAAAGCTGGCTCGGATTTTGCGAGTTTGTAAACAAACAAATGACAGTAACCTCATTTAGAAATTTGGCTCAGGTTTCCCAAAAGTGCAAAGCCATAAAACCCGAATTTTGGAAAACCCGAGCCAAGTTTTGGGAAAAGTTGGCTCTGGTTTTGCGAGTTTTAAGAGTAAACAAATTACACTAACCTAATTTCGATTTTTGGCTCATGTTAAGCTATCATAGTGTTTACAAGCCTATACCCCTTTGAAAGGACATTAGCCTAACCTAACAACCTTACCTAACCTATCCTAGTATTATGGGTGGGGGCTGCCGCCCCCACACCCCCGCTATTTGCATCTTTGACCGATTGTTTGTGTATTTGTCTGTGAAAAGGGGGTAATTGTTTAGTGTATGGCCTGCTAAAGAAAATGGATTTTTGAGCACAGACTAAACTAAATGTTCACTACTGTATTTACATAGCTGGTCATTAACCTAACCTAACCTAACCTAACCTAACCTGGGCATCTTGGGGGCTGCTGCCCCCAGACCCCCGCTGGTCTTGGGATGAAAAGTGATAAAAAACACATATCTCTTATCTCATTATTCAAAGTTTTGTATTTGGTTTAATATACACTTCCCAGGTCATTTGAACAGTTCTATTGCTTCTATATATCATATAATACACCATAGAATACGTTTTTAATAACTAGAACAAAAGAGGACTTCGATTAAACAATTACGGAAATACCTTAAAACACGAGCCAAGTTTTGCTTAAATAATTTAGTTTTCGCCGTTTTTAAACCCGCGAAAATATGAAAGCGTAATTGCATACCTTATTGAGATGTGGAGGGAGTAGGTGGGGAAGAGATGCGTCCACGTTTTCGACGAGGAGTTACGACGAGTAGTGGTTTTATTTAAAAACCAATAATGACCGCATCGCCACTGGTCTGCCGGTTCATAATAGTAACATTCGTTTGAGCAGAGTTTGCAGGAAACAGAGGTAGGCAAACAACCATGGTCAGTAAAAACCTTAAGGGCTGCACTATTGTTCCTTGTAGTGTCAATAATCACTGAATGTGGGAGGGGTGAACAACCATTACAAGCGGCGTCCATGACTAAAGTGAGGAGAGACATAAATGAAGGTGTGTATCTGTGATTGGTTCAGTGCAATGATGTAATCAAGGTCAATAAACTCACCTGATAGGTTGCTGGTTGTATGCGTGACGGAATCTATGAGTTTAATGATGTGTCAGAAAAAAACCCCAATAAGAATCCAGAAGTGTCTCGTGACGTATTGCCAAGGAGTTAGGAAATGAAACTCAGTATTTCCAATGAGGATTGGCAGATGGCGTGATAGTATTACAAAAGTTGAAGGATAGAGCTCTCCAGTTCACGAAAAAATGGCGTCGCTGAAAGCCGCGCCGTCTATAAGAGAGTATTGACAACCGTTTTACGGTAGGTAGACATGTTGTTACCGGTTTTTTTAATAGGTTTTGCCGAGGGTTGAAACTAATTTTAATATGATACTTAGAGCATATAGATTCCATATCGGTCTTCAAATATGTCAAAATAATTGGTGACCAATAAATGGAGTTATACTGAAAACCCAAGTTTCCCATGGTTTTCTAGTTAAATCTTGGATTTTTGTATACCGTATATCTTGGATTTTATATAACTCTGTTTTTTGCCCCCTCAACCTATGTTTGTATCCCACGGCAGTTAAAATAGACGGGAACGTGATCACTACATACAAGATTTGTTGATTAAGGATGCATAAAAGTAATTGTCCCGAAATTAACACCTATATATATAGCTTGGACAAAATATGAACAGTCACAATGCCATTGAAAATAGTGTGTTGCGGATCGGTAATATTTACCCTCGGTTCTGCTTTAACCCTATAACGAAGCTAATCTCTAGTCATTGTTCAAGGGTTTGGATCCCCCCTCCCCCTATTAAAGGTTAAACATTCCAAATCACCTATTAACCCTTTGTCTGCCATCGATGTATATATACTGGTTGAACAAAGCCCACGCCAACGACATATATATATTCGTTTGGAACATGCACAATATGTAAATGGTATTTCATCTAAACCAATTTGGCAGTATGTAGGCTTGAGCCACTTTTAACTGGCCTTGCCCGATCCACAGACGAAATCATCAGCTTAGTTTAACCCCGATTCATGGCTCCCTATTTCGCCACTTCTTGTGTCAAAGAGATGAAACGGTGTATACAAAAAAAGTGTAAACGTGTTTGCAAATATACTGTAGTGATGGGGGAATAGCACTAAGTATAAACAAAAATAACACGAAATATATGACTGGTGTAAACAAACATTTAACAATTGTCACCCTACTTACTCATTATAATTTCATGTACTAGTGTAGTCATAGGTCCTGCCACACCTGCCCAGCAGAGAATCGCGAATTGCGTTGGTAACATTGCTACACCTCCCCGCCCCCACTCCTTCCCCACTTTTCCACCCTCTCTCAGCCAAGCCCTCCCTTCCTCTTGCTTTCCTGTTTCACGTTTGCAACCACTGTGACTATAACCAGGGTTATAACTATAACCACGGGATGATAAATATCACGATAACCTCTCTCGCCTTCCTTTTTCTGATGTCTCCCTCTATCATCGTATCTATGTATGTTATGCATGTTTTCCTAATCTTCTTCCTAAAATGAAATAACTTATCGTTAAAGTATCAATAGGTTACATAGTTCATGTTCATGTTTGCCATTATTTAAACTTAGCACAATATAAAGTTGTATGATATATGATTGTATATAATATTATATGGTTATTATCCTTCGTTGCAGTACTAGTTTCTAGTAGAGTTGTAGTAGAGTTATTGAAACCACCATCCACTACCATAAATGGTTTATAGGTAATGAGAAATATTCAAATCAGGAATCAGCCATCGTATATTTAGGAACAGCTTCATCTTGAGATTCAGCATACAATGAGTGCAAGAACGATATTATAAGTATAGTGTGTAGAGTTTATGTTCTATAAGTGTGTTAAATAAAATATATATTCTAGGAAATGTATTGTCTAACTTTTGTTGTGACCACATTGGCACCATGGTAGCTGGATGCTTAAGTCTGTAGGGATCTCTCAATTTACCCTAAAGCTGGGTGACTCTGTAACCATATATAACCGCACCTATCAATGCGAGTTTTCCATGGTAACTTTCGTTCAACGTAACCCTTGAGCTATGTGACTTCAGAATGATGTGTATGGTGTTGCCAGCCTGACACAGGGATTTTTATAAACCAGTGATGACCCCAAACTGACCTCTGCAATAAGAGAGAAGGTACCTTTGCTTGCTAACATACAGGTAATACTATGCTGAAATGTGATATTTAAACCTATAATAATAGAGCAGTATTATATGCCTGTATATATTGCTGGGAGCTGTCTCGTGTGGGCCGCATGGTCTTATGCAGTTTCCCGCGATCTTATGTTCTTATAACGTGTAACATGTATTACTGCCAATATACCTTTACTAAAGTATGATATCACCCTGTTCTTTATAAACCCATACTTGATTTACAGTATGTAATGTATACAGTGTTAGCTATTACTATGTCATAATAGCAGCTGTGCAAGGTCTGTTATCGTGTTGCTCTTGGTATTCATGGTTCTTCTACAATAATATGTTTCAGATCATTTCTACAGTGTACTTATGCTGATCATATGCTTTGAAATATCAAAGGGCTTCGTAGACGATAGTGTTGTCTGTTATATTTATATTTGTGTGGTGTGTTTTGTCTTCCCTATCTACGTAGAGTGTATTGACTATCTATATGTTTGTTTGTCTATTTATCTACATGTCCGTGTATGTACTGTACAGTATGTGTCAATCAGTCTAGTATCAGTCTATAATTATTTTGCTTTTTTTGGATATCTGTCTTCCATGGATAAAAGTGATAAACGTGTCAAAATACCAACTACCAACCATTAAAAACCTCAGACATTAAAAACCTCATATATTCAATACAAACTCTGGGTGTTGCTACTGCCCCGTCGTAGTTATATTTAACGAACTCGAAACCTTTCAGTTTTGTTGCACTTTACATAATCTATACCAAATTATTCGGCCATCTAAATTTCTGGCAATTAGTGTATCTCTCTGTGTGACTGGTGCTTGTCTGCTTCACAATTAAGCTATCTACTGCATATCCTTCCATCTATCAGAATTATAATCCACACCATTTTTTTAAGTATCTACCGGTACCACTAAAAGTTGTTCCACCAAAGTTGTTCGCAGAGCCATTATAACCGTTCAGCTCAACAGATATATTGTATGAACCGTTCTTCTCCTTTTACCACACCAACCATCAACACCATTGGTCAGCTTCACTTGACATCGCCTTATTGACCAATAAACACAAGCAACAGTTCTGTTAGTCTGACATTATTTAATTAGCTCCTATAAAGTCATTGAGATGTCAGGCATAATTCTATATTTACTGCATTTTTAGTACAGATTTGGGTCAAATACCTCGAAATAATGTTATGCAAGTACTGCAATCCATACTGTTCTGAATGTCAGTAAACTGTGCAAATAATGTTCTGCAAGTACTGCAATCCATACTGTTCTGAATGTCAGTAAACTGTGCAAAACAATGAAATTAATGTTCAGTTTGTATTTTTGTAATTACTGGCATTATTATTATGGATACACAATTTCCCTACAGCGTTGGGGAGCAATAAATATAAGTGATGATTGTCGCTGGTTATAGCCAAAGTTGTGAAGGTTATTTACGAGGGGGAGGGATGTATGTGTATAATGTGTACAGAGAGAGAGAGAGAGAGAGAGAGAGAGAAAGATAGCGCATTGGTAAAGATTAACTCAAGAGGTTCCACCATCCCAATCCGTGTGAGTTGTTGTTATTGTTGCAAATAACGATGCCGCAAAAAAATTAATACATATATAAAATAAAATAACAAAATAATATAACGACTCGAGCGTATTTGTGATGTATGACAATATGAATTGTTGCCTCAATATGATTACAACACGTAACCATACATGGAAGTTATACTTGAAGATGTTTCAACAATAGTATGGGTGTAACCTTATCGGCATATAAGAAGGTGTGCCTTTCTCTTAAATGTTCTCTTTATAATTATCGCAAAATCCACAACACTAACAAGACTAAAATCCTCAAAAAATGTAAATGGCGTTACTAGTGAATGCAATAATCAAAATTCATAATATAGTGTTTATAAAATCCACTAATATTTTGTGCTGTACAATAAAGAGCCTGGTAATGATGTTTGATGTAACTTTAAAATACTGCCCAGTAAAATCATTGATGAGCTTTAACGATGTAGGAAGCGAGGTTGTGTTTGGCTGGGGTATAAAAAACGGTGGAAATTAGGGATGGTGAGGAGAAATTACAGGGAAGCTGAAACAGAAGTGAAAAATATCCATGTTCAAATACGTTATAGTGGCTTGGTGGAGAGAGAGAAAAAGAGAGGACTGAATAGTCTTGTTTTTATGTGTGTGTGTGTGTTTGTGTAGGGTTTTTTTCTTCTATATTCCAACTACTCCCTCTCGGGCATAGGCTGATAGCCTTTATACTCTACCGCTGAACACGGTGAGGCCCGTGAGGTCTTGCTCCAGTCTAGAGAGTGAGACATGCGAAGCTTCACGGCTCGAAGCAACTCCATCTCTTATAAGCCGCCTTGCCTCTGCGCTTCACAGTCTCATCCCCCACACTCGGACCCTCACTTTCAGAACGCCACCTATTGAGCAATTAACTCACTAGGCATTGCCCCCCTATAGCATATTTGTTTAATATGGGAATATTCATACAATGCTATTTAATCAGGGAACAATGAGGGTATTTTTAGGCATTTCGATGTGCTGTGGTAATGCACTGATACTCTAGCTACAGCACAAATTCCATCCCAATAATATCTTCCCATTGACATATTGGGATTCGAACCCGGGTCCATTGGATTACCACTCCAGTGGCAAGACCACTCCGCCACACCTCCCCTGTCTGTAAGTGGGTGTTAATTTTGTCTTCTATCATAATACCCAGTAATTAAGTTACTAAAATTACTTGCATATACAAATAATACCAAGTAAGTTGTATTATAGTGCTTCCCATTAATTACATAGTTTATAAGTTTTGATTTCTATTAAGGGGAGGCTGACCTTTGTTTGTCTATTTTTGTTTTCTAAAATGGTATAAAATGCTTCTCTAAACATAGACTATCAAAGGAGGGCATAAAACTCATAGGACATCCCTAACCGCCCCCCCCCCCCCCCTTCCACCACCCCCCAATCAGATATATGTATAGATATTTGGAGATTAGGTTTAAACAAAATCATAGTCTAGCATCCAATATGATCAAAACCATCGTTTTCATTCACTTATCAGAGAAAATGTAGTTATGCGGGTTAGCACGGGTAACTATGGAAGATTTCTTTAGATCCAATTATAATGACACAAATATTTCAGATGTAATTTCCCACAGTACTACTTCAAAGTGAATCAAGTAATTTATATATTGCTCTGCTTCGTTCCCCTTCCATACACTATATGTGGGAGTATACTGGGGTATACTAGCGTGCTCAAAATGGCTGATACTCGGATATTTTGGCTGTCTCGAAATATATAATGTTTAATATTGCCCCCAAAACTTATATATATATATATATATATTTTATTTATATTTTTCAGCACCTTGTCTTATTCAATATATGAAAGAGAGCACGGCAAGTTGTAGGTGATGATTGTAGAATACGCCATAACAAAATTGCGCGAAATTTGAATTAATTTACAGTTTTAGTTTATATAATGCGTAAATTTACGTGTGTGCGCACGCGCACATAGAATGATAAATTTTTCAGCGAGTCTTCGTATTTCCATTGGTATTAAAAGGGTATAATGCCAGAAACACAATCTCTTATACAGGGTGAATGGGGGGGTTAAAGGTCAGCCTCCGTTAAAGCTGAATAGATCAGTGGCGTATGTCAGAGAGCAAAACAAATACCGGGATTTTAATTTAGGTAACTATATATTCACTAATAAACGTCCCCAGCCATCACAACATTTTATTCAGTTATGCCTTACAAACCAAAACAAACCTTTGCATAGTATCTAAGCTCAATAAGTTAAGATAAGATAAGATAACTTTATTGTCAAAGCAGTAAATTACAGTTTGATATTCATTTTGGCATTAGGCTCATCCATATAATGATATACAATTTACAGTAAAATGATTACTTACATCATTTACACATCATACACCACCTGTACGTACTACATATCATTTCAATTGCTCACATATCAATGTTATCGATACACGACAGAGTTGTAGAGTTATATGCTTTTAGGAACAAACACATTGTTAAACCTACTTGTGCGTTGAATAGGGAGTGTTAGCCTCCTTCCTGATCTGAGAAAAATATAGTGGCAGTTCAAAGGGTGGTTTACATCGTTCATGATCTTATCTACCAGTTTCATTACATTGGTATTGTATAATTCATATAGAGATACAGTTTTAGATTGGAGTTTACCTGCAATCTTTACAATTGTCTTCAATTTAGTTTTATTTTTGCATGCTAGTTGACCATACCATATTGAAATTGAAAAAACAAACAAATAGATTATACCACAGACTTAAAGAATAGTGATAATATTTCTTTGTCAAAGGTATATATCTCATTATCCAAAGTATAATATATCATAGCATATTATATAACACTAAGCAAAATATCTATAGTTATATCTATCTACCGACCTATCTATCTATCTTAGTATATTATTTACAGTTAACAACAAAGAATCACAAGTCGTTGAAGTTGTACCGTAACCTTACAGTGTTTGGTCATTAAACAAACAGTACATACTACGAAAGAAGAGAAGAACATACCTATATTTGGCTTATAGGTAATATTCAAGTAAATACTACTTGATACTAACATTTTGCATGCTTATTTTCAGGATGCAGAAATATACACCTGCTGGGAAATATCACAAACATTACATTTGAAAATTAGATAAACCTCAACAGATTAACACTTTTTCAAATTACAATAAAATCCAGTGCAACAACACAAGGCAATAATTGTGGGTATAATAGTTTGTGTTGCATATTACCACCACACTGTGAACCACTTTGGCCTTTTGGTAATATTTAGTTTAAATGGGATAATACCGTGTGACGCCTGCCAGCGTTGGCAGAATCGCCTCCCGGTAGCCACTAGCGCTCGCCAGGGCAATGAAATGGGCTACAGTCTATCTACAATGTTGTACTTTCTTTCTTGTGAATCGTCATGTCACAGGCACTATAGAAGTGGTCTTTATTTTCGCCTGTGACCATGCATTATATTTTATATCATGAGTTGAACATAAGATGCATTGTAGTGTAGTTGAGAGAGAGAGAGAGAGCGAGCGGGCAGCGAGACGGTAGTGAGTATTGCTTTCCCTCCTCCTTCCTCCCTCCCGGAGGAGTCCCTCGCCCGCGTGGCTTTCTCTCGGTTTTGATTGGCTGGCGCCTTCTGCAGGTCTGCTGACTGGTGATGTAGCGGCCTGTGATTGGCTGACCACCATGCCTTTGTGTGATCCTGGGGTCCCGAGGAGCTACTCTCTTCAGAGCTTGCCTGACCAGCATACCCTTAACATATCCCTTGCCACCTGTCCCCCGACTTCTACGTATAGAGCACTTTCTCTCTCTCTCAACTTCTTACCTCTCATTCTTCCTCTCTATTTAATATCATAACTCCCCTTTGGTTCTGCACGATTTCATATATCGGCCATCGTATTATATGCTGAAGCTCTCCGATATTATATGTTTAGTTAGGCATTTTGGAGGGGTTACCATTTTGTCTGTAGAGGTTCGACACACTCACGGTGTCTCCCTACCTATTCCTTGGCTGTCTGCTAGGCTATTTAATGCTAGACTGGGGTAAGGCTACTTGTGTTGTGATTTCCGATGTGTAACAGGTTTTGTTGAACCTGTACAATCGCAACGGAGACGTGGGAAGCCTAGGTGGTCTTTCTGACTGTGTACCTTGTGAGTTTAGCACTGTGTTGCGAGTGAGGGCTTTTGCCTCTGCCACCCAACACTGTGCTAACTCGGTTTGCTTTGACTTTGAGAGGGTCGCCAGGAAAGAAGCAGATACTAGCGATCTGGATCTCTCAAGAGAGCACCCCGTCATTTAACGTAATTTGGCCGCACAGTCTTAAGGACCTCGCTAGGCTACGAGCCGCTTGCTCAGCCATTGTTTCCTAGCCTACGACATCCCACCTAGACTTTATTAGCCTAGCAGACACCCGATTAGAATTATAAACTCTTATGTTATGTATGCAGCATTTTTGTTCACATTGATTGTAAGCCTTGGTTGTTGTTGAGTTGCACAACCCGAGCAGGCTTTTTGATTTGCCTGACGAAGTACTTCTTTTGTTGTTGGAGATAATACTATTGTGCATTTATCGTTATTCCCGTGTCAGTTAACACTGTCTGTCCCTACACTTGTCATATCTTGTTCCTGCTTTATATAATAGTTCAAAATCCGATTCGATCATCTTAACCAGCATCAGACTTTCTTCAGAAGATTCCTGCTCGATGCTTTCGGACTTTCGTTCACTTTCTTTAATATAGGAGTGACAGTTCATTATTGTTTAGAGTAACTTTAAATATACCTTCTTCTAGTTTGCATTAAATCATTGCAGTGATTTAATTAAGATCTCTATCTTTTCCTTGTATACCTTATTAACGTAATTGTATGTTGTTGTGATCAGGCTGTATCAGAGATCATCAGCCTGTAGTAGTAGTGCATTTATACCGAGTTATAGGATACCCCGTTATCGCAGATTTAACTCTGGAGGGTATGGGTGTTTTTTGTGCGCCGGCATTATAAGTTCGAGGGTTGGATCTAGTGTTACCGTTGTGGCTGTGTGCCTTTCTAGTCCAATGATTAAGAGCCCTTGTTTTATACGAGTCCCGGTCGTAGCAACCGTACCTGTATAATATTGCGTTCGTGATCAAACAAAATGTCATCAAACCATTGCACATGATGATGCCTGAGAACAGCCTCCTTTAACATTTCCCAATGAAATGAAACAAACTCGCACATAATTCCTTTGTAATTGATTTAGTAGCAATTCGTGTTGTGTTTTTTTTTTTTTTTTTTTTATATAAATAAATGAGCATGTGAGTGACGACGGTGGTTGTAATTGGCTA
This sequence comes from Paralithodes platypus, assembly GCA_032716605.1. Taxonomy (NCBI): domain Eukaryota; kingdom Metazoa; phylum Arthropoda; class Malacostraca; order Decapoda; family Lithodidae; genus Paralithodes; species Paralithodes platypus. The sequence continues at coordinate 16,236,912 of CM064541.1, forward strand.
TCTGCTTGGTCTGATGAAGGCACTGTCTATTCATGCTGGGAGGAAAGAAGAAAAAACAAGAGCTGTGTTTTAACTTAGAGAGAGGGGGGGGGGGGGGGTGAGTATTTAAAACTGTTAAGTATTTCCATGCTAGTAAGAGGTAAAGTGAGTTCCCTTTCAGGAAATATTACTTGATTCTCTGTACATTTGTTTAATAGAAAGGCTTATTTATGTGTTGTTTGTTATTGCCAAAGATGTAGTGCAGTTGAATCACTGAAGTCTTAAAATAATTTTTATTTCGTCAATGGTGTTACAAATACGAAGCAGTATGGAATAATTATCGTTGCCATGTTTGTCAAAAGTTACATATAACAAATATTTCGAAAAGGCCATGGATCTGGGGTCTGTAGAATAACCTCTTAAAGGTGGGTGTGCATGCTATTATTTTCCTCCACAATCATTACCGGCAGTGTGCACTATAGCTTTAGGTGCAATATTTTATGCTACAATGGCTTAATTATTTATATAATGACCAAAGTAGGATATGGGTGACACTTTTCTGGATTCGGAGTTTAAGCGCTCTGATGACGTATGACCAGCAACACAACAACCTCTTCTGACAGGTGGAAATGGAGGATAGTGACAGTAGTTCCGATTCGTTTGCCAATACTGAGGGTGATAACCGTGATTATGGCGAAGAACCTCAAGTGATGAATATTGGTGGTGTCCAGGCTTATATGTATGAACCTGTAGGACGAGATCCAGCAGCAGGAGAGGAGGGAGAAGCAGCTGTGATTACCGCCCGCCTTGTTTACACTACTCGGAGCCGCGGCGGACGCTAGCGATCATGTCCCCGTCTATTTCGACTGCATTTGGATACAATAATGAAAGCCCGCCCCTCACGCCTCCATGACTTATTGTCATCATCATATACATTGCCAACAGGGTGCAAATAACAGAACAAATCGCCGTAAAAATAGACGGGAACTTAACCGCGGCGATCGACTAATGTAAACATGATGACCGTACGCCTGGTCACTACATATCCTTCCCAACAATGTTTGCGCCACTCACTGTTTTTTTTGTTTTTTTGTTAGCCTAGTTGCAAGTAGTTGAATTTCAGCCAATAAATTTCTTTAGCCTAGTTTAGGCCTATATCCATCGACGCTGACTGTATAATTTGGGCTAGGCTTAAGTTAGCCCATATTATCCACTCTCCTGACTCCTGAAATTGGCAAGCACTTAGGCCTAGACTAGGGCCTACCGGCCTACATGCAAATTTTCCTTAATTTCTGATCTTACTAGCCTAGGCTAATTCTATTTCTGTCACTAAGCTAGTTAGCTAGGCTATCTAAAATATCATAATTCGCTAATGCCCGGTAGCCTACCGTACTTTATGGAAAGATGTAGCCTATGTGACGCCTGCCAGCGTTGGCAGAATCGCTTCCCGGTAGCCACTAGCGCTCGCCAGGGCAGTGAAATGGGCTACAGTCTATCTACAATGTTGTACTTTCTTTCTTGTGAATCGTCATGTCACAGGCAGTATAGAATTGGTCTATATTTTTGCCTGTGACAATGCATTATCTTTTATATCATGAGTTGAACATAAGATGCATTGTAGTGAAGGAGAGAGAGAGAGAGCGAGCGAGCAGGGTGGGTGAGGTGAGTGTTGCTTTTCCTCCTCCTCCCTCCTCCCTCCCGGAGGAGTTGCTCGCCCGCGTGGTCTTTTCTCTCGGTTTTGATTGGCTGGTGGTTCCTGGCGCCTTCTGCAGGCCTGCTGCCTGGTGACGTAGCGGCCTGTGATTGGCTGACCACCATGCCTTTGTGTGTGATCCTGGAGGGGTCCCGAGGAGCTATTCTCTTCAGAGCTTGCTTGAACAGCATACCCTTAACATATCCCTTGCCACCTGTCACCGACTTCTACCTATAGAGCACTTTCTCTCTCTCTCTCAACTTCTTACCTCTCATTCTTCCTCTATATTTAATATCATAACTCCCCTTTGGTTCTGCACGATTTCATATATCGGCCATCGTATTATATGCTGAAGCTCTCAGATATTATATATTTAGTTAGGCATTTTGGAGGGGTTACCATTTTGTCTGTAGAGGTTCGACACACTCACGGTGTCTCCCTGCCTATTCCTTGGCTGTCTGCTGGGCTATTTAATGCTAGACTGGGGTGAGGCCATTGTTGTTGTGATTTCCGATGTGTACTAGGTTTTGTTGAACCTGTACAATCGCAATGGAGACGTGGGAAGCCTAGGTTGTCTTTCTGACTGTGTACCTTGTGAGTTTAGCACTGTGTTGCGAGTGAGGGCTTTTGCCTCTGCCACCCAACACTGCTAGATCGTTTGCTTTGACTTTGAGAGGGTCGCCAGGAGAGAACTAGATACTAGCGATCTGGATCTCTCAAGAGAGCACCCCGTCAATTAACGTAATTTGGCCGCACAGTCTTAAGGACCTCGGTAGGCTACGAGCCGCTTGCTCAGCCATTGTTTCCTAGCCTACGACATCCCAGCTAGACTTTATTAGCCTAGCAGACATCCGTTTAGAATTATAAGCTCTTAGGTTATGTATGCAGCATTCTTCTTCACATTGACGGTAAGCCTTGGTTGTTGTTGAGTTGCACAACCTGAGCAGGTTTTTTGAGTTGCCTGACGAAGGACTTCTTTTGTTGTTGGAGATAATACTAGTGTGCATTTATCGTTATTCCCGTGTCAGTTGACACTGTCTGTCTCTACACTTGTCCTATATTGACCCTGCTTTATATAACAGTTCAAAATCCGATACGATCATCTTACCCCAGCATCAGACTTTCTTCAGAAGATTCCTGCTCGATGCTTTGGGACTTTCGTTCACTTTCTTTAGTATAGGAGTGACAGTTCATTATTGTTTAGAGTAACTTTAAATATACCTTCTTCTAGTTTGCATTAAATCATTGCAGTGATTTAATTAAGATCTCTATCTTTTCCTTGTATACCTTATTAACGTAATTGTATGTTGTTGTGATCAGGCTGTATCAGAGATCATCAGCCTGTAGTAGTAGTGCACTTATACTGAGTTATAGGATACCCCGTTATCGCAGATTTAACTCTGGAGGGTATAGGTGTTTTTTGTGCGCCGGCATTATAAGTTCAGGGGTTGGATCTAGTGTTACCGTTGTGGCTGTGTGCCTTTCTAGTCCAATGATTAAGAGCCCTTGTTTTATATGCGCCCCGGTCGTAACACCTACCCAATGCTGTAGGCTACAGGGAAATTTCCCCACCCCAAAAAACTATAACTCACTTCTTGGACTTGACGCTTCCTTGCAGCTGGTCTCTGCTCTGATGACACTGTAGGAACACTTGTAGCACATGTGTACAGTACCTGCAGGGTAAATTGTGGGTATGGCATCAGCTTTTAGGTATAACCCGCTGAGTGCCAGCTAATTAGTGAAGCTGTGTCAGTGCCAGAGTATTTTGTATTTTTATTTTTTTGGCTAAATCTATCAAGTTGGGTGAGAATGGAAGGATAATGGTAAAAAAAACACTCCCCTTGTCCATTTTCGCCAGAAATCAGGTCCCCTATGGTCGCGAATGTAGCTGAAATGTTTAGAGTAAACACCTTGACTTTTGTGGTATCTGAAAATATAGGTGGGAGGGTGGTTTGGGGGATGGTGGGGGGAAGGTAGAAGGGTAATTGACTCGTGTTACAAATATGAAGCCGATTGGTGAGGTAGTTTCGCCACCACGGATTTTCCTTTTTTTCCTATTCTTCGTACGGATACGCTGGAAGTGGGTGGCGGGAGGGAGGTGGGGATGTGGTGGGAGGAAGACAGATGGGTAGGGGACTTGTCACACAAATATGGAACCGATTGGTTCATTCGTTTCGCCGCCACATATTTTTCCTTTTTTTTCTTTGTGAGGCGACCGATAGTCAGCGAGTGGGTGGGGGAAGGGAGTTGTGTTGGTGGTGGCAAGAAGCCAGAAGGGTAAGGTACATGTGGTAGAAATATGAAAGCCATAGGTGCAGTAAGCATCTAGCCATACCCATACTCCACCCCACTTTATTGTCAAAGCATTCATCACGAAAATGTCCATTGCATATGAAGCTTGTTTTGGGCTTTGCCTCCCACACTCTGGTTCTTTGTATAAACTTCACCCATTTGTTACAATGGTATGGATCACTTGGAAACTTGTGTAGTGCTATGTTTGGTCCAGGGATGTTGCTACACCCGAAAACAGCACACCTATTCACCATTGTTGCTATACTTGCTAATGTTTACTTCCCAAATGTTGGCTGGGCCTACGTCACATCCTCACGTGAGTACTAGTTGCAAGGGGTCGCAATTCAATATCTATTTTTTATTTGTTCTCTAATATTGAAGATTAGTTTTGACAAAGGAGTAGTTAGGTTGATTACTGGAGATCTAAACATCTCTTTAAATACATTATAAATTAATTTTAATTTCGCATGCACACCCACCTTTAACCCTTAACTGGCGGCGCGCAACATATGTCGAGTGAAAGAAATTTGGACTATGTGGCGGTTCACAACTTATGTTGTGTGCCATTTTCAGCACGTAATGTTGCTGAGAGAGAGAGATAAGTGGTGGCAGGAGAGTAGCAAGCGTATGACTGCTCCAGACTGGCACACCTGAGTAAATCTCGCCTTATGATTAGCTAATGGGCTTACTCATTCAAATATTATTTATATTATTAATTATTATTATTATTATTATTATTATTATTATTATTATTATTTGCATAATTTTTTAAATTTGTATTGTTATTATTTGTATTAGTATTAGTATTAGTATTATTACACGTACAGTCACTCATAAAAATTTGTGGACCCCATCTGTTTATAATTATGAAAGTATATCTATGGAAACAAAAATATTTATACAATTTTCTATACATCAGCAACAAAACTATACACATTATTTGTTGAAAAACAAGTTCCATCCAATATCAATCCAGATATCTATATTTGAATAATGCAAATCATAGGGAGCCCACAAAGTATTAGAAGTGACTGTACAAGCATGCATAACGCTAGTCTCCTCATACACTAACATGATGGCGTCAAAATTTACGATAATCATCAGTACCTTGTCTCCGGTTCCGCTAAGAGAGATGGAGTACAAGTGTTGTAAGGGTTTATATTTAATCTACTTCGTTTCAAGATTTCCCAAGATAGCAAAATATAGATGACCTTGCGAGAAGACAGTTAGGCACCGCAATAGTTTAAACCACGAAATATAATAAAGATATATAGTGTACACTTATTATTTGTCCCTGTTAATTAATTCGAAGATGGCTTCATTATGAAAATTGCGAGCCAAAACAAAGACAGCAATGCCCAGGAAGGGATGTAATGAAAGTGTGCAGAGTCCAAATAAAGTCTAATTTATTGCAGTCCTCCCTCCCTTTCTTAAACACAGGCTGACTACTAATGTCTGGCCTCTGGAACGGTTTGCTTGAAATTTATGAGTATCTCTAATTGCCAAAAGCCCTAACGGATTGAGGCTCTCAATTGCTGGAAATGGGTCAATTACAGGAGGCTCCTTATAATTACAGAGAAGCCAAATTTCACTCTCATGATTCCATTGGATTTCCACACAGGTGACATTACAGTGTTTACTAAAAGGAGTATTACACAAGAGGTAGTATCAGCGACTTTTTTCCGGCAACGAGTTTTTAAGGGGGAAGTGTTTACTTATTGGTCGATTGTATTTGTATTTATTATTATTTAGTATTATTTATTTTTATTTGTTTAGCTTCCTCCCTAGACCTTCATCAAGCTTAGAAAATCATCCCCAAGATCCCCCTTTTGGATAACTTAAATTTAATAAACTCCTACTGCCAGGTGACGAAGGCCTTATGGCACTGAATTTAAAACAGAACGGATCAGAAGAAACAACTCAAATATCGTTGAAAAGGCCCTCTTCTGGATAAATTTGTAAATTTTTTGGTAAAAATTGTGTTCTGGCCAAAGGCCGATTCCTTCAAAATGACCGTCGCTATCGCTCGCCAGGAAGAAATTGACACCTAAATGGCACGAAAGGTCTTAATATTGACACATAAATAGGTTGACAGGTCTTCAAATCGACAAACTAATGGGCCGAATATCTTTAAACCTAAAAACTAACGGGGCTAAACATGAGGGAGAAAGGAGACCAGAGAAAACAACCATCTCCCCTTTAAGGCATTGGTATCTGATTCTAAGCTGATGGCAGATGTATGTAGGTGATTGACTTATCCAAATGTTTACCTCGTAAGCTGCCCAATCGGTGTTGATGATACAAGTTGAGATAATATGAACGCGCGTGGTACCGGCCTAACCCTTTGAAGATTATGACTCATTTTTTGCATTTTTTCTGGCTATCATTACACGATTGTTGACAGTTTACGAAGGATCTGTGGGAATTCTATGGACAAATACTATCTCATTTAGCCCTCTGACTTCCTTATACCCTTCCTAAGCTGAATAAAGTTGTCTAATAATAGCAAGAAAGTATAAAAGAAATGCTGATAGGATCTAAAATGGGTTAATATTTATGCATAAATAAAAGCATTGAAGATTGGAAAAGGTATCAAATAGGATCAAGGAATGAAAAGGGTGGTTGTAAATCCTTACTAAAGTTATCCTTTCATGTCAAAAGATAAAAAGATATCTAATGAAATATAATTAAATATAATCAAGAAGAAGAATGTACATACACGAAGATATTTATACATCAGTATTTATTTGGTGTGCATCTGTTTACTACGACAATTGATTAAAATATGCTTTGTATGAATGAGTAATATGTTACTTTAACACTCAACGAGCGGCCTAGGCGGTAACTTCTACTACCTGCCAAGCGGGTGGTTTTACCCTAAACAAGCTTATTTCCGTGCTCTTTTTCATGCATAAACAAGAGCCAGAGCGTAATACAATAATGTATCCCTGAAAGGGCGATAATTGAGCTTTCCAATGACACCAGAACCATCCTTCTACGACCACGCGTTCTCTTGCAACGATCGTGCAACCGAAGGGCAAAATCGCTAAAATACGGTAATTTCCTTACATAATTCCCTGTGTAGCGAGTTAGTTAGTGAGTGTGGATGTGTTTGGAGGGGACGTCAGTTGCCGCGCGGGACCCGTGCCGAACGGTCAGAGCCGACCTATGCTCCTCCCACCGCTCGTCTCTCTCTCGGAGCCGATAATGTGCTCAAAATTGCATGCGACTATAGCCGGGTCCTGCCACATAGTCCTTGGTTATCTTGTCCGACTATAGCCGGGCGCCGCTCTTTAGGGGTTAAGCCTATATGAAAGTTATTATGATGCCGTCTGTTTTGCATATCTCCACAAACCAGGTGTTATCTGTGTACAAGAGGTTTTCATCACACAACTCTAACACAAAAACGTGATATAGCCTACTCTTGTTCATAAAATGCGTGTATACAAGTTAGAAGGAGCATTATGTACCATATCGGTCAATGATTGGAAGGTAATATACTTTTATAATCTTGTTTTATGTATTTAATGAAAAGTTATAAGTTATACGATAGAACTACGAGTTCTGCTCTTGGGCTTGACTGTAACTTATTTGCTCTCCTGGTGCAATCTTTTTATAGGTGAATTCCAGGGGTGAAACCTATTTAAACTACAATGTCCATTGGGATCTGCTTGGCTTTAGGGGTATTATACTGAAGACCCGTCACGGATATCAATGGCGGGAACACTCTCAATGGAAAATGGGTGAATCTGTGGTCTTTTGTTATGTGAGAAACTCTAATAAATTGTATGCAAGTGTATAGCTCAACATTTGGCTTCACCACAGCCTGGTCAAGGGGCCGCGATATATATGATATATATATTGAACAGAAAACTATGCTTTCATTAAGAAATATGCATCCGAAATTAGCCTCCCTTAAACTTAGCCCAGGCTAAACGCTCAAAAACACTGCCTGTATTATTAATGTGGGAGAGATGGGATTATTTCTTGATGTGCACCACATCTTCAGGACCTTATTCGATCTTTTGCAGAGCTTGAGTATTGAATTCAAAGGTTTCAATGAAGAAAAACAGACTTGACAGTCCCAGCGTGTGTGCAATGTTTACAACCTGCCTTTCCACATTCTATGTCACGAAAATCATCTGTAAATCTCCCAACTGAGGGCCGAGGATGCCAACGACGTTTTAAATTAGTAATTTTGTCTGGCGTTTAATGGAACTATATCGATATCTCCCATATACATATTAGAGTATATTCATGACAGGTTATGACCCTGCATTAAACTTAGTTTTTTCTTTCACTCCTGGAGTTCACCTTTAAGGGAAGATGATTATTTTTGTCTGGCCCCCCCCTTCTCACTCACGCCTGCCTTCATTAGTTTTCAGATTTGTTAACGTTCGGCCCATTAATGTAGCGTTACTTAGACCTTATGCCCCATTTCGTGCAATTTAGATGTCACTTATTTCTGGTGAACGATAGCGAGCCTGTAATATAGGAGGAACCGCAACATTTTTATACCAAAACATTTACACATTTATCTAGAAGGGGGATTTTGGGGATGTTTTTTAAGCTTGATGGAAGTCCAAGAAGGAAATTAATAATACATAAACAAATATTTAAATCGACCAATAAAAAACCTGTCCCCCCTAGAATAATCGAAGGGAATCTTTTAAAGTTCATATTTTCCAAATGTTCAATTGCATTTTATCTTGGAGGATTGAGCTCAGCGTACCAAGCATGCAGTTGAAACTACTTTCTGCAAACAAGCCTAATTCCAGTACTAGACAAAGGCGACACATTCCTGGAGGCAAGGAGAATTATTTTTATTTTAGAGACTGCAAGCCTTGGTATTGAACAGATTCCCTACTTTGATCTTGGAGAGAAACCACAGGAGCCTTTATCTATTAGGAGTCTAGGATTATTTTGGGAAGTGATAAGTAGTCAAATGGGTATCGAGGAATCATCAAGGACCAAATTGTATTTTTTCCTAATGCATTCTTTGTATAAACATGCATTCAAAAACAATATTGTTAATCCAAATGCTTTGTCAATTGTTGGAATAGTATTTTCTTATTGTGGTAGTTAGTCTCACAGCCCACTAGCAATAGTTAGCTATTCTATTTCTATAATGTTGCAATTGGAAGGTGCTCATCACCCACTCACAGTGTTACCCTGTCAACAAATGTACCTCTGTATAGAGTGACAATAAAAAACAGTTACCCTGGCAACTGTTTGATTTCACTGGGTGGTAACTACATTAACCCATGCTGTCCCAGCGCCTATATCCTAATCTATCAGTACAAAAGGTTAACAATAATTTCAACGACTGATGTCAACCATCACTTATACTGGAGCCTTGTTATCTACCAATATCAAGCTGGAGCCGCTAACATGACTTGACGGCATTACTGATAAGTGTTGGGTACACAGCACATGTCTCCCCTCAGTTTACGTGGTAGAAGCATGTTGTCTCGCCACGGATGATAAATTTTGGCCAGAATGGCTTGTACTAAGGGGTACATAAATAATTGTAAAATGCTCTGTTATAGTATTGGTTAAGAACATGTACAGGCATACTTCATAAAGTCTAAACAGCGGCCTTACAAAGGTTCACTGTTAACCGCACTGTCCATAAATATATTCTAGAGATAGTACGGTGCTGCTAGCGCTGCGGGAATCAAACAACCGCTATACAGAGTGTAACATGATTGTATGACAATAACTTACACAAGTGATAATTTTTTTAACTTTGAGCATAATTTCTTCTATAACCATAAGGTCTCTGAGACCCCAAAACAGAACCCAGCATTCGAGCAATTAAGGTTAAAAGTGTGGCGAGGAGGGTGACAGTGGTAGGACGAGTTGGTTGCCAGTTATGTATTGTTTTGTTTCATAGGTTATTACTGCCAGTATTATAATTACACCCACAGGTCATTTTATGAAGACACATTATTATAAAGCATGATTTCCTTACTACCAAAATTATATAGACAAGTTTGAATGAGATCAACGTAGAGTTACCAAAATTCTATCTAGATTCTAGTCTAAAGAACAAACCATACGAGGAGTGCCTTAGAGAATCAAATTGAGTTCCTCTAACCCAGTGCATATTAAGAGGCGACTTAATTCAAGTGTTTAAAATAATTACAGGCATTGACAATATGAACTGTTATAAGTATGTCACTATCGACCAATCAAATTATACCCTGGGAAACGGTTGCAACATTATTGGTAAATCTTTTAACTCGCACAAGCCTAAGAATATTTTCATCAGTCGAGTTGTCAACTTGCCGAATGGGCTTCCCCGAGATGTTATAGACTGCAGCACAGTTGATTATTTTGAACTTCACCTAGACTATCACCTTGCCTTAAATCCACGACTGACTGCATTTGTACATGAATAACTGTTGTTTTGTGTTTCCCCTCAGAATCATCAAGGATTATTGAGTATATAAATAACTAAAATGTTACCCTCAGATACACGAAAGATTAGTTATAACTGTGTTATGTTACTAACCCAACTGTCCCCTAATATCATCTCCTAATCCTTCACAATAGTCCCAGGGCAGTACTTCCCTTTCCAATTATCCCTTGCCAATTATAAACCACTGTTTGGACACTTGAGCTTCAGTGTTTTAGTGGGCAAACAGCCATGAGGGGTTGCTAGACCTCTTGTTTCGTGATTCCCTGTGTACTCCTTGGTATGCAAAAAATCTGTCTTGCTCTCGGGTTCCTAACTTCGACTCTTCTGAATTCTCAACTTTCTGGCTTATGCGCTCTTGTCACGCTTGCACTATATATACTGTATATCTATGCTGTTTATCTCTTCCCTAATGCTACTGTCTATCCAACATTCTTTGACTATCTTACTTCTATAGTGAAACACATTCTATCCATCTCTCCTCTCTCTTAAATTTCTATCTTGGGCGATTTCATTGCTCACCACCACCAATAGCTTTCCTCTCATTTCACTGACCAACCTGGTGAACAAGCCTACATATTTTCTATCCTAAATGACGTATAATTAGTTCAACACCCTACCCATATCCTGGACAGCCTTGGAGAGTAGCCCAACATCCTTGACTTTTTTCTAACCTCTAACTCTTCAGCTTACACTGTATATCTTCTCCCTCCGTTAGGCTCCTCCGAGAAGGGAGTAGGGTTCTCATAAGAGGCTCCAGTCCTTGTTTTTGTTTTTATGTGAGTGAGGGAGACAAAAAGCAGAACTGCCTGTAGCGAGTGCCTCCCCCAGAGTTGAAAGAGTGACAGGGCCAAATTCAAGGAACGTTCGAGCCAAAATGCCTGAAATGCAAAAAACACAAGGAGCTTGAAGCAATTTAAGTCATAGGAGGAGGGAAAGACTGATTCTGGGAGAAAGTTCCAAAGCTCAGCTGTTTAAAAGAAGAAAGATTGAAAGTAAAATTTCACTCTAGGGTTGAAGAGATGCACAGAGTAAGGGTGGGATTGTATTGCAAGACGGGTACCACGTACCCTACGTAGAGGAGGTGGGATACACTGGGAGAACTCTGAGGATCACTGATTATTGTAGTAGCGATAGAATAACGAGAGAGAGTTTGCAGAGAGTTGATGAGTGGGCAGGAATTAATTATACGAAAGGCTTCCTTTCTACTTTGTCTAGAAGTGCGGTGTGAGAGGGTCCTCCCCACACATGTGAAGAATACTCAATACAAGGATGCACTGTGCCCCTCTACAGAGCAAGAAGATGTGCAGGGGTAAAGAACCCCATAAGGCGGTTGAGCACACCCAACTTCTGAGAGGCTGCCTTCGCAAGACTGGTAATATGGTCCTTCCAAGTCAGCGCAGAAGAAAAAGAGACACCAAGAATATTGAGAGATGATGAAGGATTGATTTTTGTATTGTTGAAGAATAAGGGATAGTCCTCTATGAGCTCCGAATGGGTAGATAGAAGGAGAAATTCGGTTTTGGAAGCATTAATGGCAACAAGGTTTTCTCTGCCCCAATTGGAAATAGTGGTTAGATCAGAAGATAAGTGTTGCATGACTTCATTACGTTTGTTTTTGAGGGATTGCTGGCTGGGGCGTTCTGGAAAACATATTGAGTAGTGTAAGGAAGAGTTGTCTGCGTATGAATGGATGAGACTGGAGGTGCAGTTGAGAAGATAATTTTTGAAAATTAGAAAGATAATAGGAGATAAGACAGAGGAACACCGGAATAGATAGGATGAGGAAGTGAACGATAGCCATCCACAACCGCAGCTATGGAATGGCCAGAAAGGAAACTGGAGATAAAGGCACAGATAGAGGGATAGAAACCGAAGGAGAGTAGTTTAGAAATTAAAGAGTTGTGCTAGACTCTATCGAAGGCCTCTGATATGCATAACGCAATAGAAAATGTCTCACTGAAGTTCCAAAAGGAGCATGACCAGGAGTTAGTAATATATGAAAGAAGATCACCAGTATAATGACCCCTAAGGAGGCCATATTGACGAACTGAGAGTAGATTATGAGAAGATAAATGTTTAAGAAATTTTGAAGTAAAGATAGCTTCAAAAACTTTAGATATGCAAGAAAGTATAGCAAACTGAACGATAGTTGGAGGGTTGAGAGCGGTCACCCTTCTTTGGGACAGGTTAAATGAGAGCAAACTTTCAGCAAGAAGGGAAGACATTAGAGGAGAGACAGAGACGGATGAGTTTGCCTAGGCAGTGAGTCAACACGGAAGCACAGTATTTTTAGTACAATAGGAGGAACACCATCTGGACCGTGCGCCTTCTTAGTATTAAGCCCAGAGAAGGTAGAAAGTACATCTTTAGAAGGGAATATGATGTTAGGCATAAGTAGGAGAGAGGGAGGTTGAGGGGGAGGAATAGCACCAGAATCATCCAAGGTGGAGTTTCTAGCGAAAGTTTGAGCGAACAGTTCAGCTTTGTCAGAGGAAGAACTGGTAGTTGTGCCGTCCGATTGGAATATGGGCGGGAAAGACGAAGAAGAAAAATTGATGGAGAGGGGTTTTTGCTAGATGCCAGAAAGCTTGGGAAAAGCTAGGGTTGGATAGTTCAGGGCATTTGTTATTGATGAAAGTGTATTTGTCGAGTCGAAGAACAGATTTGGCTTGATTCCGAGCAGAAACATAAGACGTATGAGATTCTTGATTTTGAATGTGTCGGTACCGTTTGAATGCTTCCTCTTTATTGCAGACAACAGCAGAACAAGCGTGAGTACACTAAGATTTTGTTTACATTAATCTGAGAGAAAGAAAATGGAATGTATGCCTCCATGCCCGATAGGATAACCTCGGTAATGCATTCAGCTCTCTCAGAGGATCCCCGGCCACAGAAGCAAATATAATTCCACAGGAAGTCAGAGAAGTACTGCATTCAGCGCCAAAGTGCCATAAGCACCGCCGGCTGGGAGGATTGAGTGGCCATATTGGAGAGATAGGATAGGTGACAGAGATTAGTTTATGGTCGGAAACCCAAGGGAGATAATATATCAACAGTATAAACAAAAGGGTTATAAGTTAAAAACATGTCTAGAATGTTGGGACGATCTCCGAAGCGATTCGAGATATGGGTGGGTTGATGAACCAACTTCTCTAGGTCATTTAGGATAGAAAAAATGTATGCTTGCTCACCAGGTTGGTCAGTGGAATGAGAGGAGAGCCATTGGTAGTAGTGAATGTTGAAATCTCCTAAGATGGACATTTCTGAGTAAGGAGAGACAGACAGGATGTGTTCCACTTTAGAGCTTATGAAGTCAACTAATTTGGGGAAGTTAGTGGAGTTGGGGAAAAGACGACAGCACAGAAATATTTAAAACGGGAGTGACAGGATAGTTTGAACCATAAAGTTGAGAGTTCAGACGAGTCTAAGTCGGGAACACAAGGGAGTTTGTTATGTACAACTTCTGCCTTTAGCTTAGAAGCTAGGATGTAGATAGTAGGAGGGTACTGAGCAGGGTTTGCTGTCAGTAGTCCAAGACAACTGAGTTTCGGTGAAAAAGAGAATATCAGGGTTGGCAGAGGAGAGTAGAAGTTAGAGGAAAGGCCACGAATGTTGCAAAAGTCGATAGTGAGATTGTCAGATCGCGGTCCAAGACGTTTTGGTGGGTCATTGGGTTGAGGGGGTATTTAATCCCCCCCCCCCCCTCCCCCTCCCACCGGGGGGAGGACTCCGAGGCTGGGTCGTGTTGTGTCATCATTTTGATTTAATTGTTTTTGTTGTAAATTTGGTGTATTGGAAAGAAGCATAGTGTGCTTGTGTGGTGTAATATTAAAGTGAGTGTTTTGTGAAAGCTAGCTAGATTACTCTCAATGAAAGTGAGGCACAACAAAAATCAGTAAGAGAGGCCAAGCAAATGAAACAAGAGTTCCGCGACTCCTTATCACATGCTTATAGCCTCTCCTGGGTTTAGCCCTGTCCGATTGGTGCTTACAATCTCCCCCTTAGTACATATATACATCCATAATAACACATACGCACGTAAATGCAGAGAGAGAGAGAGAGAACCGGTAGTCATGTTTGTCCCGTGTCTGGAATATTCTAACAGGTAAAGGGTCAACTTTATATACAACAGGAAAACAAGAGAGGGTGAGAGAAAGAGAGAGAGTTGAAAATGGCCTGATACAAGTTCAAACATACTAAACATTCCTTGGAATACGCTGACACTTGCTCTTGTCGTTGTCAGGTATATGTAAATGACGTCAGCTGAGTTAAATGTCGAAGACAAAGAAAACGCATGGAAACACGAGGCCAGGAACAAGCAGACATTTTACATTAAGCCGAATACAAATGTCAAAATCTCGCGAAGTATGATATGACGTATGCACAAAGTTGGCGTTCCCAGCAGAGTAGAGGGGAAGGGTGTGAGAGAAGATGATGGGAGGAAGAAAGGGGAAGAGAGAGTGAGAGGAGAGGAAGAATAATATAGATAACAAGATGGGAGGAAGGGTGAACAGAGAGTGGGAGGAGAATAATAACAATAGGGAGTGTTGAAATAACTTTAACAAGTTGACAGAATGAATATACAAAACATATGAGGAGGAGCACTTAATTGAGAACGTTTCGCAGATACCTTCTTCAGGTCAGTGTCACTTGAGTGACCTAAAGAAGTTATCTGCGAAACGTTCTCAATAAAATGCTTCTCCTCATATGGTGTTTATATTCAGTAATAGGGAGGACAAGATGGGAGGAAGAAAGGGCCAAGAGAGAGTGGGGGGAGAGGAAGAATAATAGGGAGAACAAGATGTTAGGAAAAGAGCACGAAGGGTGATGGTAGAGAACGAATGGCGAAAGAGAAGAACGAAAAGTGGAATAAGATAAATAAGAAAGGAGGGGTAAAGGGAGGTGTTAGCGAAGTTGATGCAATAATAATTACATATACAATATAGTAAGCATAATCGGAAGAGCCATACATGAAAAAGGTAGATTCGAACCCGGTTCTTTCTAAATGGTCATGAGCATGCAACCTACTGTAGTTCAAAATAAAAATAAATATTGTAAAATGTGTTCAACAATGTATTGGAAGAGCCGCCGAATTACTTCATTATGTGTGTTTTTAAAATGTAATATTATTTATGTATTTATATATTTATCTATCTATTTATATGTCTTTTGGAGTTGTAAGTGTAAAACTGTGTGCAGTATTCTTCGCATGTGTGGGGGGGTTCCACCCATACCACACGGGTGAATTCAAACGCATTTCATCTCATCACTTCTTCTTACAATTTTTCTCTACATGCCGCAATGTTGCATCTTCCTCACTTTTCTATCGCTATTACAATAAGCAGTGTTCTTCAGAGATTTCTCAGTGTATACATTACCTCCTTCCTTATAGATAATGGGGGGGCCCCCACCCCCATTACAACACATTCCCCCTGTATTCTGTCCAACTCTCTGACCCAAGGGTGAATCGATTTTCCCGGTCTTTTCTCTACTCATCAAGTTAGCTTTGTATCTCTCTCCCTCAATCTGCCTTTCCCTCTTCAGCATTGTTATTACTTAAGCTGCTTCATGTTTGCGTGTCCAGACATTTTGTTTCTAGCAGAACTTTAATTTAACTTTGTATCACTCTTTCAACTTGCGGGCGAGGGGGGGGGGGGGGGGTGCACTTGTTACAGACAGCTTTGCATTTTGTTCCCTACGTACACCTAAATAATAATGCTCATAGGCTATCATATATGCAGTTTTTGGAAAACATATTTGTTTTGATTAGCGTATCACTAATATTTTATTAAATAACAATAATTACATATTATGAACTGCGTTCACCACATCCTTGGGATAAATTACTAAGTCCCTCTCTTAATTATTTACCAGTGACATTATTTCAGTAAAGTTATAATCGTCAACTATGAGCCAATACTCCTGACACAGATGTTGCAGCTACGTATTCTACATTCTACATTTTCAAATTTAGCAAAGGTGTGACATGTTTCATCCGGTTATTAATAATAAAGTAAAGCTAAATTCAATATCTCCTTTCAATTCAAAGCAATATTTCAGACATGCAATAGCGCGTCTGCTTCTGAGAGCCTGTGGTAATGGTATGGGCATGGAGAAGGAGATGCTTTCTGGCGACCGTGTTCAGCAAAATGGTCAACTAAGTGGGTAGGATAATTAAGAAGGCAAAGAATGAGAAGACAAATAGGATAAGACCTTCAATAATATGGTGTTAATTAATATATAATTCATGTATCTTAATAAGTGGTTTTCCTCTTATAACGAAACAAATATTTCGTACGTAGTAAAAAAGACAATACTTCTGAATGGTGGGGTCAATATATATTTATCCTTGCTAACTTTAGCAGGTTTCATTATGCTTAGGTAGCCCATAATCAACTTCAAAATCGTGTATCATGATATAATGCTAACTTTGTTTTGACTAGCATTAAATAGTTATGTCTAGGTTTAACGAAGTGCTTTCGTAATCAAGAGAATACAGCCCACTTCAATTGACTTTCCACCGGTACCTTCCATACGCTCTTTCAAGGCTGACTTTAATCGTGAAAAGATAGCCAGAATATGAGCCATCGTACTGCAACAGTTAAGAATATACGAAAGAAAAAACTGACGGGTTACGCTTATGGGTGAAGGAACTGATATCATAAGGGACAGTTTGGTCTATAAATGTTAAAACATTGCGCTGGGTGAGATGATAATACGGGTAAAATGCTATAGTTACATTGATGAAGTGTAAACAAACACCTTATCATTGGATGGCTATGGTTTATTGTTTAAATACATTATGTTTCAATAAGATTTCCATGATGAGGGTGCACAAATATAAGTGTTTTTATAATTAGGTTACATGGATACAGTGGAGTTGATACGTTTAACTAAGGAGGAGTCTATAAGAGTTAACCAAATAACTGAGCGTCGTTAAGGGAGCCCACCTCGATTTGTTTTCTCTCTCTCCCTCTCTCTTTGGTTTCTATCCATTCTGCCCCATTCAGCCTACTGTTTTAAGACATTTACCTCCATCCAGATGTCAATATTTTCCTGGCGAGTGGTAGCGAGCCAGCATATATATATATTTTTGTTTTGACAGAAAGCTAAATTTGTAAATTTTTCGATAGTAAAAAGGTCTTCGGCGAAGCCGGATCTCTCCATACAATGATGGCTCGCTATCGCTCGCCAGGAAGAAATCGACACCTGGATGAGGATAAACGTCTTAACACAGTTGGCTGAATGGGGCCGAATGGATACAAGCCAGGGAAAGAGAAAAAAGGAGAGAAAGATAAAAAAAAACCGGTGACCCCCTTAACTATTAACTATTAACTGTGTGGTGATGGGCTGGTCTATCAGAGTGAGAACTGAGCGATCTCTGCCATACCCATAGCTTACTCTGACTGTTCCTTTTACTTATATATTTTCTAGATCTCAAGTGACGGCGTCTCTTGCGTGGATTGACCTCCTAATCTACCCAGATTGGAAGCCAAAGCGTCACATCTTTCCTTTGTCCCTCAACTTTCTCTTCATAATTGCTAAGGGGCACAGGGCCCTGGGTGGGGCTTTGGTTTCCCGGGCGTTTCCGCACCTTCCTCAGCTCCCCGCCATGGAGTGGCTTCGGTCACCCAGACTTTATTGTGGTCGGCAGGGAGGGTTCTGTGGGGGCGCTCGGTTATGGCCTTGGCCTTGCTCGGGGCCTTGGGGCTGTTCGGCCAGGCAGCTTGGGGAAAAACAACAACAACAACTATTAACTGTTCACAGAACACTAGACTCCAAAGTGCACAATAGTAAACAATAGGTCGTGAACGTTTAAATGTTCATTGTGTATGCAGTACAAGTATCGAAGGTGATTTATGAATTAGAGTGTGCAATAATTATAAAGTAATGTATACCACGAATACATTTTTTTCCATTGTTTGTATATGCAAAAGGACAAACATTAAAGATTATCAAATTATTATCAGTCATTTAATATACGCATTACGTTTTCACTCAATCGATCCAACCATCTAATTAATTTGCATAATACATAAACAACGGGCTAATTTGCTTCGGTAATAATATACCAATTGACCGACACGTAATACACTATAAGAAGATTATAACTACATATGTCACGATTTTTCAGTACAATTTACTACCTTGCAAAAGCGCCTGGGAACTGTAGGTGCCTTCCAGTACATAGATGAAACAAACAAAGATGCTTTATATTCGAAGGGTTAGAAGAAAGACAACTAGGCAAGATACCTGACCTCATCTTGTGTTCTTCTAATTTACGTTTTTTTCTACTCTTTCTCTCTCTCTTCGTCTCATTATTCAAACAATGTTGTAGAAACATTACAAGGGGTCTTCCATTACAGGCTAGAAATTTGCCTGTTTGACTTGCAGCTCTACCCATACCACTAATAACCCATTACATTCCTACACAGATGACTCAGCATTGCACAGTTCCTTCATATTTAGCAGTTGTTTCATGCAGGCTGATAGTATAAATTCCAAAAACAATACTGCAATATTGTCTGAACCTGGACCTTTTTATAAATTAACGAATAGGGACCAAACAACCAAGAATACAAAGTATATTACATTTTCGAATAGACAGAATTTTTATGACTCCCACATCATTATCTATGATGTATATATTCCCACTTCCTATAGTATTGACATCCTCGGTGTAACATTGAATGCTAACCTAAGCTGGACACATTATGTTAGATTCATTGGTAAAAATTTATTCAAAACATAAGACTTTTGTACAATTTCTTCACTGACGAGAAGTTGACTATACAATAGCATTCAAAAGGCATGTGATTTATCAGATGGAATAATGTTCACCTCTGTGGAATGGATATGGAGTGGTTGCTTTATTATAGTTTGACAAAATTCAAAATTCTATTAATCAATAACCCTGTATTCATATAAAGAGGTGTTGCATCCTGTACAGTATTATACAGATCAAATGTTCTGAAAAACTTGCCGCCTCGATTGTGCCTCCTCTCCACATCTGTCGCCGCAGTACTAGGGTACTTGGGCACGCTCACTCTCTCCTCCACAGTGTAGAACTTCCGCTTATCAAAATTAGTATATCCCCAGACCTACTACTCTCTGGAATTCACTACATGGAGTGGCTTTCCACACACTTTAAAATATACAACCGTTTACATCTAGTTGTTCCAAGCATTTTTAGTTTTGTGAATATTGACAACACTAAGTGTTGGCGGCTAGCTTAATCTGGTGGGTGGTTGTGCAGTGCCTGGATAGCACCGACCTCGTGCTGTGAAGTGACTGCTGCCATGGAAGCCTCTACCCTGTTAGTGCTGGTACCTGCTTTGGGAAACACGGTGAGGAGGTCAACCTCCTGTGGTGTGCATAAATTATACATACTGTATCTAAATAACCATAATAATAATATATATTCGTTTAGCCATGTTCTTTACCATGCTATATCCTCCTAGAATGCATACAAAATTACTTCATTTAATGGGTTCACCATTGTATATATTAAATTTCTTAATATATAATTGCAACCAAACTATGGCTACTAAAAACGTTGACTTATCTCCTGTTCTTGACAATCATTAGTCACTAGTCCTTCAGCCCGTATTTGCTGTTTGTCAAGGAGTGCTAGTCTAATGTGTGCGAGGGCTTGACATCCAGGTAAGGGGAGCATATGCAAGGTGAGCACGTAATGGGGCTTGTAGAGTCTAGAAAGTCCTGATAAGCATCTAGATGTTTTAATGGTCGTAGAACCATCACTTTGAGAGATGGTCTATGTTCAACCTCTATGATGGGCTTCTTGTTGGAGAGATGCTTATACAAATGTACCCCCAGTATGTTGATGGTGGTACTTACACATGAATAATCATTAACAAAATTAAATTGGCCTTGAAGTGAACACATGTGATAATATGATCTTGAAATGATCATAGCTTCATTATTGTCAACACCAATATGCACATCCCCGTCCGTCTGTGGAAGGTTAGGTCCTTCTATGATATGATGCGGGAAAAGTTTGCAAAGTTTTTTAAGTCGTTCAAGGAAGTAGTCATCAACAAGTCTCTGGTACTGTACTGGGGGAACCTTCACTTCCGGCAGTACATCCCATCGAAGAGACATTGTTTCGGGATCAAACTGTTCATGCTGTGAGATTGCAAAGGGTTATGTCGTTGCAGATCCTGTAAAAGGGTTTGGAGGGGGAGTGGTACAGTCGAAGATTTATTGGTATATCGATAATTACTACATGTCCCCCAACCTTACCAAGTACCTGCAAACAAAGAAAACCCAGACATCTGGCACAGTACAGGAGTGGTAGAAGAACAAGCGCAAATTTTCGAAGAAGACCCACAAGTACATACAGTACTTAGAGAATTAAATCTATTTCCTTTAACCCACCGCAGATTAAGAGGCGACTTAATTCAAGTGTTCAAAATCATCAAAGGTATCGACAATATGAACTGTAGTAAGTACTTCACTATCGACCAATCTAATTACACGCGGGGAAACGGTTGCAAAATTATTGGTAAATCTTTTAACTCACACAAATCTAAGAATTTTTTCTTCTATCGAGTTGTCAACTTGTGGAATGGGCTTCCCCGAGATATTATAGACTGCAGCACCGTTGATTCTTTTAAACTTTGCCTAGACAAACATCTTACATCAGACCCGTGACTGACAGCGTTTGTAAATAAATAACTTTATTCTATTCCCCCCATCAGATTTATCAAGGATTATTGCGTATATACAGTATATTAATAAGACGTTACTCTCTTTTTCCCAGATATACAAAAGATCACTTATAACTGTGTTATGTTACTAACCCATCTCTCCCCTACTAACTTCCTAATCCTGCCACGGACATTAGTTCCAGCAGTAGTTCCCTTTCCAATTTTCCCTTACCCACTCTAAACCACTATTTGGACACTTGATCCTCAGTGTTTTGGAGGAAAAGCAGCCTAGAGGGGTCACTAGACCTGTTGTTGCTTGATTTTCTTTGTACTCCTAAGTATTCACCCAGCAACACAAGTCAATGCTAACCATTCACTGGCACGACCAGCGGAAGGTGAATATGATTCCATCCATCCACAAGGGCCAGCTCTTGGACAGCGACAAAGTCGACCACAAGATGAGGGACAGGGTTATGAAGCCGGATGCCATCATGGACTACAACCTGAACCTGTGGCTTTCCGACATGCAGGTTGGCTTCATAGACTGCTTGCGGACCTTCTGCAGGTGGTACAAGAAGATCTTCCTTTGCATGATGGACGTGTCCGTACTTAATGCCTACAACATCTACCAAATTCTAAACCCCACAACTCCCAGGAAATACAAGAACTTGCGTCTGTTCCAGAAACATGTAATGTTTTATTTACTGGCAGCACAAATACCCAACACAAGAACACCAAGAGCTCAACCACAAGCAGGAGCAGGTGTTTCAGACCGCACACACTGTGCTGAGTACCAGAAGAAACACAGACTTAACTTCCTTCCTCTAGTGTCTGGCACCAATCGCAATAGCCGAAAAAGGTGCCATGTGTGATACAATACTGTCAATGGGCCCACACAATGCACCAAAACAACCTATGAGTGCCTTGAATGCAAATTGCCACTATGTACTGCTCATTGCTTTGTTGAGTACCATATGCACACACACTTTTGAAGTGCCAAGTGATACAAATATAATAGCAGGTGAAAGTGACACTCACATAAATAAATAATAAAGCCTAATAGTGACATACTGAATATAAGTGGATGTGACACCTAAAATCATGTACCACACACCTATAAATGCCAGTGATAATGACTAATATGAAGTGATACCAAATAAATAATAGCATTTTGATTAATGAAAGTGACAAAATTAAGTAATAATATGATGATATTAAATTGTAATAACATACTAGTAAGTGCAAATGACATCAACACATGTGCACCGTACACCCATAAATGCCACACTTTAAAAGTGCTAATGTAATAAATAACAACATATTATTCAATGAAAAAGATCTGTAATAATGCATACCATGTAATAATAACATGAAAATAATAGATCTATCTATATATCTATCCATCCATTGCGTGATGCCGTGATGTCGTGATCCCTGAAGGAGTGGCCACGAACGAAACGCTCCCATGCTGTTCCCAGTCAGTCGACGCACCTCCTCCCAACCAGCACCGCCTTCATTCATATACTTCTTTATTCCATCCTTCCACCTCTCTCTCGGTTTACATCTCCCTCTCTGTCCTTCCACCTCGCTCTCGTACACCCTCCTAGTCATCCTCTCTTTTCCTATACGTTCCATATGGCCGAACCATCTCAAGGTGTTCCTTTTCACACTTTCCAGCACATCTACCTCCACACCACACCTCCCTCTTACTTTCTCATTCGTCTGTCTATCCCTCCATGTAACTTTGCATGCACTTCTCAAGTAACTCATTTCCACCTTTCTCACTCTTGGTCTGAGTCCCTCCACCAACGTCCAAGCTTCACTTTCCGTAAGTCAATGTCGGGATTACCACACTGTCATGCAAGGACGTTTTCACTTCCATGCTGACCACCCTATTTCTTGTTACTGCTTTCAGCATTCCCACAACCCTCTTCCCCTGTTGCACCCTCTCCTGCACTTCTTCATCCATACTCCCATCTATACTCAGCACACTGCCCAAATACTTAAAAGAACTGACGATCTCCATAGCCTCACCATTCAACTTCACCTAACACTCTGTGGCTTACTCCCCTTTCGAAGACCATAACCTTGCTCTTCCCCGCATTCACCTTCCGATTCCGTTTTTCGCACAATGTTCCAAATATATTTACCAGACCCTGCAACTCCCATTCATTATCGCTCATCAGAACTGTATCATCAACAAACAGCAGTATAGGTAGCTTCCACTCGTTTCCCTCCCTTATCAGCGATACACCAACATCCACTGCTCTTCCTTGTCTCCATCCATATATACATTAAACAACCACGGGATCATCACACATCCCAGTTTCAACCAAACATTCAGATCAATGAACTCGCTCTGCTCGCTCACCTTTGCACCCTCATACTTGCTCTTCGCTGCTTTCAGCAACTTGCCATCTACTCCATATATTCTAAGTACTTTCTACATACCTTCTCTATCCACTCTGTCATATGCCTTCTCCAAGTCCATAAAGGCAACATACAGCTTTAGTTGCTTCTCCAGATATTTCTCCACTACACATTTCAGTTTAAAAATCTGATCTACACATCCTCTTCCTTTCCTAAACCCACGCTGCTTGTCACCTATCCATTTCTCCATTCTCGCTCTCACTCCCTACTTTACAGCTTCCCTACTACGCTTAGAAGACATATTCCTCAGTGGTTACCGCACACTCATCTTTCCCTTTTACCCTTATAATTAGGGAAGGTGTGGCGGAGTGGTCTTGCCACTGAACTGGTAATCCAATGGACCCGGGTTCGAATCCCAATATGTCAATGGGAAGATATTATTGGGATGGAATTTGTGCTGTACCAAGTATCAGTGCATTACCACAGCACACCGAAATGCCAAAACAATACCCTCATTGTTCCCTGATTAAATAGCATTGTATGAATATTCCCATATTCAAAAATATGCTACAGGGGGGCAATGCCTAGTGAGTAATTGCTCAATAAATGGCGTTCTGAGAGTAAGGGTCCGAGTGTGGGGAATGAGACTGTGAAGCGCAGTGGCGAGGCGGCTTCAGAGATGGGATTGCTTCGAGCCGTGAAGCTTCGCATGTCTCACTCCCTAGACTGGAGCAAGACCTCACGGGCCTCACCGTGTTCAGCGGTAGAGTGTAAAGGCTATCAGCCTATGCCCGAGAGGAAGTAGTTGGAATATAGAAAAACAAAAAAATATAGGGGGATTATTATGCCAGTTTTCCAGTCATCAGGTGCACTCACCTTCTCCCATGCTAGTTTACACATTTTCCATACCCATTCGATCACTATCTCACCACCATACCTCAGCATTTTTCCACACACTCCATCTATTCCTGGTGCTTTCCCCAACTTCACTCTTTTCATTGCTTCACACACTTCTGACTTCTTGATCATCACCTCCTCCTCCATTACTTCTCTTCTTCTCCCTCCCATACCCCATTCAACTACGTTTGCTGGCGCTTCATTCCTTACATTCAGCAATTCGTTGAATTACACCCTCCATCTTTCGACTCTCTCTTGCTTCTCGGCTAGCACTCGCCCATTTTTATCATTCACACACTTAGTACCTTCCCTAACTTTCTTGACTTCTTTCCAGAACAGTTTCTTACACTCCCTCCATTTTACACTCAGATCCCTTCTAAATTCCTCATCTGCTCTTCTCTTACTTTCCTTCACTACTCTCTTCACCACTCTCTTTTTCTCCAAGTACCTCACTTTTTTCTGTCTCTCCAAATCTTCATTCCCTCCAGTACCCAACCACTCTTTGTACGCTTTCTTCTTGTTTTCAACATCTATTTTTACCTCTTCCGTCCACCATGCTGTACCCTTCACTCCCCTCCCTTTTCTCCTTACTCAACACACCTCCTCACATGCTGCACAGATCTCTTCCTTAAACACTTTGCTCACCTCCTCCACTTCCTCCATACCTTCCAGGTCAAATCTACCTAGTCGTCTTTCTACTGTTCTCCTGAACTCTTCCTTGATCTCCTCCTCCTGCAACCTCTCCACTCGCCATTCCACCTTCCTCTCGCCTCCCTCCAGTTCTCCTCACCCACTTCTTTTGTATCCTAATTTTAGCTACTACTACATAATGGTCAGACAGACCGCCCCCAATACCTCTATACACACTAGCATCCAGCACATATTTCTTCATTCGTTCATCCACACATATATAATCAATCAGTGCCTTTCGTTCCACCACTGTCTTATCCTTCTTCTTATTCCACACCACTTTCCATGTGTACCTGTGTATCATTCTGTGTCGGAAGGTGTTGGCTATCCACACCTCCTCCCCACACATACGCCCACAAGTGCACCACCTTTCCCATTCACCTCTGACGGTACACGCCACCCTTCCACCACTCCATCAACTTTCTTATCACCCAACTTCCCATTCATATCCCCAATCAGAAATATTCTTTCGCTGTTGCCAAACTTATCCAGGCACGCCTCCAGATTCACCCAGAACTCCTCTGTCTCTCATACAGTTTTATCCTCGATCGGAGCATAGACACACACAACCACCCATGTTTGTATTCCTACTTTCATTCTCACCCACACAATCCTTGAGCCCACAGACCCATAGTGTCTTAAACGCTCCTTCCATTTGTTACTTACAAATAAACATGCACCTTCTTTCGCTCCCTCACTCACTCCAGCAAACACACCCAGCACACTCTCACATCTGTACCCCTCCATTTGGTCTCAGTCATTCCGCATACATCCAGCCTGGCATTCACTAACACTTCCAGGACTTCTCTCATGCCATTGATAATATATAAAAAAAAACAAAAACGTAACATCAACTCTCAGAGAAATTGCCACTGACGCGACGAGTGACTTAGTGTGTACTAGCTGGTGCCGAGTTGACCTTTCTACATACTTCCATTGCTTAGCTATGAAGGTGCAAAGATAGAGTAATATCGCCATAAGGCCCGAGTCAAGGGTTATTGGAGTGTACGAGTCCTGCCAATGCGGAGGTTTTAATGAATGTAATTCATAAATTATATTATAACTCATCAATAAAAGCTGCACATACTGTATAATAAGGTATGTTAACTTACATTGCATGACATTTATCAACATTTTCATATAATTCATATTTTTTCATCAACCAACTTTTCTTCTAAACTCAATTAATGAAATCAACAAATACATGTGGCACTCCAAGGACTCGAACCTAGGATACTCACACCGAAATTCCGCGCATTTATGCATTACGCTATCAAGACAGTTAAAGAATTCTGCACAAGTCCCCGATTTATTATGCAGTTTCGAATCCTGCATATTAATCTGAGCATGTACAAGTTGGCCAACTTAGTCCTGCGACAAAATGTAGTGGTGTGTGGAGGTGTGCGGCATTTCATTAGCAGTAAACAACGTAGTTTTATGAATGAATCCCTCAAACCGAAAGACGTATGAAAGGAGGGACATGATTGGTCGAGGTGAGGAATATCGTGAAGTTCAATTTTCTTTCATATTTGCATTATTGCAGGCTTAGTATAATTTCCAGAAAGACGTTGCGTATTAGGGAAAATTAAATACAGATGTTTATATTTATCATCAATACATAACTATACATAAATATATAAATATACATCACAGGCAAGTGAGTGTGGTGGTGGCAGGAGGGTGAAAGTTCGAATCAGTTCAATCGAGACGGTGCGGCGGGACTTCACAACTAATACATGCATGGTTGTATTCAAGATGCCTGTATACTGATTACAATCATTTAGCTTAACTCGTTTGTAGAAAGTAAAATGTTTAGTAATATTTTATTGTACAGACTTATTACCAATAGTATCGAGATCTGAACTTATGCCTGAATGATATTTTGAATTTACACTGTCTGAAATATCTTAATTACCGTCTTAAGCTTTACTTTTATAAACATTGCAAATAACCTGTAACAAAAGCTCCCTGGTAGAGTAAGGATGTTTCCTCTGTAGATGAGAGGTCCTTCTTAACCTATGCAATAGGATGACACCAATAGCAATTAGCAATCCTAGCAATTACCAGAAGATTGTAATAAATATCTAATGGATTGCCACCTTAACTAATTCGCTATACCGTACTTGTTAGTCTTTTGTAAAGGCCCATATATTGCAATATTTTTACCGAACCCAAAATGAGCCCCTCTCGTCCTTCCACACACCCATGGTTGTGGAGGTAGTGGTGGTGGTGGTGGTGTGGGCGAGTGCGGGGGTAAACTAGCACATTGTTGAGTGACTGGTTGCTACTTGTAGGTAATCAGGGGAGGTGTGGCAGAGTGGTCTTGCCACTGGACTGGTAATCCAATGAACCCGGGTTCGAATCCCAATATGTCAATGGGAAGATATTATTGGGATGGAATTTGTGCTGTACCTAGTTTCAGTGCATTACCACAGCACACCGAAATGCCAAAAAAATACCCTCATTGTTCCCTGTTAAAAAGCATTGTATGAATATTCCCATATTCAAAATATGTTACAGAGGGGCAATGCCTAGTGAGTTAATTGCTCAACAGGTGGCATTCTGAGAGTGAGGGTCCGAGTGTGGGGGATGAGACTGTGAAGCGCAGAGGCGAAACGGCTTCAGAGATGGAGTTGCTTCGAGCCAGGGTGCTTCGCATGTCTCACTCCCTAGACTGGAACAAGACCTCACGGGCCTCACCGTGTTCAGCGATGTAGTGTAAAGGCTCTCAGCCTATGCCCGAGAGGGAGTAGTTGGAATATAGAAAAAAAGAAAACAAAATTGGCACCATTGCATTACATAATATAATAACAATATTATACTATATAGAATTGCAGGGATTTACAGTTTATATATTATTCTTACCAAACAGGGAGTATACTGCACTCCGGTACTCATTTGGTGACAACAGGACAGGTTTCAATCAAACTCACAAACAACAGCATTCATTGAATCGGACTACCAAACAACAATGTGATCAGCTTATAGTGAAGAATTAAGGATAGGATCATAACATAGTATGGAGCAGCATAACTTCAGATAAGAGGGAACAAAATACATTATGCCACTTCTAGGTCAAAAGAAATACTTTTACTACATAGAATTTCCTAACACACAGCAAACATAGACATTCTATTCATTCCTTGTTTATTTGTATATTGTTAATAGATAAATATGAATCCTTTTAAAATTGTCCGTTAACTTTTGACTATTACAGGCCCTTCCTAAGCTTAATACAATACAGTAAAGTAACTGGAACAATAACAAAGTGATTATCATCTTGAAGAGGGTTATTGAGTATTATAATAATAATAAGGAGAGGGAGAAGTGGATTTTGGAAACGTGATAGGTAGAAAGTCTGGAGTAGATGAGGGAGTCCGTGGGAAAGAGGGAGTGGCTATTATTGTGAAGGAGGAGTTGAGAGAGTTTATAAAAGAGTGTAAAGAGGTTTCATCAAGGCTAATGTGGGTGTGAAGGCAGTTTAAGGGTGAAAGGTGGGTTTTTGTAAGTGCTTATGGGCCAGGAAGTGAAAGGAAGTTAGACGAGGTGGAGGGTTTTTGGGAGGATTTGAGAGATTGTTTACAAGGGTTTGATGCAAATGAAAATGTTATAGTTTTAGGGGATCTAAATGCTAGGGTAGGAAATGAGCCTGTTGAGGGAGTCATCGGTAGTTTTGGTGTGGATGGTGTAATTGAGAGTGGAGAAAGACTGAAACATTTATGTGGAGAGTGCAGATTGAGTGTTGGAAATACGTTCTTCAAAAAAAGGCGCATACACAAGTACACATGGCATAGACATGTGAGGGGAGAGATTGTAGAGAGGGCTTTGATGGATTATGTGCTGGTGACAAGGGAAAGATTGTGTAGACTGCTGGATGTGAATGTGATGAGAGGTGAGGCGGAGGGTATGTCGGATCATTACCTGGTGGAGGGAAAGCTAAGAGTTAGGAGTTACAGGAGAATGAGAGACAAGCGTGAAGTAAGAGAGGTAATAACAGTTAGTGAGTTAGAGAAGAGTGCAAAAGAGAGGGAGTACAAGGAAATATTAAATGAAAAGTGGATGGAAGTGAGAGAGATGGAAGAGAGAACTAGAGGTTGATTGGCAACAGTTTAAGGAAGGAGTGAAAGCAAGTGCAGAGGTAGTGTGCGGTAAAAGGAAAGTAGGAGGCAGAGGTATCAGGAAGGGAAACGAGTGGTGGAATGATACGGCGAGAAAGGTAGTTGTGGAGAAGAGACAGTGTTTTGAGAGGGTTTTACAGGATGGTAGTGTTGAGGTATGGGAGAAGTACAAGGAGAAAAGGAGAGAGGCAAAACGGAAAATTAGAGAAGCGAAAAAAGATGCAAACGAAAGGTGGGGTCAAAGGTTAATTGTATCTCATTCTCCTGTAACTCCTAACTCTTAGCTTTCCCTCCACCAGGTAATGATCCGACATACCCTCCGCCTCACCTCTCATCACATTCACATCCAGCAGTCTACACAATCTTTCCCTTGTCACCAGCACATAATCCATCAAAGCCCTCTCTACAATATCTCCCCTCACATGTCTATGCCATGTGTACTTGTGTAAACGCCTTTTTTTGAAGAACGTATTTCCAACACTCAATCTGCACTCTCCACATACATTTTTCAGTCTTTCTCCACTCTCAATTACACCATCCACACCAAAACTACCGATGCCTCCCTCAACAGGCTCATTTCCTACCCTAGCATTTAGGTCCCCTAAAACTATAACATTTTAATTTGCATCAAACCCTTGTAAACAATATCTCAAATCCTCCCAAAAACCCTCCACCTCGTCTAACTTCCTTTCACTTCCTGGCCCATAAGCACTTACAAAAACCCACCTTTCACCCTTAACACCTTACGAGCGGCCTATGCGGTTTATTTATATGTACCGCCCAGCGGGGTGTTTTTAGCCAAAATAGGGCTGTTTACGTGATCATTTTCATGCCTAAATAAGACCCAGAACGTAAAACAAGTACCTATCCCTGAAAGGGCATAAACAGAGCTTTCGAATGACACCATAACGATCCTTTTATGATGGCTAGTTTTCTTGCAATAACCATGCAACGCGAGTGCAAAAAGCATGTAATTCGGTACTTTCCCCATATAATTCAGTATGTAGCGAGTGAGAGAGGGAGGAGGGAGCTGAGATTCGTGTCAGTAGGTTCGCCGCGGTGGTCTGGAGCAGTCATACGCTCGCTAGTCTCCTGCCACCACTTGTCTCTCTCTCTCAGCAACATTACGTGCTGAAATTGCCACTCGACCTATGTCGAGCGCCGCCACATAGTCCAGCTTTATTTAACTCGACTTATGTGGTGAGCCGCTAATTAAGGGTTAAACCGTATTCGCACCCACATTTGCCTTGATGAAACCTCTTTAATCCTTTTAAAATTGTCCGTTAACTTCTGACTATTACAGGCCCTTCCTAAGCTTAAGACAATACAGTAAAGCAACTGGAACAATAACAAAGTGATTATCATCTTGAAGAGGGTTATTGAGTATTATAATAATAAGGAGAGGGAGAAGTGGATTTTGGAAACGTGATAGGTAGAAAGTCTGGAGTAGATGAGGGAGTCCGTGGGAAAGAGGGAGTGGCTATTATTGTGAAGGAGGAGTTGAGAGAGTTTATAAAAGAGTGTAAAGAGGTTTCATCAAGGCTAATGTGGGTGTGAATGCGGTTAAGGGTGAAAGGTGGGTTTTTGTAAGTGCTTATGGGCCAGGAAGTGAAAGAAAGTTAGACGAGGTGGAGGGTTTTTGGGAGGATTTGAGAGATTGTTTACAAGGGTTTGATGCAAATGAAAATGTTATAGTTTTATGGGATCTAAATGCTAGGGTAGGAAATGAGCCTGTTGAGGGAGTCATCGGTAGTTATGGTGTGGATGGTGTAATTGATAGTGGAGAAAGACTGAAAAATTTATGTGGAGAGTGCAGATTGAGTGTTGGAAATACGTTCTTCAAAAAAAGGCGTATACACAAGTACACATGGCATAGACATGTGAGGGGAGAGATTGTAGAGAGGGCTTTGATGGATTATGTGCTGGTGACAAGGGAAAAATTGTGTAGACTGCTGGATGTGAATGTGATGAGAGATGAGGTGAGGTATGTCGGATCATTACCTGGTGGAGGGAAAGCTAAGAGTTAGGAGTTACAGGAGAATGAGAGACAAGCGTGAAGTAAGAGAGGTAATAAAAGTTAGTGAGTTAGAGAAGAGTGCAAAAGAGAGGGAGTACAAGGAAATATTAAATGAAAAGTGGATGGAAGTGAGAGAGATGGAAGAGAGAGAAGTAGAGGTTGAATGGCAACAGTTTAAGGAAGGAGTGAAAGTAAGTGCAGAGGTAGTGTGCGGTAAAAGGAAAGTAGGAGGCAGAGGTATCAGGAAAGGAAACGAGTGGTGGAATGATACAGTGAGAAAGGTAGTTGAGGAGAAGAGACAGTGTTTTGAGAGGGTTTTACAGGATGGTAGTGTTGAGGTATGGGATAAATACAAGGAGAAAAGGAGAGAGACAAAACGGAAAATTAGAGAAGCGAAAAAAGATGCAAACGAAAGGTGGGGTCAAAGGTTAAGTGAGAATTTTGAAGAACGAAAGAAGATGTTCTGGAAGGAGGTAAATAAAGTAAGGAAAGGAGAACAAAAGACGGAAGAGTCAGTGAAAGATGCAAATGGAGAATTACTAGTGGAACCAGTTGAAGTGAGGAAAAGATATGCCGAGTATTTTGAATCTTTGTTAAATGCAAGAGATGGAAGAGAAGCAGTGATTGAAGCAGTGGTGGATGGAGATAGGTTACCCAGGCCACCCAGGTGGCATGGAATGAATAAAAGGATTGAGGAATATGAGGTGAAAGAAGCAGTGAAACAAATGAGAGTGGGAAAAGCAGAAGGTTTGGATGGTATTGTTGTGGAGTGTATAAAGAAGGGTGGATATGTGATAATAGATTGGTTGGTGAGACTTTTCAATGTGTGTTTTGCTGTGTCAATGGTACCAATAGACTGGAAGAGTGCATGTATTGTGCCGTTATACAAGGGGAATGGAGATCAGCAGGAGTGTTCAAGTTATAGAGGTATTAGTTTATTGTCAGTGGTTGGAAAGCTGTATGGCAGCGTGTTGATAGATAGGATAATAAAGTGTACGGAAGTTGCAATAGGAGAAGAACAGTGCGGTTTTAGGAGGGGAAGAGGGTGCGTGGATCAGATGTTTGCAGTAAGACAGTTATGTGAGAAGTATTTAGAGAAGCATAAGGAGATATTTTGGGCTTTTATGGATTTGGAAACAGCGTATGATCGTGTGGATCGTGAAGCAATGTGGAAGGTATTAAGGATTTATGAAATTGGAGGAAATTTGGTAGAAGCAGTTAAGAATTTTTAAGAGGGGAGCAGAAAATGTGTTAGAGTAGGAAATGGTGAGTTGAGTGAATGGTTTGAGGTAAAGGTAGGCTTGTGACAGGGTTGCGTAATGTCACCATGGCTGTTTATTATGGTTATGGATGGTGTGGTGAGAGAGGTGAAAAGGAGAACTATGGGAAGAGGACTGGGTTTAGTAGGAAAGAATGGTAGAGATTGGGAGTTGAATCAGTTGCTGTTCGCTGATGACACAGCATTGGTGGTGGATTCTGAGGAGACACTGCAGCGGGTAGTCAAAGAGTTTGGTGTGGTTTGTGGAAGGAGAAAACTGAAAGTGAACGTCAATAAAAGTAAAGTAATGGTGTGTAATAGGGGAGATCATAGGGTGAATCTAGATGTGAGGCTGGATGGGGAAATATTGGAACAAGTAGAGTGTTTTAAATATCTAGGAGGAACGATAAGCAGGAGTGGAGGTATGGAAATGGAGGTAAAACAGAGAGTGTGTGAAGGAAGGAAGGTTTTCGGAGCAATGGGAAGTATGTGGAAGACGAGAAATCTCGGAATGAAAGTAAAAAGTGCACTGTATCAAGGAAATGTTGTGCCAACAGTGATGTATGGGGCTGAGACATGGGCTCTGAAGAAAAAGGAGAAAATAAAGCTGGATGTGATGGAGATGAGCTGCTTGAGGAGTATGTGTGGAGCTACTCGTAGAGACTGTTTGAGGAATGAAGAGATACATAGGAGAGTGGGGCAGCAGAAACATTTGTCAGCCAGAGTGGACAGAAGGGTGCTGAGCTGGTATGGTCATGTTGAACGAATGGGAGAAGAAAGGCTTACAAAGAGAATATGTGAGTCAGATACAAGGGGAGATAGAAGACCCCCATTGAGATGGAGAGACTGTGTAAGAAAAGCTTTGGATGATAGAGGAATGATTATAGATCAGGCAGGGGAAGTGGTGGTGGACAGGAGTGAATGGAGAATGCTTGTGAATAGTTGAGTGAACACGTAGTCATTTGGGGGAAGGGGTCGGGCGCAGTTGGACTAGATAATAGTCCATCAGGCGCCTGGCCCGTGGAGACTATTAATATGAAGGGTGCGCCTGGAATTGTGGTGGGCAGGCTTGTGGCTTTGGATCCGCTGCATGTCTGCCTACCGAGATCGGAGCCTCTCCGGGTGGTCAGGGGCCAGGGGAGTTCTGGAGCGACCTTGGTGAACCTCGTCTCTGGGTCTTCTCCTGGGTGACCTAGATGTGTGTGAATTTGTGTTTTTATCTGTGCTTGTTCGTTGTTTCTGTTGTTTTTTGTGTTTTCCCTGTTCTTGCTCTGTCTTGAATCAGCCACCCCCAAGAAAGAAAAAAAAAACAATAATAAAATAGAATAAAATAGAAAATAATAAAAATCGGAAAAATGGGGATTGGGCCTGAGCATATAGATAGAATAGACATATAATACTCGTGTTAAGAGAGATCCTTTTGAAAGTAAATGTCATTTTGCTGGCGATAACTGGGAACACATCAATGTAGATATAGTTTGCAAGAGTTAAGATCTTAATAAACAGTGGCCGATAATCAGGAAATGCGTATTACTGGAGGGGTTATCCTATGATGCATTACGTTACTTTGAGCACACATATCAAGTGATTATATCGGTAAACGTTTTAAGATTCCTCGTGTTAATTATCTCCCTCTCTCTCTCGAATGGCATAGAAAACTCCTTGTCGCTGATTAACAGATTAATATCAAAAGGTCAGCGTCAATCCGACCACTAACATGACTTAAATCACCGTATTAAGAGTTCTGTACATAATTACCTCTACCTGCTACATTAGCGTTTTTAAACCATAGCAGCATGTATTATTATTATTCAATAAAAAACCCTTTGGTAAAATGGGGATCAATGATTCAATGTGCATGCTTATATCATTCACAATACCTATTCATAATTATTAACAATACTAGCTCCCCAAACATACAATAGCTGTTGGCAAATTTAGAATACCTTCTTCCAACCCTAGCTCATCCATGCTCCACCTTTACACCCCCAGGATTCCAGAGAATGGAAGGGGAAAACATATCCTTGATAAAAACCATTCAGTATAGGGATGCAACTAGCGCGGTTTTATTACGGTGATGATAATATTGGTGTGTTATGCTTGTATTATTTGGGTATAATTAAAAAAAATAAACAAAATAAGTCTATATGCATGTTCTGTAGTATGTTACACATTATATATGACATATAAACATGCAACACGTTTAATATTAAATGTCGTCTCGGTTTCATCCCTACAAAGGATAACTTATTTAGTCGAACTTATAAAGTGTAACCCTTCTACGGTTAATCAGACGACAATAATTTTATTTTGTTCATGCAACTACAACATTTCCATACTCAACTTCCGAAGGACCTCTAGGAATTAAAAGATTCATAACAATATTAGTTAACTATTTAACTGGCTGGCTAGTCCTAATATTAATTGCGAGACTGTATCATCTTTCAATATTAGTTTGGAAAAATCACGCAATCATTCCCCAATCAACTTCGCACCATTGCTCAATATGTGAAGTAAAATCAACTGAGGTACTTCTACGTCTTCGTTTGCTTAATAATTAGCAGCCTTTCTGTTGTTGTTTTGAGAGAGAGAGAGAGAGAGAGAGAGAGAGAGAGAGAGAGAGAGAGAGAGAGAGAGAGAGAGAGAGAGAGAGAGAGAGAGAGAGAGAGAGAGAGAGAGAGAGAGAGAGAGAGAGAGAGAGAGAGAGAGAGAGAGAGAGAGAGATGCTACATTGAAAACATAAAACAAGTGGGATCTGGTATCATAAGTTATCTTATGTTCAATATCACCTTATAGGAATATAGAGAAAAGCTTAACAGAATAACCTCTCGACTAAATCACACTTTCTTATTAGGCCTATCAATGTATAAATACCTAATTACTCTCTTACAGCCTATTTCTATATATATATATATATATATATAACAAGCGTTGATTCACAGGTTTTATCTCACAATAATAAGGGGTAAATAAAGCTGGTTATGTGTGTAACTTTATTGATGGCTTTAAATAATAGTTTAGGTGACTTTTAGTGGGTTATGGTTGGAGTCTGAATAAGGTTATAACTATATGTGAGTTATATGAACTTATGGTAAAAGGGGTTTGATTTAAGTCTCTGGGTGATGATAGCAAGTGTAACGGTAAGTGCCTTAGATGATGTGAAGTAGGCAGTGTCTGATCGTAGCCAAGGTGTGAGAGGGAGAGCTTAATGCTGGGGTCACACATTCCCGTATATTGCTCCCGACAGCTCCCGTCAGGCGTAATCGACAAATTTGTGTTCTGTCGGGCGTAGTCCCGCCGTGTACGCCCGTATCACCACGATTATTGCATTTTCCCGACAGACGTACCGTGACGGGGCCATTGTTACGTCAGTCGTAATGTAGTCGTAATGAACTACGTACGTGTTTGCGACTTACGCAAGCATGTCCCCGTTAGTCCGCATGGGCTGCCCGATTTGCGGAAACACAGGCCACGCCCATGCCACGCCCCCAGAAGACTTGCGTAGCTGAGGCCGTATGTCTTGGGACTTTTTAGGACTTACCTCGACCGTTTCCGGACAATCGTTGGCACACCCCATCTGTCCAAACACAGACAAAGACAGTCTTTGTCAACCACGTAGGTCTGGGTTGGAATCTGGGAACTATAAAAGGGCAGGAATGGCCACACCATTCCCATTCCCATTCCTTCATCGGCACCATGAACAACATCGAGGAATTCATCCTGGAGGAGTTCAATTTTGTGAACTCCCTAATAAAACCGGAGAACAGGCATAACACGCGGCTAATGCAATGGATCATTTCCTACATCGAAATCTTGGAACTACTTGCAATAGCAAACTTCATCTATCAAGAGGAACAAGAGAAGAAGGAAAGGAGTAAGAGGAGAGTGTGGGTGTGGCCATATCTGCAACGAAGGCTTGAACATGGCCATTATGAGAACCTGATGCAAGAGTTGGCCAGAGAATGTCCAGAACTATACAGGAACTTCACCCGGGTAGACAACAAAAAATTGATGAGATAGTGGAACGTGTCACCCCCCTCATTCCTCCTTCCCTCCATCCCTTCTTCCTTCTTTATCTATTCTTCCTTTGCCCACTCTTCTCCCTGCCTTCGTCTTCCCCTAACTCTTTCGCCAAACCTGTTGTTACTTGATTTCCTTTGTACTCTTTCCCATCCCCTCTTACACACACCATCCCCTCTCCTTCCACCCTTCATCTGTCAACTCTCACCCTCCCCTAATCCCCTCTCCCCCTCCCAACCTCTGTCCCTATTATAATACATGTGTGGGTGTCAGGATTTCAATAATGGAAGGTCCCAGTTCTGTTTATCCCTCCCTCCTCCTCTATATCCCTCTACTCTTCTCTGTTTTCCCCCATCTTACTACCTCAGCCCTCCTCTTTCTCTCTTCCTGTCAGCACCTCCTCTTCGCTCTCTTACCCCTTTATCTATCTCCCTTTCTCCAACACTCCCTGCCTGCCTCTCTCTCTTCCACCTTCCCTCCCTCTACTTCCACCCCTCCCTCCCTCTACTTCCACCTTCCCTCCCTCCCTCCCTCTACTTCCACCCCTCCCTCCCTCTACTTCCACCTTCCCTCCCTCCACTTCCACCTTCCCTCCTCTCTTCCTTCCACCCCTCCCTCCCTGCCCTCGTTCCTCAACATCCTCTCTCCCTCCCCCTTCCCCCTAATATTATATGCATGACTATCAGACTTTCAATAATGGCCTCCTTGCTACCATCCCTCCCTCCCTCCATCCATCCCTATCCCATCTCTCCCTCTTCCCTCTTTGCTACCATCCCTCCCTCCACCCATCCCTATCCCATCTCTCCTTCCCTCCTTATCTCCACCATACTTTCCTCCCTCCCTCACCCTTCCACATACCCCTCCCCCCCTCACCCTTGCTTACCTTTGTCTCCATACTATGTTACTGTATGTAACACTAAATTATGTATTATGTATTAGTATTGTAACTACTTTGAAAACACTAAATCCCCAACTGTATATAATTATATTTGTAAATACTATGTAAGAAGAATAACCACTGTCGGTGGAAATAAACTTTATTATTATTATCATTCAGAGGGACGGCAGGGCAGGTGAAGCGTGCACAGGGTGGTAGGGTGGCAGGGTTGGCTGGAGGTGGTGGTGGTTGCTTCTTGCGGTGTGGTGAGAGGTGTGACGGCAATGTGTCCCGCCGGTCCTTATATACCCCCTCGTACAACGTTGCCGCGTCTTCCCGCCAACCCGCAGTGCGGCACTGTTGCCAGATGCGCCCGGACGAACGTAAACTTTCCCGTTTGACGGGAATTTTTTACGATTGACGGGAGCCGCTTACGTCTCACGGCAGAGCGTTTTACGTCTGACGGGGCTGCTCCCGTCAGACGGCCGTGATGGCCCGGACGGTCGTAAAATTTCCCGACTTTTGACATACGGGAGCGCGAGCCACGACCGTGATGTGAATTTCAAAGGATACGGCGCGGCCTAGCCCGCGCCCAGCATCTCCGCAACCCGCGTGGCTACTCCCGTCATGCGTACCAACCCCCCAGACTGTACACAATTTCACTTACGTTTTGCGTAATATGCCCTTACGATTTACGTAATCGGTTGCCAACTACCAATAAACTTTCGTACAGGAGCAGTCGGGAGCATATACGGGAATGTGTGACCCCAGCATAAGGCAATGTCTGGTCCTTGTCAGTGGTTGGTGAAGAGTGATCTATTCAACTACCTTCTGGTATATATAAGGTGTGTTTGTTGACTAAGTATTCATTAACTGGGTCAAGTGCTGACTCGAGTTGTGTATTGTTTATATCCTGTGATCTCATTACCTGCTTAGACTGATATATTTGTCATGTCTATTGGGAAGAGATTGTTTACAGAAGTTGTTTATACTTTGTAAGTATAAACACTTTAGATAGTTAATAGTTATATCTCTATGATGTGATTGGCTTTGTGAATATTAATGTGTAGTGATTATGTGTGATTTACTAAGGGGTTAATGGATTAGTGGATTACATATTATGGGTTATAATATATACATAAAGAGATATCTTCAGTCTTTTATATAATGTTGATGGAAGACAAGGTGATTGAGTTTAGTACTTGCATATATATTTGAGTATAATATGCGTGTTACATGTCCCCTCTTAAACATTGTTTTTCCACAAACATCATATATAAAGTAGAGACGAAAATATATATCCAAATTGTTCCTATATAAGAGTTTTGTCTTATAAGGATGAGAGTTTCCTTGAGACTCTGGAGTAATATGCAGTGATTGCAGTGATTGCAGGTTGGTGCAATTGTCATGGATTAAAACCAGACAGAAATACGTTGGTATAGTGATTAAGAACGAATAAATTCAGATGGAGTACAAGAATTTCATACGACGTGTAGGTGAGCTGTATTTGTAATAGGGACATCTTATATCTATATTTCCTCTCCAATGAATCGCGGGAGCCCGAATTCGAGGAATGATTTATATAGATTCCCGGTGTAGGACAGGTTTATTTTGTTTCCAACAAATAGGATATCATAGGGCAGATTAAAGAAAAAAAAGTTTAACACTTTCTGGAGTTACCTTAATATAGAGGTTCTTGGTATCTGAGTATAGGTTTTCAAATCACTGTGATGAGAACAAATTGATGTGTTTGAGAAACGTGGGTCGTGCATGTAATCTCCTGATAGAGAAAACGTATGGTGTCAGGGATTCATGGCACATTGATGTGGTTGTCCTATGAATTATAAAGTGAAAGTGAGCTTTTAGTGTGAGTGAGAGAGATACTGTATATGACCAATTATGGGTGATTAACCAAGGATGGTAATATCTATGAGGTGAGAGTGAGTTTCTAAAGAGTATATATACATAAGTATATGGATAAAATAATAATACACAATACAGCCATAACATGGTGTATTTTTCTTTGTATGTTATCTCGTTTCTCTGCTGAGTGACTCCGAAGGTTCAGCAATCACGTCCTTCTGCATTAAGCTTTTTCGTTTGCTCACAGCTTGTAGCAGCCATCAAGTGTATCTAACTCCTACGGTAGGAGAAGTGATGAGGGCGGCAGTAGGACAGGTACTTAGCGTCCACATGCAGGTTTCTGTGAATATCAAATTCTTGGCAGTATGATGTGCGTAAAAAGTTTGGTGTCATGTGCACAAAAAGTTTGGTGTCAAGTGCATAAAAGTGTGGTGTCATGTGGTTAGCTAACATATACCCAAGTAATATAAATAAATTTACTATGGATGGTGTACCGGTAGTATATATTTACCTAGCTAAAATGAACAATAATCAATTTTAGACTGTAAATAATAAGGTGCAAATAAAATTATCCATATATGAATATTGGAAAACAAAGGATTAATGTTATGGAGTGTATAGGCCTGCGGCTATCAGATATATTCGTTTGACACTTATGAATATCTGCGGAGTTGCCATTAAAATGGGTGCAAGCAATCGCAGGTTTTACAATTATAGATACTTTCACATCGCAATGCAAGGAGTAGGTTTTATAATTGTAGTTAAGCTACTAAACTTGTATATGTGTATGAGTTTGTACATACATAGAATAATTAAACACTCATCACATATAACTAAGTGAATTTATATAATGGATATCAAATTTTGGATCCACGACATACATTATTCACAGGCATAAGTAATCGTGAGTTTGAGAGTTTCAGTTTAAAGCAAAATAGGGAATTTAGATGCAGAAAAGGTTAAAAGTTACTTCATTCTGAAACATCTGTGTATCCAATGTTTAATCCACAACAATATTATTGATATCAACCTCTAGAATTGAGGTTATATTGGTGGGTCCTTGTTAGGAAGGTGCGTCAATTTTCACAACTTGAGGCTATGAGAAATTGTTCATTTGGTTAATTAAACATAGTTAAACACAAATGAATGAGTAATTATAAATTCTTATATTATACATCGCAATGTATGGTTCAGGTTTTATAATTAGTTAAGTAATGAGTGCCTAATGAATATTACCTTTGTAATATCAAAGGGTGTAAAGCCGTGCACACAGACAATTTCACATTTTAGGTGAATAAGAAATTGTTCAAATGGTTAACTATTTGAAATATAGTTAAACACAAATTAATTTATAATAATACATTATTATACATCGCAATGTATGGTTCCGGTTTTATAATTATAATAATTGAGTGGGATGAATAGTTT
Source organism: Paralithodes platypus (assembly GCA_032716605.1). NCBI lineage: Eukaryota > Metazoa > Arthropoda > Malacostraca > Decapoda > Lithodidae > Paralithodes > Paralithodes platypus. Next base: position 16,277,508 of record CM064541.1, read on the forward strand.
CAAAAATGACTCTCAATACACATTGAACACATGTTCACATATTCGGTGAATGTAGTCAATTATTCAAAAAACTATCCCTAAGATGGTAATATTTATTTATTTTGAATACTAGTTGTGAAAATCTAGTTAAATTATTATATATGATGGTTAGGTTTTTAGATGAATTTGAGTAATTCAAATACTGGTGTGATATAGTTTGTAAATCAAGAGTAATTTGTAAGAGTTTGAGTAAGAGAGTTAGATGTGTTTCAAGTATAGAATAGACTCGTGGAATGCTATTCCTACCTAATCTACTTATAGCTATCCTACCAGATGTGTAGTGAGTGTCTGTGTGTGTAAATTGGAGAGCTTAGATATCCAAAAACAAATATGATAGAATAGGTTGAATTAAAGAGTTAGTGTAGTATTAATTACTCAAAACAAATAGGGTGAGGTGTGTTGATTTTGTTTATTCAGCATCAGGGCTCGCAGGTGTATCAGGCATATCATCATTTAAACTGTTTCTCCATGATGATATTGTTACGTTACGAGCGGGGTTCGAACCCATAACATAAAGAAACATTCCACTAAACACCACAAAACGAGGACTTATTATTTAGCCTCACAAAATGCGGAAAATATGACAATCAGTAGTCAAGAAAACTAGCAACTCTCTTTGTAGTCACTACAACCTTGGTAGGTGAAAAGATGTGGCAAGTTAATCCAATATCAGTTGATATCAAATGGCTGTTTTAGCCTAAAAACCCCAAAGTTATTCCTTTCTCATCACTCGTTCAGAATTAGTTATCTTTAGTTACTTTGACTTAGATTTATCCCAACAATCAAAAGAATAATATATTAGCATATAAAGGTAAAATGTAAAGAGTATGTAAAATATAATTATAATTTATTTAAATGATTAATTATACACAAAAGTTACTTCTAGTGAAAATATCAAATTTGAGAAACATTGATGTGAAATAATAAAGAAACTCTTAAGAAAAATAATACATAGTTATATAAATACCCTCCAAGAGAGTAAGTGAAAGCAATCAATAAACATAGAAAAAATCCTAGGCGATACTTATTCAACTCATGGTGATTCTTTTACAAACGAACTCAGGGCAGATCAGCTTAAGATGGTGGTGGAGAATACACTACCTTGCCGTTACGGTACTTTCGACTTATATACCCTTAGCGCACCTGGCTCTGATACCAACTTCTCTAACTGTATTAATCTCAACTCATTATATACTTGCTGAATAAAAGTATTACTTTTACCAAGAACTCTATGATATATCTTGTAAACATTACTTATGATTAAAAAAGCCAAATACATTATTACCTAGTTATAATCAATATCATTCGTACGTCAGGCAACGAAGAAGAGCGGGTTGGAAGAAAGGGGGGGGGGGGAGAATGAATAGGGTTACGAGTGTAGGACGATAGGGGGTAGAATGGAATGGGAACGAAAGGGGGGTAGTCCGCACGAAGCCTCCCAATACCACCTCATTCGTTCCCGTACACTCTTGAACAAAAATATCTTCCTATATGAAACTAAGCTGTCTACAGGTCGAATTAATTATACCGGGCTCATAACATTGCATACGATGTTCAATCATGAATAATTAAAGATCGTACCCACCATAACAACCACAATACCTCAATTACAACCAGTGACACTTGAATGAAATAGAAATCCCTAACAATATGAAATCCTCAATTTCATCCTTAACAACTTCTGTGTGACTGATTGCGTTACGAGTGTGGTCCTTAATCGTGACAACGTCTCGAAGTAAGCTAAGCAATTGCCTAGCTCTCTCAGGAGTGAGTTTTGTCATGTTTCAGAGGGTAAGTTTGATGTCTAAGTTGTTTAAGGTATCGTGAAGACTCTGAAGATCCTGTGTGACCTTCTCTACCGAAGGTGCAATTTCCTCCAGTAGCTCTTCCTTGATTTTATGAACGTAATAATCATCTAGTCCAGGGGTTGAGTACATTTCGGTAGTAGTGTCTTCGCCTTCCGCACTTTCGACAGGAGTTGAACTCTGTGAAGAGTCGTTAGATACTCCATCGTATCGTGGGAAATCTTCATAATTTGAAAGATTTGTGGCAGTATTTTGCATGGGGTTAACCTCTGTGATTATATGGGGTGTTTCACGTAGGTTTGGAGAAATGCCATCCAATTCGGCAGAATTTATGTTTGCAGCATTTTGCATGGGGTTAACCTCTGTGACCGGATTGATCCTGGTGTATACATCTGGCAAGGTCGCCATGTAACAAGTGTTGATTCACGGGTTTTATCTCACAATTATAAGGGGTAAATAAAGCTGGTTATGTGTGTAACTTTATTGATGGCTTTAAATAATAGTTTAGGTGACTTTTAGTGGGTTATGGTTGGAGTCTGAATAAGGTTATAACTATATGTGAGTTATATGGACTTATGGTAAAAGGGGTTTGATCTAAGTCTCTGGGTGATGATAGCAAGTGTAACGGTAAGTGCCTTAGATGATGACTGTGAAGTAGGCAGAGTCTGATCGTAGCCAAGGTGTGAGAGGGAGAGCTTAAGGCAGTGTCTGGTCCTTGTCAGTGGTTGGTGAAGAGTGATCTATTCAACTATAAGGTGTGTTTGTTGACTAAGTATTCATTAACTGGGTCAAGTGCTGACTCGAGTTGTGTATTGTTTATATCCTGTGATCTCATTACCTGCTTAGACTGACATATTTGTCATGTCTATTGGGAAGAGATTGTTTACAGAAGTTGTTTATACTTTGTAAGTATAAACACTTTAGATAGTTATATCTCTATGATGAGATTGGCTTTGTGAATATTAATGTGTAGTGATTATTTGTGATATACTAAAGGGTTAATGGATTAGTGGATTACATATTATGGGTTGTTGTTGTTGTTGTTGTTGTTGTTCCCTAAGCTGCCTGGCCGAACAGTCCCGAGTCCCTGAGAAAGGCCATGGCCACGATCGGGCTTTCCCACAGAGCTCTCATTGAGTGTAGATTGTGTTGTTGGCGTAAGTGGTTGTGTGAAATGCAGTCTTCTATGATGTGTTTAATGGTATGGGGTGCTGTGTTACATCCCGGGCAGGCGTCGACAACGGAGTCATCCAGTCTCTTCTGATAGCTCAGGAGAGCTGGATGGTGTCTGCATCTCAGCCTGGCCAGGTAGACTCTGTCCTCGCGAGGAAGGGAGGATTCGGAAGGATGGATTTCGGGACGTCGTGCATGCAGCTGCGTGTTGTCTGTGAGTGGATGGATCGGTGAGAGATATGAGTATGGATGTGCTTCTGGAAGTTGGTTCGGGGTGGGCAGGGAGGGAGAGAGGACAATAATTGTGTGTGATACCGTGTGCTGGGTGTTGTTTTGATATTTCTTGGTGTCTGTGGGTGTGTTGTCATGTAGTTTAGTGGGTGGTCTTGGTTCGTGGAGGCTGCTGCCAGGAATTGAGTGCCTCTCATGTCCAGATGGTCTTTGACTTTGAGGATTTTGGTTTCTTGATGTAGGTGATCTGTGGGTGCAGTAGCTGTGCAGCCTGTAATGATCTTCAGGGCTTTGTTTTGAATAGTCTGTAAGGTCTTATGATGTGTTTCAGCTAGGTTAGAAGCCCAGGCTGGGCTTGCGTATTCCATCACTGATCTTATGTATTGTTTATATACTGTGGTGGTAGTTTCTTTGTTGTGTCCAAATTTTGTGTGAGCAAGAGACCTGAGGGTGTTAAGTCTGGGTGTCAGTTTCTTTTTAATGTTTGTGGTGTGCTGTTTGAATGTCATATGAGTATCATATGTTACTCCTAGGATTTTGGGTGTGTGTGTATGTGTTAGGGGTGTGTTGTTTATGGTGAGTTGAGGGTTGTATTCGTGTTCTGTCCAACTTGTGAGTAGGGTTGCGGTGGATTTGGCTGGGGCTAGATTAAGTCTGTTTGTAGTGCACCAGCCATGTAGTGTGTTGAGATAGGGTTGAAGGAGATCTATTGCTCTTAGTGGGTCATGGTGTGTGCATGTGAGTGTTATGTCATCTGCATAGGAGGCTAAGTTTATTTGGGGCGTATTGGGTGTAGTTATATCGTGCATGTACAGATTGAAGAGTGCGGGCGATAGGACGGATCCTTGTGGGACTCCGTTTGGAAAGTTTCTGATTTTAGATGACTGACCGGCAAAAGATACGTGTGCACATCTGCCTGCTAGGAAGTTGGCCAGCCACCTTTTTGTGTTGTTGTGCATGTTTGTGTTGTAGATTTTGTTTGTTAGGTTGTGGCGGGGGATGGCATCGAAGGCTTTACTAATGTCGAGTGTGGCTAATAGTGATCTGTGTGGTGGTCTAGCTGAGTTGATGCCGTCGAAAGCTCTTTGTGTAAGGTCTGTGAGAAGAGTGTTTGTGGAGTGCAGTGGCCTAAAGCCATGTTGTGTTGGAGCTAGGGGTAGGTCAGGTGTAATTAGTTGTAATACTAGGCGTTCCATGACTTTGGAGGGGGAGCAAAGGAGTGTGATGGGGCGGTGAGAGGAGGGTAGCGTGGGGTCTTTGTTGGGTTTGGGGAATGTGATGATGATACCATGCTTCCAAATGTCTGGTATTGTGTTGTGTGAATAGCTGTAGTTTGATATGTTAGTGAGTGCTTGTATGCCTTGTGGTCCCAGGTGTCTGAGGTGTATGTTGCTTATGTTGTCTAGGCCACAGGCGGGTGAGTGCTTGAAATTGTTGATGATATGCTTTGTCTGGTGATTGGTGAAGGGTGTATAGTCAGGGTCTGTGGGGAATTGTCTCTTACGTCGGATGACACGTCGGTCGTCTTTGTGAAGTTTTAGGTGGCTGACATGTGAAAAGTGATTGATGAGAGTGTTTGCTTGTTGTTTACATGAAGGAGTAGAGTCTGCTGTTGTGATTGCAGCATGTGATTGTGTTGTGTTGCTGTTGGAAAGTGTGATGCTGTTTAGTGTTTTGTAGAGTTTTTTGGAGTTTGTTTTGTGATCAAGTGTTTGTAGGAAGTTATTCCAATTTAGTTTTTGTTGTTCTTGTATTTTGTTGTTAGTTTGGGTGTTGAGTGCTTGAATTTGTTGTGTGATGTCTTGTGTGTGGGGTGCTGGGGAGTGTTTCAGTATGTCGCGTTGTCTGATGAGGTTTTGAATTTCTGGTGTGAAGTTGGGGTTGTGTCTTTTTCTGTTACCTCTTGGAATGTGTTTCTTGTCAGCGTTTTGGATAGTTTTATTGAGTATGTGTACAGCATTGTTGATGTTAGTGATGGGTGTACTGTTTAGAGTTGTGAAGTGTTGGTCTGTCTCATTTGTGAATGCTTCCCAGTTAGCTCTTTTATAATTGGTGTATGTGTGTTTGTGGCTAGCTGGGGTGAGTCTGGTTTTGGTGGTGATAATGATCGGGAGGTGGTCAGAGCCTAAGGTTCTGACCACCCTCCAGGATGTTGTGGGAGCGAGTTCTGGGGAGCAAAAGGTGATGTCTGGAGATGATGGGTTATAGAGGGCTTGGTGAGGAATATGAGTATGTTGATGGATGTCGTTAAGGATGATGAGGTTATCGGTTTGGTTTTGTAGTACCAGCCCTCTGTCTGTGTCGGGGTTGTCGACAAACCAGGCCGACGTCTTGGCGTTGAAGTCACCACCCAGGATGATGTGTGGGGTGTTTGTGATGTGTTGTAAGTGTGGTCTGTATTCATTTGGTACTGTAGGGGATGTTTGGGGAGGGATGTATGTGTTTATGATGGTTATTAGTAGTCATTTTCAGAGCTTCCGTGACCGTGTTTAGGATACCAAAGTTTCTCAGTGAATTTAACAAGGGCAACTGATACTAACAAAAATAAGCCCCCGTACACCTCACCAAAATGACGGGAAAGTTGTTATTTTAGACGTTTTTCAAAATGGCCGCCGCCGTCATCTTAAAAAATTGATAAAGTTCTATTTCTTGAAGTGAATGGCCAAAAATGACAATTTTGGTGTCTATTCCCACTAATTTTGGTGTCAGAAGATCAATGGCATGGCACAATTAAAAAAATATTAATAAATAATTACCAAATAATTAAGTAAATAAGAAAATAATTAAGAAAATCAATGGGATGGCATAATTCATGATTTAGAGTCCCATTAACCTCAACATCTAAGACAAATATGATGTTGTTAAATCAACTGAGAAACTGTTGTATCCTAAATTAATAAAACATGAAACTTACTGCATTAAGATGCACTATCACTGCAGGACAAATATGATGCACAACTGTCAGAATCACTTCCGCTGTCATCATCGATGCTCTCCATTTGTGGATGACTTGGAGTTTTTAGAAGATCCAGGAATGATGGAAGTGCAGGTTGGGTATAGCGTACTGGGAGGCATAAGCCATTTACAAGGTGCCATCCATGGCCAATTGGTGATGGATGATTCTGAAGCTGGAAATTCTTCTGCAGATATGAGAGGGAATTTGTGCGCTCTAAGTGTGGTCGTAGACTGTCAGAATCAGGTACCAGTCTGATGATCTTCTTTTTCTTGAGTACTGACCACTTTGCTGCTCTCACCTCTGCTAGGGTCTTGTGTTTGGTGTCACAATAGATGTACCGGATAACAAATTTCTGTAAGTCATTGATGATTTCCTGTGTGACTGGGATGATTGTGCCACAACTTTTAAGGAGGTTGCGAGCTTCTGATGATTTTTCTACACGGTCAACAATAGTTTTCTTGCCTATTCCATAAAAGCCGGAGTTATGGTCGCATCCGGTAAGAACATAAAGTGGGATCAAAGACTCCGCCATTGCCTCACTACACAAACACCGAGCATTTATCAGCTGAGATTTGCGTTTCAAGCACAAGAGTCCTGATATTTGCCGAGCCACATAGGCTGCCTGAACGTAGTTATCAGTATCTTCAGTGTCTATGACAACTGCTTCTGTATACCCTTCTGACCGCAGCTTACCATAAAGAGTGAACAGAGCTGTGTCTGCTTCTGCATGGGCGTATGTGAGATTCTGCAAAACTTCATCTGTGGTGAGATTCCTTGCTGGTTTGCCAACAACACAGTGTATGAGCTGAATAGTGGTTGTAGATGCCTTTCTTTTGAAAGCAGCCTTGATAAATGCTTGAAGGCGAACTTTATTCTCTGGCTTACCAAGAAGAGCATGAAAGTCTCTATTAGAAGGAAGTTTGTCCTCTGACTTCATAAACACATTGCAAATGGACTGATTTTTTGACGGTGTTGTCGTTCACTATCTTTGATGGAGAAGTCTTGCTCGTACGAGTCATTAACCAAGATAACACATTCTGCATTTGAATGTCTATTCAGGAACTGTGTCCAGATGTTGTTCATCCGTTATCCTTGGTCTGATGGGTGGTTCACCACGCTTGACTGTTTTGTATAGTTCAATTCTTTGCATCTGGCTCCCAAGTTCTTTGAGGCTATCAGAGAGGTACGAAGGCAAGGTGCTATTTGCAACTGGTCTATCATCATCTAGGGTAGGTAGATTTAGCTTAGGTAGGTCTGGCTGAACAAACATGACATTTGTACGATGTGATTGGCCACTTCCAGTCAAAGTGTCACTTTTGAAGTCATCGTTGTCGACTATACATATTGCCGGTGTTCCTTCAGAAAGTTCAAAAGGACACTCAGTTGAATGCTTCAGGTCAGTAACTGCCCAGAAATCTCTAAGCAAAAGCACATCATTGTAACTGATTCCCAGGCCATCCTTATGTAATATGTCTACCATTTCTCTGCTCTTTGTCATACCATGTAGCAGTACACCGAGGTTTGTCTCAAATGCAGTACGTCTTCCAGTGATGTAGCTGGTCAAAATAGATGCAATTGATCTGACTTGGGGCTTGTCATCGACTTCAGACTTTGTGGGGTGCTTTAACCAAGTGATGAGCTTCAAGAGGAGATCATTCAGGTCTTCATATTCTTCTAGCTCATGTATGTATGGAGGCCAAGGAACAGTTTTTGTTTTGATGATCTGATCTCTGAGTCGCCCAGCTACATTCTTCACCAGCTGATCGTCACTTACACCTAGAGAGGATATTGCAGCCTCAAGATATGAACCTGCAGCTCTTGCATCATATACCAGTTCACTCACATTCTTCTGACCTCGTTCATGAAATGCTATGTCATCTCCAAATTCCTTGATCAGAATTTCCTTCACGAAACTGGACTTTGCTGTGGAATAGTAACCATAATTTGAAGTAATGCCTTTGTAATCCTTTACAAGACCTTGCAGTGTACGGATTTCATGATCTTCAAAGATAACTTGACGGACATGATGAAAGAAGATATTTTGGGCCTCTCGAAGATTAACATGTTGCAGATGCTCTGTTTTTTCATCAGGAAAAGACTCCTTCAGAGGGTTGCTGACATAATTGCGCCAACATTCACGATGATAACGAATTTCCAATCCAAACGCCGTTCGACTGTCTGGGATAGATGCAAGTAGGGTATTCAATCTTTCTCTTATAGGCTCATCTGACAGACAAACTGTATGCAACTTGAACCGGTTCCATGCGTCTACTGTTGACAGCAGCAAAAGTTTGGACTTGCCAGGATTACTGGTTTTTTGTGGTCCTTTCATACACCACACACAGAGATTCTTATCATGAACCACTCCAGTACTAGAACGAAGCTTTTTAGGCACATTTCCTGGGAGTTGTTGACTTGAAGTTGATGCTTGAACTTCTTCCTGTTCAGATTTCCGTTTACGATTCTGTGCTTGCTGAATATAGCGATTACTACTGATCTGGGTGTAACATTTACTATGCATGTACAGGCCTTTAGGCCCCTTGTATCCACTCCACTGCTGCATAGGCATGCTGAAATGTATCAAGTTCCTTCCACCGAAAACACTTGCTCCTTAGATTCTCCCACTTTGTATCAGATGTCTTGTCCGTACTATCATCAGCTATACAGGGATGTTGACATAATATGCATTTTAATCCAGGTCCTGGGTCAGGCACATCACTAACTCCTCTACGTTCCATGCTTGTGATTCTTCACGCCAAATTCGATGCAACAAACCTGAAAAAGAAGGAATTGATCAGTCAACATTCTTGGTTTACATTTTAAATTATATATTATATTATTTGAGTAAGTTTCAGAGGATCCGTGACCGTGTTTAGGATACCAAAGTTTCTCAGTGGATTTAACAACATCATATTTGTCTTAGATGTTGAGGTTAATGGGACTCTAAATCATGAATTATGCCATCCCATTGATTTTCTTAATTATTTTCTTATTTTCTTAATTATTTGGTAATTAGTTATTAATTATTTTTTAATTATGCCATCCCATTGGTTTTCTGACACCAAAATTAGTGGGAATAGACACCAAAATTGTCATTTTTGGCCATTCACTTCAAGAAATAGAACTTTATCAATTTTTTAAGATGACGGCGGTGGCCATTTTGAAAAACGTCTAAAATAACAACTTTCCCGTCATTTTGGTGAGGTGTACGGGGGCTTATTTTTTTTAGCATCAGTTGCCCTTGTTAAATTCACTGAGAAACTTTGGTATCCTAAACAAGGTCACAGAAGCTCTGAAAATGACTCTACTATATGTTGGAGTTGTTGCCAGTGCGTATTTTAATTGACTGTATTTCTGTTGTGTTATCATTTGGGGGGAGGAGTGATTTGGTTTGTACACTGGTTACTATGTATGATATTTCTTTGTGTACCAGGGTGATGAGTCCACCGCCCCCGCCGACAGCCCGGTCTTGTCTGATGGTGGTGAAATTATGAAATGTGGGTGTTTTTTGTGTTGTGCGGAGTTTTGTTTCTTGTAAGATGGCAATGTGTATGTTGTGTTGTTTGATGAAGTGTGAGAGTTCGTGTTTCTTTGTGTTGATGCCATCTATGTTCAGTTGAAGAATGTTAATGTTATGTGCATGATGTATGTTGGGTGCTGCTGCACGAGGATGGGGTGGGGGTGGGGGTGATGGGGGGGTGGGGGTGAGGGAGGGGCTGGGGGTTGGGTTGGGTGAGGTGGGGGTCGGGTTTGGGGAGCAGGAGATGGGGGTTGGAAAGGATTAGGATGGGGTGTGGTGTGTTGAGTTGAGGATGTGGATGGTATGGGAAGGTTAGGTGGGTTAGGGAGGAGAGGTGGACGGGTTTTAGGGGGGGGAGTGGATGATATGGGAAGGTTAGCTGGGTTGGGGAGGAGAGGTGGACGGGTTTTAGGTGAGGGATTTGACTGGGAGAGGGAGGGGCATGAGGAACAGGTCCAGGTGTTTGTGTAGTGTTTCTTGGAGGCAAGTGTTGTGCAGGTGAAGTGGGTCCAGTTCCCGCATGAATTGCAGAGAACTGAACCCCTAGTATGGCAACTCGAAGTGATGGGTTTTGAGCAAGTTGGACATATGTATGTGTACGTGGGTCCTGGGTTGCTCTCAATGTCTCCGGCTAGAAGAAGTCTTCGAGAAATGACAGCCGGAGAGTCATTTCTCGGTGTAGGAAAAACTGTGTGATGTGGTGTGAGAGGTGTGGAAATTCCCGCCGCGACCGAAGCCGCTCCAAGGACCCGTGCCCCCAGGGAGGGGGCAGGGGATGGTTGTGACGGTTTGGCTCCCGAAACTGCTCCCTGCGGCCGGCATCCGGTTTACCTCCACTGGTCGTTGATTTTGTCTTCGGCCGTGGAGGGTCGGCAGCCATCCGCGGTTGGCAGCCTCGGGAGGTGGCCCCACGGCGTAGACGCCTCCACATCAGGACCTATGGGTTATAATATATACATATAGAGATATCTTCAGTCTTTTATATAATGTTGATGGAAGACAAGGTGGGCTTAATAAGTGATTGAGTTTAGTACTGTACTTGCATATATATTTGAGTATAATATGCGTGTTATATATATATATATATATATATATTCTATCTATCTATCTATCTATTGCCTGACGCCGTGATCCCCGAAGGGGTGGCCCAGAACGAACCGCCCCCATGCACCTCTGTCCCCAGTCAGTCGATGCCCCTCCTCCCAACCAGCACCGCCTTCATTCATATACTTCCTCACTCCATCCTTCCACCTCTCCTTCGGTGCACCTCTCTCTCTCTCTGAACTTCCACCTCGCTCTCGTACACACTCTTAGTCATTCTCTCGCTTTCCATATGTTCCATATGGCCGAACCTTCTCTAGTTGTTCCTTTTTACACTTTCCAGCACATCTACCTCCACACCACACATCCTTATAACTTCCTCATTCGACTGTCTATCCCTCCATGTAACTCGGCATGCACTTCTCAAGTAACTCATTTCCACCTCTCTCACTCTTGGTCTGAGTCTCTTCCCGAATGTCCATGCTTTGCTTCCGTAAGTTAGTGTCGGAATTACCACACTGTCATGCAAGGAATTCTTCACTTCCATATTGACCACCCTATTTCTTGTTACTGCTTTCAACGTTCCTACAACCCTCTTCCCCTGTTGCACCCTCTCCCGCAATTCTTCATCCATAGTCCCATTTTTACTCGACACACTGCCCAGATACTTAAAAGAACTGACGATCTCCATAGCCTGACCGTTCAACTTCACCTCACACTCTGTGACTTCACCCCTTTCGAAGACCATAACCTTGCTCTTCCCCGCATTTACCTTCCGATTCCGTTTTTCGCACACTGTTCCAAACTCATTTACCAGACCCTGCAACTCCCATTCATTATCGCTCATCAGAACTGTATCATCCACAAACAGCAGTATAGGCAGCTTCCACTCATTTCCTTCCCTTTGCAGTGATACACCATCATCCACTGCTCTTCCTAGTATTTCTTTCATGACTCCATCCATATATACAGTAAACAACCACGGGGACATCACACACCCCTGTTTCAAACCAACATTCAGGTCCAAGAACTTGCTCTACTCATTCTCTACACGTACTGCCGCCTTTGCACCCTCATACTTGCTGTTCACTGCTTTCAGCAACTTGCCATCTACTCCATATATTCTAAGTACTTTCCACATGCCTTCTCTATCCACTCTGTCATAGGCCTTCTCCAAATCCATAAAGGCAACATACACCTTTTGTTGCTTCTCCAGATATTTCTCCACAACACACATATACTGTATATATTATACAGTATATATATAAAATATATGTGTGTGTGTGTGTGTGTGTGTGTTTTCAGTTACAGCCAATATATTACTTTGTTTCAGAAACACCTCTAGTAAAAGGAGAAATATAACATAAATTTAATAAACCTCTTGAATATGATTACCACTTATTTATAGTTTCAGTTACTTCTATAAGAATGCATTCGGATTAGGTGTCATTAATCAGAGATTAAACGAATATAATAAAGTTCCCGATTTACCTGTTAACAATAAAACTAATTCAAAATTTGTACTTACAGTATATTTCTACTGGTTCCAAGGACAAATAAAATACGGTGGCTGCATTGTAGGAAATATTATATATATAATTCATGTAGTGACTGTAGGGTATGGTAAGTATTCTAATAAAAGTGATGACATAGAAGTTCCCAAGTGTTTGTTTGTGTGTGTGTGTGTTGTTTTGTTCAGTTTCCTTTTTGCGGGGAGTCATCTGAATTTGTTGTGCTACTATATAATATAACAATCCTTTCCACAAAAGCTATGCACATCACGTTACCCGATTAATGTTCGCCAATGCCCGACCTAATGTTGTTGTTCATATGACTGATACTGTAGAAGCCTCTGTTGTCCTCTATCAGCAAATGTGATCCGGTATGCACTAAAGAATGTATTGATAATCAGGCCCTGCTATTCTATATAGCACATCCTATAGACATATTGTGTAATGAAATGGCTCTAGTTATTTATATGTGGCAACCCTTTACTGGACTATTTGCTCGTTTGCCCTCCCCGCACTACCACCACCAGGTCCACCACCACCACAACCATGGCTGTGTGGAAGGACGGGCAGGGATCTTTTTGGGCTTGGTGAAGTCGATTTCATTGCCGTAGCAAAAAACTGAAATGTCTGAAGTGATTTAAGGACTTAGGTATACCGTTCATTCAAGACTATATAAATGTTGGAATATCTGTTCAAAACGTTTACAAATTATGAAGGGCAGCACATGTACAGCACACAGTGCATTTCATGGTAATCCATTTATAATTTTTGTTTATATGAATTTTTAAATTTTTTACTAAGCTGTTTCCACTGATTTTTGATACGTTATTTTGAAATTAACCTTTGCAGCATGTGGCTCATACTCTTTTGTCTGAGGCTCGTGGGCAGTACTTCATTGAATGCCCACGGAATATTTGTTGTTTTTGCGACCGGGGACCCTTTGATGCCCCTTTCCCACTGGTGAGACAAGTCACGATTTTCGTCGCCGATGACTTAGTTTTGTCAAATTCGCAAGAATACATGCGACGTTCACAATTTTGACCATTACAAACCGATGACAAATTATACTCAGCGAAGATGTCGCCGATGTCGGCGACGCAATCGCCGACCTTCTGCGACGTTATCAGCGAAGTGAGCGATGTTTCGCCGATGACCTCTGCGAGGCATGTCACATTTTCAAAAATATCTTGCGAAATCATGCGAGGATGAGGATGAAAGAAAACTCGCTGTACGCTGCTAAGTCTTCGGCGATTCAAGCGATGGTTCGGCGTATTGAAACCTGGATGGGGGTAAACGTCTTAAAACCCCCAGAGTGCCAGGTCCGTATATATATACGGACTAGGGTCTTGTCACGCCCAGTGCCAGGTCCGTATATATACGGACTCGCCGAAAAAAAATCGTAGCAGCGAAACGACTGCACCTATGGCTTTCATATTTCTACCACATGTACCTTACCCTTCTGGCTTCTTGCTACCACCAACACAACTCCCTCCCCCCACCCACTCGCTGACTATCGGTCGCTTCACAAAGAAAAAAAAGGAAAATATGTGGCGGCGAAACGACTGAACCAATCGGTTCCATATTTGTGTGACAAGTCCCCTACCCTTCTGTCATCCCCCCACCACACCCCCACCTCCCTCCCACCACCCACTTCCAGCGCATCCGTACGAAGAAAAGGAAAAAAAAGGAAAATCCGTGGTGGCGAAACTACCTCACCAATCGGCTTCATATTTGTAACACAGTCAATTACCCTTCTACCTTCCCCCCACCATCCCCCAAATATGAAAACTAATGGGGTTAACCATGAGGAAGAAAGGGGACCAGAAAAATGACCCAAAAACAAAAATATATATATGTTGGCTCGCTACCGCTCACCAGGAAAATATTGAAACCTGGATGGGGGTAAACGTCTTAAAACAGTAGGCTGAACGGGGCCGAACGGATTATAGGCAAAGAGAGAGAGGGAGAGAAAGAAAAAAAAACGAGGAGGGAGAGAAAGAGAAAACAGCGAGGTGGGCTCAATTAGGCGTAAACATTGAGCCCATCTCGCTGTTTTCTCTTTCTCTCCCTCCTCGTTTTTTTTTCTTTCTCTCCCACCTCGCCGAAGGTGCTCTTTGGCATCGTCGATGTTCTCGGAACATCTGAGAGCATCGGCGAGCAGAGCATCGGTAAGCATCCATTCAGCGTTGCAAAGTTTTTTTAATGCGAAACCCTCCGCGATGTCTCGCCGATGTTGCAGATGATCGCAGATACCCTCGCAGATCCCTTCGGCGATGCTCGACGATGCTTGCGAGGGTAACCAATCCTCGTGAGTCCTCGTCCAAAATTTTGAACTGTGCGAACATTTGCGAAGGCCCTTGCGAGGCCTTGAGAGGCCTTGAGAGTCAAACGATTGTTCATGAGATTGTTCATAATTGTACCAAGCACATTACTAAGGTGATCATCTCGGGCATGGAGGCAAACTATCAATTTTCTTTCTCTCAATCTAATGCAAATAAATGTTGATTTACTCACGTTTGTTCTACTGTTGCTCTTAATAAGGAAGAAGAATACAAACGGTACCGAAGCCTTCGAACTCACAAATTTAGAGGTCTTTATGATTCTGCCCAGAATCGTACCAAATCGGTTCTTCGACTTGCCAACAAATCTTTCATCAATAACAAATGTAATGAGCTTTCTAATTCTAGCTCTTCCCAAACTTTCTAGCATATAGCCAAAAACCTCTCCAACCATTGTACTTCCTCGTCTTTCCTCTGTTTTCCACTCCCATGGGGCCATTATCACTTCTTTCTCTAGCATTGCTCACTATTCACTTAAACTTGTGTTAAAAACTCAACCTTGCATGATTTCGGTGCGATTCCGCCCTATCCACCCTATTCTCACTTAATTATAAATATTAACTTATCCAAAGATGTACTTATTGCCCTCTCTGGGCTTAAAAAAGGCGTATAAACCAAATGGACCCCCTGGTGTACTAAACAACTGTGCTTCCGTGCTGACTCCTTGCCTAGGCAAGCTCTTCCGTCTCTGTCTTTCCTCTAACATCTGCCTTTCTTGCTGGAAATTTGCTCTAATTCACCCTGTCCCAAAAAAGTGTGACTGCCTCCAACTATTTCATTTCTTGCATGTCTAATGTATTTTAATATATTCTTAATTCAAAATTCCTTAAGACTTTGTCTTCCCATAATCTTCTTTCAGATAGCGAGTATGGATTCCAGAGGCATTCTACTGGTGATTTCTTTTCTTACTTTAGTAACTCTTGGTCATTCTCCTTTTGGGACTTCAGTGAGGCCTTTGCTATTGCGCTAGATATATCGAAAGCCTTCGATAAAGTCAGACACAAGTTACTGTAATCTCAAGCCCAGCATCTATGTCGGACAGGAGAACAATATTAGTACAAAGAACAATATAATCCAAGGACGGAAGCTTGTGACACTCTTGTTGCCACGTTTGATTCCACCGATACACAGCCACCAACATATATAGACTGTTCTCGATCTAGGAGGAAGGCACTGATTTAGCATCCAGCATGGTCGTTAGTTTTCGATTCTTGAGGAGAAGGACGATATGGTGTACTATATTGATTTATTTTTCGTCGATGTACAATATATCTAGATTGGTTTCTTCCTCCAATGATTGCAGGATATAGTCATGGTATACCAATATTTGTGCAAGCAGGACATCCTTCCCCAGAAGCCATGTTTTTTTTTCACTGATCATCTACAGTAAATATTGTTTTCTAAGACAAATACTAAATACTTCTAGATGACTTTCTTAATAAAATTGATGTGATAAATAAATTAATACGGTTGGTAATAAATCATGGTTAAAGAATTTTGGTCCCCCAATTATATTGGAGTAATCTGTGCATTCTTCAGGATAGTAGGTATGCAGTAATAATGCCCTCTCTCAACTCAAGGATGCATCTCGCAATATATACAGTATAGTAGAACCGAAAAAGAAAAACAAACATTAGGTAGACTTTTTCAGAGAGATTGCTGGGAATTGGTGTGGTCCATTCGTTATGATTGCTTTAGCTCATCTATGGCGTTAGTAGTGTCACGAGGTTTTAAATAGAGGCAGCTGGGTCATTTATTGTGTTGCGTTTTGTTTTGCTCAATACATGTTGTGTTTTTAAGTAAAACCAGATTCTAAACGCATAGCCTACACACAGACGCATGTAACAGCACAAAGACAATCAAGAACACTAAAACTCTCACATACACTAGCATGCACACACGCACTCTCACACGCACACATATACACTCACACAGGTAGACACACTAACACGCAGAAACACATACGCACTAAAATTCAAACACACACACACACACACTCGACACATAAGACTCATTATGATGCAAGTTGATAAATATGTCATACAAGTTTCCTCGCCCACGCTACTCGCTAAAGTTTTAACCACCTCCCAGGAAAAGTTCGCATGGAGAAAGTTACTCTATGAAATAATATGATGCGGCTGTAAACATGTATACATGTTTTGCATACCAACTAGTTACATAGAGCACGAACACTATGTAAAATGTTGTGGATAATTATATAGTATTATGACTTTGTAATTCATAACGACAACATTCATCTTAATTTATCTTAATTAATGTTCATTCTTAAAGTTAATAGAATCGTATACTAATAGCTAAATTAGAAAACAAAAGTGCGTCATCGGTTGCTGATTGGGTGAAGTAACCGGGTATATTAATCAATTAATTTAATCATAATGTTAATGGAATAAATTATGTTTTGGTGTTCAGATTTCCCTGATATTACTATGCATAATTATTGCAGTCATGAATTACTGAACACCTCCCAATGATACGACGAAAACAGTGAACATAAAATAGTGATTTCCCGAATTGTGGTCCTTGTGAATCAGTCGGTTTATCATAATAGTTCGCCAGAGTATCATAATAACGCTTCCACAAAGAGTCCACGCATGTACTATACGTTATGATTGATAATAGCCTTTGTCTAGACAAATACTACAGAATGTATTAAGAGTTTGAAGCTGTGAAATTATAATTCGACATGCATTTACATTTACCGATGGCCGGTTTAGGCCTATATTACAATGACCTATATATAAATCTATTATTGGTGATTTTTTTTTTTTTTTTACCGGATTATATTAATGACAGAAGACCGGGACAATGTGTATAATGAACAGTACCGTACTGGTATATTGTAAACAAAGTACAATCCCTTAGAACAAGTAAACTAATACAATGTTCTATAATATTCGTTGAGGCCTTCCCATAGATATATGAAATGGTTTAATGTTACCCAGAATAAAATGTAGATGAGGCCAAGGAATGGAAGATGTTAACCCTATTTAATTCAAAGGTTGTCTTTTTGGGCCATCATGTTTATATATATTTAATTTGGCGAGCTTACGACGTTTAGTCCCATTAGTTTATAAGCTATTAGATATGTTTCCCCCTCGAGGTGTCGACTTTTATACGGGCTAGCGATAGCGGTTTTTGTTCTAACCTAATATATGTATTTATCTTGAAGGCTCTGGAGCGTTTTATACCTTGAAGGGTGTTGGGTGAGTCCTTTTGTTTATGGGTATGAGGTAAACTTAATTTATGTATGTGTATGAAGGCAGCAAAAGACAAAGCTGCCTGTAACACATGTACCCTCCACAGTTGAAGGAGTGACATAAAGCCACATTCAAAGTATGTTAGAGTGAAGATGTCTGGACACACAGAGCTTAAAACTGTTTAACCCTTGCTACCCGGTCTGCCTTAGGTAAGGACAGCACGAAAGAAAGGCCGCTACCCGGTATGCCTTATCTAAGGCATGAGCTTAATAGCCTAATTAAGCTTGGTCTGAACGCCGTGCGTACGACGTATGTCAACAAACCCAAGCGTTCGTCATCGCACCTCCGAAAACAAGAAGGAGAAGACTCCTCAATGTTATTGTTCTGACGTCATGACGAAATTAGTGTCTGAAAAGCCCCCATATTGGCAACATCTCTGCAATATTGGGTCCACTGAAATCGTCATCACAACTGAACCAGTTGACTTACAGAGCTCTACTCAATGCCAAAATACAGATTGAAAACCGCACTACGATTATAGATGAGTGGGAAAGTTCTAGCAGTGGAAATAAACATAAATACGGTAGCCTAGGCCTAGACGTTTTTCGGCCATATCGCCCGGGTAGGGGCGACCGTCATTGGGTAAGACAGCCCGGGTAAGAAAGGTTAAATCATAGGATGAAGAAACAGCAGATTGAGAGAGAAAGTTCCAGAGTTTGCTTGTTGAGTAGAAGAACAACTGGAAAAATTGGTTCACTCTTGGGCTAGTATGTTGGAGAGAAGATGGGTGGGAATGTGTTCAAAGGCGAGTGCTCCCCACTCTCCGTAAGGAAGGAGGTATACACTGAGAAAGCTCTGGAGAATATTGATTATAGTATTAGCAGTAGAAGAGTGAGAGAGTTGTATCATTGTGGTGTGTAGAGAGAGATTGTAGGGAATTTGTAAGAGGAAGTGAATTGATGAGACAAAATTCTTTTGATTCTGCCCTTTCGAAAAGTGCAGTATGGGTGAAACCTCTCACGCATGCAAAGCACATTTGATACATGGGCATACTGTGCCCCCGTACAAAGCAAAAAGCTATGCGGGGGTGAAGAACGCACAGAGACGGTTGAGCACACTTAGCTTCAGAGAAGCTGGCTCAGCAAGACCGGTATTATGTTTATTCTAAGAAAGTTCAGAAGAAAAAGAGGCACCAAGAACATTGAGAGAAGATGAAGGATTGATTTGTGTATTGTTGAAGAGTAAGGAATTGTCTTGTGGAAGATTGTGACGGGTAGATAGATGGAGAACATGGACTGAAAGTAATACGATTCTCTCTGCACGAATCGAAAATAGTTATGAGATCAGAAGATAGGCGAGGTATGGCCTTATCACATGAGTCTTGGAGTAATTTCATCTTGGGTTATTGTAGAAAACTAGTTGAACATATCCCGCTTGTTGCCAGATGCTTCTATGAGGTTCTAAGTTTGCCACCCACAGGC
The DNA here is from genome assembly GCA_032716605.1 of Paralithodes platypus. Taxonomy (NCBI): domain Eukaryota; kingdom Metazoa; phylum Arthropoda; class Malacostraca; order Decapoda; family Lithodidae; genus Paralithodes; species Paralithodes platypus. Next base: position 16,296,822 of record CM064541.1, read on the forward strand.
TACATATATCAGTGTACTTAGCGCATTGGTTGAGGGAGTGTTTGTGTATAATGAAAATGTGTTTTTAAAAGCTGAAAATCAACAAAAACAATGCCACTTCTTCATGTAATTGTGACAGCTGTATATCAGGTAAGAGTATGAAGCTCATTTAATTTTAATTTCAACAACTCATACTGTCTTGTAAACAAACATCATGATAAAATATCTCTAAATAGCATCCAGTTATTGCAAGTGAAAGTGAAATAGATAATTATATATATTATCTCGCAAGTGTAAAGTGGGGGGTTGGCTGACAGATGAAACAAGCAAAATATTGATCAATTTTCCTGGGTGGTGTGAGGAAGTACGGAGGGGATGGTGACTATTATAAGGAGAGTTTGATCAAATATTTTCCTTGGAGGTCGCTCCAATTGACTCAGGACTACGGATATGACGCTATGGTGACGTATATTGAGCGGAATTAGCGGAAATAGCCATCTGGGTATATTCTTCCCTATAAAAGCCACTGCACTGGGGGGGTTAATGAATATTAGACAGAGAACTGGAGACAGGACAAAACCCTGAGGAACACCAGAGTTGATACATTGAGGAAGTGAGCTATGGTACAGTCGGAATGGATATGTGAGATATAGGCACAGATAGAAGGATACAAACTGAAGGAGAATATTTTAGAAATTAATGATTTGTGCCAGACTCTATCAAAGGCTTTTGATATGGTTAGGAAAATAGGAAAGGTCTCTCTGAAGTCCCGAAACGAGGATGACCAAGAGTTAGTAACATAAGAAAAGAGATTACAAGTAGAGAGGCCCTTAAAGAAGTCATGCTGGTGATCTGTAAGTAGAATATGGCAAAATAAATGCATACAGAAATATATATTAAGATTAGATTAAAAATGTTTAGAGATGCAACAAATTAGAGCAATTGGATGATAGTTGGAGGGGTGAGAGCGGTCACCCTTCTTAGGGACAGGTCGAATGAGAACAAACTTTCAACATGAAGATAAGATGTTAAAGGAAAGACAGAAACGAAAGAGTTTGCCTAGGCAGGGAATCAGCACGGAAGATTTTTTTTTTAGTACAACAGGAAGAACACCATCTGCTCTGTATGTCTTCTTAGTAGTAAGCTGAGAGAGGGCAGAAAGTTCATCCTTGAAAGAGATTAGGATATTCAATATAAGTAAAAGAGAGTGGGTGGAGACGAAGAAATAGCACTAGAATCACACAAGATGGAGTTATTAGCGAAAGTTTGAGCTACAAGTTCAGCTTTGACAGTGGCGCCATCAGAGTGGAAAAGAAGGAAAAACAAGAAAGTATAAATGTTTTTGGCTAGATACTAGAAAGTTTGGGAAGAGCTACAGTATGAAAGATCAGAGGATTTGTTATTGATGAAAGAGTTTTTTAGCAAGTCTAAGAACACATACAGTATATCTTTATTCCGGGCAGAAACACAGAAAGTACGAAACTCTTGAGTTTGACGGTGACTGTAATGTTTAAATCCTTCCTCTTTATTGTGGACAGGAGTAGAACAAGCATGAGCACACCAAGATATTTTTTACATTAGACTGAGAGAAAGATAGTGGAATGTATGCCTCCATACCCCAAGATGATAACCTTGGTAATGTGTTCAGCACTCTCAGTGGGTTCTCAGCCGTAGAAGCAAAAATATTTCCATGGGAAATCAAATAGGTACTGTCAAAGAATCTCATGAATTCGATAAGGTCTTAAGGCTGCGTCATACAGAGGCCGAACGTACTAGGACAAAGTCCCGAATAGGATGACTTGCAAAAAAAAATTCAAATTTCAGGCGGGTCGGGTATATTCTGCATAATTCGGCATACGTTCCGTACTATTTCGTGGGTTGGTCTGATGTTGGTCTGATGTTGTTCATGTATGTTGCCGACATTCCGGAGAGTCGGGAAATATTTAGTGGCTACACTAAATTTCTACGAACATTCGGGTAAAAAAACCGTTACAAAATGGTCGGATGTTGGTCGGGAATTATTCGTAACTCGTTCGGAAGTTGTTCTGATTAATTCGTAGTTCGGTCTTCTGTTTCGGGACTTGTTCGGTACTTTTTTCAATTGCCGAATTTGTTAGGAACTACCCGAACAAATCCCGAACAATTCCAGACAAAAATTCGATAAAATTACGATGATTCCCTCGTATTCCAGAATAAAACCCGCACGAGTTACGAATTTTCAGAAAAAGTTACGATCAAATTCAGACAAATATACGAATGATGTAGGATGTCTGCTCGATGTATCTTGTTTAATTAGGAATTAAATCCGAATTGATTTCGAACAAGTAGAATAGCCTCCTTCTAAAATTAGAGGTTCGCTATTGCTCGCCAGGAAAAAATCGACACCTAAAAGGCACGAAAGGTCTTATAGGCTAATATTGATAACAGAATGAGGCGAAAGGTCTCAAAATACCCAAACTAACGGAACGAACGTCTTAAACCTCAAAACGAATATGCTAAACATGTGGGCCTCTTCTAAAATTAGAGGTTCGCTATTGCTCGCCAGGAAAAAATCGACACCTAAAAGGCACGAAAGGTCTTATAGGCTAACATTGATAACAGAATGAGGCGAAAGGTCTCAAAATAGCCAAACTAACGGAACGAACGTCTTAAACCTCAAAACGAATATGCTAAACATGTGGGCCTCTTCTAAAATTAGAGGTTCGCTATTGCTCGCCAGGAAAAAATCGACACCTAAAAGGCACGAAAGGTCTTATAGGCTAATATTGATAACAGAATGAGGCGAAAGGTCTCAAAATAGCCAAACTAACGGAACGAACGTCTTAAACTTCAAAACGAATATGCTAAACATGTGGGAGAAGGGGGTCCAGAAAAAGCGAGCATGTTATAGATACCGGTACCGTACCTCTGTTCTGCCTCTGGGTTCGAACACTACGATTATTTATGGGTATATCGTTATTCTGGCCTTCATTAGTTGCTTTTATTGAGATTAGGAAGGACAATAATTAGGTTAGGATACGTTAGTCTTACGTTAGGTGGTACATTATAATACAGTAAACTCGATTACAATACTTTGTTATTATAGCCTACATTTTGTCTAGGTGTATTTGAAAACGAATGAGAGGTGGAAGGATGGAATGAGGAAGTACATGAACAAAGGTGGTGCTGGTTGGGGGGAGGGGCGTCGACTGACTGGGGACAGAGGTGCTACAGTCGTAAAACAGTCTGATGTTGTTCTCATAATGTTCTTCTCTATCGGTTGTTTGTCGACATCTCATCGGTTAAGTTCGGTTAATTATCCTAAAGCATTCCAATGTCATTCGGATCTGTGTCTGATGATTCGGGTATGGTCGAAAATCATTCTTTGCATAACGAGTGTAAGTTCGATTCATGTTCGGTAGTTGTTCGAGGTTTTGTCGTAGGTCGTTCTTGACTATCGGATATTACTCTGAACTCGTTCGGGCCATGTTCGTAATCTTAAAATTTCGGGAGAGTCTCGGCTGTATTCGGTAAAAATGTGCAAGTCATCCTATTCGGGACTTTGTCCTAGTACGTTCGGCCTCTGTATGACGCGGCCTTTAAGATCACAGTCTATAATTTATTGATGCACTGATACACAAGGTAGCTCTTCTTTCCAATTCACACATCACTTGAACATTGTACTGAATCATGAGCAATAGGTGAAAATAATGGTATACTCTACACTATAAGATAACTTTAGTTAACACAACAACTCTCACAGGTAAATACACAAAGAAAATACACTTTTTATATGGTAGAGTAACCTCGACATATCAATATGATTATCTATACTCGTGTTAGCTCAGATAACTGATAGTTATATATTATCTTATATACTGTATACATGCAATTAATAGCCAGCGGTCACATGTAGAACCTCATAACACTATAAACCAGATTTATATAGGGATGTTGCAGAGTTCATGAATTACTTAATTGCACTAAATGAATACTATAGCCTGTTCCATTAAATTGGCCGACATTCTTGACCATTAACCGCGATAACTCACAAACGACTAGGGTAATCGAGCTAATATTTCTACTAATTGGAAAGGGTCAGCCAAGGAATAGGTTTGGAAATGTACACCCCATTTACTCAAGTACTTTTTGAGTTATAAAGGTTCGGTTTCATGATTTATGGTCTACCAATTTAGAACTTGGGCATAGGTAACATACACCATGGCTGTCTTGAATTGTAACACTACCGGGCATCGCGATCACTTGTTATCTGTATCTCAGAAGTTCAGGAACATTTCATAGCGAGGTCGGTCCTTAGAGATCTGTGCTCCATAAAATGTGTTTTCCTTTCATTTAAACATAAGGCTATTCAGTGTGCAGTTGGGTGTGAGTACATGATTTGATTGATATCCAGTATTCGATAAATGAATATCGAATCGTATTCATGTACTTAACCTTTGACTTTCTTGATGGTGTAATGGATAGAGTGCTTATGCACTGTATGTGGTAACCCATGTTCGAATCCCGGGAAGATCACATGCTTTCATTAATTTCATTGGGAGGTGTTTGGTGTTGGGAGTGAAATAAATAAAAATAAATTAGGTGTAAATACTGTAGATACGCACTCATCGTTGACATTAAACAATCAAATAAAATATTACACATTTTATGATCTGTCAAGAGAACGGTTTTTGAAATGCCGGGTGCACACTCTCTTACTACCAATCCCTAGAATCGCGGGCTTATCAAAGGGTTATTACTGATGATGAAATACTAGATCTAACAAGGATTTTAGTAAAGAGTCTGCATGATCTGGCAAGACACTTGAGGTATCAAGGGAATGATAACTAGGTTATTAATCGGACAAGTTCTCTCTTGGAACACAAAAGGGAGAAAAAACTCAGGAATAGGGGTTACAAGAATATCATATGAGGCGACTAACACACAAGGGGAGACTTGTACTATTATTGGCATATACAAACCGGTTAATTAATTACTCTAAGTTGAATACAGCCAGTGGGGAGAACAGATTCAGTAAATGGTGCAGGAGTATTATTTAATAAAATCAACAGAGGGAAGGGGCTATGAGGTGCATCACTAGGTATTTACGGCACAATTGATACGGTCCTCAGGGGAGAACATCTAGATATACTGTGTATGTGGATCACAAAAGGGGTTTACGTGGGTGACGTGCAAGTCTATGTGTTAGTATTCACATGGGCTGGGGAGGGATGTACTACTATTAGACGGCTGCATAATCTTCTTGCACGATTGAGCTGAGGGTCTCGTTGCTCCAACCAGGTGGTGTCTCGCAGAACTCGTACTACACACTCGTGAGCCGGCCACACCTTTGGCTGACGTTTGCTTTTATTTTTCTATGTGAATGAGGGAGACAAAAGACATAACTGCCTGGAGCGAGTGCCTCCCCCAGATTTCAAAGAGTGACAGGGCCGAAATCAAGGGACGTTCGAGCTAAAATGCCTGGACACACGGAGTTTGAAGCAATTTAAGTCATAGGAAGAGGGAAAGACTGATTCTGGGAGAAAGTTCCAGAGCTCAGCAGTTGAATAGAAGAAAGTCTGAGAATAGTGTTTCACTCTTGGGTTGGAGAGTTGCTCAGATTGGGGTGGGATTGTGTTGCAAGGCGGGTACTACGTACCCTACGTAGAGGAGGTGGTATACACTGGGAAAGCTTCGAGGAACACTGATTATTGTAGTAGCGATAGAATAGTGAGAGAGATGCAACATTACGGCGAAGAGAGAGATTGCAGAGAATTGGTGAGTGGACGGGAGTTAATGATACAAAAAGCTTTCCTTTCTACTTTATCTAGGAGTGCGGTGTGAGAGGATCCTCCCCACACATGTAAACAATACTCATTACAAGGATGCACTGTTCCTCTGTACAGAGCAAGTAGCTGCGCAGGGGTAAAGAACCCCTTAAGGCGGTTGAGCACAGCCAGCTTCCGGGAGGCTGCCTTAGCGAGACTGGTAATATGGTCTTTCCAAGTGAGAGCAGAAGAAAAAGAGACACCGAGAACATTGAGGGAAGATGAAGGGTTGATTTTTGTATTGTTGAAGAATAAGGGATAGTCCTCTGGAGGTTCCTGATGGGTAGTAAGATGGATAAATTGAGTTTTGGAAGCATTAAATGTAACTAGGTTTTCTCTACCCCAATTGGATATAGTATCAGAAGTTAAGCATTTTATGGCTTCATTACGTTTACTTTTGAGGGACTGCTGGCTGGGGCGTTCTGGAAAACTAATTGAGTGGTGTAAAGTAGAGTCATCTGCATATGAATGGATGGGACTAGATGTACAGTTGAGAAGATAATTATGAAAATTAGAAAGAGAAAAGGAGATAGGACAGAACCCTGAGGAACACCGGAGTTGATAGGATGAGGAATTGAGTGATGGCCGTCCACAACCGCAGCTATGGAACAGCCAGAAAGGAAATTAGAGAAAAAGGTACAGATGGAGGGACAGAAACCGAAGGAGGGCAGTTTGGAAATTACAGATTTGTGCCAGACTATCGAAGGCCTTCGATATGTCTAATGCAACAGAAAAAGTTCTCACCGAAGTCTCGAAAGTTGGATGACCAAGAGATAGTAAGATATGAAAGAAGATCACCAGTAGAGCGTCCCTTAAGGAAGCCAGACTGGCGATCTGAGAGCAGATTATGAAAAGAGAAATGCTTAAGAAATTTGGAAGCAAGAATAGTTTCAAAAACTTTAGAGATACAAGAGATGAAAGCAATTGGACGATAGTTGGAGGGTTGAGAGCGGTCACCCTTCTTTGGGACAGGTTGAATGAGAGCAAACTTCCAGCACGAAGGAAAGACGTTCGAGGAGAGACAGAGACGAAAGAGTTTGCCTAGGCAGGGGTTCAGCACGGAAGCACAGTTTTTAAGTACAACAGGAGGAACACCGTCCGTACCGTACGCCTTCTTAGTATTAAGCCCAGAGAGGGTAGAAAGTACATCTTTAGAAGAGATTAGGATATTAGGCATAAGTAGGAGAGAGGGGGGGTGGAGAAGGAGGAATAGCACCGGAATCATCCAAGGTAGAGTTTCTTGCAAAAGTTTGAGCAAAAATTTCAGCTTTGTCAGAGGAAGAAGTAATGGTTGTGCCATGAGAGTGGAAAAGGGGAGGGAAAGACGAGGAAGAAAAGTTGTTGGAAAGGTTTTTGGCTAGATGCCAGAAAGCTTGGGAAGAGCTAGAGTTGGATAGTTCAGTGCATTTATTATTGATGAAAGAGTGCTTGGCAAGTCGAAGAACAGATTTGGCTTGATTCCGGGCAGAAACCTAGGAAGAATGAGATTCTAGAATTTTAAGGCGTAGGTACCATTTGAATGCTTCCTCCTTGTTGTGTACTGCAGTAGAACAAGCGTAAGTAAACCAAGATTTTTTGCATTAGACTGAGAGAAAGAAAATGGGATGTACGCTTCCATGCCCGAGAGGATTACCTTGGTAATGCGTTCAGAACTCTCCTCGGGTCCTCGGCCATGGAAGCAGAAGTCATTCCATGGGAAATCAAAGAAGTACTGCCTCCCAGTCGGCAGCGCCAAAGTGCCACAAGCGCCGCCGGCTGGGAGGATCGGATGGTCATACTGAAGAGATAGGACAGGTGGCGGAGATAAGTTTATGGTCGGAGGAGCCCAAAGGAGAGAAAAGATTGACAGTATATGAAGAAGGGTTAGAAGTCAGAAATAAGTCAAGAATGTTGGGCCGATCTCCAAAGCAATCCGGGATACAGGTGGATTGCTGGACCATCTGCTTTAGATCATTTATGATAGAAAAGATGTAGGCTTGTTCACCAGGTTTGTCAGTAGAGTGAGAGGAGAGCCATTGGCGGTGGTGAACGTTGAAATCTAAGATGGAGATTTCAGAGAAGGGAGAGATAGATAGAATGCGTTCCACTTTAGAGTTTAGATAGTCGAAGAATTTGGGAAAGTCAGTAGAGTTAGGGGAAAGATAGACAGCACAGAAATATTTAGTATGAGAATGACAGGATAGTTTTAGCCATAAAGTTGAGAATTCAGAAGAGTCGAAATCGGGAACACGAGAGCAAGTGAGTTTGTTGTGCACGTATGCACAACATCCGCCATTGGCTTTGCAACTAGGATAGAGAAAGTAGGTGGATACAGAGAAGGGGCTGCTGGCAGTTGCTTCAGACACCTGAGTTTCGGTGAGAAAAAGAAGATCAGGTTTGGAGGAGGAGAGATGGTGTTCGATAGAGTGAAAATTAGAGGAAAGGCCGCGAATATTGCAAAAGTTGATAGTAAGAGTGACAGGCCGTGGTCCAGAGCTTTTAGATGGGTCGTCAGGGGAACGTCGGGCATGTGTGGGGGCATTTATGCCCCCCCTCCCCCCCCCTGGTTACTCCGAGGCTGCGCCTTTGTACATAATTTGTTTTCTAATAATTGTGAAGGAGGAAGTGTGGTCTGCATGTTAAGTGTAGTGAAGTAGATAGGAGGATGAGGGGTTTGTGAGAGCATGCTGGACTACTCTCAGTGTAAGTGAGGCACAAAGGGAATCAGTAAGAGAGGCCAAGCAAATGAAACAGGAGTTCCAGCGATTCCTTATCAAATGCCCACAGCCTGTCCTGGGCATAGCCCTGTTCGATTGGTGCCTAAAATCTACCCCCATTACTTGCTCGTGTTGACTTCTGCATCATTGTATTGCATGGACGGAGCTCCTCCATGTCCTAGGGTAAACTTCTACACCACTGGTTATATTCCTAGTCTTCTTCTTTCCACTCCTTCAATTTAGGTTGGTCTTCGACTTCTCCTCTAGTTATATAAAATAGTCTTCTGGGAAGGGGGTAACTAGTTTCTTGAGAACTTGCATTTCTTCACAACAATCTGGGATTGTGGCAAGAGCTGTATCTCGTAATTATGGCTGAGAGACATGGGTCATGGGCGATTGTGGTGATGGTGGCGTGGGGTCACGGAGTAAGGCTTCTGTAGTTCCACAGGAGAGGAGGGAGAGGGTTGTTGGCTTGTAGGGTGGCTAGTAAATACTGTTTTGTCTTGGGAGATGCTGGGCTTCTTCCTGTTTGATGCTTGGAAGCTAATCTCCTGGAACTTGTCTTCCTGTGGCCTCTCTCGGCCAATCACTGTCTTGTTCTTTGTCTTGGACTTGTCTTGGATTATTACGTTGGTCACAGCTAGGCGCTGTGGCTAGCACAGGAAGTTCCAACCTCAATGACATCAGAGGAGCTGGGATGGGGGTCAGGGACACTGGTCGTGGGTACCGTGTATGTTGTCCAGGTTATTGTAATCCAATATACTGCATTGGAGGAAGGCGTTGGGGGAGGTGTCGAGACATAACGTGTGGAAGGTAGTTGTATCGCTTTTACTTCCGCTGATACGGTGGGCAGCATTGGTGATCACGTGACCCTTGTTGCTTCATTCACAACAAATAGCCTTTTTGTTCATGAATATTGCATATACCTTCATTTAGTACATTCGTTATTCCAATTAAATACAAAAATTTATTATTTTATATATATTGAATTGCATAATATTTGCTACAAGTATAAATGATTCATAAAACTCCATTACATTTTGAATAATACAAATAATTTGATAAATTGTAATTAAGTTTACGATATGATGACAAAATAGTTTGAACGCTTACCTTATGCTTCATTCTAACAACCTTCAGGTTTGGTATCGATCTCCAGCTGTTGAGTGACTGGTCAAGGGTGGCTGGAAGGTTACACTTTATTATTTAATACCTGTGAACTCTGAACGAAAACAGCTTTGGCGGTTATTTCGTATTTTTTATAAATGTCAAATCACCTGCAGATATAGATATATAAGTAACAATATAATTGAACACTTCTTTCATGCTGATGAGGTTTTGTGTTTTAATTCTCTGACAATTTTGCGTTGATGGGCAGTAAGGAGGTATAGTTGATTGGCGAAGTTCATGATGAAATGGATACAGGATACAGGTACATGGTGAACAGTGGATACGACGTTTCGCTAATTCAATTAGCATTTTCAAGTAATGAATGGTATAGAGAATAATATGAGCTTATATAGGGCTGAGGTGGCGAAGAAAAAACAGGCTAGCGTCTGTCATTGGTGGAAGGTATTTTAGCTAAGCGGGCACTTCTCCTGGTCTGTGATTGGCCGGTAGGTGATGACGTCATGAGTTGCGCGCTGGAGTCAATCGTGGCTGGGGGTGTAGGGGGTGGAGAGACGGAGGGGCCGATGTCATCGCTGGTTGGTTGGGAGCTGGGTGGCGCGATGTGAGATGCGTGGGTTCGAGGGGCGGTGCTGAGGGGCGTCTCTCCAGGGGCAGCACGTCTGGGTTGTGTCTCTTCACAGAGGGGAGTATCTGTAGGTCTAGAGTTTGATAATTAATACTGGGATTCAGGGCTTGTATGTATAGGGATTCTAGTATTGGGAGTCGTCTGGGGTCACTTTCTTTGTCTATTATGGTGGTGAGTTTATTTAAATCGTTACGTGTAGAGCAGTGTGCGAGGGCTCTCCTGACGTAGGCGGAGATGGAGGATAGGAGATAACGACGGGGGCATTCACTGTTACCATTGAGGCATTGTCCTGTGTTGGTAGGTTTAGTGTAAACTGTGGTTTTGAACCCAGGTGTGTTCAGGGTGACGAGGGTTTCGAGGAAGGGGAGTTCTCCATTATTGGATTTTTCAAAGGTGAAGTTGAGTCCGGAGGAGGTCATGAAGCAATGTTGGAGTTCTTGGAGGTCCTTAATTTGCACGAAGATGTCATCCACGTATCTACAGTAGATGGCCGGTCGCTGGGCGGCTAGGAGCTCTTCCTCAATGGTACCCATGAAAAAGTTCGCGAAATGAACTCCCAGGGGGCTGCCCATCGCTATGCCGTCTATCTGCTGATACATGTTGCCTCGGGGGCAAAGAAAGGGGGCTTCCTTAGTGCAAAGTTCCAGCAGCGTCTTCAGGGCCTTCACCGGGATGTCTAGGGTGGGTGTGTCAGGGCATTGGTATACTCGACGTAGTATCATATCGATGGTCCTGTCTACAGGCACGTTGGTAAACAGGCTTTCTACGTCGAGGGAGGTGATGGTGTGGTCGTTATTCTGGGTGGCGTCTCGTAGAATTTCCAGGAAGTCCTGGGCGGAGTTGAGGTTGAATTGGCAGGGCACGTAGGGGGTGAGGAGGTTGTTCAGGGCCTTGGCGATCTGGTAGGTGGCGGTGGGGATCTGAGAGATTATGGGATCATGGGATCTCTGAGATTATGTCGCCGTTTAATGAGGCACAGGGAGGTCGAGGCCGGTGATTATGGTAGTAGTAGTATTGTGATGATTGTGGTAGTAGTGATTGATGATGGTAATTATGGTAGTAGTAGTGGTGGTAGTAGTGATTGATGATGGTAATTATGGTAATAGTAGTGGTGGTAGTAGTGATGGTGATTATGGTGATTACCCGGGCAACACGGGTACCCCTGCTAGTAGTCTATATAGCCTATAAATTACTATGTTGCATTGGTCATAATATTATATTCACAGGGTGATTATATCATACCGTCTCGCGGTAATTTCAATAGTGTATTAAGCAGTGATCAACCCTGCTTCATATTAGAGATTGATCATTATCCGTATATTATCGTCTGTCCCAGTATATTATCGCCTGCTTCATATTCTTATTATTTCTTTCAATGACGTGGTCACTTGCGTTTCCATTCTCAGTGGCTGTCGTCTGCAGATGTTTTAATTGTTTATTAGTTTACTGGAGACTATTAATAATACATTAACACAATACATATATATATGTTATGCATTGCATACATATTGTATTTAGTTATTTAATCTTATGTGGTCCTCCTTACATTGTACATTACGTTACATTGGTTACATCGTACAAAAAGGAACCATCTTCCCAGCTGGTTCAGGTAGAGCCATCTGGTGGTGTCATTGAATACCAGCTGAACAGCAGTCAGTCCGCATTTAACATTCGAGGGAATCCCTCTCGCAATTCTCTCATATTGGTGTTTGTTTATTCTTCTTTATTTTATTCAGTGGCAATTATTCTTTATTTTGTTTGCATAACGGACTTGTGTGTGGCTGGTGTTTGTGTTCATATCTTTTTGTTTCATTTTTTGTTTTGTGCCGCAACCTTGGCCTAGTTAAGGTATCGTTTTGTGTTTATTTCTATGTGCATTATTTTAGATAGGGGTCCAGGCTATTGGGGGTTGCTTTGTCCGAAGTAGCGGGTAGTGGACTTCTATAGTCTGTTAACCCTCCCGCATTCTTACGATGCGATCGAGTCATAACGCCACCCCTCCAAGAGTGGTCGTATGACGCAATCGCGTCATAACGCCACCTGTAAGTTAGAAATATTTGCCAAAAATAAGTTTATGACTCGATTTTGACTCAATTTGGACTGGTAAGTTAGGCATTAGTAAGTTACAAAAGGAAGTATCTAGCAACCCCATAGCATCCCTCTCTGAGGAGCCCGGGCCTTTGTTAAGGGGACCGACCGGTTAATTTAGGCTTAAAAAACTTGAAATTCTGAAAATACCAATAGGAGTTTACTCAACAAGAGTCAACATCCCTTCATAAGCCAGTGAAATGTTATTAGTGAAGACCCATTGGAAATAGTTTTTTTTATGTTTTCCAAACTTTTCCTGTAATTCTAAAAACATTATATAGTGAACTTTGAAATTAACATGCTCAGTAACTACTGGTCGTACGAGGAGCATACCTATGAAAATCGAAAGAGCGTAAGCTACTCTACAACCTCCCATACACTTTATCTTCTACTTTGCCATGTTCCTGCGTAAAATATTGTAAATCTAAAAAACAAAAGTAAAAATGTTCACCTAATTACCTTAGACTTTCACCTGTTTTTCTCAGAACCTATATTGTCGCACTTTTGGATGTTATTCTACAGTTATTATTGGACCTATAGGAATGGCGTATATACCATTGGAAAGGTAATTAAAAACACTACAAGGCCTATAAAGCCAATTTACTCTAGTAATTTTTTTTTTTTCACAATATGTCGTCAAAGTTGTAATTTTCTATAAATATATTCGCCTGAATCTGTAATCACCTAAATCGAACAAATACACAAAATATATAAAATGTTTTTATAGCAAATACAGATACACCTTTTGTGAGTTGTTTGATCACATAAAACATGTGCTATGGGGATTTCTGTAAGAGTTTATCATTTTCTGCAGTGATATGGTTTTCAACATTGTTTTACCTAAACTGCAAGAAAAAGCATAGGACGGTGTGAAGACAATTGCATGGGAAATAATTGTATTACGGACTCATTTACACTTTCATATTTCGATTTATTTACATTTTGTTTTGTTTTATCATGTACTATAAATATTCCTCTTTCCATTGACATATGATACATCACAATAAACAGCATTCTGGTGGATGAAAATACAGAAAAACACAAGGCTTCGAAAACTCGCCCAGCCTGGTATTTCGTGGCAAATTAGAGCATGTCTTACCATAAGTTATATAATTAAGTTGCCGGAGGTGGGAGGGTTAAGTTACAGGGTGGATTACTTCGGCCAAGCACACCGATAGTCTGGACAAATCTATTGTGGCGTTTTATAGTTGTGTTGCAGCGCACGGAGGTAGGCGGAATTGCCTACCTGGGTAGTTCTCTACTCGCACTGGCACAACTATAAAAACCCGTTGAGTTGAAGTCGGCTTAGGACGCCTCAACGATTATTAGGACAAGCTTAGCTGTGTGGTGGTTGATCGGTGTTTATTTCATTTGTGATTAATTCATTTATGCTTTATACGTCATTTCTTAAATTGCATTCAATTGCATTTATTTACCGTAATAATATTAACTTAGATTAAATCAGAGCTTTCTCTTTTTGTGCAGCTTAGAAAGAATCCTCCATTATTTATTCCTCCTCAGTATTGCCATTCGGTACTGAGTGTTTGGGAATAGTTGTGGCTCAAGATATCTTTTCACCACAACTAGGGGTTCCAGTTTCTGCATTGTGTGTATAACGGAACCAGTTGGGGGTTTGTCTGCACCTTTGGTGCCCAGAGAGCCTGGAAGTTGCGAATGAGCTCTGTTATGTTGCGATAGGCTGTGTTACGAGTTGAGGCTACGGAGGTGCTGAGTATTTACTTGTCTGTGTTAGTCCATGGACTAGAAGCTTCTACTGTCAGTCGCAACACTGGTCAGTAATCGAACCATTATCCAAGGAGTAAGAGCCAGACATCTTCCCAACCAGGCTATACCTCGTATTACTTAGAATTAATTATGGCAAGAATGTTAAGTGCGGGCGTACCGCCAGCCTTGTTTACACTACGCGTAGTGGCGTCGGACCTTTACCATCCTGTTCCCGTCTATTTTGACTGCCTTTGGATATAAAAATAAATTAGCCTAACCAAACAACCTAACCTAACCTAACTTAGTATTCGTGTAGTAATGACAGGGGGCAAATAGCAGAAAATATAGCGTCGAAATAGACGGGAACGTAACTGCGAGCGCACATGACGACCGTACGCCCGATTACTACATCCATCCCTTAATTATTCATTACTGAATCTGGAGTTATGTCGCATATAGATATTATTCGAACCAAATTATCCACCTCACCAACATTATCTCTACCTTCTCCTTTGTGATGGTAGAAAATTAAACCCCAGCCCCTCTCTCTATTCATGTATTCACTGCTAATGCATACATGAAAATAAAGTGTGTAAGTAATTCCCTGGTAAAGCTAAAGAGTATATCGCGGTGAATAGTGCAGCGGGGCAGTATGTGAAGGTGTAAAAAGGTGGCCACTTAAGCTGAAACACGGGTCATTGGTGGGATTGTGTGTGTGTCTGTGTGTTTGTGTGTGTGTGGGGGGGGGGGGGGGATGTAGCTGTGGGTTAGGGGTGGAGGTTTGGCTATGTGTTGTGATTGGTGGTGGGGCAGTATATTGGGGTGAAGGTATGGGTCATTGTTGGGGATGGTGGCGTGTGTGTGTTGGGGTGGGGGTGTGCGTTTATATGATGTTGGGACAATGGCTTTATTTGTATGGTACAGAGAGAGAGCGTGTATTAGTGTGTGTGTGTGTGTGTAGAGGTGGGGGTGTGTGTTTTTATGGTTTTTGTTGTGGTAGGAGTGTGTCCTGGTGGTGGGGGTGTGCGGTTATATGATCTGTGGACGGTGGGAGTACAATATATGTAAGGGGTGAAGAGGGCGTGTGTTTGTGCGTGTGTGTGTGTTATAGTGTGGTCAACCCCCTCCTCCTCTTCATCGACATCCCACTATCATCTTGACAATAATCGCCGTCATAGGTTCGGTAATCATCAACATTAAGGGGAGGTATGTTGTTTGTTAGACCCCCTTCTCCCTCATGTTTAGCTCAATTAGTTTTGAGATTTTAGACATTCGCCCCATTAGATTGTCGAGTTTAAGATTTTTCGTGCAAATTTCCTTGTCAATATTAAGACCTTTCGTGCCATTTAGGTGTTGATTTGTTTTCCTAGCGAGCGAAAGCGAGACTGTAATTCAGGAGGAACTGGCCGGGACATTTTTCTACCGAAAAATGTACAAATTAATCTCGAATGGGGATCTTGAGGACGTTTATATTTCTTAAGAGGGAATAAATAAAAAGATTGAGAAGATGAGGTGAAATAAGGGAAGAGACAAATGAGAGCGGGTAAAGTAGAAGGTATGGATGGTATTGTTGTGGAGTGTATTAAGAAGGGTGGAGATGTGATAATAGATTGGCTGGTGAGACTATACAAAGTTTGCTTTGTGATGTCAATGGTACTATAAGACTTGAGTAGTACATGTATTGTGCCGTTGTACACAGAAAGGGAGATCGGCATGAATGTTCAAGTTATAGAGGTATTAGTTTATTATCAGTTGTTGGAAAGCTGTATGGCAGGTTGTTGATAGAGAGGGTAGTAAAGGGGAACAGCAAGTGCAATAGGAGAAGAGCAGTGCGGTTTTAGGAGGGGAAGATCAGATGTTTGTAGTAAGACCGCTATGCGAGAGGTATTTAGAGATAAGTAAGAAGGTATTTTGGGATTTTATGGATTTGGAAAAAGCATAATGATCTTGTGGATAGAGAAGCAATGTGGAGTTAAGACTAGTCAAGAGTTTATATTAACAGCGCAGAGTGTCTGTTAACCCCCCCAAAAATCAGGTCCTTTTGTAACATCTACTACCTGCCAAGCGGGCACATTTACCCTAAACGAGCTTCATTCCATGCTCTTTTTCATGCATAAAGAAGAGCCAGAGGGTAATACAATTATGTATCCATGAAAGAGTGATAATAGAGCATTCCAATGACAGCTGAATCATCCTTCTACGACCACGGGTTCCCTTGCAACGATCGTGCAACACGAGGGGAAAAACCCTAAAATACGGTAATTTCCCGAAATATTACCTTGCCTCGCGAGGCAAGGCATGTGTAAGAGTGTGGTAGTACCACCAGTTACCTCGCTAGGCCCAGGCCAAGTGGTAAGAGCCCCCCTGCGGTCCTCCCACCACGTGGACTCTCTCTCAGAGCCGATAATGTGCTCCACATTTCTTACGACTTAAGTCGGGACCCGCTGTTTAGGCCATGGTTCTCTAACCCGACTTAAGTCGAGAGTCGCTATTAGAGGGTTAAAGTAGGAAATTAGTTCAGTGCATGGTTTAAGGTAAATGTAGGTGAACACAAGGTTATGTAAAACCACCGTGGTTGTTTAATGTATACAAAATAATACAAAGGAAGGCAAGCAACAACCAACCTAATGGCCCTTACTAGGCTGGTTGTAAAAAAATGATTGCCACAGCCATCAACTGAACAAAAAAAAAAACTGTGGTCAGAAAACAAAATTATAGTATTATGTACCATACTGAAACAGTTGGATTACTCAGGCACAAACACAATCAGTCAGGGGTTCATGGCAAGATATTAGTCAAAGCGATAATTGAATGTTTGGACTGTACGGCACTCTACAACACTTATAGGCAACATATTCCACCACTTTGTTGAAAAAGAAGTCCTTCGCTTCATGTGAACGAAACACCTTTCCGACAATTTTGTAATAATTTTTTCTTGTGTAATTTGAGTTACCTAGTATGAAGTACTTACTTGCAATCATGTTGTCATGGCCTTTGATAATTTAAAAAAAATGGATTTGGTCTTCTCTTATTCTGCGGTTTGTCAAGGTAAATAGGTTTAACTCTTTTAGTCGTTCCTCATATGGTTTATTCCTTAGTCGGGGACTCATTTTAGCTACACTCCGTTGCACTCTCTCTAGTTTTCAATGTCCTTTGTATAATATTGCGACCATAACTGGACACATTATTCCAAATGCAGACGAACAAATGAATTATATAAAGTGTGCTCAACGTTTTCTGATTTATATTCAAAAGATCCTCAATGAAGCCAATAATCTTATTTGCTTTTTTTAACAACTTCAGCAACTTGTTGGGCAGGTTTTAAACCGCTTGTTATAGTTACTGAAAGGTCCGTTTCTTCAATTAAGTTCCTTAGTTGAATTCCGTTTATCGAATAGTTTGCGCTTTCATTTTTACTGCCAATGTTGAGCACTGTGCATCTATCTATATTGAAATTCATCTGCCATCTTTGAGCTCAGTTTGATAGATTGTCTAGATCATGCTGAATCTCTTGTATGTTCGATGGTGAGTTTACTTTGTTTGTAATTTTTGCGTCATCAGTGAATTTGGAGATTCTGCTTGAAAGCCCATCAAAATCATTAATATACATAAGAAATATAATTAGACCAAGAACTGAGCCTTGTGGTACACCACTTGTGACATTTATCCAATTTGAGACTTTGCCGTTAATTACTACTCATTGATTTTGCTCGCTTAGCCAATCCTGAATTCAATGAAGAACAAACCTCTGAATATCCTGAGTTTAAAGTTTTACTATCAGTCTGTTGTGAGGCACTTTATCGAATGCTTTTTGAAAATTAAGGTAAACGATGTCAACTGCTATATCATTGTCATATACATTTACGATATCGTGAAAAAACCAAGAAGGTTTGTCAGACATGAACGCTTACTTTTGAAACCATGTTAAGAGTCCTTTATAAAGTTGTTAATATCTAAATGGCATGCAATTTTATTTCGGATTATTGTTTCGAGCAGCGTGCATACAATTGAGGTGAGGCATGTTGGGCAATAGTCGCCAGGCAAAGCCTTATTTAATGCTTTAAATATGAGCGTTATGTTAGCTAATCTCCATTTTGGGGGGCCTTTATTGTCTTATATTTTTTTTTAACTAGAAGGGTTAGTGGTTTTGAGATTTCATCTTTTACTTCTTTAATGACTTCTGGTGAAAATTTGTCGGATCCAGGAGATTCATTTGATTTTACTTTATATATTGCATCAGATATGTCTGCGTTTGTAATGTCAATGCTGCATAGGGCATTTCATTTGTTAATTGGAACTGCCGGACTATGTGGAACATAGTTAATGTCTTCTTCAGTAAATACCAAGGCAAACAAACTATTTAGAGTGTTACTCATTTGAGTTACATCATCAATTTGTTCGTATTCTTCGTCAACTAGCAGGCCAATTCTATATAACTACTATTTTACATCTGATATAGCTATAACACTATTTTATGCAATATATTATTCATAACGTGTTTTGCTCTGTTAAATTAATGTAATTGTTTTACGACGTAGATTGATGACATTTTCCCTATGACTTTGATATTTGGTCCAGTAGAATGCTTCATGGGCGAGTTTCTTTGCTGCTAGACAATCTTTGATATCCTTGTCCCACCATTTAGGTATTATTTCGATGTAGTCATTGGTTTTGGACTGGTATGCAAGATTCTATAGCATTATTAAATATGTTTAAGAATATTCCCCAAGTTTCTCTATATTTGTTAGGTGGTTCATGACATTCCAATTGGTAGCATTGAGGATGTTTCTCAGCTTGTGAAAGTAAGCCTTTCCGAAATTTCTGAAATTCTTCTGGCTTGCATGTGGTTTGACGTTATCGATGATTGGGTTCCGTTTTTTGTGGGGCTGCTTTGATGGTGATGGTGATTTACTTTCACTCACGGTGACCCTCTTGATTGTCCCCGACCGACTTTGATATTTTGGTTAACATTATGGACCGCGTCGCTTAGTAGCCTGCCGAGACGAGCGGCTCACACAGGGTTTATGTGGAGGCCATCTCTAGCAAACAGATGGGCTGTATGTACAAGGGTTTATTAATTAAGGAACATCCCGTTCATAACATTAATCCTCCATTACAGACCCCAATGCACTTTAATATATTAATGAAAGCATATGATCCTCCCTGGATTCGAACTCGGGACACCACACCCTGAACATAAGCATCTTAACCATTACACCAACAACACAGTTAAAGGCTAAGTACGCCATCACGATTAATATTAATTTTCGAATTCTGGATATCAATCTAATCATATACTTTGATCCAACTGCATCATGGACAGCCTAATGTTTTAGTGAGAGGAAAGAACAATGAATGGGGCCAAGATCATACATTCATGAACCCAATGCCTTTGCGAAGGCAAAGGGACCGGAGACAATTGCTTAGGCTGTAGGCCCTGTTGTAAAAGTCATTTTCAGCTTCCATTGTAGGGAGAACACCTGAAAGAATACAATTATATCTGCTTGTTTTATACTGCTGGATCAGCTTGTGGTGTTTTGCCAGAAGCTCCTCCGATCTAGTCTTTCACAGCATATCATTAGCACCCGCATGGATCACAAACAAGGTATTGTCTGTGGCACCGGCAGCAATATCATCTTTGGCCACCATCATGTCGTTGATTCTGCCACCTGGGATACAAAAAAGTGTTCTGTTATTTGGAGCCCTACAACAACACTCTATCAGTTGACCATGTATTAATGAGTCATCAACCAGCCTTGTGTCCTCATTTTCGTCGTTCATGTCATCGGAAAGAATCTGCTACCTATTTGTCGTTGTGATTGTTATGAAAGATATATTCTGGTTTGCCTCACACCCTTTCGGACTGGCTGGAAGTCCATTCCTGTTGGAGCTATTGGGGCAAAGCAGTGTTAATTGGAATAGGGGTTCCATCAGTAGTTTGCAGTGATGAGTCATTGCTGATCGGGACAGCAATGTCACTCTTGGCTGGGGAGAAGTTTTTTTTCCAACATTAGCTGTCACAATCTCCTCGAGAGTGTTGACTCTCCAAGTTAGTGTATCAATTAGTTTGGTTGCTTTGCAGAGTTTGCCCTCAAGTTCAGTGTGCTGGTCACAGAATCTGCAATGAACTGAACCGTTATTTACAGAAATAGGTGTACCGAAACAGCCACTACAAGATCCAGTACGTTGGTTTGCCATGTTGCTGAAACAGGATAAAAGGAGACTTTTGTGATTTGTTAATTATAATTCTGAAAAATGGACACGGGGGTAATGTTAGGTATATTCACTATGACTTAGTGTTATATGGGCACCTGAAAAAGATAATATATAATTCATAAGTAGGTACACGTGTTCCTCTAGGTCTCCGGGTGTACTTGGAAATCTTAATTGACAATGTTAATATGAGTACGATTTACCTGAAGTATAAGCATTAGACAGGATATATTTAAAATACTATCAGTATGATAGTTATAGTAATACAGGAAAAATAATACAAAAATGAATTTCTAGATATGGCAGAGGGTGAAAACCACGTCACAGATGTAAATTACATAATACAGCAACATTGGAATACATTAAACAGTGACTCGAGCAGCGACAGGTAGCATGTGTAGGTGTGTGTGACACGTCAGAGATGTTGTCAGATAGTTGCGTGGGATGATATTGGTGTGGTGAGGGAGGTACACATTAGATCTATGAGTAGAGGACTGGGTTTAGTAGGAAAGAATGGTGGTGATTGGGAGTTGAATAAGTTGCTGTTGCTGCTGACACAGCACTGGTGGCGGATTCTGAGAAGCCGTAGTAAAGAAGTTTGGTGTAGTATGTGGGAGGAGGAAGCTGATGATTAATTGCAATAACATTAATGTGATGGTGTCTTAATAGAAATGCTCTTAGAGTGAATCTAAATGTACGACTGGATGGGCGAATGCTGGAACAAGTGGTGTTTTAAATTTCTTGGAGGAGTGATGAGCAGGGATGCAGGTGTGGGAATGGAGGTAAGACAGAGAGTGTGTGAGTGAAGGACATTATTGGAGCAATGGGAAGTACAGGGTGTCCATAAAGTCTCTTTACAATTTAAAATATTTATTACAATAGCAAATGAACAGACAAATATGTGGAAATTATTACAAAATGAGGAGTAGATATTGAAGTGTTGTATGCCTCATTTAGTACACCTCTACATGGGCACCATTAGTTGCACGAAGCACATCAAGACGGTACTCGATTTCTTGCCATGTTCGCTGTAGCATAGCCTCATCAATGGTCGCAATGGCACCAGTGATCTTTTGCTTTAGGTCAGTATCTCTGTTCGATACACGATATCTTTAACATAACCCCATAGAAAGAAGTCCAGGGGAGTGATATCTGGTGAACGAGGTGGCCAGGGAATCGGGCCATCCCTTCCAATCCACCGGTCTGTGAATGTTTGATTTAGGAACTCACGAACACGCAGTCACCAATGTGGTGGTGCACCATCTTGCTGATAAATGATGGTTGGTTGAAGGTCATCTAGTTGTGGTGCCACATATTCAGTCAAAAGGTCAAGGTAAACATTTGCAGTAATTGTTTTCTCGTGGAAGAAAAATGGACCAATGGACAAATGCAATGTTATTAAAAACTTTGATAACCACCGAGTACATACAACAAATCTGATTAAAATATCTCATCAATTGCCTTGGTAATAATTGTTTTAAATTGTAAAGAGACTTTATGGACACCCTGTACAGTATGTGGGAGGTGAGAAATCTCGTAATGAAACATAAAAGTGCAATGAATCAAGGAATAGTTGTACCAACAGTGATGTTTGGGGCTGAGACATGGGAGTTGAATGTACAAGAGAAAAGAAGGTTAGATGCAATGTAGATGAGCTGCTTGAGGAGTATGTGTGGAACAATGCGTAAAGACGGATTGAAGATTGAAGTAGTACGTGGAGAGAGGGACAACAAGAACCCTTATCGGCCAGAGTGGAAAGAAAGGTGCTATGCTGGTATGGACATGATAAACGAATGGGAGATAAAAGGCTTACAAAGAGAATATATGATTCAGAAACAAGAGGAAATAGATTGAGAGGAAAACCTCAGAGGAGGAGACCGAGAGATGGTGTAATACAAGCGTTGGAAGATAGAGAGATGACTGAAGAACAGGCAAGATAAGTGGTGATAATAGGAATGAATAGAGAATGCTTGTGAATAGATAAGTGATAACGTGGTCGTAGGGAGAGGGGGTGAAGCACCAGATGGACTAGATACTAGTCCATCAGGCGCCTGACCCAGGGAGCCGGCAAAATATATATGGGGCCATGCCTGCAATTAATATGGCCGGGCATTGTGGTTTGTTCTACTGGGGGGTCTGCCTCCTTCTCCGGGAGGTTGCTGGAGGCCCCTAGTGATCCTTGGTCTCTGGGTCATCTCCTGGGCAACTTAATGTTTGTGAGTTTTATTGTTTACCCTTTAAACTATTATAGGTCCTTCCTAAACTGCATAATCTCATCTACTATTAGGCGAACAAAATGTAATTAAAGAACAGGACTCGCAGTTAAAGGGTTTATATTGATGGTCAGGTATACAGTATATGGCTGTGACCGTTCAAATCACGGTATTATATAAATAATACAGTACAACTCTCTATGCTTTTAGTTCTACCATTCACATTCAAATATTGATTGTCATATTATATGCGCATTTACATTTAATATTTGTTAGTAATTAATTGTATCTGCATTGACAAGAACACTGAATACACAATAGTATAATTATAATGTCCTTTACACACATTACCGTACTTATTTAGTATAGCGGAACACACAGAATATGATTCATGTGCACACTGCAATGTTGCATCTATCTCACTCTTCTATCGTTATTACAACAATCAGAGTTCTTCAGAGCTCACCAAGTGTATATCCCCTCCCTTACAGCGAGTGTGTGGCACCCGTCATTCAACACAATCCCACCCCTATTCGGACATAAATACATAAATATTGCACGTAAATAAATAATATATAAATATATAAATATATAAAATATAAATATATAAATATATAAATATATAAATATGTGTTCTTTTATTTAATAATTTTCATTTTAGTAAGCGTTGTTTCCACATAGCGATTTTGATAATTTAATTTGACTTTATATTGTCCTTGTCCCAATTTTGGTTTGTTTAGTTTGCAAGGTTTACATTTTAATAACAATAATTTCTACTCTGTTGATTTCGTTATTTTTCCATGTTAGCCAAATAATCAATCCCTCAACCTATTTGCAAAACATATTCCATCCAGCATTGTCCCAAGCTCCATCCATCAATAATATATAGTGACAAATATAGCGTGCACAATTGTGCCATGTGAACGTTTCCCAGGTAACCAGCTGGTGTAAACATGTGAGGGTTTTTGGCAAGCTAGAATACATGTTTTATAAGTTCCCTCCATCTGCACTGCCTGGGAAGTTACACCTGCGTTCAACGGATGGAGTTTCCGTGTATAAAAACTGCATATTGGAGAATACTGTTGTTTGCTCCATGGTTCAACCCTTTCAGTACCCCTGCCGTCCGTGTAACTTTATTCTGGCTGTTATTCGACGAGGTTATTCAACTTCAATAGGGCCTCCAGTAATTACCAGGCTTCAAACCATCTCACTTGACTCTTTTTACTACCACAGATCCTTCTTAATTAAGGTGTGCAAAAGTGGCTAAATATAGCTAGAATTAAATTAAAACGGCATCACCGGTACAGAAGGGGTCAATTCCTTGCAACCGGTAGTTATTGGAAATATTTTTCAACACCACATGATTATAGTCAATTCATTGTGGGGAGATCATCACAGTCGGCTTAGGGTTTTATGTGTTCTGGACCCTCCTATCCTTCATGCTTAGCGTCATTAGTTTTGAAATTTCAATATATGCTCCCTATTATGTTGTGCACTTTCAGACCTTTCGTGGCAACTAGGTGTCGATGTTTTTTTCCTGGCGTGAGACAGCGAGTCTACAATGGAGGAACCGTCCTGTGGCCGGGCATTTTCTACCGAAAAATGTAAACAAATATTTCGAATAGAGTATTTTTTAAACTTGATGGAGGTCTAGGAAGCACACTAAAACTCCTCCTTAAGGTGAGTCTAAAACTTATTACCTGTAATGTCATGTAATTAAATAACGACCGGCTATCAAATAGTAAATACGGATGGATGTGTACAGCCCGTTTGCTACAGCCCTGCTTAAGTAACAAGAACCTTATATTTGCAGTCTCTAGACTCAGTTATTTGTCAGTAACCAATTAGTTTCTCGTTAAATCCCTGAAATGCTAAGTGGTTAAATTGTAAGTAAAGGCGCAAACAGCCACAAACGTTTTACATTGTATTGATCGAATTCTTGCCCATCAATGTTTAATAACTTCTTCCATATTATTAGTTTGCACTTGTTTGTTCCTATATTTTCCGACCGTTAACCCTTCTATTAGTTTAGCATAAATAATGTTGTTACAATCACAATATATTACACCCTCAACAGACCTCATGGCCACCACAAAGGTACAATGTTACATAATCAACTTTATTATCTCATATTTTCCCCCAAGAATCGCCCTTCACTCTCCCAGAAACTGTGTATAAGATACTTAACAATCAAACAAATATAATTGCAACCAAAATGTATTTATTTATGCCATAACATTATTTTAAGACGTAAAATTATACAAAGGTTTTAATGAGGATGATTATTATTATACCTCACTATTTTCAAAGATAATCATAAATGTTCCAGTTTATCTAAAGACATTGAAATCCCTCTTTCACAAATGTTCATCCAAGCTAGATTAATTCAAAACTATAATGTTCTTCACATATCACTGCTGCATTCTTACAATAATTACTCACATCATAACCAGCCACAATTATGTGCTAACATCCATGAAATATCAACGATAAGGGGGAACTATACTTGTTTTTCTTGTTCTAGCTGACGGTAAATTGTGTTTATCTTGATTACTCGGCTTTTATGAAGATTGTGTACCGAACTATGTTGTTAATGATGACACCTTTGCATGCATATTAAGCAGAAACATGGTAGTTTTACATTTGTCAGTTAGGGACCGATACATCAGTTGTTAAGGGATTGAATTTACCGTCAGCCGAAATTTTATCGAGTATAGTTCCCGTCCACACTCACACATTACCGTAGTTATCGGTTAACGGGTCTCCCAGTACTGTTATCGCCACGTTACCACCGCCATCATCACAGCTACAATTATGTACTCAAACCCATAATAATACCAACGATAAGGGGGAACTAGGCAATGTGAGTACTTGGGGTGATAATGACTGGGATTCACGGTGTCGTACGAAATCCGAGTCCATTCTTTCTAGTCTTTATTATTGTATATACAAATATAGAATTATGGTTTATAGTTCATATTATATCTTGGAAGTGATAACATGACAAAACAATGCTATTCATGTTAGTTTTGTTATTTATGTACTTATTTATATTTTATTGTATTTACTTATTATTTTCTGGCATTCCTAATCATGTCACTCAAGTCTTCAAACTAAATTGGTCCTGTTTGACACACTGCTTGGATGTTATATATTTCAGTGGGTGTAAGTGAACTGTTTTAGAGTGTATTGGCACGTAGGCCAGTATTCCCAGACAGACCCTATCATTGTCGGTGGTAAATACTGTAGTTTGGCCGTATTCCTAACCAGTCAATATATTACGCTAGCTATAACTGTAATACAAATACTGTATTTTTGCATATGAGTATGAAGGAGACAAAATGCAAAGCTGCCTGTAACAAGTGTCTTCCCCAAGTTTGAAAATTATAGTCACTATTTATTTATTTTAAGATATTTGTTGGTGTATATTAAAGAGGTGTGGTGTGATTATTTAGTGTAGTGAAATGCATATTAGGAGGTGTTTGAAAAAGCTAGCTGGATCACTTTCTGTGTAGGTGAGACACAAAGAGAAACAGTGATGGAAGCTAGAAAAATTAAACAGGAATTCCTGCAACTCCTCATCACATGCCTAATAGGCCTCCCCCCAATTATCACGCTCGATTGGTGTCTTATCATCTTCCCCTATCTCCGCAACCCATTCAGTATCGTTGACGTCCGCTATACTATATTCTGGCAACTAATAGAAGATTTGATTTAGCTTAGGAAGGAGGTTTATACATTAAAAGGCTGCAGGTTATCGCAATTAATCTTTTTAGCTACCATATATCTTTCCGAAGCTTCATAAAATCATCTAAATGTATCTTAAAGCAAATAGGTAGGCCAGACATCGTGAACCCTAACTCTGTTACTCAAAAAGAACCAGTGGAAATGGGCTTCAAATGTTCACACCTACTCCCTGGCTGACCCATCCCAAATGGTAGACTACTAGCTTACTCTAGTCTTAAGTGAGTTAAAATGGTTAATGTTAAATAGTTTTGGCCAACTTAATTGGAACAGACTTTATGTGTAATTGTAATAAAGATACTATATTACTGTCCTACTTCTTATCATAGCAATCATCATAACTACCGTATATATATTATTATTATCATACCGTAAAGTTATAACTATTATCATGATGGAGTCTGTGTGGAAATACGGACCCTTACAAGATTTAGTATCCCTTGACTGGTGTTAATAGTTTATGGGAAGTTTTTTTTTTTCTGGACCCCCTCTCCTTCATGCTAGGTCCATTGTTTATGAACATTTAAGACGTTCGCCCCAATAGTTTGGAGACTAAGATCTTTTCACCCCATTGTTTTGTCAATCTTATAACATTTCGTGCCACTTAGGTGTCCATTCTTTCCTGGCGAGCGATAGCGAGCCATACATTTCGTAGGAAGTGCCCTTCGGTCGGGACAATTTTCTACCAGAAATTGTACACATTTATCTCGAAAGGCGGTTTTGCGGGTGTTATTTAAAGCTTAAGAAGAGGCTTAGGGAGCAAGATAAACGTATACACAGTTAATAACATATATATATATATATATATATATATATATATATATATATATATATATATATTAAATAAATATTTAAATAAAATTTCTCCCACCCCCACACACTTTAACTGTCTACTCACAACCCCCACCATCCAACACCTTCAAGCACATCATCACACACCAGTATTAACATCACTACTAACATCACCATTATCTATCACTACCCAATCCCACTATCACCATGACCACAACCAACATTACTGTACTATCAGAACACCTCCGTTACCAAACACCAACAACATCTTTAAAGGGGAATGATGTTTTTGTCTCCCCCCCCCCCCCCCCCCCCCCCCCCCCACCCCCCCCCCCCCCCCCCCCCCCCCCCCCCCCCCCCCACCCCCCCCCCCCCCCCCCCCCCCCCCCCCCCTCCCCACCCCCCCCCCCCCCCCCCCCCCCCCCCCCCCCCTCCCACCCCCCCCCCCCCCCCCCCCCCCCCCCCCCCCCCTCCCCCCCCCCCCCCCCCCCCCCCCCCCCCCCCCCCCCCCCCCCCCCCCTCCCTCATGTTTAGCACCATTAGTTTCAGATTTCAAAACGTTCGACCCATTAGTTGGTGATTATAAGACCTTTCGTCCCATTCCTTTGCCATTATTAAAACATTACGTGCCACTTAGCTGTCAGGAATTTCCTGACGAGCGATAGCGAGTCTGTAATTTCGTAGAAACCGACCTTCGGCCGGCAAATATTTCTAGCGAAACATGTACAGCTTTATCTAAAAGGGGGATATTGGGGATGTTTTGTTTAGTTTAATGTAGGTCTAGGGAGGAAACTATACAAATAATTATTCAATAAATAAATAGATCAACAAATTAGCCTTCCCCCTTTGTCACCATTACCACCATTAACAACAACAATAACAACAACAATAACATTACCACAGTTACCAAACACCAACAGCATGTTTAACAGCATCAACACCATCAACAATATAAATAACAGCACTACTATCACTACTAATACTAACACTATGACAACCACCACAACCGTAGAGCTACTATCACCACGAACAGCATCACCACCATAGCCAACACTATCACTAATAATATCACCACCAAGAGCATCTTTAACAGCATCAACAACACCATCAACAATATAAATAACAGCACTACTATCACTACTAATACTAACACTATGACAACCACCACAACCGCTACTATCACCACAAACAGCACCACCACCATAGTCAACACTATCACTAATAATATCACCACCAACAGCATCTTTAACAGCATCAACAACACCATCAACAATATAAATAACAGCACTACTATCACTACTAATACTAACACTATGACAACCACCACAACCGCTACTATCACCACGAACAGCACCACCACCATAGCCAACACTATCACTAATAATATCACCACCAACAGCATCTTTAACAGCATCAACAACACCATCAACAATATAAATAACAGCACTACTATCACTACTAATACTAACACTATGACAACCACCACAACCGCTACTATCACCACGAACAGCACCACCACCATAGCCAACACTATCACTAATAATATCACCACCAACAGCATCTTTAACAGCATCAACAACACCATCAACAATATAAATAACAGCACTACTATCACTACTAATACTAACACTATGACAACCACCACAACCGCTACTATCACCACGAACAGCACCACCATCATAGCCAACACTATCACTAATAATATCACCACCAACAGCATCTTTAACAGCATCAACAACACCATCAACAATATAAATAACAGCACTACTATCACTACTAATACTAACACTAACAACCACCACAAACGCTACTATCACCACGAACAGCACCACCACCATAGCCAACACTATCACTAATAATATCACCACCAACAGCACGATATAACACCATAACACCACCAATGTCCTCCAACTAGCAATACCTAAGTACAACCACTAACAACAACAACAATCACACCAACACTAAAACTAACACTAGCCTTACCACTACCTTTATCACCACCACCAGCAATATACCACCAAAACACCACCAACATATCCAGAATCATAACCACCAACAAAAATAACACTCACTCCAACACTAGCCCGACTACCACCACCACCTTTGCCACCACCAACAGCAAGATATCACAATAACACCACCAATGTACTCCAACTAGCAGCAACATATACATAAGTACAACCACTAACAACAACATTCACACCAACACTAACACTACAATTACCACCAAACCCACCTCCATCACCATCATTATATAGCCATTATTTTACTTCCAGTGCCAATAATGCAACCAAGACCACCACCACTATAAGCGGAGTCACGGGATAAAAGAAATTCCCGTTTGGCAACCGTCTTCCAACTTGTTCGAGTTAGTGCATTCTTGTAGTGAATAGCTAAATTATATACAATGATGCTGAACACAACTGACTTCAGTGTAAAACAGTAAAATCAATTGTATTTACCTTTTTTCTAAACACAAACCTAAATGACATATAATTGACTATAGTCAACTGATGAAATACATGGTTGTGGCCGAGCGTATGGAACGAAACGGTGGCAGAGTAAAGGGAGGACAGAGGAGGATGTTAGATAATATACCATATATCTCCCATATAAAGCACTGTTGTAATGTCACATGTGTATAGGTTTGCAGTACAAGGCACATGTGAACAATGAGCACCCTGAATGTAGGTATAAAGGAACACTACCAAAACCGCCATCACCACTTACACCACCATCACTAATACCAACACCACCACCATCACCACTACCAACACCACCACCATTTCCACTATCAACACCAATACCACTTCGATCACCACTACCAACACCATCACCACTACCAAAACCACCAGTACCACTACCAATACCACCATCACCACTACCAAAACCACCATCACCACTTACACCACCATCACTAATACCAACACCACCACCATCACCACTACCAACACCACCACCATTTCCACTATCAACACCAATACCACTTCGATCACCACTACCAACACCATCACCATCACCAAAACCACCAGTACCACTACCAATACCACCATCACCACTACCAAAACCACCATCACCACTTACACCACCATCACTAATACCAACACCACCACCATCACCACTACCAACACCACCACCATTTCCACTATCAACACCAATACCACTTCGATCACCACTACCAACACCACTACCAAAACCACCAGTACCACTACCAATACCACCATCACCACTACCAAAACCACCATTACCACTACCAATACCACCATCACCACTACCAAAACCACCATTACCACTACCAATACAACCATCACCACTACAAACACTACCATCATCACCACTACCAACACCACAATCACCAATACCAGCACCACGATCACCACCACCACTACCAATACCACCACTATCACCACCTCCATCACCATAACACCAACTTCGTTGTTCTTCTCTATCCTTACTCTCCACAACCATTCTTAAATTGCTTCTATAATGCTGGTGTGCACATGATATAATACAGTAGCGCCGGTTGTATATGCCACCACCCCGCCCTCGATACTCGCCTCCAAGATTACATTCCTGTGTGGGCCAGATTGTAAAATTTGGATTGTAACCCAGTCCTGACATTACTGGTTCCGTCGGATTAGCTAGTTATTTATATATATATATACAGTATATATATTGAACACTGCTCCGAAGTTCTTCTTTTGCTGAGTTCATTCACTAATATACTGTATGTATCAATTACTTTGGAGATAATTGGACACCATTCAGATCAGATGAAGTATTGAGGGATAAGCCTTTACAACGGCACTAAGCTGCTAGACAGGAATTGTTATAAGAAGTTGCATACAATAAAATTGTACCTAGGTTATCTGGTTTTATGCTGGTGTTCTACATAGGCGAGGGAACATTGTAATGTGGAGGAGGGTCTGGGGTACTAAACACTCTTTGGTGGCGGGTATAAATTAACTCTCACTAGGATGAAAGCATATACAGTGTATGCTGTTACCAGAGGCATAATGTTAACCTTCTCAGCCCCGGAATGGCTTTGGCTTTTAGTTAACGTGGTGCTTGAGCGTTCGTGCAAAAACACAAACCGGTACATCCCCTTTCACCCTCTACGAAAAAGTGGGCCTGTATTTTGTTTTAGAGTGTACCCTAAAGAGTGTTGTAAAGGGTGGCTAAATTGAGGGGACTGCACATGACTTTTTAAACTTAGCAGCTAGCCTGTCTAAGGGAAGGAAGCCCCTGACCATGGAACTTCCCTTGTTTAAGCAGGGCGTACATCCCTGTTTTGTAAACAGAAAAATAAAATAATAGACAAACATGTGTTTATAACTATATACTGTATAATTATATTGCCACCAAAATCTGAGATAATGGGTGACTAGGGGTATTTAAGGTTATCTGAGGTGTCGGTTTCTTGGTTGTCTAGGCTGGTAGGTCAGAACTGTCTATTTCACTTTCTTGGTTTAGCCCATAAGCTAACTTGGCGTCTAACGTGACATGTGAGGGTTAAATCCCTTGTGACTCCTTCGCCCTTGCCCTTAACTATACCGTTACTGTACCTTGCCGTGTGAAGTAATACATAAGAACCGTCAGTCAATGGTACCATGCCGTGGGCTCTAGGACATGCTTTATGGATACAAAAAGGATATTAACACGTTCATTTATTCGGCAAGGTTGATTGTGTACTTTAATTGAAGTACCTCGATAATGTTGTCATATATCAGTCTTTATGACCCATACATCATTCATATATATTGCATTACCGGTACAAATTATATCTCTTTGTGGGTTAACATAAGAGCGGAAGCAAGAAAGGCGGCTATCCTGAATCAGTGGAGATCTATTTTTTTCCCCCTTTTCACCGTATTTTTAGTATTGTGCCATCCTTTATATCAATGCTAAGACCATCGGGAGTTTGGGGGCGGCAGCTCCCAGATTAGGTAAAGACAAACACGAATGCTGTATTTGTCATAAAATGTGTATACTGTATATGAAATAATTATCGAGGTACTGTACTATTGTGGACATAAGTCCAACTACACCTGCCTGAGAGGGATCCGCGAATTGTGTTGGTAACATTGGTAACCCCCCGTCCCCCACCCCATCCCCACTCTACCACCCTCTCTCAGGCAAGCCCTCCCTTCCTCCTCTACTTTCGTTCTTGTTCACTTCTATAAGCCATTCTTTATTTATCCCTCTATCATCGAATTATTGTATTTTTATGAATGTTTTCCAAATGTTCTTCCTAAAATTAAATATTATATCGTTACATACTTCATATACTATATATTGAATATTTGGCATTTTATACAAACCTAGAAGAATATAAAGTTTGATAATCCATTCGAATATGGAAGTTTATTAACAATATATGTTATTTAAGTCAAATACAACTGAGACTTTAATTTACTTTTGCATTATCATATTTCAATTCAGTTATAAGTATCTAAGCCACTATATCCCACTGTTTGGAGTAAGCATGGATTTCACTGTCAAAGTTTATAAATTATTGAATGAAATAATTTACACATATAAAATGGGTTCCTATATTAAATTAATTGAATATTAAAAGTTATAAATATAATATTATGGTCACGTGTGTATTCTCAATACTCGCCTGTCAACCCACCTCCCCCTTAACTACGGTAGCTCACACTAATATATTCATATTTCGTAACTAGTCAACTCAGACACACGGCCACACACATTAATGTAACATTACATTACACAAACTTGCATGTTATTTCCATACTTAAGGATAGTTGGTGTCTTTAAACTGCCTCAGCGAACACGGCTCCCTCCAAGATCAACCCCTTCTGTATCGGGGTTGTGTTTTGTTTTATTACAGCTATATTTACACAACTTTGTGCAGATAAGGAAGGATCTGTGGTATTTAGAAGAATTAATTGAGCTCGTATGAAGCCTTTTAATTGTTACATTTCCTTCCTTAATTGAATAAAAACTTATATATTTAGTTATTCTCCATTCACTCGAACCATAAATCTTGCTCCTAGTTGGTGTTTGTATCGACGTTCATGATTTCCCATCTTATCAATACCGTAGCTCACTGGCCCAGAATAGTCGCAGAATTGTTAATTTCTGTATTATTATCTTTATTATTCTGTATTAATTTATTATAATACACGCTTTAATAATGTTAATGGTTACTTAACAATCTGCAGTGATATCCAAATCTTAAGTCATAATATATTACATTAATACACATTTATCACATATATAACATACAGTATACACAAGCGAAATAAAGAAATTATAAACCCAAAAAGTAAGCAAGTGATGAATACTGACTGACTTGGCCCACGTGGCTTAGAGCCAATCACTTATTACTCACAATAATAATAAGATAGGCAGCTACGGCATTTCATATCTTGCTTGTGTTTACGGTATTATATCTGCGTTATTTATGTGTTCCCTGTAATAGTTCATTGTTCTTAAGGTTTGGATATCACTCTAGAGTATCACATTATTATTGAAATTAATTTAACTTATTCTTATTATTCCATATTTGTTCAACACACTAGATAAGTCTTAGTAATTATAATTAAAATTATAATGACTGATAAGTTACTGTACTGTATATCCAAACCTTAAGAGCTATAACATATCACATAGAACACATATATAACGAAGATATCATACAGTAAAAACAAGCAAGGGAAGAAATGCCGTCACTGCCTATTTAAATGTGTAAATGTGTGGTAGAGGTGTTAAGTGTTGAACACAGAGTTAAAATGTTTCGAGTTTGAATATTGCCTCCGACAGGAGGAGGATATTCTTTGGTTTTCCTTTCAACACCTTGAGATTCATGACGCATTTTGACAGTTTATTGTGGCCCTGTTTCGACGATTTTATACAGCGTAAGAAGAACCTTTGGGATGTAAACTATAATTTGTTAACAATGATTACATTATAGAAATATTTCTATATATATATTAATCACGATTGAAGCAGCTTAAATGGTGCAGGACAAGCTATCACATGTATTATTATGATAGTTACAGACACAAATACTTATAATAAATGGACAAGTAGAATCTGTGTCATCTTTATATTCCTTCATTTACAACCATTTCACACACACATTTGTTTTCACTCACGCCATCACCTCCATTAGTTATAATGATGACACAAGGTTACGTAACATTGTTTCGGTTGTAATTTTTCATACATTACTTCCAATTATATGTGTTAATGAAGTGCACGTCCGTAATTTGTTAACAAACAACCTATAAATCAAATAAACAATATCTACACTCCATATTATTATAATAATCAAATTTTAAACAAACTGGCTGGGGAACTTAGTATATGATGAAAGACTCTTTAAAAAACGTATTTTTTTTCTCTCTCTCCAAAGTACCGTAAATAAAGCCCAGAGCGAAGAAGTTATTGTATATATTTGATATATTTTACATATTTTCTTTTTCTTTTATTTTTGTTTATTTTTGTCCTGGTATAGAACAGGTTCGGCCCTACATGGACACTCTTCGCGTATAAGCTATATATGAACACGTGAAAAGTGTGTATATATCTATCTATATCTATTAATTGCACATGGAAGAAAGAAAATGGTACCAGTATTTTATAATATGTAACCAACCCTCGCATTTACTTTTTACAGCATGAATTTGAGAAATATTCGATTGAAAAATATATTCAGCAAATTGATGGTGTATACAGCTAATAGCTACCAACAAATGTAATAATATTTAGGTTAAAAAAAGTTAATAAATAAAAGCCACCGTATATAAATAAGGCTTTATCAATAGTGCTCTTAGTTTAATGACGTGTTGCATGGGAAACCAAAAACTTTACCGGTAGGCCTACTCTTATTGTTAGACAAGACGATAATCAAACGCAAAACATTTCCGCTGCGTTTTTAACAATACCTCTACCACTCCAGTGTAAATCTAATATCTTTGGAGGACAGCCTAATTGTATTATATATAATTACAATAAATAATAATTCTATGTTTTATTGTATGATCTGTTTGACCCAATAGCAATTATGTTGAAACACCTATTACATAATTGGACATTACATATTTAAAGTAATAAAGGGACAATAATAATCTTATTTACAGTTGGTGAATTCCCACTTTTTCAGTATTTACAAGATTTCTTAACCATTACATTTATATCCTACTTCATGAATCATAATATATATATATATTTGTTTTGTATTAGTCTCCTTGGTTGGTGTTATATTATAATGGTATGGGCAGGAATCTCCCCATCCAATTGACGCTACGATTATGAGGTTCAACTCATTCAGCACCGGTGATATTGTTTTCATCATAATATTATTCTGGCAAATATTAGACGATTGTATTAAGCTAAAGAAGGGCGTCTACTATTTGAAATGCTACATACTATCGCAAATAACACCTGAGCTAACACAGTCCCTTTCTTATCTACATATAATAGTCTGAATATAGCCATAGTGAATAATATATGAGATGTCCCCGGTACCAAAAGGGTTACTAAAATGTCTCTATTTATGGCCTAGCTAAGATTCACCAAGGTCCTCTGCTCTATGATATAGAAATTCACCTGCAACGGAACGATATCCCTTAAGCTACTTCACACGTGATTAATATAGCTATATAAATATTAGTTCTATACATTTGTCATGTTTAAAGAAATGTAGTCCGTTTTGTCTTACAAATGTCCACCGTCTTATGTTCGACTTACTAATTCGTGTCAACTGCCATATTTAATATACACAAATTTTATACCCTATATTGGCATTTTGCCTCAACGTTATGATGAAACAGAGTCGACATTAATTTGGTGTAAATTTCCATACATGCAATCCAATATTATATTTGACTGAACTGCACTTCTGTATTTGTTTAAGTTAATCTAATCGAAGGGACAAGAAAAACCAGACCCACTTTCGTGGGTCCATCTATCCACTCGGAAGGAGGGAGAACTGTAGTACTCCCTTCGCCACTTACAGGTGGCTCTTCCAACACTTTAATCTCACCCTCTCCAGTGAATGGAATGTGAATGGAATATACAGTAGTTATTGATTAACATTATTATTCAGTAAAAGAAGGAAGTGTAACAGTTAAACGTCTTTATACCATCTCAATTAACCCTTCATAATCCCACAGATCCTTCATTAGCTGCATACAATTGCTTAAATATAACTAAATCAAAAATAAACGGAACCCTAGCATGTTAGGGGTTAATCTCGGAGGGAGCAGCGCTCGCTGAGGCAGTTGAAAGACGCCAAATCTCCTCAAGTAAGAAAATAACATGCAACCATGTGTAATGTTATATTAATGTGTGTGGCCGTGTGTTTGCGTTGACTAGTTACAAAAGAAGAATTGATTAGTGTGAGCTACCGTATAGTTAAGGGGGAGGGGGGTTGACAGGAGAACACGTATTGAGAATACACACGTAACCATATATTTTTTACTTTTAATATTTAATGCATTGAATTGTGTGGGTCAATGATCTTTTTTAATAGTTTTGTATTTATACTTTAACAGTAAAATACATGCTTACTCCAGATATTGGGATATATGGGCTTAATTAATCATAAATTAATTGAAATATGAGAATGTAAAAGTATATTCAAGTCTCAATTGTATCTGACTTAGATAAAATTATATTGTTAATATATTTACATATTCGAATGGATCATAAAACTTAATATTGAGCTAGGTTTATAATAATTAGCAAATATGAACATGAGCTACGTAACCAATTATTGCTATTTTAACGATATGTTATTTCAATTTAGGAAGAAGATTTGGAAAGCATGCATATACATACATAGAACGATGACAGAGGGAGAAATGAGAGAGAGGAAGGAGAGAGCGGTTATCGTGATATTTATCATCCTCTGGTTATAGTCATGGCCTTGGTTATAGTCACAGTGGTGGAAACAATCCAGGGGGAGGGGCTTACATACGTGAAACAGGAAAGAAAGAAGAAGGGATGGTTTGGCTGAAAGAGGGTGGTAGAGTGGGGAAGGAGTGGGGGCGGGGGGGGGGGGGGGTATCAATGTTACCAGCATAATTCGCGATTCTCTGTCTGGCATGTGTAGCAGGACTTATGTCCACAATAGTACCTCCATTACAGTCTATACTCAACCTTGACCATGTATTGTCAAAGTCAGTAATAATTCGACTACATTTAAATTAATGCAGACATTTCAGATGTGATTTTGTGCCATAGTTTAGTTCGTAGTTCCATTGGCACAGTAAAGGGGTCGAATTATACGGTAGAATTCGATATCCCAACGTAAACTGTCACCTACTATATTATCTGACGACTTTACTTGTTATTTTTATCATTTTTATACTACGATATTTCCCAATTAATTACAAATCTCTGAAAAAAATGAACGGCATTCTCTATTATCCATCGATGTTAAGGGGAGGTATTTAGTTTGTTCCCTAGACCTCCATCAAACTTAAAATTACACCCCCTTGAGTCTCTTTCAAGACAAATTTGTACATTTTTCGCTAGAAAAATGTCTCGGCCGAAGGCCGGGTCTTCTTAAATTAAAGGCTCGCTATCGCTCGCCAGGATAAAATCGACACCTGAATGGCACGAAAGGTCTTAATTATTATGAGGTGAAAGTTCTTAAAATCGCTAAACTAATGGGGCAAACGTTTTATAATGTCAAAAGCAATGGGGCTAAACATGAGGGAGAAAGGGGTCAAGAAAAAAATCCCTCGAGTGGAGATCTCCCCTTAAGACATGCTTCCCCGTAGGTGGGTAGGGATGTGAAGATCAGGGAAATTTGGGGGAAATGGTTGTAAACAGGTGATAATAAGGAATTCAAACGAAACTGGCTGGGATTTGATATACTTGAAACACATAAAACCCAAAATTTGGAAAACCCACGCCAACTTTTGACAAAAGTAGGCTCGGGATTTGGATGAAAAAACAAAACTTAACCTAACCTAATATTAACCTATTACGTTTGGTACAATACTAATCCTTACATACCAGTTAGTATGTTGGATAAAAGACTAACCCTTACCTGCCAAGTAGAACGTATCCGTAGTACCTGTACGTTCGATTAAAGACTAACCCTTACCTACCAGCTAGTACGTATCCGTAGTACCTGTACGTTGGATTAAAAACTAACCCTTACCTACCAGCTAGTACGTATCCGTAGTACCTGTACGTTGGATTAAAATCTAACCCTTACCTACCAGCTAGTACGTATCCGTAGTACCTGTACGTTCGATTAAAAACTAACCCTTACCTACCAGCTAGTACGTATCCGTAGTACCTGTACGTTGGATTAAAAACTAACCCTTACCTACCAGCTAGGACGTATCCGTAGTACCTGTACGTTGGATTACAGACTAACCCTTACCTACCAGCTAGGACGTATCCGTAGTACCTGTACGTTGGATTACAGACTAACCCTTACTTACCAGCTAGTACGTATCCATAGTACCTGTACGTTGGATTACAGACTAACCCTTACTTACCAGCTAGTACGTATCCGTAGTATCTGTACGTTGGATTACAGACTAAACCTTACTTACCAGCTAGTACGTATCCATAGTACCTGTACGTTGGATTAAAAACTAACCCTTACCTACCAGCTAGTACGTATCCGTAGTACCTGTACGTTGGATTAATAACTAACCCTTACCTACCAGCTAGTACGTATCCGTAGTACCTGTACGTTGGATTACAGACTAACCCTTACCTACCAGCTAGTACGTATCCGTAGTACCTGTACGTTGGATTACAGACTAACCCTTACCTACCAGCTAGTACGTATCCGTAGTACCTGTACGTTGGATTAAAAACTAACCCTTACCTACCAGCTAGGACGTATCCGTAGTACCTGTACGTTGGATTAAAAACTAACCCTTACCTACCAGCTAGTACGTATCCGTAGTACCTGTACGTTGGATTAATAACTAACCCTTACCTACCAGCTAGTACGTATCCGTAGTACCTGTACGTTAGATAAAAGACTAACCCTTACCTACCAAGTAGAGCGTGTCACTAGTACGTTGGCGGAATCATTTACCCCATTGATAGATAATGGGTAAACACTCACATGTAGCGATCCTTGGTATAAAACAACACTATTAGGGACGGGATCACATCTGACATGAATACTAACGCGTTGAATATACCTGGTTGGGCCCTGTGATTGGTTGGTTGCTCCTATGGGTTTCAGAGGCAGTGTTACATCGTTTTTCGGGAATAACTTATTAACAAACAGTTGGATCAGTATGATATTTTGACACAGCTTTTTTCACACCGTGTCCTAATTTTCGTCAATATATTGCATTACCAAAAGTGTAGAAATAAGCCACTTGTCCCTGTGTCATGAGGTTAAAGTCGCACATTAATGACGAAGAAACGGACGAGGCTACCGTGGCTTACCTTTGAGAACCTCCAAACCATTATTGCTCCTCCATCAAACACGGTAGTTATCAGCCACCACAAAGCCCTATTATCGCCTTTAAATTCAAGTTATCTGTCAATATCAAGTATAAATATACACAAATACATACTTTTTGTATATTTATACTTGATATTGACAGATAACTTATCTTTAAAGGCGATAATAGGGCTGGGTGGTGGCTCATAACTACCGTGTTTGATGGAGGAGCAGTAATGGTTTGGTGGTTCTCACAGGTAAGCCACGGTAGCCTCGTCCGTTTCTCCGTCATTAATGTGCGACTTTAACCTCATGACACAGGGACAAGTGGCTTATTTCTACAATTTTGGTAATGCACTATATTGACGAAAATTAGGGCACGGTGTGAAAAAAGCTGTGTCAAAATATCATACTGATCCAACTGCTTGTTAATAAGTTATTCCTGAAAAACGATGTAACACAGCCTCTGAAACTCATAGTAGATGTGATATATCAGATCATAAGTTAATGTGATTGGTATCAAGACACAAGGGACTTTGGTTCTCGCAGAGAGACTCCAGTCCTGACGTTATTCTTGACTTACAGTGTGCTGGCTTAATAATCCAATAGGGTTGATAGCCTCTGAAGTCCTATTTTAAGAAAAGGCATCGAGAAAAAAATATTCCCAATGAGGATTGGCTGGTGACATTATAGTAGATTGACAGGCTGACATATATAGCTCCCGACTTCACGAAAACATGGGGTACACAAAGGCCGCACCGTCTATGAGAAATTGTTGACTGCTGTTTTACAGTTAAGTTGGCATGTTGTTACCTCTTTATTTCCAAGGGCTAGAACACATTTGCATATGATGCTTAAAACATCTACATTAGCAATAAGAAATAGAGTTCTCTCACTCTTATAAATACCTCTCCAAAATTAGTTTTCTGCCCACAGCTAACTCAAAGATAACTGCAGAGGTTGAAGTAACTAAACTAAAGGTTTCTAAATACCCCTGATGGTAACAAAGGCTTTAAAGTATCCCTAATAGGCTCAAAATCGCGTCATATGTCGGAGAGGGTTAATGGATAGGTGCTCTAAAATGGCACCCCATAATACGAAGAAAGACCACAACATACAGAACATTCGTCCATTAAATTAAGGATAGCACTAGACTAAGCCAAAGAATGTAGAACCTCATGCATTGAAAGGTGATACAAGTCATATTGAACACATCTGACATGCTGATGAAATATTTGTCAGCATTACATATTATAGCCACATACTAGATTGTGTGTACTCAGTTTATGTTGCTTATCAAATATTCGTGAAGCAGTTCGAAACTCAAAATAAGTCGGAATTACTGTTGGTGGTTGTATGTTGTAGGACACAGACTCTTGTCTATTCCAACCGCTTAGATGGGTCCTCGAAATGTATATATTCATTTCCGTACGACATAGCTTCGAAAAGTTAAAAGCAGGATTGGAGTCCTAGTAGATATGCTTTATCGGTTCAAGCACCCTACACTTATTATCTTATCCTTCTTATCACTCACCTCCAAACAAACATACTTTCTTGCCCTTCCATTCTCCCTCCCCTTTCTTCTAGCACCAAAACAAAGCCATAATGTTTCCGGCATTTGCCACCAGAGGGCGGTTTACATCTCACCCCCGAAGCCGTGAACAAACTGCCGTGTTGTGATGTCGTCGCCTAGGTTCTCAACCACGTAAACAAGATCCTCGTGATTTCATTTAAGTCTTGCTCGCTTGTTCCGGGTTATTTGTTACTCGTTTTGGTAATATGGTTAAACACTTTGTATTCTACAGCGTTTCTGTTTCGATCACAATCTATCGACAGCTGAAAACAAGATGCTCGTAATTTTAAATCTTGTTTGAGGTATAGACTTCACTATTTTTGACATGTTATTTTACTACTTTAGTGATTTAGATAAAGGCAGTTTATTTTCCAGCTGTCATTGTTCATAACGGATAAACACATCATCTTGATCTTATCTGAATTCTTATTCCCGTTTTAACTTCAAGACTGTTTACTTATACTTAGTTGGTGATTGTATAAAGAAATATTTGTTCTATATTCCAATATTTCTCATTCGTGACAGCTTAAAACAAGATTGTCTTGAATTCCTTGGAAGTTCAGTTAGCGCCTAAACTTCACCTTTGCATGGTTATCCTTTTTTTGGTAATAAGTAGGATACCTTTATTGTTTTATTTATCAACTACCAGTGTCCCTGAAATACAGTGTGGTAATACTGAAAATATGTTTGCAATACTTAAAGTATTATTATGATTTTTCCACCAACCAACTTCACCTCTAACCTCCATTAATGAAATCAACAAATACATGTGGCACTCCAAGGACTCGAACCTAGGATACTCACATCGAAATTCCGCGCACTTATGCATTACGCTATGAAGAATATTAAGATAATTGGTAGAAAGTGGGTGAAATAACGATCACGATATATCAACCTAGAGCTTGTTACAGTTAATGTTCAAGTGGAGGTATGCATGTGAACATTTAATTGGTAGTGTTTGTATTTCATTAGCATATATATATATATATATATATATACTGTATATACAGTATACACACACTGTATATATATATATATATATATATATATATATATGTGTGTGTGTGTGTGTCTCCCCCCCCCCCCCCCTCTCACCCCGCCCACCCGGTAAAGTAACCCTCATAAACATGTTGTTCTCTGAGGGACGATAGTAGAAAATGTGATATTATATGAGCCACTTGTGACCTCTTTCACTAACCGTAAACAGTTGGAGGGGATATAGAGAGGTCGAGAAAATGGGAAATGGAAATATTATTTCCCCATATCCATTATTGGCTGTTTGTTTTCAGCTGACGGCAATGTGAATCCCTTGCCAGCTGATTGATCGATATTTAATGGAACAATAGGAAACTGATATGATTCCTCATCATATCAATACCAAGTGTTTTATAACTAGTGTGACGTCTACCAGCGTTGGCAGAATCGCCTCTCGTTGGCCACTAGCGCTCGCCAGGGACATCGAAATGCGCTACAGTTATCAGAGAATGTTGTTCTTTCTTTCCTAGTAATCGCATTGTCACAGACAGTCCAGTGGTGGCCTTTTTTTTCGTCTGTGACAACGGGTTATATTTTATATCAACAGTAGTGATGATAGTACCAGCGTGTGAATGAGAGAGACTTTCAGAGCGAGGAGGTAGTGAGTGTCTGTGTGTAGGGGTGCATTCCTGTCTCTCGCTCGCCATTGGACGGAGTGTATGGCTGTGTCCTATGACGCCTGCTGTCTTGTGACGTCTCGGCCCGTGATTGGCCGACCATCGCGCCTTTGCGGTCTCCTGTGTAACTTACCTTCTCCATGAGGGTCCCCAGGAGCTGTCCTCGTCAGGACAGGCTTGGCGTGCGTGCTTCTAACATCCCTTTGCATACTCTCTCCCGATCACCACCTTTATCACTGTTTCTCTCACTCGATTCTCTCTTTCCATACTCTAACCTTCATTAACTGCACAACACTCCCCTTGGGTTCTGCATACGGTTTTCATAGCCGGCCCATTGTATTGCATGCGCCGTCCTCAGAGATATTTACATGTACTTAGAATAGGTTTGAGGGTTCTTAGTTAGTATAGGTTAAGAACTTTGTGTGTCTCCATTATTGATTTAGTGTTTCTGCTCTTTTATTTAATGCTAGACTGGGATAAGGTAACTGTAGTCGTTGTCTCCGATGTGTGTACGGTTTGCTTATGCCTACACGACTTCGACCGGTCCTGTGGTAGCCTGGGTTGTCTTTTCGGTTGCGTCCTTTGCGAGTGCAGCATTGTGTTGACTGAGGGTTTTGGCCTGTACCAGTTCCACACTTTGCTGCCTCTTTTCTTGTCTTTAGAGGGTCGCCAGGATAGAACCAGATACTTGTGATCTGGATCTATCGAGAGAGCCCTGTGACGCCTGCAGCTTGGCAGAACGCCGCGTGGGCTCAGCCGCTCGCTTGGCCACTCGCTAGCAATTGCCGGGGCAAGGTATTTGGCTACAGTCTATCTACAATGTTGTTCTTTCTTTTATAGTGTTCGTGTTGTTACAGACAGTCCCGTGGTGGTCTTTATTTTCGTCTGTGACAACGGGAAGGATTTTATATCATGAGTAGAATATAAGATGCATTGTGGAGGGAGAGAGAGAATAGCGAGAGCGTGGTGGTAATGTGTGCGTGCGTATGTATGTGTTGCCTCCCTCACTCGAGGAGTTTTCCCGCTCGCGCGCTTTCCCACGCCTCTTGATTGGCTGGTGGTTCCTGGCGCCTTCTGCAGCCCTGCTGCCTGGTGACGTAGCGGCCTGTGATTGGCTGACCACCATGCCTTTGTGTGTGATCCTAGGGGGTCCCAAGGAGCTACTTTCTTCAGAGCTTGCCTGAACAGCATACCCTTAACATTCCCTTGCCACCTGTCTCCCAACTTCTACCTATAGAGCACTTTCTCTCTCTCTCAACTTCTTACCTCTCATTCTTCCACTCTATTTAATATCATAACTCCCCTTTGGTTCTCCACGATTTCATACATCGGCCATCGTATTATATGCTGAAGCTCTCAGATATTATATGTTTAGTTAGGCATTTTGGAGGGGTTACCATTTTGTCTGTAGAGGTTCGACACACTCACAGTGTCTCCCTGCCTATTCCTTGGCTGTCTGCTGGGCTATTTAATGCTAGACTGGGGTGAGGCCATTGTTGTTGTGATTTCCGATGTGTACTAGGTGTTGTTGAACCTGTACAATCGCAACAGAGACGTGGGAAGCCTAGGTGGTCTTGCTGACTGTGTACCTTGTGAGTTTAGCACTGTGTTGCGAGTGAGGGCTTTTGCCTCTGCCACCCAGCACTTTGCTAACTCGTTTGTTTTGACTTTGAGAGGGTCGCCAGGAGAGAACCAGATAATAGAGATCTGGATCTCTCAAGAGAGCACCCCGTCAATTAACGTAATTTGGCCGCACAGCCTTAAGGACCTCGCTAGGCTACGAGCCGCTTGCTCAGCCATTGTTTCCTAGCCTACGACATCCCAGCTAGACTTTATTAGCCTAGCAGACACCCGTTTAGAATTATAAACTCTTATGTT
The DNA here is from genome assembly GCA_032716605.1 of Paralithodes platypus. Classification (NCBI taxonomy): domain Eukaryota; kingdom Metazoa; phylum Arthropoda; class Malacostraca; order Decapoda; family Lithodidae; genus Paralithodes; species Paralithodes platypus. The sequence goes on from CM064541.1 coordinate 16,341,344, forward strand.
ATGTATGCAGCATTCTTATTCACGTTGACTGTAAGCCTTGGTTGTTGTTGAGTTGCACAACCCGAGCAGGTTTTTTGAGTTGCCTGACGAAGGACTTCTTTTGTTGTTGGAGATAATACTAGTGTGCATTTATCGTTATTCCCGTGTCAGTTGACACTGTCTGTCTCTACACTTGTCCTATATTTACGCTGCTTTATATAACAGTTCAAAATCCGATACGATCATCTTACCCCAGCATCAGACTTTCTTCAGAAGATTCCTGCTCGATGCTTTGGGACTTTCGTTTACTTTCTTTAGTATAGGAGTGACAGTTCATTATTGTGTAGAGTAACTTTCAATATACTTCTTCTAGTTTGCATTAAATCATTGCAGTGATTTAATTAAGATCTCTATCTTTTCCTAGTATACCTTATTAACGTAATTGTATGTTGTTGTGATCAGGCTGTATCAGAGATCATCAGCCTGTAGTAGTAGTGCACTTATACTGAGTTATAGGATACCCCGTTATCGCAGATTTAACTCTGGAGGGTATAGGTGTTTTTGTGCGCCGGCATTATAAGTTCAGGGGTTGGATCTAGTGTTACCGTTGTGGCTGTGTGCTTTCCTAGTCCAATGATTAATAGCCCTTGTTTTATACGAGCCCCGGTCGTAACAGGCCCCTAGTCAATTAGCGTAACTTAAAGGATGCAGTCTTAAGGACATCGCTAGGCTACGAGCCTGTCTTGCTCAACCCCAGTTCCTTACCTAGAGTATCCCAGCTAGACATTATTAATTGAGTAGACACTTGTTAGTATTTAATATAAGCTCTTTGATATGTGCGCATTATTATTCACAGCACTTATTAGTCAAGGTTGTTGCTGAGCCGCACAACCATAGCAGACTGTTTCGTTGATGAGGAAGTACTTCTTTTTGTCTCGAGCATTGCTACCGTTGCGCATTTATAGTATTCTCGTGTCAGTTAACATTATATGTCCTATCTTTTAGTGTATTCGATTTACATGTGTGGTGTCCTGCCTCCTGCCTTTATATAGTTCTAAATCAGTATGAGCATCTTATGAGCATCAGACTTTCTTCAGAAGTTTCCAGGTCTATGCTGTAGGACTATACTTCACTTTCTTTCAGATAGGAGTGAAGAGTTTATTGTTGTTTAGAGTAACTGTATTGAAGCATCTTTTTATTGTATTAAATCTTGCAGTGATTTAATTGATCTTTCCATAGATTTCTTTTTATGCATTTTAACGTAACTTGCATCTTGTTTGTTATCAGGTTATACCAGTGCAGGTTAGCCTGAAGTAGAGTATATTTATGCCCAGTTAAGGATACCCCGCTATCGCAGATTAACCCTGGACGGTATAGGTGTTTTGTTCGCCGGCATATAAGTTTGAGGGTTTGGATTGTTACGACCTGGCACTCGGGTACACAAGGGCTCTCAATCAGGACTCGAGTACGGCTCGCTGCCACAACGGAAACACACGATCCCAACCCCTGAGTACTGCCAGCCGAACAAAAAACACCAATACCCTCCAGAGTTCAATCTGCTATAACGGGGTATACAAGAACTCGGTACTAGTGTTCAACAACAGACTAATAAAGAGACAGGAATTATCTAGTCTGGTCAACAATCAAACAATGAAGTAAGAAACAACAACACCAAAGAATAGTGTTGGCCGAAGCCGAAGTAATCCACCCTTGACTAAGAACTTAAGAAGTCCTCCACCCTCTACTTCGGATCGGCACTATTACGTTACGTTAATTAATAGTCCTTAAGCATCGAGCAAGGAATCTTCTGAACAAATTTAGATGGTTCTCGGATGCTCGTAAGAAGTACGTATCAGATTTTGAACAGTAATTCAATAAGCAAAAACACTGGCAATTAAATACTATTAAAGGTTTAAATTGGCATAAGAATAATTAAAAGAATATGCAATAGTAAATGGCAAACATTAAAAAGAAGTACTCCGCAAATGCAACGGCAATAGCCTACTCGGATTGTGCTCGTGGGCCACTAATCACTAAAGTAGCCAAGCGTGCAACACATGAAATCAATAGTGCATAAACAATATCATACATAAGGAAAGCTTCAATACTATTCTGTATCTACTAATCGAGTAAAGTCTAGCTGGGGTACTGTGGGCAAAAGGTAGCAGTGACTGAGCAAAAACGGCTCGTAGCCTAGCGAAGTCCTCACAACTGTTTAAAGTATTACGTTAACACTAACAAGTGCACTTTGAGAAATCCAGCTCCCTTGTATCTGGTTTTCTCTCGGCTCCTTGACAAAGTAAAAACAAACTGTTAATAAAATACAGGGTGGTTAGGCTCTTGCCCTCACGCACTGTAAATGATTAACTCAACACAGTCAGCCGCGAAGACAACCTAGGCGTCACTGAACCGAAACGAGTATGCAGGTTTATCGCTTAACCACTGCATCAAACAACAACTCGTAACACAGAAAAGCCTTACCCCAGTCTAGCATTACCTAGACTAGCAGAAAACAGGAATAATAATAATAACACACAGGGAAATGCATATACAAGTGCAACAAACATAAATCAATCCTATTCTAAGTTAACCTTTCCAAAATAGACTATCTAATAGGCAAGTATCTAGTGAGAACTCAAGCGATAATACGTTGGCTGACTAGCTCTGCACCAACGGGACCATGGAAGTTAAACAGGCAGGGAAAAGAGGAGAAAAGAATGTAAGGTAGTAGAGAAAGTTCACATCAGTCAGAAGAATATATATAGTTAGCAAGGGAAATGAGAAGTCGCTCTGCCTAATGAGTTCTGATGAAAAAATGGCTAGACTTCCCTTTTTATACCCGGCCCTCTAGTGAGCCCAACGTGAACTACTAAGGACCGCCCACTGACAATCATTACGTAATTTCTCTCTCTCCTCTGGGATAGACAAAGGCTCCCCTAGCACTGAGGGGAGGGGGGGGGGGAGTGCTAGTGAGTTAGGCCCACCTCCCGCATGGCGCACCCACTGACCCCCAACTGTGGCTGCTGCTTCTCCCATTATTACAAATAAGTTTTACACACAATACTTATAACTAATGATATAAAATAGAACTCGTTGACTCAGATGAAAACAAAATACATATTCATATTACTTATAGTACAACGGCTCACATGAACTAAGTTAGGAAACTCTACATGGACTACAGCCAAAGTTCCTGCCCTGACGATCCTAGTGAGAGTGGGGCATGACTAGGCGTTCTGTACAGCATGCTCACACTGGACATGCGTCTCACCTCCCCCAAGATTTTACTTGCTCAACCCTGAGCTAAAATCTGACAAACACAGAACCCCATCAAGCCCCTCACACCCAGCGACCGCATGGCACTAAAACAAAGCTGAGTTTATCACCAAAACACATCTTATTATTAAAAACAAAAAATCACATTTTATAACTCCTCCCAACAATAGCAAAAAGTCACAATATCATGCTCCCAGAGCGAGCTTACAGCAGCTCAGCCGTTTGATAGTTCGTGAACTAATCAAACTCTATAGGCTATGACAAACTTATACGATTACCTATATCAAAAGAAAGAGTTTTTTATATTTTAATATGTTTTTCCCGGCTGCACTATAAGGGCAGCCTATTTTCCTCCACTCAAACCCACACACCTGTGATAGCCTACGACTGATCATCCACCCTTGATAAACAATCCGCGATCACATTGTCACATCCAGCAACATGACGGATGTCCAGGTTATACTCCTGCAACATCAAAGACCACCTGGTCAGTCTCATATTGCGATTGTGAAATTGATTCAGGAATCTCAAAGGGTGATGATCAGTGTAGATAACCACGACTGGGTCATAGGCTGGAACATACACCTCGAAGTGCCTGAGCGACAGCACAATCGCCAGTAATTCCTTTTCTATTGTAGAATAGTTCTTTTGTGCAGCATTGAACTTCTTAGAAAAGAAACTTACTGGGTGTTCCACTCCTTCATTGTCTGTCTGTAGCAAGACGGCACCAGCCCCTACACCACTAGCATCTGTTGCCAGCTGAAAAGGCCTGTTAAAGTCTGGGGCCCTGAGTATCGGGTGAGTACATAGCAAATGTTTCACCAAAGTGAAAGCCTTTTCACACTCAGGTGCCCACAAAAACTTTTTGTCTTTAGATAACAAATCTGTGAGAGGTGCCAACACCGTTGTGTAACCTTTTATGAAGCGTCTGTAGTAGCCTATCATACCCAAGAATCTCATAATCTGCTTCTTGGTTGTTGGGTGCGGAAATTTATTGATAGCCTGTACCTTGTTCTGAGGAGGGCACACCTGTCCCCTTCCCACTACAAACCCAAGGTACTGCACAGTGGCTTTTACGAAGTCACACTTTGCCAAATTTACTACCAGACCTGCTTCACTAAGTTTCCGGAACAAGGTCTCAAGGTGCTCACAATGGCTCTCAAAGTCGTCATCATAAATGATTACATCGTCCAAATATACGGTGCAATTTGGAATGTCCTTTACAATTTCATTCATCAGGTTCTGAAACGTTGCTGGTGCATTCTCAAGTCCGTAAGGCATAACATTGCACCGGTAGGTACTCCCGTCCACAACAAAACCACATACCTCTTTAGCACGCTCGGACAAAGGTACTTGCCAGTAACCTTTTACTAAATCTACTTTAGACAAAAAACGAGCATTACCAATTTTGTCAACACTATCATCAACCCGAGGAAGAGGATATGGGTTAGTTGGAGTCAAACCGTTTAACCTACGGAAATCAATACAAAAGCGTACCTTGCCATCTGGCTTAGGCTGCAGTGTTACGGGGGAAGTCCACTTAACTGTGCCTTTCTCTATCAACCCTCTACCGAGCATATACTCCAACTCATCCCTCAGAGCTGGTAGTTTTATGGGGGGCACACGGTACGGGATTGACTTAAAGGGTAGATGGTCCCCCACGTCAACATCATGCATAGCCTGAGTAGTGAGGCCTGGGTGTTCAGCAAATACAGTGGGGTATGAACCGAACAACTGACGGATAGCATCAAACTGCGGCTCAGGCAAATGAGCTATAGCCTCGTCAGCCCTTAGGCTCGAGTTCCCTGCCCACTGATCCGCTGAAACATGTTGATCCCAGCTATCCTCCTCTGAAGCTTGACTGTCCCCCTCTCCTTCTCCACCACGGCCGCAACAAGCCAACACAGGGACAGTGAGAGGCTCAGAGGGGCGCCTCACATACTCTTTAATAAGGTTCACGTGACATAACTGGTTCTTTTTCCTCCTGTCTGGAGTGGCAACAAGGTAATCTAAGTTTGAAATTTTGTCTACAATTTTATAAGGTCCAGTGTACTTCGCAGAGAGGGGGTTACCAACTAAAGGCAACAAAATTAATACCTCTTGTCCTACAGTGAACTTCCGGAGCCTCACTTTGCGATCATACCTGTCCTTCATCAAAGCTTGTGATTCTGTCAAATTTCTACCTGCCATCTCCAGACTCTTAAGCATGCGCTCAAGGCTTTCAAGCACATACTTTAATAATGGACAAGGCTGCACAGTCCCCTCCCAAATTTCTTTCAGCATGTTAAGGGGGTCCCTGACACGGTGTCCAAAAATCAGCTCGTTTGGACTAAATCCCAGGCTCTCACCAGGTGCCTCCTGAGCAGCAAACAGCACATAAGGCAATCCAAGATCCCAATCCATAACGTTGTCAGCACAATAACACCTGAGCATGCTTTTAAGTGTAGCATGCCACCGCTCAAGCACCCCTTGACTCTCAGGGTGATACGCTGACGATACTACTGCTCGTATCCCATGCTGTTGCATTGTTTGCTTGAACATGTTGGAGGTGAAATTAGATCCCTGATCAGACTGAATCTCCTCCGGGTACCCGTACCTTGAGAAGTACCACAACAAGTTACTGACTACCGTCTTAGCCATTCCATTTTTCATAGGGTATGCATCGGGGTATCTAGTGGCAACATCCATTATGGTTAACAAAAATGTATTTCCATCCTTAGTGGGAGGGAGTGGACCAACCATGTCAACAATAATTTTACTAAAGGGTGGCCCAATCACAGGAATAGGGTGTAACGGAGCCTTAGGAATAACTTGGTTAGGTTTCCCGACACGTTGACAAATCTCACATAAGTTTATCCATGACTGCACATGAGACTTCATCCCCGGCCACCAAAACAATTTCCCCAAAGCCGCCACCGTTTTTCTCACCCCTAGATGTCCTGCCAGTGGTATGTCATGCGCCAACCTCAGTAGGCTATCCCTGCACTCCCGTGGCACCACCAACTGGTCCACTACTCCGGACCCCTTTTGCCAACTACGTTTAGGGTCTTGAAAACGCCTATAGAGGATGCCTTCTAAATAAAAAAATTCTCCTGGCTGTGCATCGCCGTCCTCGTCGAGCTCTACAGCTCCATTAGCACACATTTGGAGCTCAGGGTCCTCTAGTTGCAACCGACGTATATCTGAGGGTGCCAAGCGATCTAACTGCTCCCGGAGCAATGCATGACCTTCCCCGATACTGGGCTGCTCCCTCTGTCTCTCTCGATGTACATAACGTTGCTGTCGTGGAGACTCGTCATGCCCAGCCTCGTCACTCTCGATGACAGGCCCAGGGGCTACTCCAGAATTAAGTAATGGTGCTAATACTGAATCACCCAGGAGAGCCGCCGAGTCAAAACTCTTAAAACCAACTCCAGCTTTAGCCTCCTCCTGTTGATCGTTCCTCCGCTGGTCTGAAGACGGAGGACTAGGCTGTGACACTTTAGCTGCCCGAGCTCGGGTGACAACACACGCCATGGGTTGTGTCTGGCACCGCTCGACCCACTCTTGCTCTTCCCTACTCACGTCGGCCGGCCTCTAGGCAACGACTAAGGGTAGAACCTCAGAAGCGGGCATTGCAAAGTCGTTGCCGAGAAGAAGGTCGACGCCCTCCACTGGCAGTTTCTCCACAATTCCGACATCAAATTCACGTGCCACACCATCCACCTCCAACTCCAACCGCACCAGCGGGTATGACCGAGTTGCATTAATACCCTGCACCACTACCACCCGAGCCGCGTTTATAGGGTAGCCAGTCAAGTTTTTCATCAGAGTCTGGGAAGCACCTGTATCACGCAAGACCTCTACTCCATGCTTGCGCCCCGCCCACATCACGCAACCCCGCCCTCTATGGTCGCAAAAAACATCCTGAGCAGGGTTCGAGCCTCCCAGGTGCTTCTGCATTGGCTGTGCCTCAGCCTCTGACGAACTGCCCCGGGCAAACTCAGATGACTTCGGAGACACAACAATGTTGCAGGCCAAAGACACAGCTGCTGTAGGTGGTTTGCTAGGACAGACTCTTGCAAAGTGCCCCTTTTTATGACATTGATAACACTCCAACTCCCCTTTGGGCTTCCCTTGGTACTGGGAAGGGCCCTGCCCCTTCTTAAATGGGACGGTGCTAGTCTTGTGGTCAGTCTTGGTATCATGGCTCTTGTACTTGTTTGCATAAGGTATATCACTAACTCGGGGGGGTGGGGCGTCACGCCCCTTGTTACCTGCCTCACTACGCTGGGCAGACCCGCACCCACGAATTAGTGATAGCCGGAGGTCAGCCATCTCAGCTGCCTCCTGTAGAGTTTTTGGGTTCTTTTCTTTAATAGTTAAAGTAATTTCTGCACCAGTACACTTATAAAACTGCTCGAGCAGAAACAGCTCAGTCAACTGGTCGGCCGTCTCAGCTTTCTCAGAACGTGTCAAGTTTTTAAGTGCATCTTTTAAGTCCCGGGCATGTTCAAGAAATGTCGCCTCCCTAGTCTTTGTAACACCCCGAAACTTCAATCGATATGTTTCCGGTTGCAACTCGAATGCCCGTAGGACAGCTCTCTTCAATTCTGGGTAGACAATGCAAGACTCTAAAGGCAGTGCATCATAAGCCTTCAGACCCTTACCCGTAAGTCTTGAGGAGACTAGAGCTGCCCACTTCTCTTCAGGCCAATTATGCTCCCTACACTTCTTCTCAAAACGATTAAAAAATTCTGTGACTTCAGTTTCACTAAATACCGGCACCAATTTGACTAATTGGGCCAAGGACTGTTCTCTTACTTGGGCCGTGACACGAGTCTTATCTAAATCTAATTTAGCACAATATTTCTCCGAGTCGTACCTAAGCTCAGCCTCATGCCTCCTGGTCTCATCCTCTTGCCTCCTAACCTCAATCTCATGCCTCCTAGTCTCATTCTCCTGCTTCCTAGCCTCAATCTCCTGCTTCCTAGCCTCAATCTTAGCAAGCTCAAGTCTAAATACCATATCTGGAGACAGGTAGGAAGAGGGAGCTGCCACTACTGAAGGAGGGGGGCAAAAACTGGGGAACCACCATGTTCACCACCCGAGGGCACTCCAATCTGCCAATTCTCATCCCTCTGTGGGAGAGTGCTAACCTCCGGTAACTGAGTGGACGGCACTGTGGGAGTCGAGTGAGAGGGGATCTGGGGAGGAACCCCCCCAAACGCCCTCTCCTCCGAAACCCCATGTCGCCCACGCAACACCCAGGAAATCAGCTCCCCCTTGGACATCCCTACTACATTGGAAATGCCCAAAACCTTGGCTATCAGGTGCAAGCCACAAACATCCACCCCAGTCAGCCTCTCCTCCGTCACGTGGTACCGCTTACACACAAAAACTCTAGCATCCTCCTCACTGGTTACTAACGGCACACCTTCAAATGGCATCTCTCGCTCATCGTTAGCGCTAATGCACGACATACTGAAGTCCACAACAAAATTCTCGAGACAAAAGTGTTAAACTTCCTATGCAAGCACTAATTACTAAATTAACTGGAGTCTCTTAAATGCTTTACTAATTGCCATACAAAAAAAAATATTCTTCAATATGCACGCTAAAATACAAACAAACAAATGTTGTACAACTCTGAACAAATTTATACTGTTCACAAAATCCTAAGCAAGGTCGCCATTTGTTACGACCTGGCACTCGGGTACACAAGGGCTCTCAATCAGGACTCGAGTACGGCTCGCTGCCACAACGGAAACACACGATCCCAACCCCTGAGTACTGCCAGCCGAACAAAAAACACCAATACCCTCCAGAGTTCAATCTGCTATAACGGGGTATACAAGAACTCGGTACTAGTGTTCAACAACAGACTAATAAAGAGACAGGAATTATCTAGTCTGGTCAACAATCAAACAATGAAGTAAGAAACAACAACACCAAAGAATAGTGTTGGCCGAAGCCGAAGTAATCCACCCTTGACTAAGAACTTAAGAAGTCCTCCACCCTCTACTTCGGATCGGCACTATTACGTTACGTTAATTAATAGTCCTTAAGCATCGAGCAAGGAATCTTCTGAAAAAAGTTAGATGCTTCTCGGATGCTCGTAAGAAGTACGTATCGGATTTTGAACAGTAATTCAATAAGCAAAAACACTGGCAATTAAATACTATTAAAGGTTTAAATTGGCATAAGAATAATTAAAAGAATATGCAATAGTAAATGGCAAACATTAAAAAGAATGTTTATTGCAACGGCAATAGCCTACTCGGATTGTGCTCGTGGGCCACTAATCATTAAAGTAGCCAAGCGTGCAACACATGAAATCAATAGTGCATAAACAATATCATACATAAGGAAAGCTTCAATACTATTCTGTATCTACTAATCGAGTAAAGTCTAGCTGGGGTACTGTGGGCAAAAGGTAGCAGTGACTGAGCAAAAACGGCTCGTAGCCTAGCGAAGTCCTCACAACTGTTTAAAGTATTACGTTAACACTAACAAGTGCACTTTGAGAAATCCAGATCCCTTGTATCTGGTTTTCTCCCGGCTCCTTGACAAAGTAAAAACAAACTGTTAATAAAATACAGGGTGGTTAGGCTCTTGCCCTCACGCACTGTAAATTATTAACTCAACACAGTCAGCCGCGAAGACAAGCTAGGCTTCACTGAACCGAAACGAGTATGCAGGTTTATCGCTTAACCACTGCATCAAACAACAACTCGTAACACAGAAAAGCCTTACCCCAGTCTAGCATTAGCTAGACTAGCAGAAAACAGGAATAATAATAATAACACACAGGGAAATGCATATACAAGTGCTACAAACATAAATCAATCCTATTCTAAGTTAACCCTTCCAAAATAGGCTATCTAATAGGCAAGTATCTAGTGAGAACTCAAGCGATAATACGTTGGCTGACTAGCTCTGCACCAACGGGACCATGGAAGTTAAACAGGCAGGGAAAAGAGGAGAAAAGAATGTAAGGTAGTAGAGAAAGTTCACATCAGTCAGAAGAATATATAGTTAGCAAGGGAAATGAGAAGTCGCTCTGCCTAATGAGTTCTGATGAAAAAATGGCTAGACTTCCCTTTTTATACCCGGCCCTCTAGTGAGCCCAACGTGAACTACTAAGGACCGCCCACTGACAATCATTACGTAATTTCTCTCTCTCCTCTGGGATAGACAAAGGCTCCCCTAGCACTGAGGGGAGGGGGGAGGGGGGAGTGCTAGTGAGTTAGGCACACCTCCCGCATGGCGCACCCACTGACCCCCAACTGTGGCTGCTGCTTCTCCCATTATTACAAATAAGTTTTAAACACAATACTTATAACTAATGATATAAAATAGAACTCGTTGACTCAGATGAAAACAAAATACATATTCATATTACTTATAGTACAATGGCTCACATGAACTAAGTTAGGAAACTCTACATGGACTACAGCCAAAGTTCCTGCCCTGACGATCCTAGCGAGAGTGGGGCATGACTAGGCGTTCTGTACAGCATGCTCACACTGGACATGCGTCACAGGATCTAGCGTACCGTTGTTGCATAGTGCCCGATTACTAGTCCAATCATTGAGTGCCCTTGTTTTATTCGTAGTCCCGGTCGTAACAAATGGTGACCTTGCCTAGTATCTTATCTTAGTCGTCATAACAAATGGCGACCTTGCCTAGTATCTTATCTTAGTCGTCATAACAAATGGCGACCTTAGTCTAGGATTTAGTGAACTAAGAAATAATTGCGGGATTTTTTTTGTGGATTATTTTTTTTTTAAATCACCGTTTGGGGGTCGATTGTTATTTCTCACAGTTTGGCAGTGGACATTTTTTTTTGAGGAATATTTTGGACACGGAATTTTTTTTTGGCAACGTAGTATAGTACTTGAGTTGTCTTGAAGCATTTTTTGAGTGAATAGTGCTACATGATAGTTTAGGTACTTCTTTTTTTGTATATACGTTGAGGATTTCCGGTGGACACTATGTCGAACGACGGATCAGTGCACAGTGAGGACACAGTACGGGAAGCAGGCGAGGAGGTGGAGAAGGTGGAGTTGTCTAACGGCGTTCGGGTAGTGAACAATGAGGAGGATTCTTGGATTTTTTTGGAGGATCCTGCGTCGGCGGATCGGGTGTCGGGGCTAGACCGGTATGGACTGCAGTGTGTAGCCACGGTCTTAGGGTTGTCCGGTACTAGCGGTTTGTCGAGAGGTGAGCTGGTTGCCTGTGTGCTCGGTGGGGTGCATGGGGCTTCGGGTGGAGCGGGAGCTGGGGCACCTTCTGCCCAGCCCCCAGTCCACTCGACTCCTATCATGGCGCCCCCTCGGGCTCCGGAACCGGGTACGTTCCCGCAGGCCGATGGGTATGCCTCTAGGTGATTCGCAGGGTGGGTCCCCAATAGTAGCACCCCCTCCTCAGGGTTTGTCTTCCGAGATGTTGTTTCAGCTCGAACTCGCCAAACTCGAGCAGCGAAAGCATGAGGCTGAGCTCGAGCAACGAAAGTATGAGGCTGAGCTCAGGCAGCAGCAGCAGCAGCGGAAATCTGAGCTTAGGATTCAGGCTGAAGAGAGAAAGGCCATACGTGAGGCTGAGCTTCAGGTTGAGGCTACGAAGTACTGTGCAGACATAGAGCTTGAGAAGTCTCAGGTGGAGTCGATAGGGCAGCATCTCGGTTCTGGGAATCGAGGTCTTGATCAGTCTTTATCGCACCTTCTTAAGTTAGTCCCTGCATTTGACGAGTCGGGTGTCACCGAGTTTTTCCTGCGTTTTGAGAAGAAGTGCCGGGAGCACCAATGGCCCGAGGTTAAGTGGGCAGCCCTTGTTTCCTCTAGGTTGGTTGGCAAAGAACTCCAGGCATATGATGCGTTGCCCTTGGAGTCTTGCATCGATTATGAGGTATTGAAGGAAGCTGTTCTGCGGGCGTACGAGTTACAACCAGAGACATATAGGTTGAAGTTTCGGGGTGTTACGAAGGGTCGTGAGTGCACTTTTCTAGAACATGCCCGGGAACTGTCTGATGCTTTGAGAAATTGGCTGAGGTCAGAGAAGGTGACGACGTTCGAAGAGCTTGAGCAGTTATTCCTTCTAGAGCAATTTTTTAAATGCACAGGCGGCGACCTGACTTTGAACCTCAAAGAGAAACATCCTAAAACTCTACAAGAGGCAGCTGAGTTGGCTGACATGAGATTATCGCTGATAAGTGGGTGCGGGTCTGCACAACGGACCGATGCAGTTAACAAGGGGCGCAACACTCTACCCCCCCCCCCGAGTCAGTGATGCAACATTTAATAACAAAAGTAAGAGCAATGATACTAATTTTGATCACAAACCAAAAACCATCCCGTTTAAGAAAGGTCAGGGCCCTTCACCACCTCAGGGGAAGTCCAAGGGTGAAGTAGAGTGTTTTAAGTGTCATAAAAAGGAGCATTTTGCAAGTTCCTGCCCTAGTAACCAACCTGCAGCAGTCGTGTCTTTGGCTAGCAACATTGGGGTGTCTCTGAGGTCTTCTGCGTTTACCCGGGGTGATATGTCAGATGCGGGGGCACAGCCAGTGAAGGAGTGTCCGGAAGGCTCGAAACCTGTCCGCGATGCTTTTTGCGAGGGCGTGGCTGTGTGAATTGGGCTGGTTGCAAGCATGGGTTGGAGTTGTTGCGTGATACAGGTGCATCCCAGACTCTGATGAAAATTTTTACAGGCCAACCTATAAACACGGCACAGGTAGTTGTGGTGCAGGGTATTAATGCTACACGGTCATACCCGTTGGTTCGAGTGGAGCTGGAGGTTGATGGTGTGACACGAGAGATAGATGTTGGAATCGTAGAGAAACTGCCAGTAGAGGGCATCGACCTTCTTCTCGGCAACGACTTTGCGGTGCCTACTTCTGAGGTTCCACCCTTAGTCGTTGCCGAGAGGGCGGCCGACGTAAGTAGGGAGGGGCAGGAGTTGGTCGAGAGGTGTCAATTACAGCAGATGGCGTGTGTTGTCACCCGATCTCGTGCATCTAAGGTGTCACAGCCTATTCCTCAGTCTCTAGACCAGCGGAGGAACGGTCGGAAGGAGAAAGCTAAAGTTGGGAGAAGTTTTGTGGGTTAGGCCAGGTGTGCCCCCTCCAAAACAAGATACAGGCTATTAACCAGTTCCCCAGGCTGTCCACCAGGCGGCAGATCATGAGATTTTTGGGCATGATCGGTTACTATCGCCGCTTCATTCGGGGTTATTCTACTGTGTTAGCTCCCCTGACAGATTTGCTAGCAAAAGAGAAAAAGTTCAAGTGGGCACCTGAGTGTGAAAGGGCTTTTTCGCTGGTCAAGCACCTACTATGCACTCACCCAATCCTCAGGGCCCCTGACTTTGAAAGACCGTTCCAGCTGGCAACAGATGCCATCGGTGTAGGGGCTGGTGCCGTCTTAATGCAAACAGACGAGGAAGGTTTGGAGCATCCAGTCAGTTTCTTTTCCAAGAAGTTTAATTCCGCTCAGAAAAACTACTCTGTGGTGGAGAAAGAACTGCTGGCAATAGTGTTGGCGCTCAGGCACTTTGAAGTATATGTTCCTGCCTACGGGCCAGTCGTGGTGATTTACACCGACCACCCTCTTAAATTTCTTAACCAATTCCACAACCGAAATATGAGGCTGACACGTTGGTCACTCATGTTGCAAGAATACAATCTAGACATTCGCCATATTGTCGGTTGTGAGAATGTGATTGCAGACTGTTTGTCGAGGGTGGAGGATCCGGCGTAGATCACCACAGGTGTGTGGGTTTGAGTGGAGAAAAATCAGGCTTGCCCCTGTAGAGCAGCCGTCAAAAACAACATTAAAATTAAATCAAAAATCACATAAAAACTCTTTCTTTTTTATAGTTAATTGTAAGTTGCCAATGTTATAGCTAAAGTCCTAAGTTGAACCTGTCTTTCACTTAGTAGGCTGGGCTCTGTAAAGCTCGCTCAGGGAGCATAGCAGGCTAAATTATATTATTGTGTTTGGGAGGGGTTGTAAGATTTTCTTTATGCTAATATGTTGTTTTATTTAAGATTGAGCTTAGCACTTAATTTCTGGTGGAGTGGCTAGGTGTGGCGGGTCTTGTCGGCATTCTGCCTTGTCAGATATGGTGCTCACCTAATGTTGAGCATCCCATATCTTGGGCGGGGTGTGACGTCTACCAGCGTTGGCAGAATCGCCTCTCGTTGGCCACTAGCGCTCACCAGGGACATCGAAATGGGCTACAGTTATCAGAGAATGTTGTTCTTTCTTTCCTAGTAATCGCATTGTCACAGACAGTCCAGTGGTGGTCTTTGTTTTCGTCTGTGACAACGGGTTATATTTTATATCAACAGTAATGATGATAGTACCAGCGTGTGAATGAGAGAGACTTTCAGAGCGAGGAGGTAGTGAGTGTCTGTGTGTACGGGTGCATTCCTGCCTCTCGCTCGCCATTGGACGGCGTGTCTGGCTGTGTCCTATGACGCCTGCTGTATTGTGACGTCTCGGCCCGTGATTGGCCGACCATCGCGCCTTTGCGGTCTCCTGTGTAACTTACCTCCTCCATGAGGGTCCTCAGGAGCTGTCCTCGTCAGGACAGGCTTGGCGCGCGTGCTTCTAACATCCCTTTGCATACTCTCTCCCGATCACCACCTTTATCACTGTTTCTCTCACTCGATTCTCTCTTTCCATACTCTAACCTTTATTAACACCTTACGAGCGGCCTATGCGGTTTATTTATGTGTACCGCACAGCGGGGTGTTTTTAGCCAAAATAGGGCTGTTTACGTGATCATTTTCATGTCTAAATAAGACCCAGAACGTAAAACAAGTACCTATCCCTGAAAGGGCATAAACAGAGCTTTCGAATGACACCATAACGATCCTTGTATGATGGATAGTTTTCTTGCAATAACCGTGCAACGCGAGTGCAAAAAGCAGGTAATTCGGTACTTTCAGTACATAATTGAGTATGTAGCGAGTGAGAGAGGGAGGAGGGAGCTGAGATTTGTGTCAGTAGGTTCGCCGCGGTGGTCTGGAGCAGTCATACGCTCGCTAGTCTCCTGCCACCACTTGTCTCTCTCTCTCAGCCACATTACGTGCTGAAATTACCACTCGAGTTATGTCGAGCGCCGCCACATAGTCCAGCTTTATTTAACTCGACTTATGTTGCTCGCCGCTAAATAAGGGTTAACTGCACAACACTCCCCTTGGGTTCTGCATACGGTTTTCATAGCCGGCCCATTGTATTGCATGTGCCGTCCTCAGAGATATTTACATGTACTTAGAATAGGTTTGAGGGTTCTTAGTTAGTATAGGTTAAGAACTTTGTGTGTCTCCATTATTGATTTAGAGTTTCTGCTCTTTTATTTAATGCTAGACTGGGATAAGGTAACTGTAGTCGTTGTCTCCGATGTGTGTACGGTTTGCTTATGCCTACACGACTTCGACCGGTCCTGTGGTAGCCTGGGTTGTCTTTTAGGTTGCGTCCTTTGCGAGTGCAGCATTGTGTTGACTGAGGGTTTTGGCCTGTACCAGTTCCACACTTTGCTTGTCTTTAGAGGGTCACCAGGATAGAACCAGATACTTGTGATCTGGATCTATCGAGAAAGCCCCCTAGTCAATAAGCGTAACTTAAAGGATGCAGTCTTAAGGACATCGGTAGGCTACGAGCCTGTCTTGCTCAACCCCAGTTCCTTACCTAGAATATCCCAGCTAGACATTATTAATCGAGTAGACACTTGTTAGTATTTAATATAAGCTCTTTGATATGTGCGCATTATTATTCACAGCATTTATTAGTCTAGGTTGTTGCTGAACTGCACAATCATATCAAACTGTTTCGTTGATGAGGAAGTACTTCTTTTAGTGTCGAGCATTGCTACCGTTGCGAATTTATAGTATTCTCGTGTCAGTTAACATTATATGTCCTATCTTTTAGTGTATTCGATTTACACGTGTGGTGTCCTGCCTCCTGCCCTTATATAGTTCTAAATCAGTACGAGCATCTTATGAGCATCAGACTTTCTTCAGAAGTTTCCAGGTCTATGCTGTAGGACTATACTTCACTTTCTTTCAGATAGGAGTGAAGAGTTTATTGTTGTTTAGAGTAACTGTATTGAAGCATCTTTTTATTGTATTAAATCTTGCAGTGATTTAATTGATCTTTCCATAGATTCCTTTTTATGCATTTTAACGTAACTTGCATCTTGTTTGTTATCAGGCTATACCAGTGCAGGTTAGCCTGAAGTAGAGTACATTTATATCCAGTTAAGGATACCCCGCTATCGCAGATTAACCCTGGAGGTGTTTTGTTCGCCGGCATATAAGTTCGAGGATTTGGATCTAGCATACCGTTGTTGCATAGTGCCCTATTACTAGTCCAATCATTGAGTGCCCTAGTTTTATTCGCATTCCCGGTCGTAACACTAGCAACATATTTCGCTACACAATCTTCATAATAATCAAATGATGAAGATGATGACATGATAGTTTACCGTCATCTGAAAACAGACTATCGTACTTTACATGGATGATGGTGTTGGATGCCTAAATATTGCCATCGTGTATGTTTCGTTATTGTGTTTGTATGTTACCATCTGTTTTTATATTACTGTAATCTTAACCTTCTCCATATCAGCATCTGTTGAGGCTTTACTTTTCATATTTATGGCTATTTTTTGACGATTTTATTGAGATTGGGGAGGATATATGGTAGTGAGAGGGTTGATTGAGACCGTTTATACCCATCTTGCCCTGATAGATTCTTCCTAAGCTGTATAATATCACCTAAGGATTGCCAGAATACACTGTTAAAACGCACCATAATCCCCAAGGGGTTAATAAGTTGTTGAGAGGTCGAATGAATATGTTAATTTCTTCCTATCCAATGCAACTGAATATTATGCTTTACTTTCACCTCTTCCTCCTCATCAGAATAAGTTTATCGTATTTTTCCAATTCGTCCTTTCCCTCTGTTTTCAATCCATCCTGTTGATTATTTTTGTTCTTCATCTCCTTCCTTTCCTTCTCTTCTCCCTCCCCTTTCACTTCTGTCCTACATATCGCCCTCTTCCATCATCTGGGTATGAGCAGGGGGCCAACAAAAATGAAAGGTAGGCGACATTCCCTGTTGACTTCCAACTTAATAATACGGCCGGCCAGAGAGATCCAACAGACGAGCAATGGAAAGGAAGCCAAACAGGAGAGAGACAGAGAGAGAGAGATCAACGCCCGAAATTAGTGAATGTTGGGAATAAAAACCTAAGCTTTGAGAGGACCGAAGGTAATGGATCAATAGCTCATACACATTTATTTTCTGTTCTCTTTGGTCCACATCTTTTTCCCCGATATATGAGAGCGTTATAGCAGGATGAGGAAATCATATATCCTTCTTTCATTCCTTCTCACTCATATTTGTTCCCTTACAAACGATAATTGGGTTTGAGAATAAAAATGGGTAAAGAAAGATAGCCGTAAGCGAACAGAGGCAAAGAGGCACACACATATTGTTGTTCTGTGTGTGTATCCTTCAATCACACGCAAATGATGAGCTCTACTGAAGTCTATGCATTCAAAGGAGGGCTAAGCTCGACTACAAACCTCTATAACTAGGAAACGACTTAAGTAATCGAGCAAATATTTCTACCATTTACAGCTCAATTGCTCTAGCCCTTTTTGAGTTACAAAGGTTAGGGGTTACAATTTCTGGCCTACCTACACTGTTTTAACAATATATTAACTGTATTTGACTTTCATGGTATAAACTCAAGTATTCCTCAGCAAAACACGAAAGCTCATATACCTAGTTCTAGTTATTGTACCTTGTTATATTTTAGAGATATAACCAAAGTAAAAATTATGAAGGTAGTCCACAAATGTTGAGAGATATTATGTTCACAGCAGCTTGGCTATAAATACCCTTTTTAGGAGGAACATTTTATTGATGACTTAACGGCTATAATGTGCCATTTAGGTGTCTAATTTTGGCGAGCGATAGCGAGCCTGTAATTTAAAAGGAATCGGTCTTTGGCCGGGACATTGTTCTACCAAAATGTTTTACAAATTTATCCCAAAGGGAAATCTTTAGATTTGTTTAATGTATCTGTTTTATTGTTTTATCTTGACGGAAGCCTTGGGAGGAAACCAAAGTAAAGTAATTATAATGTCTTAATGGCGTTGACATAGAAGAAACTAAAACAAAAATACTGCTCCATATTGTGTTTGTATTCATTGCTTTAACATCCATGAAATGTTACTTACATTATCCTAATTCAGTGTAAAATATATACATTATATATACAGTATATATATATATATATATATATATATATATATATATATATATATGTGATGTGTGTGTGTGTGTGTGTGTGTATGCACAATATGGTTCCCTTTATCGGGGTTAAGTTTCGTGAAATTTGGGAATCTGGGCAATGGTCCAGTATTCTCGGGCTGCACAGACGGTTGAATAATTCATTTCACAAATGTAATTATTTTGTTTTCCTCTGAACTAAAATAATGTGTGCCAGATGATGGAGGTTATATATATGTGTGAACGGATATATGACCTTCCTACTGGCAATGATAAAGTCCAGTCTGGCAAGTAAGAACAGTATCAATATTTAGTTAGATGAATGGATATTTTCCATTTGTATACGCAATTAGTTGCTATATTTATGATCTATACAAGGAATATCTGGTTCCACATACAAATATTGTTTATCATTAGATATTGAATGTTCTGGTACAAATATGACCATTCGAATTATTGTGTTTAACCATTAGATGATATTTGTCCTAACAAGATTAATGTCTGGTTGGTATTAGATTTTGGTTATTATTATAGCAAAACATCTTTGCGAAAGTAGGCCGATAGTCCTGTGTTTGAGAGTCAGACTTGGAGCTGGTCTTAACACGTATGCTGCGGGCATATTTGGGCTATTTAGGTCATCTTAAGGCACTCCAGAATGATTAATCAAGTGTCTACATGAAATTTAATGTATTCAGCTGAAAACTAGACAAAAATAGCTTCAAAATGACACTAGAATGGGCTTCGTAGCTCGCGGGGTTCACCCACAGTGCTACCATACACATTTGGGAAAACTCACTATTTACTAGCAATGTTGCATTTTTTTGCCTTTGGCAGCACTGCTGAGACCCGGGGCTGGGGTCTCAGTGAACGGACAGACGTGCTGGCAGTCGGAGGTGGGCCCCTCACGCTCCCACCCACTGACACACTATTTCTACGGCTTTAACAGGCTTTAAAAGCCTGTAACTTGCTGTAAAATGCCATGGCGTTCCGGAACGTCTCCCGCAGGGAAAAGGTTTTTAAGGGGAGATTTGTATTTTATGTGTTCAGTTATTGATGTATTCATTATTTTGTGTTTAGTTTCCTCCCTAGACCTCCATCAACTTTAAAAACATACCCCAAGAACCCCCTTCGAGATAAATGTGTGCATTATTCGGAAGAAAAATGTCCCGGCCATAAGCTGGGTCCTCCTAAAATTACAGGATCGCTCTTGCTCGCCAGGAAAACAATAGGCACCTAAATAGCACAGGTCTTGAAATCGTCAAAGTAATAAGGCGAATGTCATAAAATCTCAAAGCAAATGTGGCTAAGCATGCGGGAGAAAAAATCTTCCCTTAAAGATGACCTCAATATTGACCGAGCAAGGTACAGCAGAATATCTCACCCACAGCTTAGATGATACATGGTGTTATGTTAACTTGGCAGTATACGATGGCGTCATTTTACTATCACAATATCTTATAGAGTTTAGGAAGGACATATGAAAATAAAAGAGTATGTATATATTTCAGTTAACCTTTTGGCTCTCACAGGTCCTTCCACAACTATATAAATCTAAACTATATAAATCTAAAGGTATCATCCTTCAATGGAATTTTTAAAGCTACTTTAACATTTCCTTGGCAATCATCACACGTATCTAATTGCCAGTAAGTATTGTCTATTCATATTAATTAGGTCATAAATGTTGACCTCTACCCTCTATAACTAAAAAACGACTAGAGTAATCGAGATAATATTTTCATAATTTGGAAAGATTCAGCTGAGGAAGTATGTGTGGACATTTACAACCCATTTGTGCAATGTAATTTTGAGTTACAGAGTATAAAGTTCAAGATTTCTGGTATAGTTATAATGAATAAAATATAGTTCATATTGTTTAACGCAGGAATATCAGGTTAATTTCCCTCTCTCTAATCATCACAAATTACTATGAAAGTAAATCGTCAGCATATTGTTAAATTATTTCATCAAGTTTGGCCGAGAACGTAGGGATCCAGGTGTACAATAATGCTCAAAAGGTCAAGAACAGCCCGAACTTGCCTCTCAACAACCTCAACAACAACGACATCTCGGGAAACAACGCAGCTTCACCTGAAAAGTCCATCCTCTTCAGGATAGCGGACATCACAAACTCCGCCCCCAGCCTCTACGTCACTCGCTTCACCCTCCAGATTCCTGGGAAATATCCAGCCAGCATTACCTGTCCTTTTGTCCTTCCTCTCACCCCTACCTGAGTCGCCAGAGCGAAAAGGACACAACATAAGGTCACAAGTGAAGAACCAGGAAGACCTTAAAGCTCACAACCCCAGGACCGTGGGGGTCCTTCATCAAGGCAAGCTAATTCTACGAGGTATCCTGTTGGGGATCAACGAGGTATCCTGTCTGCAAAATCCGTAGCAAGGCATCCTGTCATGATACCACCATCAGACTCCACAAGGTAGCCTGTGGGAGGATGACAAGCATTCCTGTTGACAAGCATTCCTGTTGACAAAACCTTTGCCAAAGCATGTTGATACAGTCTCGTTGAGGCATCCTGACGTGCCCATGAGCTATCCTGTGGGTGAGGTCAACTCGCAAAAACGAGCCCATGTGTTGAGGTATCCTGGCACCGCAGTATCACAATTGAGTTTTTTCAGTCCCAAGGCATTCGCCACACCTGCGAACAAAACGCCCATGCCAGATTTTGGGGACTTAGTGATTTCTCTGACTACCAACACCACAGACTCGTAGTGTTCATCCTCAGGAGGCAGTATGTTAATACCCTGCCAAAGTGACTTGCTTTGTGAGATTGCCATTAGTACAGAAATAGACGATCTGCAAGAAGATATATGACCCTACACTCACAGTGGGCAAGAAGCAGAAGTACAGCACCCGGCACTCCCACGCCACTCCCAAGAAGTCTTTAGTCCCTGTCTTAACCGTACCTGTGAACCCCTGAAAGAATATTAAGTTGTAGTGTCTCAGGCTTTCAGGGACCTTTCTTGCTCAAAGTTAATCTTATACAATACACACCCAATCCATTGCTCCCTTTGGCCGATTATTTTGATAAGGTAGCTTTTATGAACTATTCTGTTTACGTGAATATTGAAATATTTGGGTATATTTGATTAATGCCTCCATACAACACCACGCTACCTATACAATGGGTGACCGGACAACTCAACCAGTAGACCATCTCAAACAGTAGCTCTCAAACAGTAGCTCTCAAACAGTACCAAATCAACCAATACGGTTAGGTTAGGTTAGGTTAGTACTATATTTGGCACTGGTGTGGTTGGTCTTGGTTGATTTGGCACTGGTTGAAATGTCCTGGAACCATACAATGTCATAATGCGTTGTTTGTCACCTTCTTTTATTCAATATATCAAGCCAACAAGTGTTGTTCTTGTACTGTATGTATACACCGTCATGCTACATATAACTTAACTAATCAAAACTTGTATACCATATTCGTGTACTCTGTTCTAGTCTTAGCCACCTCAGTCGATTTAAGACCATTTGCTCACTTAACCCTTTCACTGACCAAAAAACGTGCTAGCGTCTTCCCATTCCACCTTTTAAGTGCACAAAATCTTGACTCGCACCTATCGAAATAAAATATTTGGCAGAAATAACCAAAAGGCGCGAATCGCAATTTTCGCCGTTTGTGACAAGCAGAAGAAACATGGAATTACATGATGTAACTTGCAACACTGTAAGCCCAAAATCAGTGTGACAGCGAAGGTCTAAGGAAATGTGTTCTAGTATTGATTATTCGGTAGCGCGGGAAAGTGTCGGTCATCCTGGACCTTAACATTTCTGGACTCGCTGATTTTATGTGCAATTTGTGTGTATATATGATTGAAATTTAATTATATAGCATTGAAAATGACATATAAAGGCTTGGATATCGTCACTGTGCACGTAGACAAGAAACTATCATCCCAGACACTATCTATGGTAAGCTATCATATTTCTATTCCTGTTCTAACTGTCACTGGTCAATACGGATACAAACATATTCATATGAAATTAAGTTTTAGAGGTAGAAATTTAGATCTTGTTTTTAAAGCTTCCTTAACCCGGCAACGGCGAGAAAGCTCATAAGAAGTTTTACTGGGTGAGGGCGGCAAAGCTCTTGAGAGGGAAGGCCTAAAAAAAACATTTTAAACGGCCCCAGTAGCACTAAACAATTATTTTGTTTTCCTATACCTCATATTACTCCTCCACATTCCCTCCTTTCCCGTCCCCCTTCAATTATCACCTATTTTCCCTGTTATTCCCTAATTTGTTGGTATATTTTTGTGCTAACATTAGCAAAATGTGTGGAGGATGCGCTTATGTGCCTAGCGAGTGTGTTACACAAGCGAGTGTGTGGATGAGTAAGCTCAGTCAGGCTTGAGGCCTCGTGAAGGGAGGGGTTGCCTCAATGTGCTCCATAATTCATGAATGGGCTGCTCCATGTATATTCGTGATTTTGACCAGATTTTTTTTATTTTCACTTGTTTTATTGTTGTTATAGGTTACTATCTTCATAGTGAAGGTAAAATAGGCGCATATGAATAAGTAATAACGATATTTATCGTTAAATGACGATTATAGGCATGAATGGAGCCTAATATGCTCGCCCAGGGGCATCGAGTTCAATACCCCCTGCTCGCCATTTATAGGTTAATCATTGCCGTAAATCTGGAACTATATTTCTTAGCTGCATAGCTTACCAGAAAGGTTAAATCCACGTTTACGGTGAAACAAATTTTACAGTGATTACTCTTCGCATGACGGTAATATAAATATTCATATTTAACCAAATGTTTATAGGACATACATATTGATGATACCGATGGAAAGAGCATACAAATATTATTTACTGCACTCCAAGATAAACACTTGTTGTCACTGAGCATTTATTAAAAATTGTCCGTTCAATTAACTCCTTGCGACATATTAACCCCCCCAGACATATATGACGCTCTAGCGTCATATGGCGGAGTGCGCCAAAAACTCATATGACGCTAGTGCGTCATATGGACTTATCTTCATGGCTCTCTAATAAGTTATATGACGCTCTAGCGTCATATGGAGCTCAGTAAGTCCGATAAGTTAGCTTACGATAAAACTGTTGGTGGCAACCTCAGCCACCTCCGATAATTCTAACGGCCGCAGTGTTGTTATGAGTGTAGTGCGAGGCGGTGGCATGGATACCGGGCTCCCGCCTCCTCGGACTTATTGGAACATCATATGTCGCAAGGAGATAAGTCCAAATAAGTCCGAGGAGGCGCTTGACATAGCTTTTCAGTCTTGAATTTGGCTCATGAGTGTTGTCGAAGCCTTACATTTTTCTCTATTTCCATCCACCAGAATGCTGTTTATTGTGATGTATCATGTCAATGGAAAGAGGAATATTTATAGTACATGATAAAAAAAAAAAAAATGTAAATAAATCGAAATATGAAAGTGTAAATGAGTCCGGAATACAATTATTTCCCATGCAATTGTCTTCACACCGTCTTATCTCTAAATTGTGAGTGATGACCATATATTTTTTTGCTCAAATAATAGTATTTTTTCTCCTCTTTCCAAATCTGAAAACAGAAATTGTTTATCTTCAATAGTTCTCAAGCAGTGACCGAAAAAAAAACTATGATTTTGATTTATATGGTTTATAAAATTTTCGATTTATTTCGTTGCTACGAAGTGTATGGTTTTAAATTTAGGCTGTATGAATACGGCAAATAATGCTGATGAGTATAAAACAAACTAGAAGTTCCTACGACAAATACTTTTTGCGCTATGAATATTTGAAATGAAGAGCCAAAATGCGAATATTTACGCTTCACCCGTCTCTGTTCCGCCGATGCTAGCCGGGTTCCGAGCTGTTTCCCACCTCGTCGTTGCATTATTTGCTCGGATACGTATATAACTGTATATATCACCGGAATCGGAAAATTTTGCTCTTTCCAATGGTGAAAACCAAAATAATATAGCGTAATTGGTTCGTGAGCTATGCGCAATTGTTTCCATGCATTGTTATTGATATGAAAATATATGAGAATGTTTATACAGTTGTATATCTTTGCCACAATATACAACACTTATATAATTTTCCTCACCAATAATTGTATAATGTTCATAGAAGACATGTCGGTCATGAAGGTTGTCAATTTTACTTACCTGGTAGGGCCACAACCCTTTCCAACGAGAAGGGAAATGGCTCCTGGGTTGACACTGAAAAACAAAATAAGAAAGCCAGGTTATCTTCAGGTAATAAATTCAGAAATAATTCTATTGTAGACGTAAATAAAATAAAGTAATGCATATATATATATATATATATATACAAGGTGTCAAACAAAATATAAAGAATGGTAAATGGTAATGGTAATGTTTGTGTGTGGGTATATTTACATACCGGTATATATATATTAAGTATGGTTGGTTGTTGGAAGGAACATAATAATATATATATATATATATATATATATATATATATATATATATATATACAAGGTGTCAAACCAGAGAAATATGTGAAAATTTCTAAGCCACCCAAAGAGGTACTGCACTTGACTCGTTATTTTTGTAGAGTGGTTTCCCCAGGAGGCCTATATCCACTGTAGTGCAAATTGTAGTAGAAATGGACTTGTGTTTTTTTTTTTTTTTTTTTTTTTTTTTATTATGATGATGGGTGAATGAAGGTGGGTGAATGAAGGTGGGCCCCGAACCTCTGAAGTGATGATTAAATGAATGAATGAATGAATTATTGAATGATTGAATGAATGAATGAAAGTGTGATGAAGGTGAATGAAAGGGTGATGAAGGTGAATGGAAGAATGCATAAAGACTGAATGAATGAATGGGTAATAGTGATTGGAAAGGAATAATGAAGGTGAATAGGAGAATGCATAAATGAATGAATGAATCGTGCAAAGATCCTGGCTATAGGACATCTGCATCGAGTTGATGGAACCGATTGAAGCAACCAGTGACATCGATGCAGAGGCAAACGAGGCAAGACTTGCATCGAAAGCTCGTGTCCTTGCGAATTTGGTCCTTCTTGTAACACAGATGGCACCGCCTTCGCTTTCCGTCAGGAATCTGCTCGAGAACGTGTTCCAAGTTCCTGTTGTACCGGTCATGGTCCAGTACAACAGGGCGTGGCTTGGAACCCCTTCCTCGAAGAGGACATCTCCGACGGCCTCTTGGTGCCTGAGCCCTAGCTTGAATGTCCATTACTAGTGGAGCCCAGTTGGCATCCATGACGGGTGCTTCCCGAGCACCATCAGCAGCAGCAGCTGCACCCGGTACTACTGGTGCGGGGGGGGGTCAAGTGGTTGGACGTCCACTTGCTCCTCAACATCAGTAGCATCGTCCGATACTGGTGCCGCCTGGGGTGCATTCTCAGCGAGTGCTCCCCCGACGGCAACAGCACCATCTGGACCTGGTGAGGGGGGGGGGGGGGGGATCTTCACTAGCCTGTCTTTGGTCTGCTTGATGACTGCCTTGCTGTTGAATGTGTGGAAATTGCTCAGCAAGGCTTGGAACTTGGAGACCTGCATGGTCTTGCGAAACGTTGGGTAATTATGGAGTCCATCATTTAACCAGTAGTGACGCACAGTGGGGAGTTTGTTCACACCCATGAGGAAGTACAGGCCAAGGAATTTGGCCATGTCCTCCTCACTGAATGTTGTCCAGAGAGAACCAACGAATAAGGCATATGCATTGGTCTCACTCACCAGGAACCTGAGCAGTTCTCTTGTAAAGAACAGCTGGAAGAACTGCAGTGGTGTCACTGGTGCTGGAACCTGCAAGCCAGGGGTTCCAGTGAAAGGATCAACATTGGGTGTGAACAGGTCTGAAGTCCACTCGTGATCCTCAGCATACACGGTGGGGGGGCGTGGAGGTGCACGTGCTGGGAGAGCACCACGTCGTCCACCTGGACGACGTATATGACCTCTGCGGCCCCTGGGCCTACCACCTCGGCCCTTCATGGGCTCAGATTTTCGGTGGGGAGGGGGAGGGGGTGGGGGGTCGTCTTCTGCGGATGACGAAGGGGGTGGGGGTGATGGTGGATGTGATGAGGGTGATGGAGAAGGTGCTGTGGTGGAGTCAGGCTGTGTGGGTGATGGTGGATGTGATGAGGGTGATGGAGAAGGTGCTGTGGGTGGATGAAGTGGGGCAGGAGGAAGCCTTTGTGGAAGCTCCTCATCGATTGCCGCAGCAATCTCATCGTGCATGATTTGGAGATGTTCAGGCGCAACAAACGCCATGTAGCGCGCCTCGCTGCCCCCGCTGTTACCCAAGGAGATCAGCGAGGGGGAGGCTACGTTAGGAGACAGGACATGTGATGGCGGGGTGTTTAGACTACCCACTGGCAGGAGTGAAGCCAGGATGCGGGGGCTGTCTGAGATGTTGCTGGCCGGTGATTCTACGTGAGGTAACAAGGGACTGCCATGCAGGGTGCGTCGTGAAGCAGGAGAAGAAAAAGAATAGAATGATGTGTGCAAGTCCGGGAATGGTAGTGGTGTGAAGCATTGAGTGGATGTTGATGGTTGTGGTGTGAAGACATGAGTGGATGTTGATGGTTGTGGTGTGAAGACATGAGTGGATGTTGATGGTAGGAGGGGTGTGGGGATGGATGAGGTGGGGCGATGTGTAGTGATGTACGGGGTAGGAGGATGGGTGTTGATGAGCGGCGAGGTAGGGCGATGGGTGTTGATGAGCAGCGGCGAGGTAGGGCAACGGGTGTTGATGAGCAGCGGCGAGGTAGGGCGACGGGTGTTGATGAGCGGCGAGGTAGGGCGACGGGTGTTTTGATGAGCGGCGAGGTAGGGCGACGGGTGTTGATGAGCGGCGAGGTAGGGCGACGGGTGTAATATATAATAATATATATTGTATATGGGGGACAGGGGGAAGAGGGGGAGGGGGTATAATGGGGGAGGGGGAGGGGGCATAACATACATAAATACATAAATACGAAATATATAATAAAACAATAATATGTATATATCAATCTACAGTTAGAAAGAAAAAAAAACAAAAAAAAAACAAAAAATCCTCCCCCCCCCCAAAAAAAAAATAAATAAAAAAAATAAAAAAATAAATATATATATATATATATATATATATATGGGGGGAGGGAGGGGAGGGGGCGGGGGGAGTAGAATAATAATAATATATAATAAATAGATACTAGCCTAATAATAATATATTGTATATGGGGGACAGGGGGAAGAGGGGGAGGGGGTATAATGGGGGAGGGGTATAATGGGGGGGAGGGGAGGGGGAGGGGGCATAACATACATAAATACATAAATACGAATTATATTATATATATATATATATATATATATATATATATATATATATATATATATGGGGGAGGGGGAGGGAGAGGGAGGGGAGGGGGAGGAGGGAAGGGAGGGGGAGGGGGAGGAGGGGCGAGTAGAATAATAATAATATATAATAAATAGATACTAGCCTAATAATAATATATATTGTATATGGAGACAGGGGGAAGAGGGGGGGGGGGGGAGTATAATGGGGGAGGGGGAGGGGGCATAACATACATAATACATAAATACGAATTATATTATATATATATATATATGGGGGGGGGGGGGGGGGGGGAGGGGGAGGGGGAGTAGAATAATAATAATAATATATAATCCATAGATACTAGCCTAATAATATATATTGTATATGGGGGCAGGGGGAAGAGGGGGAGGGAGGGGGAGGGGCATAACATACAGAAATACATAAACACGAATTATATATTATATATATATATATATTATACAGTATATATATATATATATATATGTATATATATATATATATATCGTATATATATATATATATATATATATATATATATATATATATATATATGGGGGGGAGGTGGAGGGGGAGGGGGGAGTAGAATAATAATAATATATAATAAATAGATACTAGCCTAATAATAATATATATTGTATATGGGGGCAGGGGGAAGAGGGGGAGGGGGGTATAATGGGGGAGGGGGCATAATAATAAAAATACAAAACATACAGTATATACAAGAGATCAAGTGACTGTCTGGGGAAGGGTCACTCAGGTCCAGGTTGGGAGGTGGAGATGGGAGGTGTGAAGCCAAGGGAGTGGTATTCGAAGGTGTGAAAACCACCACAACTAACACCACCACCACAACTAACACCACTGTGTTGACAGAAATGTGGAGGCATATATATACAGTATATATATATACCGTATATATATATATATGTATAAATATATACATGTAAGCATATATATATTTATATAAGAATAGGGGGAAGGCGGGGGGAGGTGGGGTATAGGCAAAACAAATATATATATATATATATATATAACTATATATAATTATTTATATATATATATATATATATATATATATATACAGTATATATATATAATTATATAATATATATATATATATATATATATATATATATATATATATATATATATATATATATCATTATATCTAATTATATATAATAGAGTTTGGGGTGGAGGACAATTATTATAATAATAATGTTGGGTATAATAATAATAATAATAATAATAGTGATAATAATAAATTATAATAATATAATAAAGCAAAAATATAAATGAAATACAAATATAAATACTCTATTATGGGTGATCCCATACACAGGAATAACAGGTATAATAATACAAATAATAAAATAGGCCTAAACACAAAAATAATAAAATGGTGGTGGTGGTGGTGATTGTTGTGGTGGAGATGGTGGTGGTGTTGACACCAATAGGGTTGGGTTCATTTTCTGACCTGACCCACGGTCAGAAAAGTGACCTGACCCAAGGTCAGAAAAGGGACCCGATCCTATTGGTGTCAACACCACCACCATCTCCACCACCACCACCGCTCCACCACCATGACCATCACCACCACGACCACCACCACCTCCATCACCACCACCACCACCTCCACCTACTCGTGGCGACATAAAAATGTTGACTGTACTTACTCACACTGCTGAGATTCCCTCGTGGCCACCAAGCAGTATATGTAGAGTGCTTTTGCCAATAAAAAACTTACCTCCCTAGCACTTTTCACCACTAAATTATCGAGCAAAAATGCACAGGGTTGAGGGAGCATGGCGACATATGCTCGACAAGTAATGAAAGTGTTTTCACTAAGAAACACTAATACAAGTAAGATACACTACTTGAACTGATAAATATCAATATAATTGACTTGATATTATATGAAAGTGATCCACAAACAAGCGAAACATATAGGCAAAAACCATGGCCCCTCGTGGAGCCCACCTTGGTCACGTACACCAGACTAGCATAACACATCACTAACATGGTTATTATACCCTAAACAAGACTAACACAATAATCCATCGATAACCCTCGATATAGCACTTCGTTTGGGTTATATTAGGGCGGTAATACCAGCCAGGCTAGGCAAAATGGAGGCCCCGGTTTATTTATATGTACCGCCCAGCGGGGTGTTTTTAGCCAAAATAGGGCTGTTTACGTGATCATTTTCATGCCTAAATAAGACCCAGAACGTAAAACAAGTATCTATCCCTGAAAGGGCATAAACAGAGCTTTCCAATGACATCATAACGATCCTTTTATGATGGCTAGTTTTCTTGCAACAACCGCGCAACGCGAGTGCAAAAAGCATGTAATTCGGCACTTTCCCCATACAATTCCGTATGTAGCGAGTGAGAGAGGGAGGGAGGAGGTGGGATTCGTGTCAGTAGGTTCGCCGCGGTGGTCTGGAGCAGTCATACGCTCGCTACTCTCCTGCCACCACTTGTCTCTCTCTCTCAGCAACATTACGTGCTGAAATTGCCACACGACCTATGTCGAGCGCCGCCAGATAGTCCAGATTTATTATACTCGACTTATGTTGCGCGCCGATAGTTATGGGTTAAAGGGCCGCGCACACCCACCTAGTAGGCTGGCTGCTGGGAAGAAACTGACTCTTTCTACCCCTGCGGGACCCTCACAGGGATGCTAGGGGGTTGCTAGATGTTTCCACATGTAGCTCTAACTTATGGGACATACCATCCAAAAGATCGGCTCAATAGCGTCATAAACTTATTTTCTGGCAATATAATATGTCCATATGACGCGGTAGCGTCATATGAGTTTTTGGCTCACTCTGCCATATGACGCGATCGCGTCATATATGTCTGAAGGAGTTAAGCAGTCATATTTTCTTCCGGCATACTTTCACAATGATAATTCAAGGTTTTTATATATTTGTCTACCTGAATATTATAGAATACCCTATCCTCGTTTTATGTATGTATATGAAGTACGTAAAAGAGTAATTCTTATGATCTAAAACAGACCGAGAATGATTATATACGGTCCGATCATTTTGGAAGATCTATTTGAAATTCAATATGGATGATAAAATATTTATGAATAAATCATCGACAAGAGCAGACAAAATGTTTGTGATTTCATATACCAAACATATATTGTATAGTTATTTAGGAAGTTTCCAAAATAATTTTAGTTTGAGTGTGGAAATTCACAATTTCATTTGGGAAACATTCTTAACGTTCATTATTCATGATAATCATTAGAGGTTTCATGGTTTTTCTTGCAGTAATATTGTAGCATTGCCTTCCCTCTATCTTCTGATGTAAAGCACGGTTAAGGCGATAAATGTACGTGAAAAACGAGTGATAGTAAACAATTTTGCTTGCGCGATTTCGCAATCGGCTTGCATAGACGATTTAATTTATGAGAAATATATATTTCCTGATCAAAACTTCCATAGGTAATGCCCGGAGAGCTATAGGATTAAGATGTAGAGGCTGTGGGAGATTGTAGGCACCAATTGAGCAGGGCAGTACCCAGAGAACGCCACATAGGCATTTTTTTTTTTCTTTTTTTGAGACAATGAACGGAGGAAGGAAATACACAGATAAAACAAAAAAGGTCCATGTGCCTAAAGGCATCCTCCATTCATAACATGTTTGTAACAACTGGATTTAAACTGTTGTAGATTGTATGTTTGTGGAAAGCAACTCGAGGGAAGTGAATTCCAAAGAGTAGTAGTTCTGGGGATATATGAATTTTGATAAGTAGAAGTTCTGCATTGTGGAGGAGAAAGTGTAAATTCATGGGCGCTCTCAGCTGCCCTAGTTCTACGGGGAAAGATGTGGAGAGGCGGCACAATTGAAGCAAGTTCCTCGGAACAATTGCTGTGAAAATATCTGTAGAATAATGCAAGGGATGCAACGTTTCTTCGTATGGATAATGTAGGAAGGTCCTGTGTGATTGCAGGGTTATTGATTAATCTAATAGCTTTATTTTGCATTTTGTCCAACTGCCTCAATGCAACCACTCCACTTCCACTCCACAGAGGTGAACAGTAATCCATCTGAGAACGCACATGACTTTTATATATTACGGCCAACTGCTCGTCAGTGAAGAATTCTCGAACTCTGTACAGGAGTCCCAGTATTTTAGAGGCATTCTTTGCAATGCCTCTTAACATAATGTGTCCAGCTCAGGTTAGTAGGTAATGTTACACCGAGAATGTCAATACTAGGGGAAGTGGGAATATTTACATCATTAAAAAATATATGGGAGTCAGTGAGATTCTGTCGGTTACAAAATTGAATGTACTTGGTTTTCTGTGCATTAAAGGAAACTAGATTCTTTTGTCCCCATTCATTAATTCTAGAAAGGTCCTGGTTCAGAGAAATTGCAGTTTTTATTTTTGAATTTATAAGATCGGGTTGGGTGAAAGAATTGGTAAATGTGAAGGAACTGTGGAGTGTTGAGTCATCTGCGTAGGAATGTATTGGATTATGAGTGGTAGATATGAGATCATTGATATGAATGAGGAACAGAGTTGAGGCCAAAACTGATCCCTGGGGAACACCAGCATTTATTGAGTGAAATTGAGAATAAAGGCCATCTACCATTACACGTATTTTTCTGTTATAAAGATAAGAAGACATTAGTGGAACTAATGATGCTAGGCCGTAGTGTGACATCTTCGACAATAAGGATTGATTTTTTGTTTTTTTGTTTTTTTAAGAGACAATGAACGGAGGAAGGAAAAACACAGATAAAACAAAAAGGTCCATGTGCCTAAAGGCATCCTCCATTCATAAAATGTTTGTAACAACTGGATTTAAACTTTTGTAGATTGTAAGTTTGTGGAAAGCAACTCGAGGGAAGTGAATTCCAAAGAGTAGTAGTTCTGGGGATAAATTAATTATGATAAGCAGAAGTTCTGCATTGTGGAGGAGAAAGTGTAAATTCATGGGCGCTCTCAGCTGCCCTAGTTCTACGGGGAAAGATGTGGAGAGGCGGCACAATTGAAGCAAGTTCCTCGGAACAATTGCTGTGAAAATATCTGTAGAATAATGCAAGGGATGCAACGTTTCTTCGTATGGATAATGTAGGAAGGTCCTGTGTGATTGCAGGGTTATTGATTAATCTAATAGCTTTATTTTGCATTTTGTCCAACTGCCTCAATGCAACCACTCCACTTCCACTCCACAGAGGTGAATAGTAATCCATCTGAGAACGCACATGACTTTTATATATTACGGCCAACTGCTCATCAGTGAAAAATTCTCGAACTCTGTACAGGAGTCCCAGTTTTTTAGAGGCATTCTTAGCAATGCTTCTAACATAATGTGTCCAGCTCAAGTTAGTAGTTAATGTTACACCGAGAATGTCAATACTAGGGGAAGTGGGAATATTTACATCATTAAAAAATATATGGGAGTCAGTGAGATTCTGTCGGTTAGAAAATTGAATGAACTTGGTTTTCTGTGCATTAAAGGAAACTAGATTCTTTTGTCCCCATTCATTAATTCTTGAAAGGTCCTGGTTCAGAGAAATTGCATTGTTT
The DNA here is from genome assembly GCA_032716605.1 of Paralithodes platypus. Lineage (NCBI taxonomy): Eukaryota > Metazoa > Arthropoda > Malacostraca > Decapoda > Lithodidae > Paralithodes > Paralithodes platypus. The sequence continues at coordinate 16,374,761 of CM064541.1, forward strand.
ATTTTTGAATTTATAAGATCGGGTTGGGTGAAAGAATTGGTAAATGTGAAGGAACTGTGGAGTGTTGAGTCATCTGCATAGGAATGTATTGGATTATGAGTGGTAGATATGAGATCATTGATATGAATGAGGAACAGAGTTGGAGCCAAAACTGATCCCTGGGGAACACCAGCATTTATTGAGTGAAATTGAGAATAAAGGCCATCTACCATTACACATATTTGTCTGTTATGAAGATAAGAAGACATTAGTGGAACTAATGATGCAAGGCCGTAGTGTGACATCTTCGACAATAAGGATTGATGCCAGACTCTATCAAATGCCTTTGATATATCCAGTGCTATTGTATGTGTTTCACTATGTTGGTCTGTAGCTTGGTTGATTTGATGCATAAGAAGGCAAATAATGTCTGCTGCAGTTGATCGACATCGTCTAAAACCATATTGCCTATCACTGATTAATTTATTATTCTCAAGATGCTTAATTATGTGAATATTTAATATAATTTCAAAGACTTTACCAAGAGTGGAAGTTATAGCTATTGGTCTGAAGTTTGATGGATCTGAAGACGCACCTTTTTTAGGAACTGGATGGATGTTTGCTTCTTTCCAGGGTACTGGGAAGCATGAGGTATGAGTACACAGACGGATTTTTTTTGCCAATACAGGAGCGAGCACCAAGGAGCAATTCTTAAGTACTATTGGAGGAATTTCATCTGGACCAGGAGCCTTATCTACTGAGAGATTCTGCAAAATAGTTTTGACATGTCTGGTGTGGATCTTAAGTGAGGGAATTTCAGGCGAATTAAAATTAAGTACAGGGACATCTTGATTTATTTCATCTAAGGTTGAGTTGGTGGAGAAAATATCCGCAAGAAGGTTAGCTTTACCTTGTGGGTCACTTACAAGATTGCCAGTCGGAGATTTTAATGGTGGAATGGATGAAGCAGTAGTGAAGTTGGATTTGAATGAGTTAAGAGTAGACCAAAATATTTTGTTATCGTTTGGGTTATTTAGAAGTTTATTTGCCTGCTTGTGGAGAAAGTTTGATTTAGTTAGGTTTAATACAGTTTTGGCATGATTTCTGATGTTTCTAAAGTAATATAATAACGAATTGCTGGAAATCCTGTTTCATTTGCCTGGTTTCCCCCACTGTTTCTGTCGTGCCTCATTTACACTAGAGAGTAATCCAGCTAACTCTCACAAACACCTCCTCCTCCAATGCATTTCACTACACTTTAATAGCACAGCACACGTTTTTCCTCCACACCTAAATTACTTCTAATGTATCTTGATTTTGGCTCTCTACCAATCTTTTAGCCTTAGAGGGAAACTTGTTAAGTCAGCTTTGCCTTTTGTCTCCTTAACCCTTACTGTACTAGCGACGGCGAATCACAGTCAGTAATAAAGTAACTCGTCAGTACCAGCGACGGAAGATCGCCGTCAGTATTATGCGGTAATTGTAACTGCCCGTATCAAGCGGTACCAAGACCGTGACTTGTACGCACTGTTTTGAGAACTTGGCTACACTTCTCAGCTTATATTGAAGGTCTCACAGACTAGCTGGCTCAGTATTCCTGGAACTTTTGAGGTGGAAGGGTATTCTCTCTCGACTCTGAAGCCATTTTGGCCTCATTGCCTGGTACTGGAGGGTACAGAAGGGGTTAATACATATAGAAAACAAATGTGTATACAATTATTGTAGAGGTACCGACATCTGACCCACATTCACAACTTCAACTGTTTTGTTCAAACAACGTTGCAGGTTGCATTAAGCTGTGATTTCACTGAGGTCGGACAATATTTTGTTTTTTTCCGTAAATTTAATGTACATGTTCCAAGTCTATGGAAAAGTGAAAACAAAATTACCCCACGAACCTTGGAAAGCTGAGATATAAGACAAGGCGATTGTATGCGAAGTATGCCCGGGTGGTCTGTGGCGGGAAGATTTAATTGCCCAGGGTCTGGGAGTTAAGAATTACCTCTAGATTTAGGGTTGATGTTGTTGTCGTTCCCTAAGCTGCCTGGCCGGACAGCCCCAAGTCCCTAAGGAAGGCCATGGCCACAGTCGGGCCTTCCCACAGAGCTCTTAAGGAGTGTAAATTGTGTTGTTATCATATGTGATTGTGTGAAATGCAGTCTTCTATGATGTGTTTAATGGTATTGGGTGCTGTGTTACATCCCGGGCAGGCGTCGTCGATGGAGACATCCACTCTCTTGTGATAGCTCAGAAGAGCTGGATGGTGCCCGCATCTCAGCCTGGTCAGGTGGACTCTGTCCACGCGAGGAAGGGTGGATTCAGAAGGATGGATTTCGGGATGTTGTGACTGCAGCTGTGTGTTGTCTATGAGTGACTGGATGGAACGGCGAGAGATATGAGTATGGATGTGTTTCCGGAAGCTGGTTTGGGGTGGGCAGGTAGGGAGAAAAGACTATTTGTGTGTGATTCCGTGTGCTGGGTGTTGTTTTGATATTTCTTGGTGTCTGTGGGTGTGTCGCTATGCAGTGTAGTGGGTGGTGTTGGTTTGTGGAGGCTGCAGCCAGGAATTAAGTGCCTCTCATTTTCAGATGGTCTTTGATTTTGAGGACTTTGGTTTCTTGATGTAGGTGATCTGTAGGTGTAGTAGCTGTGCAGCCTGTGATGATCTTTAGGGCTTTATTTTGAATAGTCTGTAAAATCTTGTGATGTGTTTCAGCTAGGTTAGAAACCCAGGCAGGGCTTGCATATTCCATCACTGATCTTATATATTGTTTGAAAACTGTAGTGGTGGTTTCTTTGTTGTGTCCAAATTGTGTGTGGGCAAATGGCCTGAGGGCTTTAAGTCTGGATGTCAGTTTAATGTTCATGTTTGTGGTATGCTGTTTGAATGTCATTAGAGTATCATATGTTACAGCCAGCTTTGCCTTTTGTCTCCTTAACGCCTTATGAGCGGGCTCGTCAGAAACTTCTAATACCTGGCAAGTGGGTGGTTTTACCCTAAACGACCTTGTTTCCGTGCTCTTTTTCATGCATAAACAAGAGCCAGAGCGTAATACAATTATGTATCCCTGAAAAGGCGTTAATTGAGCTTTCCAATGACACCAGAACCATCCTTCTACGACCACGCGTTCTCTTGCAACGATTGTGCATGACGAGTGCAAAATCCCTAAAATACGGTAATTTCCTTACATAATTCCCTGTGTAGCGAGGCAGTGAGTGTGGGTGTGTGTGGAGTAAACGTCAGTAGTCGCGCGGGACCCGTGCCGAGCGGTCATGAGCCGACCTACGCTCCTCCCATCGCTCGTCTCTCTCTCAGAGCCACTATTGCTCAAAAATTGCACACAGACTTAAGTCGGGCCCCGCCACTTAGTCCTTGGTTCTCTAGACCGCCTTAAGTCGGGCCCTGCTAATAAGGGGTTAATACATATAGAACAAAAAATGTTTACCAAATTATTGTAGAGGTACCGACATCTTACCCACCTTCAAACTTCAACTGTTTTGTTCTAGATTTAGGGTTAATGACTATTCTAATTAACCCATTATAAGTTCCTTCCTGAATTTGAAATAATTGTTTGGAGGTAGCTAAATGAGAACAACAATTGTTATCATATGATTGTATGGATTAATCATAATATTTAGTTTGATTTCTGCTAAAGTTTCATTATTCTTAGGATGAGACACTTGTCTGAAGGAAGATTACCTATTTAATGTAGATACGTGGATGAATAACTAATTAATACAAAACTGATCTATATAAATGAATAAGCTGAACAAGAAATCCGAGGGTGAACTTAGACTAATATATCTTTATATGGTAACTGACTTAACTATCTCTCAACATATCCACCATGCCATTATTGTCATGAACTATAAATGAACATGAAGGTTACAATATTCCTGCAAGCATTACTGAAAGCTGTAACTGACGGCAGACTCCAAAGCTGTAACTGACGGCAGACTCCAAAGCTGTAACTGACGGCAGACTCCAAAGGTTATATTCCTGCAAGCATTACTGAAAGCTGTAACTGACGGCAGGCTCCAAAGCTGTAACTGACGGCAGGCTCCAAAGGTTATATTTAAGTATATGACATGTACTGTCTGTAACTTGTGAAGCATTAAGGCAAACCCTACTGTATAAATAGCGTTCTCAATACATGGTGATTGATTGTAATGGACTGGTAATCTCGGTAACTCGTATTCACCTCAATATTACATCCAATCGCTGAGGTTTAGGTTTTATATAATACCATGTAAAGCATAATGATTTTGATTTGCTTAATAAAGGTGTAACAAAAGGCATGATTGACTGAAGCTATTATTAAAAAAGACCTCGTCTACGTATTGTGAAAAAAACGGAAAATTGCGGGGGTGAGTGAAGCTATCGTCTCTTAACACTTTGAGGTTTATTATGCGTTTTAGCAATTTATTCTGGCTATTGTTAGACGATTATATACAGCATAGGAAAGGCCTCCAGAAATCAAAGGGGTAAAGTGGATCTCAATTAACCCCTTCAGTACCAGTGATGTCTTTATAATTTGCTTAATGAAATTATACAATACTTGCCAGAACATAGACGTTGACGGTACAGAAGGGGTTAATCTGTTGACTCACACACAACCCTCCTTTACGTAATAACATTGTTTAGTAACAGCCAGAATAAAGTGAAAAAATGCGTCATCATCCTCAAGGGGTTAAGGACATTTTCCTCATATTCTGCCAGACCAGTGGTGACGGTAAAAGTTGAAGGAAAGAGTTCGTGTGGTGTACCTACTTTAAGGGGGATGCTTGGTTATCCTGGACCCCCTTCTCCCTCATGCTTAGTACCATTAGTTTTGACATTTTGAGACGTTCGGCCCATTAGTTTGGCGATTTAAGACCTATCCCTCCATTTATTTTCAATATTAAGACTTTTCGTGCCATTTAGGTGTCGATTTTTGCCTGGCGAGCGAAAGCGAGCCTGTATTTACAGAGGATCGAACTATCCTTCGGCCTGGACATGTTTATATGGAAGGGGAATCGTGTGGTTACTTTACTAAGCATGATGGTGGTCTAGCTAGGAAGCTAAACAAAATAAAATATTAAAAACAATAATTCAATATATTAATCGACCAATAAAGAAGCCCTCCCCCCCTTAAGAGATACATTTACGTTCAAACAATTAATATACCAATGAGATAATTAAACCCAGTAATGACAAACCAGCATACGTACCCTCTTCAGTACTTTCAAACTGTGTGTATGTGTGGGTGTGGGTGTGGGGGGGGGGGGGGGGGGTTATTGAATGTCACCGACCTCAGGAATCAGGAAGGTCAAAGCAACAAAGCAAATCCATGACAATTGCTGCTTTATGCAGCATGTTGATATTTACGATACAAACATTCCTAATAGGTGCTAGAATACATGTTAAACCATTCTGTACCGGCAACGTCTTTCCATTTTATTCTAGATAATTTTATAGTTGCAGCTTAAGAAAGATCTGTGGTAGTAAAAAGAAATAAGTGAGATAGTTCGAAGCCTGTTAATTGTTGGAGGCCGTTTATAACCTGAATAAAATCATCTAATGATAGCCAGAATAATGTTAAAAGGACGGTACCGGTATTGAAGGGAATGCATACATATATTCATTCCAAACATGTAAAACAAACCAATTTTGATCTCAGTAGTGTGTCGGCAGTAAAATTGTGTGCATTAGGTGTACTTGAACTGAATATAGAAAATGCAATACCACTAATGATATAAGCATCTTACCGGTGTATTCTGGTGTGTTGAAGGAAGCTAAAAACGACACTGCATTGATTGAGCGCGTAATTGTCAGAAACATTATGCTGATAATATTTGTTTTCATTTGTTTATAACTTATCCGACAAATATATAAACCAACTAATACTACTTATATAGTATATGCCAAGTTCGTTACAACTATGCTATAATGTTATATGTATACCTGACTGTAGAATTGTCTCATAATCTTGAAAATACAATTAAATAATCTTAAACATATTTGTATAATACCAAACTGTCCTTAATATTCTACCCTTTCAAGGGTATACAGTGGTGATGATAATTCCATCTAATAGAAGGATAGGAATGCACATCATCACCAATATACCTAATGATTGTATATACCTTTCCAACCCCTTTTCTAATGTATGTATGAATGTATGTGTGTATATACTCAGGCACATACCCCATTGCTAGGGGTGGCCGACTCGAGACAGCGCCCGCACAGAAACAACATTCAAAGGTTCAAATGATCAGGTTCAGGGACCACTTTCGCGTTGCCTCACCCCTTTCTCTGTCTCGATGAGTAGGACAATTTTACAAGGGGATGAGGATTCCTAGCTCTTGTCCACCCTTTTCCTAATCTACATTATTATCAGTGCTTGTTACATATAGAGATACATATAGAGATATCTTCAGTCTTTTATATAATGTTGATGGAAGACAAGGTGGGCTTAATAAGTGATTGAGTTTAGTACTTGCATATATATTTGAGTATAATATGCGTGATATATATATATATATATATATTCTATCTATCTATCTATCTATTGCCTGACGCCGTGATCCCCGAAGGGGTGGCCCCGAACGAACCGCCCCCATGCACCTCTGTCCCCAGTCAGTCGACGCCCCTCCCCCAACCAGCACTGCCTTCGTTCATATACTTCCTCACTCCATCCTTCCACCTCTCATTCGGTCTACCTCTTCCTCTCTATCCCTCCACCTCGCTCTTGTACACCCTCTTAGTCATTCTCTCTCTTTCCATACGTTCCATATGGCCGAACCATCTCAAGTTGTTCCTTTTCACACTTTCCAGCACATCTACCTCCACAACACACCTCCTTCTTACTTCCTCATTAGTCTGTATCCCTCCATGTAACTCCGCACGCACTTCTTAAGTAATTCATTTCCACTGGTCTGAGTCTCTCAACCAACGTCCATGCTTCGCTTCCGTAAGTCAGTGTCGGGATTACCACACTGTCATGCAAGGACTTCTTCACTTCCATACTGACCACCCTATTTCTTGTTACTGCTTTCAGCGTTCCTACAACCCTCTTCCCCTGGTGTACCCTCTCCCGCACTTCTTCATCCATAGTCCCATCTTTACTCAACACACTGCCTAGATATTTAAAAAGAGTTGACGATCTCCATAGCCTGACCGTTCAGCTTCACCTCACACTCTGTGACTTCACCCCTTTCGAAGACCATAACCTTGCTCTTCCCCGCATTTACCTTCAAATTCCGTTTTTCACACACTGTTCCAAACTCATTTACCAGACCCTGCAACTCCCATTCATTATCACTCATCAGAACTGTATCATCCGCAAACAGCAGTATAGGTAGCTTCCACTCAATTCCCTCCCTTTTCAGCGATACACCAACATCCACTGCTCTTGATAGTATTTCTTTCATGACTCCATCCATATATACAGTAAACAACCACGGGGACATCACACACCCCTGTTTCAAACCAACATTCAGGTCAAAGAACTCGCTCTGCTCACTCTCCACATGTACTGCCGCCTTTGCACCCTCATACATGCTCTTCACTGCTTTCAGCAACTTGCCATCTATTCCGTATATTCTAAGTACTTTCCACAAACCTTCTCTATCCACTGTCACACACACACACATTTATAGCACAGACTAAAATAAACTGCCACATTTATGGTCAGTCCATCATGTTCCTGGAAATAATACAATAACATAACCATACCACTGTCTCCATTGTCCGCTTTTTTATTGTTTAACTAGTTTCGTCATATTGGTCAATAACAGGAAACCATTCTTTGTTCGAGTTACATACATACGAAGAGTAACATAGATAAATAGACCAAACAGTATTGTTGTCACCAGGGAAGTGATCCGGCCTTAAACATTTATAATAAGTGATGCCACATTAATTTATTATAATCTTAAGAATATTACCCTTAGCTGTTTGATGAATATAACTCCTAATCATAAGAGTTTAGTTAGTCTTTATATTGAAAGAGGAGTGTGTGGGTGCACAGGGAAACAAATAACTGACATAATAATGTAAAGAAGAGGGGTTTGAATAAGTCATTGGATTGGAAAATAATGTAAACAGATCATCTGTTTCGAGAAGGTGAATGATATCATGGCTATCGTGTTTCTCTAAATTACCAAAATGCCTTCTAACTTATGTGGATTTTAAATCTGCGAATGTAATCACGCCCTAATAAAAGTGATTTATACAAAATTACCAATTTGTGTGGATATTGTTAAAAGGAAATGTATTAGACCAAAATTATCGGCCCACCAAATTGTTCAAACGACTAATGACTGAGAGATATAAATGAACCATATACTTGAAAATCAATGTAAATTAGTTGAGTCAATTTTAAATCTAAACACATATTATTGTTTGTAAAGATAATTAATAACAGTGGTTATTTTATTTACAAATATAATCAGTGTTTAAATCGTGAGTTTAAAATTACTTAGCTTAACAAATATATTGTTTCAATTGGTATAATACAATACCATCAAATGTTTGTATTCAAATTGTTATTATATTATATATTATTATTTTCAGCTTCAATGGGGATTTAACCCCTGGTAAATATATTATTTCTCACACACACACACACACACACAAACACATGTATATAAGCTATAAAGGATTAACATTATAATATTGTCCAGTTATAACCGGCTACATCAGTGTTACTCTACACACACACACACACATGTATATGAGTGAGAGCACAGTGAGAGCACACGGGTTGGTTGAGCTCCTCAAAAGAGGGGATTTTCGGAGGGGTATCGTGGGGCTAAGTGACCCATATACGTATCAGAAGATCGGCGATGATACGGTGTTTCTGTTTCGGCACATAGTAAACAGAACGTGGTTTCTTGTTTAAACATCGCCCACAAAGCATATTTAGTTTAATCTTGAGAGTGTTATTACCAGTATCAGTGAAGGGACAAGGAGCCGTCAGGCACTAGCCCAGCCCTGCCCAGGCACCATAAACCTCCAGCAGTAACCACAAGGTGAGTGAAGTAACCGTTTATAGGGCAGGCAGTTTCACCCTTATGGTTCCCCACCATAGGCCTTATCTTCCATCTACCCCAAGGACCTGACCCTCGGTCTTTCAACTTCTCAAACAATTCTAACCATTATGAAGTATTGCTATAAGGTCCATTTTCATTTCCCTCTCTCTTACCATTTAGGAAATACTTGCTACAAGGTCCATTTTCATTTCTCTCTCTTTCTCTCTCTCTCTTCTTCTCTCTCTCTCTCTCTCTCTCTCACTCTCTCTCTCTCTCTCTCTCTCTCTCTCTCTCTCTCTCTCTCTCTCTCTCTCTCTCTCCTTTTTATCCTTAACATCTTTCCATCCACTTTCAATCACCGCACTTAACCGTCTCATTGTTATTATTTTTTGGTTTTCTATAACTTCAGATCGCTTTTTATAATTTTAGTTATTTGTTTTTCTCTAACATCTTTCATACCCAACCAGGCCAGCCCCCTCTCCAGCTCGCTTTCTTTCTCCCTCGCCCCCGCCCCTGCTCTCTCTCCCTCTCTCTCTCTCTCTTAACATTTTGTACAATTTAAGCATTTTTCCATAACTGCTGCCCTAGATTCGGTTACCCACTCAGATCCTGGCTCTCGCTCACTCTCTGGCTCTCTCCCTATCTTGATGTTGACAGCATTATTAATATCCTAAGCATTTATTAATACTCAACATCAGTGTGGCGTCGCCAGTGTAAGTAATCATAGGATATAATTGGCGTGCTTCCTTTCAATCAGTTAGATCTTTTAGTTGTACCGGTGCCCAATGCCGAGGATTTATACATTTAACCACTTAGCTTTAGGAGAAGCAGGCCAATTGCCCATCAGAAAGGTTGACTATGATATATGATGTTTTGTTTTTGTTTTTTGTTTTTTTTACATATCCCATCAGAAAGGTTGACTATGATAAGTGAATTTTTATGCATCCAGCCAATTATACATTAATAACAACAGCAATAATCTAGATATGTGCCAGGAGAGATTTCCCGGGGTTTCTGAAACAAGGGAGACATGGTAGAGATGGAAGCACCACGGGAAGATCAGGAGGACGGCTTGGTAGAGGCAGAGGAACGGATAATCTTGGAAGACTATGGCCTAGCAGATACTAAGTGTTTTAAGTGCGGAACAACCAATGCAAGAAAGAATTCGCGAAAATGTTCCGGCTGTCTTAGATCTATTCATTTATCTTGTGCTAAGCTGACAAAGAAAACATCAGGAGAACAACCAAACTGGAAATGTCACGCATGCCCAGGGCCCACTGCAGAGCCAATCGGGGCAACACCGGCAACACCGGTCGCCAACTTGACCCAACTTGTGACCAAATGGAAAGCGCGGATCCAGGTCCTTGCCCGGGTACCTAAAGGAGCCAGAATCCAAGTGGCGGAGGCCCTTACAACCATCATAAAGCAGGCCCTACAGCTCAAGACACCCCTCGCATGGGCACGGCTCCTGGGTTTCTCCTATGGGGCCCTCCGAAAACCACCCAGAACCAACATACATGACCATCTTCAGGTTTCACTAGCCACCAGAGCGAAACGTCAAGTAGCACAGTATATGGATGGAAACAAACTGGTGGAACCCCCCGAACAGCAACCAAACAGGGCCCAGAAGCACCAGGACAAGGAAGAGGAAGAGGCTGAACAGCTACGTAAGAGGGTCGCGGCGAAGCTGGCGGATAGTGACATCAAAGGGGCCGTCAGACTGTTGTCCTCTTCAGAAGGTTTTGCTGGTCAAGGCACCGAAGTTGTTGAAGCCCTACAAGAAAAACACCCACCTACACCTAGGGACCTAAACCTCCCCCCTGCCCCAAATGACCAGATGCGCCAACCTTTAGTTGTCACGAAGGAGCAAGTGGTTGCCGCAGTGACTTCATTCCCAGCAGGCTCAGCCGCGGGCCCAGATGGTATCCGACCCGCCCACCTCAAAGGCCTCTTGGGTCAGGGATCAGGAGCTGCTGGGGAGGCACTCTTGGAAACCCTCACCAAATTCTTCAACATGGTTTTAAGAGGGGAAGTACCCGACTGTGCCACACCCCTATTTTTTGGGGCATCACTCTGTGCACTGGCAAAAAAAGATGGCGGTGTGCGCCCAATAGCAGTAGGGAACACCTTCCGCCGCCTTGCCACAAAGGTGGGTTTGAAACCATTCTCGAATGGCCTAGGTCAACACTTAAGACCAGTTCAACTAGGTTTCGGAACTCCAGGGGTGTGTGAAGCTGCTGTACACGCAACCCGCACCTACCTCAGCCAAGCCCAAGAAAAACGAGTGCTTCTAAAGATTGACATGCGGAACGCATTCAACAGCATTCGCAGGGATGTCTTCCTCCGTGCAGCTCAAGAACACATCCCCACTCTGTACCCCCTACTCTGGCAGGCTTATTCCAAACCTTCAATCCTGATTTTTGGCGAGACGGTATTCTCATCAGCGACCGGGTTACAGCAGGGAGATCCAGGTGGTCCTGCTCTTTTCTCAATAGGGGTGGATGCAGCAGCTAACAAAGTAAGGTCAGAACTGAATGTATGGTACCTGGACGATGCAACCTTGGGTGGGTCAGTAGAGAACGTTCTAACCGACCTAAATAACATCGTAACTGACCTCGGCCAGGCCGGGCTAGTGATAAATGACACCAAATGTGAACTTGTCCTCCTCAACCACACACGTGAACAAGGAGAAGAGACTCAGGCCCTGTTTCGAAACATATTGCCAGGTGTAAAGATCCTTCAGGAGCACCAGCAAACCCTATTAGGTTCCCCATTAACTCTGGCAGCAATCCCACCAGCACTTCAAGTTAAAAAGGAGGAGCTTCAACATTTCGTGAGTCACCTAATACACATCGATGCCCACTCAGCTCTGGCCATGCTCAAGAACTGTTTCTCCATCCCAAAACTCCAATACCTCCTGCGCACATCGATGACTTACACGAACAATGGTGGCCTCCAAGAATTAGACAGCATAATCCGAGAAGCAGTGACCAGCATCACCAACGTGGAATTTAAAGAACGGGCCTGGACACAAGCCACCCTTCCTGTCCGCCTCGGGGGCTTGGGCATACAGAGAGCCTCGGATATTGCCTCCCCAGCCTTTATCTCTTCCCTCGCGACCAACGACCTCTTATTGTCCATCCTTTCTTCTCAACCCGGAACGACACTTAATGCAGCAGCGATTAACACCTGGAAGAGAAGTACAGGAGTAGAGGAGGAGCCTCAGGGTACCTCCAGGAGCAAGCAGAAAGCGTGGGATACCATCTCGGCGAAGAAAACTCAAGAAAATCTCCTAACCAATGCAGACCAAGTTGCAAAAGCACGCCTCCAGGCAGCCGCCCGTTCGGAGAGTGGCTTGTGGTTACACGCCATCCCCCATCCCACCTCTTGGAACTCACTTGGATGCTGAAGCGCTTCGGGTTGCCATCGCGCTCAGAGTGGGTGTGGCAGTTTGTCACCCACACACTTGCAAGTGTGGTGGGTTGATGGATGCTCAAGGTCACCATGCCTTGTCATGTAATTACAACGCAGGCCGCCTGCCAAGACACTCTGCACTAAATGATGTCATAAAACGGGCCCTGCAGAGTGCTAACCGTGCATCAATCCTCGAACCACATTGACTTCACAGAGAAGACGGCAAACGGCCAGATGGGATGACCACTTTCCCTTACAAGAATGGCCGGTGCCTCGTGTGGGATGCCACATGTGTTGACACTTTCTCCACAACCAACATCGCCAGAAACGCCGACGAAGCAGGTGAAGCCGCCCGGATAGCAGAAAATAAAAAGCGAGAAAAATATCAAGCCATCGCCAGAAATCATCAGTTCGAGCCCCTGGCATTCGAAACTTCAGGAGTCTTCGGCCCTACCACCCTTAAGATGGTGAATGAAATAGGCCGTAAAATCAGAGAAGTTTCAGGAGAACCCCGGGATACCCTCTGGCTCAAGCAAAGAAGGGATGGAAGGGATGGCTATCCTCCGGGGCAATGCCACCAGCGTCATGAGCTCAGTTCGACAGGACTGGGTCATGCCACTGTGTGAGGCCCGGGCAGGAGTGGTGTATCCGTAGTCTTTCCACAGTAGGGTAAAACAAAACATAAACTTTATTTGTATGTAACATGTGTGATGCACATAAATAAAAGGGGATGTGTCGGATGGTTGAAAGCCACAGTTGCTCGCGCGTTTGGGGCTAGCAACACGTATTATGAAAAAAATGCATCCTCCTTCATTCACTGTCCCCCCCTTCACTCACTCAACCCCACAATTTGCCGGAGGATAACAGGTTTTTCACAATACGTAGACGGAGGTCTTTAAAAAAAAAAAAAAAATATAAAGGATTAACATTATAATTTTGTCCAGTTATAACCGGCTACATCAGTGTTACTCTATCTGCAACGTGGCATAAACAATGTGGCTTAAGCTAAAATGGAGTAAATCAATGTGTCTTAAACTGGAATGAAAAACCATTTATATGTCCTATTTAAATTCAATTATATTAACAGAAATAAAAGGTTAACATCAATATTTCGTCGGTCTTAACATACCTCCGAATATAATGGGTTGACCTTAACATGCCTCCAGCTAAAATGGATGAACATCAATGTTTCATCATCTGTTCAGGGTCAGCAAGCTAAATACGTCGCCCTAACTAAAATATGTGTTTAGGTTAAGGGGAGATGTAGTAGGGTCATTTGCTTGGAATCTGTGACCATTTTGTTCCTACCTTTTTCTCTCGATGGATTTGACAACCTGTACCATTTTAAAGAAAAATTAGCTCCTATGCCCCTCTGAATAATGACGGCTAACTCTGCTAGAGCCCAATATTCAAAATGGCCGCCAATGCCATCTTGAAGAACATGAAATGTAATATCTCTGGCATCAGCTGAGCTACAAGGACGAATAAGGTGTCCTTTTTCACTAATTCTGGCATTACAAATCCACTGGAATGGTTATTGTATTGTATATTGTATTGTTATTGTATTGTATTATACTAATTGTACATACTAATCTGCCACTTCACTGTCACTACATGATTCACAGTATGAGCCACTATCAGAATCACTGTCCTCACTTTCGCTGCTATCATCACTGTTGTTCTCTGCCTGCGGTGTATATCTAATATTACTTTTTTACTGTTTCAGATGGATCGCACGCCTATCTGATGAAAATCGCCGACTTGTGAAGTGACCGAAATAATGGATAATAAAAGAGAGAGTGAAGAGTTACCAGAAAAGACACTAAATGAATACTAGTGCATTTTACTCTGTGGTAAGCGATGTACCACAGATGATCGTTTGGAAAACATTACACCTGAGAAGTGGGAATCCATCCGGGAAAAGTCTTTACAATGGAAAGAACTTGATAAGTTTCAACATATACATGAAAATGTGGATTGGGAGAATGGACCAAAGGGTCACCACATGCATAGCACTTGTTACGCATCATTATCCAGCAAGCGCAAGCTCTCTCAAGCCGAAAAACGCAAACACAAATCCGAGGAACGTCTTGAAAGAGATGAAGCATCATATCAACAAGACCCTTCCCCAGAGGCCAGTGCACTTAAAAGGCTCTGCTCCAGTATGGGTGTCCTTCACGATAAGACTCTATGTGTGTGGTGCATGATAGGGGCATACAAGAGTAGTGATCGTGACAAACAGATTTTACTCCTATCAACAGTAGATGCCTGGACTAAATTCAAGTTACATCTCAAGGAAGATGAGGTCATGAGATTGAGACTTGACACTCTGATTGCATCCATCTCAGATAGTCAAACAGCATTTGGGTTTGAAATCCGCTACCATCGTGCGTGCTGGCGCAAATATGTAAGCGACCACAAGCCCCTTTCAGATGAAAGCACTCAACATCTGCTTAGCTCCATTAGTTTTCTGATTATATGACGTTCTGCCCATTAGTTTGGCGATTATATGTCCTTTCGTTCCATATCTTTGTCAGAGCTTAGGCTTTTCGGGTAATTTAGGTGTCGATTTTTCCTGGCGAGCGGTAGCGAGCCTGTAATTTAAGAAGAAATGAGAGCGAGAGTTCATTCATCATGTGTGAGCCAGTCTGGCCTACATCCACCCCTCACGATACCTGGAGAGACACTGACGTCTCTCTCCTTATCTCTTGCTCTTTCTCACGCTTGGTAACACACATGACCACGCCCTGCTAGCAACTCGCTATTGTTAGCACGAAAATAAGGGAATAACAGGGAAAATAGGTGATAATTGAAGGGGGGGGGGGGGGGTGAGGGGATGTGGCATGGCCAAGGGGCCAAAAAAAAACAAAAAAAACAAAAAAAAATCAAGTGCTACTGGGGTGTTTTAAATTTTTTTTTTTTTTTTTAGGCCTAGGATCATAAGAGTCTTCCCGCTGTGGCCCAGTAAAACTCATAAGAGTCTCCCCACACCTGACGGGTTAAAAGCAATACAAGTAATTAATCCAATTTAAAAAAATTGAGAAACACTAAACTAACACTTGAGAAAATATTCCTACTGAAAATTACAATAATAAGAGGTAACTAAATTAATCTGATCAAATTCACAAACTTGGAAACTAATCACAAAATAATTAATGCTTTACACTTATAACATTAATTAATGCAATCAAAAGAAAATAATATGAATTTACAGAAAATTCAATGATAATTAATTATTAATTGCTCACTAGATTAACTTATAATCAATGTTGCCTTTTTGGCGGATTTTCCGCCAAATATAGCGGTTTTGGGTCCTCATCTGGCGGTTAAATATGCCATCTAGCGGCTAGCGAGATTTCTGGCGGGCTTACTAAGTATCTGGCGGATTTCTAGCGGTTTCTTAAGCTTACAAAGTATCTGGCGGATTTCTAGCTTTTTTTCTTTGGCTTACGAAGTATCTGGCGAATTTCTAGTGGTTTTTCTTAGTAAATGTACCCACATGTAGGCATTATTGCTGATTTTTAGTTGCCTGTACCAGACCAGTGTGAATTAGTTTATTCAGGAAATGAACAAGGGATATTCCTGTGACGTCATGAGTACTTTGTGTTTTTATTGGCTGCCTTATCATGCGATCTAGAGCGAGTCTTTGTATTTGTTAAAGAAGCGATGGTACCATCTTTGAGTTATTTATTATTTTCGTGCATTGTAACAGTGTTCGTATTATTTAGTTATGCTCCCTGATTGTCGGATTGAGTTGTCTTTTCATAGACTAATAGCGCAAGTGCCTGCATTAACTGTGCAATACTATACTATGCCTGTGTTGCCACCACAATTTCAAATTCAATTCAAGGGCTACTAGCTTAGGGATGGAGGTAGTCTATAACCAGTTGTGTTTAGTGGTGGTAGATTATTCCTGAGTGAGAATCCTGATATACAGTATTATCAAATATGCCTAAGCTACAATACAGCCAGAAATTTAGAAATGAGTGGTTACTTCCCATTCAGTACCGGTGACATCCTTTATATTATATTCTGGCAACGATTTTGTTCAGCTTAGGAAGGACGTTTACCAATTTAAAGGCTACAGACTATAGCATATAATCCTTTTAGCTACCATACATACTTCCTAAGCTTTATATAATCGTCTAAATGTAGCTGAAATCATTTATAAAAGACGTCACCGGTACTGAAAGGGGGATATATATATATATATATATATTGTTACGGCTGGATCGGCAATACATATTCGGGATTCTTGATCGTAGGACAGAAATGGCTTAAGTGACAACGACACGCTCGATTCCAGTCCCAAATACTATATGCTCCAGACAACAAAAGCACCAACGCCCTACAGAGTTATCGTCTACGGTAACGAGGTACCTTAACTCGGCGAAAGTGTACAACAGGGGTAGGCTATGAGGCTAAACTCCCTCAGACATTTATAGGTTACGTTATTACTAAAGAAATGCAATACTCAAGAAACTACGTTAATATTAAGCCTCTAATAATGTAGAATAGAAGCAGGCTAAAGGTATGACAGTGAAATGCTAAATGACAAATGTACATGCCTACTTGAAAGCGTGTGCACTACACTAACTGTCCCCTACTAACATGCACTAGCATGTAGCATACAAGATGTTCATGATCCAGTAGATACCTAATAATACACATGGGAGGAACATAAACAGTAGTCACTTATTATAATAATGAATCTATACTTGGAATAACTAAAATGTTGCAGGCAACAGTACCGCGCCGGTAGCCTACTACCGCATAGGCTACTTCGCTTCTCTCACTCTGTCTCCCCTCCGAGTCCGTATGCGCCCTACGCAACAGAACTCCGGACACAGCAGCAAAACGACAGTGCAGTTAATTGATACATGAAAGTATTAATAGTGTTGTCTTGTGTGTGAGTAATGTGTATTGTAAAGTGTTATAGATATATACTTAAAGAGAGCTGCAATGCATAGTAAAATAAAGATATATCCCACTCATCATCCCCATGTGTTCTAGCTAGCAGGCCAAGTCACAGGAACAACGAGTCCCAGCACCGAAAGCGAGAACCCAGGAGAAGACTGTAGAGAACACAAGGACAGATAAATTACGTTACTCTACTATACCGGCACTACGAGCGAGCTGTAGTCTCGGGTGCTACACTCGCTCCTGGCTCGGTATGCAAATCAAGGCTAAGTCCTCGTCCCTCTACAGACAACTCCTGGGCATGGTCGGGCTCTTACACATGGCACCAGTCTAGTCACAAATGGGATGATGAGCGGGGCATATAACTCGTGAACATGTAGAACGTTCACCAACTATCCTCATCAAGAAGATCGCTGTTCACATTAACCCCTTAAATCTAATACATGTAAATATATGCTTGTCCTAAGAGTAATACGAGAGGTGAGTGCTGAAACTCCTTTAGGACCTCAAGGGAAGGTTATGCATTTAAATAGAGAGAAAAATGAAATGAGAGTAATGTCGTCAGAGAGAAAGAGTGCAACCGTGAGAAGTGGGGAGAGAGAGCAAGGGATGTTAGAATCTCAAAGGTTCTAGGCAACCTGGTCATAGAACACACAGCCAGCCTCCAGGCAATGTGCTGTACGACAACATGGGCCCAGCCCAGGCAGGCAACAATGGACTACCAACCCTATCGCGCCTAGCTATAAGCGCAAGGCTGCCAACCAGTCCATACGTCTGGCAACCACCCGGCCGGCAGCGCGGCGCGTTGCTACCCTCTTGCTCTGAAGCCTAACTCACTCTCTCTCTCTGAATTCCCATTGTATTATCTATCAACTTCTCTATTGATACTACATATTAAATGGAAGGTCTCGACATGGCTTAAAACAAAACCCACCACTGGTTAGCACATGATGAGACCTTTGCAGAGATACAAAGAACATAGTTATAAGTTGTCACACTCAATATACATTGCGGCTGACGGTAGCCAGATCACGGGCGGTACAGTCGAGTACCAAGGAGTACAATCAGGTTGCGTTGCACAGCACTGGAGTGCGTCACAATATATATATAATTTTTTTTTTTTTTTTTTTGTGCTGGTCATTAGGTGGCAATTAAAGCAGTTTTCGCAAATCCCAGTACATCTAAATTGGTGTATATATCCACTCAATTATTGTATTCAATGAATACCAAATAAATATCAATCTAGCGGATGAGGTGGCAAATCTAGCGTAATTTGGAAGGTGATCTGGCAGAATTGTAAATGGGTGGATGGCAACACTGCTTATAATTAATACACAACAATATCACTAAGAATAATAATAGACTATGATATGGGACACACGTATATACTCAACTTCCCAATCACAGAACAGGAATGCAGACTGCTTAATCGTTTGAAGGTAGCCAGGAGAGATATGTCACTTCACTAGGTATAATAGTAACTATGTACAGAGAGAGAACAGGCTAGATGCTAAGGTCAGCTGGTCAATTGAATCTGGAGTCGAAAAATTAGAGGAGGGGGCGGGATATAATTATATATGCCTCACGGTAGCCAGAACATTCCATAAGCTCTGAGAGCAAACCAGACATAGTGCCGCCACGCGTCTAGAAACATCGGCACGAGACATGAACATGTGAATGAATGACGCAATCTCTACTCACACTATGCATCAAATGACACTCTCTAAAATGCGCACACTAACTATATCACTATTGTACTTATTTTATAGCTCACATTACATAACACCTCCCCCCTAAAGAGAGAAATTTATAGGGGAAATTTCTATTACTTTAAAACAATTAGGCTACAATCTGCAATCACATTGTCTTTCCCTTTAATATGTCTTATATCTAAAGGATATTCTTGAAGAAGCAGACTCCACCTGGTCAATCTCTGATTTGTATCTTAAAATTTACTAAGAAACTTTAGTGGGTTGTGATCAGTATAAAGAACAATCGGATCTGGGCTTGAACACAAATATAAAGACAAATTTTGCAATCCCAAAATCAGAGCCAAAAGTTCCTTTTCAATAGTTCAACAATTCCTTTGGGGTGGAGTGCACTTCCTGCTGTAATAAGATACAGGATGTTCAATAGCTTAGTCATCCTCCTTGTAGTAATCTTGTAGTAATCTTTGACTGATACACTGTTTTTTTGTCTTTCTTCTAAGAAGGGTAGGCTACTGCTTTACTAGGCTACAGCGACATCAGGGCCATCTGTTGACACATTATATTAACCCCTTGTGTGCAGTCACACTTAATTTTATGTAATCTATTTGGTGAATTGTATATTTAGTTACATATTCTGTTATATACATATTTGTTAAAGGTTAGGTTATCACACCTGGTAGCCTATCTCTGCGTTTTTCAATTTTATTATTTTCGGTTAGGCTATTCAACACTGGTAGCCTATTGTTGCATATTTCAATTTAAAACAAAAACTTTTGGTTAGGCTATCGCCCCTGGAAGCCTAATTCTGCGTATCTCAAATTTTTTGTTTTCGGTTAGGCTATCACCCCTGATAACCTATTTCTGCGTATTTCAACATATTTGTTTTCGGTTGAAGTGATTGAAGTGTTTTTAAAGTGAGTGAAGTGTTTTTTAAGTGAGTGAAGTGATCTAAAGAAAGTGAGTCACCATGCCTCGCGCTTGTACGAACTGCGCCAGTAGGTTTGGCGAGTCCATGTTTGCTACTGTCGATCTTCAAGTCTGCCGGCTCTGCCAGTAATGAAAGAATTTTACAGTGAAATTAGATGAAGCCTACAACAAGATCAACGTCCT
Source organism: Paralithodes platypus (assembly GCA_032716605.1). NCBI lineage: Eukaryota > Metazoa > Arthropoda > Malacostraca > Decapoda > Lithodidae > Paralithodes > Paralithodes platypus. The sequence goes on from CM064541.1 coordinate 16,394,908, forward strand.
CACCATGAAGCTGGAATCACTCCAAGAGTTTGTAACACTCAACGTTGGAGTACCGGTACCACAAACTTCAATTGTCACCGCAACTCCAGTAGCCACCAACGCCCCAACGTCAACTGCCAACAATTCAACGCCTGCAGTAGCCACTTCAGCTGATGGTTCCGATACTCAAGAAATAAATAGTGACTCTCTTCCCCCTTATGACAACTTCCGTGTCGTGAGGAACAACGTTTGCCCCAAGGCCAGGAAACCCATACCGATTACCGAGTGTCAAAACCGTTTCCAGATACTCACAGATTTAGATGACGAAGAGGAAATAGAAGAAGTCCGGCTCGTGGGAGACTCGATGATACGTGGTCAGCTCACAGAGTTTTGCGCCAGGGCACCTAAGACCAGGAAGCGTTTTTGTATCCCTGGTGGTGGTGTGGACGACGTAGTTGCTGCAGTTGATGAAGTATCAAAGTTGGCCCCTGCTAATACTATGTACGTCATCCACGTTGGATCCAACGATGTACAGCGAACCCGGTCGGAAGATTTGCTTTTAAGGAAGATTTGCTTTTAACACCTTACGAGCGGCCTAGGCGGTATATAATATGTAGCCACCAGCGGGGTGTTTTTAGCCAAAATAGGGCTGTTTACGTGATCATTTTCATGCCTAAATAAGACCCAGAGCGTAAAACAAGTATCTATCCCTGAAAGGGCATAAACAGAGCTTTCCAATGACACCATAACGATCCTTTTATGATGGCTAGTTTTCTTGCAACAACCGCGCAACGCGAGTGCAAAAAGCATGTAATTCGGCACTTTCCCCATACAATTCCGTATATAGCGAGTGAGAGAGGGAGGGAGGAGGTGGGATTCGTGTCAGTAGGTTCGCCGCGGTGGTCTGGAGCAGTCATACGCTCGCTACTCTCCTGCCACCACTTGTCTCTCTCTCTCAGCAACATTACGTGCTGAAATTGCCACACGACCTATGTCGAGCGCCGCCAGATAGTCCAGATTTATTATACTCGACTTATGTTGCGCCCCGACAGTTATGGGTTAAAGTACCAGCAGCTGATCAAGTTGTTTAACACCTTACGAGCGGCCTATGCGGTTTATTTATGTGTACCGCACAGCGGGGTGTTTTTAGCCAAAATAGGGCTGTTTACGTGATCATTTTCATGCCTAAATAAGACCCAGAACGTAAAACAAGTACCTATCCCTGAAAGGGCATAAACAGAGCTTTCGAATGACACCATAACGATCCTTGTATGATGGATAGTTTTCTTGCAATAACCGTGCAACGCGAGTGCAAAAAGCAGGTAATTCGGTACTTTCAGTACATAATTGAGTATGTAGCGAGTGAGAGAGGGAGGAGGGAGCTGAGATTTGTGTCAGTAGGTTCGCCGCGGTGGTCTGGAGCAGTCATACGCTCGCTAGTCTCCTGCCACCACTTGTCTCTCTCTCTCAGCCACATTACGTGCTGAAATTGCCACTCGAGTTATGTCGAGCGCCGCCACATAGTCCAGCTTTTTTTAACTCGACTTATGTTGCTCGCCGCTAAATAAGGGTTAAGGAGAAGTCATCAAGGATCATCGTCTCAGGAATCGTCGCCCGGCTCAGTGTAGAGAGCCGATTTTACAACATAGCCACCAGCATAAATCGTTGTCTACCAAACCTCTGCAAGAAGGAGAACGTGGGATTCGTCGACATCTGGGACAATTTCTACTACGATGACCATTTGTTTTCGGACGATGGAGTTCATCTGAACCAGGTGGGAGCAGCACGTTTTGGGCGTCTTCTCAATGATGCGGTGAAGGATTTTCGGAGAAGAAATCGACTCAGCACAGGACAACCAGGAAGGAGGACCGAAGACAGCGAGGACGGCAACCTGCAAAGGAATTAAATGCTAATCCGTCAAGAACCGCGAATTTGGATAAAGCTCCACCAACACGACCCAAATTCAAAACCGCCAGGGATAACGACCGAGGACCGAGGACAGCCATGAATGTAAATGTAGATCCGACCAGAACCAAAAATTTGATTAAAGAACGTTCTGTGAGTTCTAAAACCGCAACTTTATAGGTTTTCTATGCAAACGCTCGTAGCATACGCAATAAATTTTCAGATTTAGAGGAACTAGTGTTTACAGAAAATTATGATGTGATTGGCAAAACAGAATCTTGGGCCTGGCTCAATACAGAAGATAGAGACTTTTTAGCAGAGTATTCACTTCCCGGTTATGTAATGTTTGAGAACAGTCAAATACATAAAAATGGAGGTGGCGTTTTATTTTATATAAAAGAAAGTCTTAACCCGACCTTCTTGTCAAAACCTCAAATTGTGAACGTCGACACATCTTTTGTGCTAATAAAGAATAATAAAGGTACAACAATAGTACTTGCATTAAGATACAGACCTCCAGCTCAATCAGTGCAAACTGAACGAGATATTTATGAACAAATTGTAGATGTAAGTAACTCACAAGATACCGTATTTTTGGGCGAGTTTAATTTACCTGTGACCAAGTGGGGCGATACTCTTACTTCACACTCCGGACATGACTTGTATGCGAACTTGCAAGATTGCGCGATCACACGCACGCGGTTGGACTTTGAGAGTTTTCAACCATCGGCATGGTTGCGTGGCATACTTACACAATTCCAATACAAATCTGAGCCCTCTAGGTGCCATAGGACCGGAGTAATTAACAATGACGCAACGTATTTTGATGCTGGGGTTTAGCGTTACATACATTGACGATGCACTGTTTGCGTCGCTGGGGCTCAGTGGGTTAACGTATTGTGCATTTTCTTAACACATTCCGAGCGGCCTAGGCGGTAACTTCTACTACCTGCCAAGCGGGGGTTTTACCCTAAAACGACCTTGTTTCTGTGCTCTTTTTCATGCATAAACAAGAGCCAGAGCGTAATACAATTATGTATCCCTGAGGGCGTTAATTGAGCTTTCCAATGACGCCAGAACCATCCTTCTACGACCACGCGTTCTCTTGCAACGATCCTGCAACACGAGTGCAAAAACCCTAAAATAAGGTAATTTTCTGACATAATTCCCTGTGTAGCGAGGTAGTGAGTAATAGTCGGGCAGCCAAAAGTACATTTTTCTTATAACCTTGATTTGGGGTCTTAAGATTTTTTTTTCAGTGGATTTTGTTTGCCAACATATCCGGTTTGAAAAATATATATGTTGGCTCGCTGTCAGCCTTGGGCAATTTGAGATAATTAGCATAAAACAAAATGGCCGCCAAAATTATATCAAAATACATAAAATGCCATACATCCCTTGAAAATTCACACAGAGGGTCAACCAATACATGAATTCCAGGGTATTTTGATCCAGAAAATCTATTTCTGGTATTTTCAAATTCAAAATGGCCACCGTTTTCAAAATGGCTGCCCAACAAATAAGAAATTGAAGTGTACAAATCGTAATTTTGACGTATGTATGATTCGTACACTTTGTTAATTTACTAGTAGATTTTACTATTTTGTACATTTACTCATGAAATTATCTGAAGGTGCAGTGTGTATAGGTTTTGATAGAAACTGTTGAAAACTAGGGATGCCTGAACATGCTATATTCACATCAGATATGCATAGGTGATTGATCCTCACATGTTTGTTTCCTCGTAATCCTCACATGTTGTGTCGCATTTTATTTCTCTGTTTATTGTTTATCATAAAGGAGTGAATGTCCTTGCACTACCAGGGCACACTGGTGACTTCACTGCTGTGAAACCCAGTATGGGGTTCAGTGTCAGCTAAGATGTAACTTAGTGTCCCAAATGTTATCTAATTTGCCCCATTTAAGTTAGATAACCGTACCTGAATAGACAGGGTGTGCCAACGCGGGAGAGCCAAGCCAAGAATGAAGGGGCTTAATTAATTTGAATGGTGTACAGATCGCACGGGACTTAAATGGCACTGGATGAACGATCGGGCTAGGAGTAGTACATAAACTGTGTGAACCTAGTTGTATCCCATACATGAAAGTGCATACTGTTAAAGGTGGTAAAAGGATAAACCCTCGGCCTTTAACAGTAACCAATGTTCTAAGTGTTAGATTGGTACTAGTGTAAGTTATTGCTACAGTTTACAATTTACAATTGAAGTGTACATTTATATGAAGTAAAGCCAGTATGGAGGAAGAATGCTATTTTGCTTGGAAGTTTATATGCACAGATTTCAAGAAGAAAGAAGTCTTGATAAATGCTAAAGCTAAGAGGATAGAAAATATCATAAGATGCAGTAAAATATACAAAGATGAAATCCATCAGAAACTGCAGTTGCAATATGATAATGACAAGGATCTGAGTTTAAAGGTCCATAGCTCATGTGTGAATAAATACGTTCATCCAAAAGAGGTTCAAAGGGCCCTGAAAGGCCAAAAGGAAGATGAAGAAGCAGATGGTGCACCTAGAAAACGAGCAAGACGTTCTGAACAACTAAAGTTCAATTTCTTTGAGCACTGTATATTTTGTGGAGAAGATTGCCAAGTTAAGAAGGACCCCCAAGCATCCATCAAGATGGAAACCAGCATATCTCTGCAGACAAGTTAACAGGCCAGAAAAGAAAATGTCCCTTAAGACAGAAATCCTTGCAAAATGTGATGAACGGAAAGATGACTGGGCAACACAAGTTCGGATTAGGGTGAGTGGAGCTATGAGTGATTTGCACGCAGCTGATGCACGCTACCATGTTGCATGTCGTACCAACTTTATGTCAAGTAGATCAACCTCTGCTGCGGTAAAGGAAGCACAGGCAGATAAGCCTGATTTGGATAAAGGTTTGCAGGTTGTTATCAGTATTGTGGTAAACTATCAATGGAAGTTAAATATTACTAAGCTATAATGAATCAAATAAATCAATCTAAATGAAAACTACTCCATATCTAAATTGAATTCAATCTGAAACAAGCTAATTTATATCCAAAGGTCTCACATAATAAATTTATATATAGGGTAAGGTTATAAGGGTTAATATTAGCCAGGAATTAACTCACCAATAGTTCCACGTGGCAATGAGGCAAGGGAGAACGTTTTACCCAATATGGCGGTGGACAATGGGGAACGAGACTTCGGTCCCGAGACACGAGTCAAGTTAAAGAAAGAATAAATGATTACATGGGAATGGACATGATTATTATGCTTATCTGTCAGTCAGTCATGGCGTCGATGAGAGCGTCGTGATGGTGTAGCTATATGTATTGCTGACAGTGTATTGTGATTAGAGGCTCAAAAGCACGATCAACTGAGGGCGGAAAATTAGATGTTAACTGGTTGGTGTTCGTGAAGGCTCTGGTGTTCCTCGAAGGCACACCTTGCTGCCTTGGCAAAACGCCAGGAGCCCAAATTATCGTACCGCATCTAGGTTGCTCAATACGATAAATTATATTAATATATACGATAAATTCATATATACTACATAAGACCATGGCAATATTGCTTAATAGCATATTAGGCCTTTTATAACTTAACTTATTTTTACAATCTTATAATATACGATCTACTCGTCCTACGTCATGCTGTAGGAGCGATCATGACGTCACAGAGACATACGAGATCACACAAGAGTCATAGCCTATCGTATTTACGATAGACTCCCCCCACAAAAAAATACCTGAACCCCACCTTAAGCCTAAAGTTGCCCAGAGGCTATCTTCTGACGCCACATGTCGACGGCGCCAGCAGCAGCGCGTCTGGGACGCGTCCCGGTCCGAGAATGATCACCATCAGTAAGAGGCGAGTCGTTCCTTTGAGAATCCTCGGACCCAGCAATAACAGGTGGAGCATCAGATTGCAATGCGGAATCGAGCTCCAAACCGTACAAACGTGCGATAGGACGAACAGTAGTTCCAGTGGCTGTCTTCAATAGCGCCACCCGCTCTACAGAGTCTGCCCCCTTGTATACCTCCAACACGCGGCCCAATTTCCAGTATAAACGAGGACTATCTTCTTTAATTAAAACAACTTCACCAACTGTAGGTGCCGTTGGTCTACCAGAGGGAGGAACACTCCTTTCCCTCAATGCTAGCAGATATTCACTAATCCACCTTTTCCTAAAATCCTCGATTATCCTGGATATATACTGGTATCTCTTAGACACCGCTACCTCAGAGTACAACGAGGAATCCTCTAACTCTACTATGGACTGAAAATCAGATGGAAATGCAGTCAATGGTTTTCCATATAGCAAGTGAGCTGGCGTTAATGGTAGTGGTTCTTGCAGGTCGGTGTACACATATGTAAGCGGGCGATCATTCACGACTGCCTCTATCTCTGTGAGGACTGTCGTCAACTCACTCTTCTTTAATAGAGCACGTCCTACTACCGCTCTGAGTCCTGACTTTACTATGCCGACACACCGTTCCCACATTCCACCAAACCAAGGTGCCTTAACTGGAATGAACCTCCATTCGCACTTCTCTCCCAAAAAAGTGATGATAGTAGGATCACTACTCATATCCTTTAGATATTTTGATGCTTGGACATAAGTGGGAGCATTGTGGCTAAGAAAGAGTTGAGGGAATGAACGACGGGCACAAAACCGTCTAAACGCCAGCATAAATTTTTCGCTAGACATATTATCACATAGTTCTAGGTGTACCGCTCGAGACATTGCACAGGTAAACAATAATATATAAACCTTCTCGTGCTCTCTCGTCTTCAATGCCCCTGTGTAATTTAATCCTACCGCTTGGAAAGGTTCTACGTGCTTTACACGGCATTCAGGTAGAGGTGGAGCTGGTCCATTTTTTTTTTTTTTTTTTTTTTTTTTTTTTTTGCATATGGTTTACCTTTTAGTCTCTGGCATATTACACACTTTCTTACTACGCGTCGAGCTACTTGTCGAACTCTGGGTATCCACCATGTGAGACGTAAATTTGATATAATATGACATACCCCGTAGTGTTTTACTTCCCTATGTGCACGTATGATCAATAGATCAGTAACGTGATGTCTTGTTGGCATAAGTATAGGGCAATTTGTGCTGTCTGGTACACCCGACCACTTCAGGCGACCCTCACACCTGATGAGGCCATTGTCTAGGTGCTACCTTAGTTGATGCACTATATTAGGCATTAATGTCTTATTCAAGCTTTTCAAGGATTCTAATTAATTGGAAAAGGTTTCTACTTGAACCCCTTTGATCAAAGTTACTTCAGCTGCTTTAAATTCACGAGCATCAATGTTGTGACCCCAGTTGCAGAGTTGGCCCGTTACTTTAAGCTTGAGATTGGATACATATCGCAATACCCAAGCTACAACTCTGACTAGTTTATTATAGTCACCGAATAATGCCCACTCTATGATAGGACCCGGTGGCTCATTTGGTTGGGCTGTAACTGTAACTGTAAGAAGTCCCTTACCAACAGCATGCCAAATCGTCCATTCACTTTCATGGAGCAGCCACTTTGGACCATGCCACCACAATTCGGACTTCACTAGCTGGGTAGCCGTTATACCCCTAGTTATGAGATCACTAGGGTTTTCCTTTGTATTTACATAATGATAAGCAACGTCTGGCAAAAGGGCTCTAATCTCATCTACCCTATTCCGCACATAAACTGGCAGACACTTCTTGCTATGTACCCTGTTGAGTGCGACCTGACTATCGCACCAAACGTGAACGATTTCAATATTTAATTCGCTCTCGTATGCTGCGCGTACATGTTGCACCAGACGTGCTAATAGCAGCATGGCAGTTAATTCCATTTTAGGGATAGTTACCTTTTTAACCGGGGCTACCTTGGCCCGGGCTGTAACTAAATGTGCCCCAAATGAAGTAACGACATATATGGCTACCCCGTATGCCGTGGCGCTAGCATCGCAAAACGTGTGTAACGTAACGTCACCGAACGCCGCCACTTTACGAGGTATAGGTTTAGTACATAGGATGGCATACTCATTCAACAACAATGTCCCTTGGTAATTCAGGTCCTCGGGCAAACTGTCATCCCATCCTATGTTACGTCTCCAAACTTCCTGCATTAGAATCCTAGCTCTTATGGTAACGGGCAATGCTAGACCCAAAGGATAAAAAAAATGCGCAACTTTGCTCAACAAACTTCTTTTGGTGTGCGCTCCTGTCTGCTGAGCAAAAGACCCTGTTGGAAAAGTTAGTATGTCATGTTTAGGTTGCCAGATCAACCCCAAATTTCTGGACTTTTCCTGGTTAAGAGATGCCGTACTGTCCACCTGTATCAAACTCTGAAGATCTTCACTATTAGTAATCCACTCGCGGAGAAATAGATGTGCATCCGCAAACAATATGCGTGGTTGCCAGTATGTATATAACAAATCACCCTGACTATCGCTAGAACCCTGCAAATTGTCTATATATAATCCGCGAGATAGTTTACTTGTGTCCTCATGAGTGTCAACTAGATGTTTTCTGATTGTGGCATTTAACAAAAACTGTGAACACGTGGCCCCAAAGAGTACAACCCGAAATCGGTATATTATGATCGGACTTTCAGAGTCGCTAATGTCGCTGAACCAAAGAAAGCGGGTAACATCTCTATCTTCCTCCTTTAGCTTGACCATCAAGAATGCTTTCTCGATGTCACTGGTATATGCGTACTTCCCCAGCCTAAACCGCAATAGATGTTGGGACAGGTCCGACACCATGGACGGATCTGTCAACAGGCAGTCATTTAGACTGGGTTGTTGACCTTGGTGGGCAGAGCAGTCATACACCACCCGTATTGGTGTGGTGACGCTGTCTTTCCTTACCCCATGATGGGCCAGATAGTGAACCCTACCCTTCTTAAACGGTTCCTTGACATCGACTCTCTCAATAAAGCCCCTATCTTCATAACTCCGAAATACATCGTCATACGCCTGGCGCGTGCTTGGTTCGTTAGACAATTTACGCTGTAATGCGCGCAAGCGACCTAATGCCAAACCATAGTTGGTAGGCAGGCTTATCTCACTGTTCTTCCAGGGTAAACTACCTTTATATTGCTTGTCTGAGGCACAGTAGCACACAGATTCGTCAAACCTTTGTAGCGCAACTTCGGAGTCATAATCAGTCTCCATAGGATTAATGCCTATGTGATCCAATCTCCACAGTCGTTCCAGGTCGAACTCGGCAGCCATCTTAGGGTCACTAGGTTGGGAATCCTCCCTTCCCAACTCCTCTGCCGCGGTTACATTGACTATATATCGAGACCGTGTCGACCAGAACCTTTGACTGTGTAGTATGCACCTTTCCGCTCATGCAATATCGAAATTTAGTGGGGATTAAAATTACACCACACATCTTTTTAAATCCAGGGTATACTACATCATAATAATGATCCACACCAAGTACAACATGCACCCCACTCTGATTTCCCATGGGATCGGACAAGTTAACCCCCTTGCTACGTAATGCGTGTTCCACCTTCTTCACTCCTACAGATACATATTCTGGTAGGGTGTCTACTACGATACAATTCATAAAGTACCGGTTTTTACGGTAGAAATATGAAATCTCCGCTATCTCGTAGTCTTGCTTATCAGTAACCCCTGTGAAGCCCTGTAATCGAAGAGTCTCAGCCCCTACGATTCGGTGCTTGAGTCCCTCTAGTACGGACCTCTTTATAAAGGAACGTTGAGACCCTTGATCTAGAAGTACCCGACAAACTTTGTTACTGTCATTTACTTCCATGGGAATCTGAATTGTGGGCAATATAGTGGTGTCTTGCGTGATACCTAGTGCCACAGTTGTAGTACCCTCTGGTTTGACATCTTTGACTTTATATGCTGTAGGACATAACTTATCTAAGTGATGTCCTTTGCAGTGGCGACAGGGCCTTAAGTATGTAGCAGTACATTGTCCCTGCTTACCATGTTCCTTACTTAGACAACCTACACATAGCTTCAATCTTTTCGCCTGTGCTAGTTTTGTCTCATTTGTTGGGTATTTTACACAGAAACTCCATTTATGTTTGTTATTACATAGCTTACATAGAATCTGAGCAGGTTTCTTATATGTACCCTCTTTCTTTTCTTTAGTCCCCACTGTCATGCTTACTGTTCCCCTCTTCTCCACATTCTCACTCCCTCCCGACACATACATTCTCCCTTTGTTCAACTGTAGATTATTGATTTCCTTACTGAACTGAGTTTTGAACTCCCCCAGCTCAAATGATCTTACCTTGTCAAGTATTGCCATAGGAAGCTTCTGACGCAAGATAATGACTATAATTTCCTGTGTGGTAAGCCCTAGGGTGTCTAGCGATCGAGTATGGCACTCCATATTTGCCCTGAAATTTGTCAACTATTCAACCTTATACTGTGGTTCTGCGAGCCTTAACAAGGCAACAACATGGGCCATCTTCAACTGCACTTTATCCCCGTATGTGGACTCTAATAAGTGTACTGCCTCAAGATAACTACCACCCACTACTGCAAAACCCTCTATTAAATGTAACGCCTCTCCTTCCATTTGTCCCTTCAGATAGTGAAACTTGCGGACATTATCCAAAGAGGATTCATGAACCGTAGACCGAAATACGTCCCAAAAAGCTAACCACTCAGTCAACTTGCCCCCAAATGTAGGAAGATTGAGCTTTGGGAGGTATACAGTATGTTTTGGGTCAGCCCTTCTATGGGCCTCATTATCGCCTCCCTTCTTACTTGCGACAGCACGTTGTAATATGTATTTCGCTCTAAAGACAGGTTCATCATAGAGGGCGCGATTATCACACTCTGTAACTATCTCTTCCTCCTCTGTCATGTCAGCCACAATCACCTCACTCAGAGCCATAATACGACCGTGGGTAGCCTGGACGTTTTCTAATCTAGCCTCCAATTCCTCTAGTTCAGCAGTAGTGATGAAAGTGTTGACATCCACAATTAGCCTACTTAATACTCCCCGAAGTCCCGCCCTTTGATTTTTAGGGGCTTTGATCAGCACCCCACTAGACAGTGTCTCTTTATTGTCTTTATTCATTTTGCATGTGAGCCTATAGGCTATGTATCTAAATGTTAAGTTACAAAAACAACGGCAAAAATAGTAGTCTAGTTAAGAGACGCCGAACGGCGGACTAATACGTTCTGGAGAAAAAATAGTACACAAAATAGCAATACCTACTAAAGGATCATATTGAACAAGAAAACAAATGTTAGGTCAGGTCATATGTCACAGGAAGTCTGAAATGGAAAAGAAAATTATTGGGGAAAGATGATGGGTGTGATGCAGGACATAGGCAGGCGCAACGATATAACCCCGGCGTCCCTCTCTAGCCAACGCTTCGTTAGCCCTACAATCTTATCATACAGGACTTGATTGGTGTCTAAATCGAGGTGGACACCATCCTGGTCGAGGTCCCGGGTGCTGAGAGTAAGTGATACAAAGCGGTGCCTCGTCTCTACTAACCGACACCTCAGGGCGCGGTTAACAGAGTTCTTAATGGCTTGGTACTCTGCCGCTTACAACCCTCGGACCCTCGTCCGGCTCTCAACTGCCACAATCCTGCAGCTCCCCCCGGATTCATGCTCCAGATCCAGCGCCACCTCTTTGATAGCGTCAGCTAACTCGCGGGGCACTGTACCGGGGCGTATATCATTGCCGCCCATGAACAAAAAGATCATATGCGGCCTAAACCGAACCACCTGCCCCCACTGTGGGGAGGCTCTCAGGGTGTCAACGGTTGCTCCTGGTACCCCGAAGAAGGACAGCTTGAAAGTCCTATTCCCCTCCGACGCCCGATACGACTCAGTTCCTCCGTCGGCTGCCCTTAGCCTAGTGGCATATGAATGCCCTACTATGGCAATTCGCTGAGGTACCGGCGCCCGAGGTACAGGAAGATAGCCAAGCCCCACCCCTCCGGGGTCCTTGCTCCTGCATCCCTGGGCTAATCCCTTGCTCATTGCCTAAGAAAATCCCCTACTGGTAGCTAAATCCCGGGTCTGGGCACCAATGTGGTAAACTATCAAGTGAAGTTAAATATTACTAAGCTATAATGAATCAAATAAATCAATCTAAATGAAAACTACTCCATATCTAAATTGAATTCAATCTGAAACAAGCTAATTTATATCCGAAAGGTCTCGCATAATAAATTTATATATAGGGTAAGGTTATAAGGGTTAATATTAGCCAGGAATTAACTCACCAATAGTTCCACGTGGCAATGAGGCAAGGGAGAACGTTTTACCCAATATGGCGGTGGACAATGGCGAACGAGACTTCGGTCCCGAGACACGAGTCAAGTTAAAGAAAGAATAAATGATTACATGGGAATGGACATGATTATTATGCTTATCTGTCAGTCAGTCATGGCGTCGATGAGAGCGTCGTGATGGTGTAGCTGTATGTATTGCTGACAGTGTATTGTGATTAGAGGCTGAAAAGCACGATCAACTGAGGGCGGAAAATTAGATGTTAACTGGTTGGTGTTCGTGAAGGCTCTGGTGTTCCTCGAAGGCACACCTTGCTGCCTTGACAAAACGCCAGGAGCCCAAATTATCGTACTGCATCTAGGTTGCTCTATACGATAAATTATATTAATATATTAATATATACGATAAATTCATATATACTACATAAGACCATGGCAATATTGCTTAATAGCATATTAGGCCTTTTATAACTTAACTTATTTACAATCTTATAATATACGATCTACTCGTCCTACGTCGTGCTGTAGGAGCGATCATGACGTCACAGAGACATACGAGATCACAAAAGAGTCATAGCCTATCGTATTTACGATAAGTATCTTAAAGGAAGAATGTCACATATTTGGAACTCATTTGATCTGTTCAATTTGTACATAGAAAATGAAGGCAATGCTCTATCCCGTAGACAGCTAATAGCAGAACTATCTGCGCACTTTGGTAAGGACCTTGTAGTTCTGTCTTCCCCTGGTATTGCCTCAATATTAGCCTTTCAGAGTAAGGCAGCAGATGTTCTACGCATCATTCCAGATGCAGAAGATGATGACACTGGTATTGCAATTCACAAGGTTAGGAAAAAGATATGTAAAGAAGTCAATGAAATTACATTTGATAAAAATAGCTATAATACCAAGATCAATCATGAAATTGCCTCAGAATATGTAAGCAGCACAGTTCAGGATCTCCTTGCTCGTTTGTCACCTAAATTAGATAACAGCTTACCTGCTCTTTTGATAGGTAACATTATCACATCAGTAGTAACAAACAAACCAACTCCATTGCAGATTAGCCTGGCTGTATTTCTACGAGATTCAAGAGAAGTAGTCAAGACAATGAATGACTTTGGAGTAACATGTACCTATGACGAGTTGCTACGGTTCAAAAAGTCTGCAGCTGTAGGTGCGGCAAAAATACCAAATTAACAGCAATTTCAAGGGCAGAAGATGGTCTTGTACAAATTGTATCAGACAATTTTGATGCAGACATTTCATCTCAGAATGGTAAATTATCAACCCATTCTATGGCTGTCCTCATGACTCGACCTGATGTTAATGTACAGCAACAAGAGCAGAGTATACAACGCCTGAAAAAGGCAGAGATGCCACGAGAAATAGATTATGAACTTGAAATTGTCAGGTATAATGGTCCTAAGAAACCAAATTTGCCTGCTGAATTTGTGAAAAGAGAAATACCTTCTCTAAGACTTTTAGCACATAAAGTGGTTTCACAGCAAAGAGCCAATGAGAGCCTTGAAGATAAAGTAAAGTTTGATAATTGTCCAGAGTTCAATGGTCGCAATACCCGTCTGTGTCGTGAGCAAGGTCAGTCCCCTCAACCAAAAACTAAACCGGTGTATCTACCATTGATTGATATGCCACCAGCAGATCCTGACACTATCATGACTGCCATGAAGAAAGCACATGAATTAACTAGAGACACTGGCCAAGCCTTCACCCTGTTTACTGCAGACCAACAGCTGTACAGGATTGTAGTAGAGGTTCAGTGGGCTTACCCATATATTTTTCCAGATTTGATACCCAGATTAGGTGGAATGCATCTACTGATGAGTTTTGTAGGTGCAGTCGGAGCATTGATGGCTGAATCTGGATTAGAAGCTATTCTTGAGTCTATTTTTGGTGGTGTAGCTAAAATGCTTACTGGTAAGAAGTTCCCAATGAATGTGAGAGTTATGATAATGCTAACAACAGAGTTGCTACGAGATATTACTGGCAAAAGTCACATACAGAGCCATGAGGATCTCATGACAGAATTGCAAGGCTTGGCAATTAAAAGTCGCGCTACAAAGATGTGGGTAGATGCTTTCATAAAACCAGTAATGATAATGATGCTCTATGTGAGGGCTGAAAGAGAGGGTGATTGGCCCCTTTAGCTCATGATGCCCTACTTCTATGCATCTGGGCACGTGAATTATATTCGATATGGCCTCTATTATCTGCGAAGGATGGAGGCCCTCCCACAAAATGTCTTCGAACACTTCATGAAAGGATCCCATGTGATGAGACACAAGATGGGACTGTGGAATGGAATCTGGAGTGAAATGTATATTGAGACAACTTTTATGCGATATGGCCATGGGAAGACTGGCATAATAGGCATCACAACAAAACTTGAAACCCTGAAAATCTGGGCTCTTAGTCTGCATTCTTGTGGCCAGATAGTACAGGATGTCTCGAGCATGAGAGATTCTGACAGGTTACAGAGCTCAAAGACAACCCACAAAGAAGAGGCGAAAGCTAGAATTGATGCAGATAACGCTGACAGAATAGGGCTTCGAAGAAAACTTGATATGAGTATACACCCTTTAGCCCCAGAACAACACCCAGAAGGTACAGTTATCAATGTGGTTACTGGACGAATTGCTCCACCATCAGTAAATGTTGATAAAGTACTAGATATTGGCACCAGAAAAATGAATGAGTTTGAAAGAAAATTACCTGATGGCTTCTATGATACAATTAAGAAGGAAGTTGAAACTATGAATGTTACAAAGACGTCAAATCAAGATGGGGGAACATAAGGTTTATGATACAAACCTGATTTATTCCCGAGTGATGGGACTACAAGCTAGTTCCAGAGATATAGATATTAAAGAGGTTCTGTCATATGAGCTCTCACCAGTCCCCACAGCTCTCTTTACTGAATCAGGAGAAATACGAGTCTCTAAATCAAAGTCGGTCTTGAAAACCCAGACAAGGATAGATGTATCAAACAGACAGTTGACTCAGAAGTCAGTATGCACAGTCATTGATGGTTGTGCCCTCCTGTGGATTCCTCATTGGCCAGCATCAAGTCCAACTAAACAGCCTGTGGTACTTGATTATATAGATAAATTCAAAAGTCACATAGAACAGAGGCTGACAACTGAAGATGTGTTTTTTATCTTTGACAGATATGAGGATTTCAGTACAAAATGTTCTACAAGGACCTGTAGAGGGAACGAAGGCTGCTGCGTATTTAAGTTAAGTCCCACAGCGCCTCTGCCTTCTCAGAAGCTTGCCCTTACAATGACCGAAAACAAGAAGCAATTGATCAATATTATTTGCGACAACATTCTGAATGACACAGATTTCATTCAGAAGAATACAACAAAGCACAAACTTATGATAACAGATCAGGATAAAACACCTATAGAAGTAAGTTGCAGTGGTACAATTGTAGAAAGAGCTGACATGGCAACCACTCATGAAGAAGATGATAACATCATTGTGCAGCAGGCTATAGCAGTTGCTGTAGCTCAGCAGCAACCTGGCACTGTTCTTGCAGATGATACAGATGTTTATGCACTTCTTCTTTATCATTACCTGGAACAAGGCATACAAACACCAATGTTTATGGAATCACCTGTAAAAGAGAGAACTGTTGTTGATATCCAGGCCACTGTAAAGAAACATCAGAACATAATTCCAGCAATATTGGCAGGTCATGCTCTTACTAAATGTGATACAGTGGCAGCATGTTTTGGTATAGGAAAAGGACAGATGTTGAAAGTACTGAACACAGGTCTGAATCTGGATATGATAGGTAATGCTGAGGCTAACTGGCCTGAGGTGTTGGAACAGGCAACCAAATTCATAGCTTCCTGTTATAGACAATCAAAGACCAATTCTATGTCTGAGGCCAGAGTAAGTGTGTGGACTTCAAGAACGGGGAAGTCGGGAGCAACAGCTACTCCCAAGTTATGTTCTCTTCCACCTACTACAGAGGCCTTCATTGAGAATGTCAAGTGGGCTCATCTGCAAACATGCATATGGAAGAATGCCCTGCAACTAGATCCACCAGATTTGGAACCCACAAGTTATGGATGGATCAAAGAAAGCAGAACAAAGTCACTGCTGCCTGCAACAGTCCCTACCAATGTTCAGCTAGCACCGAATCATATACTAAAGTTGATAAGATGTACATGTTCAAGTAAACAGCCATGTAAGTCCTCAAGATACGCATGTAACTAGTCCAGGCTACCATGCACAATGTTTTGTGCTTGTCAATCCTCCATTGAATGTTGCAATGATCAAACACGGACAGCAGTTGATGTGGATGATGAGGATGATTACTAATTACCTCAAGAATTATGCATTTATGCCCATAAGAAATTGAGGACTCAAAACGATCTGACTAAAAAAACTGTCAATCTTTATTACTTTCATGTTGAACAAGTAATATTCTTATATACTAGTATAAGTATAAACATTCACCCCCCCCCCCCCCCAAAAAAAAAAGGCAGCCATTTTGAAAATGGTGGTCATTTTGGATATGAAGATACCAGAAATGAATTTTCTGGGTCATAATACCCTGGAATCCATGTATTGGTTGACCGGTTATGTCAATTTGTAAGGGAATAATGGTATATTATGTATTTTGATATTTCCTTGGCGGCCATTTTGTTTTATGCTAATTATCTCGATTTGCCCAAGGTTGACGGCGAGCCAACCAAGATATTTTTCTAACTGGATATATGGGCAAACAAAATCCACTGAAAAAAACTTAAGACCCTAAAACAAGGTTGAGCCTGGTGGCTGCCGGACTATAAGGATGAGTACAAAGGAGTACAAAGGAAATCAAGCAACAACATATCTAGTGTCCCTTCTAGGTTGCTTGTCCTCCAAAACACTGAGGATCAGTGTGGAGGGGGCCTCACTTGTCGCGCGGGAGCCGTGCCGACCGGTCAGAGGGAACCTATGCTCCTCCCACCGCTCGGCTCTCTCTCAGAGCACATTACGTGCTCAAAATTGCATGCGACTATAGCCGGGCCCCGCTAGGTTGGGGTTCTCTTGTCCGACTATAGCCGGGCGGCGCCAAAGAGGGGTTAAGTTATTAAAAACATATTAACTATTTCCAGTGATCTTGAGAAAATATTAATTCTTATGTGATATAGCTATTTAACCCTTGTCTATCGGTACCCAGACTAGAGAACCAAGGCCTAAGTGGCGGGGCCCGGCTTTAGTCGCATGCCATGTTGAGCACGTAATCGGCTCTGAGAGAGAGTCCGACCAGTGGGAGGAGCGCGGATAGGCTCTGACCGTTCGGCATGGACGTTGTCTTGCCACTGACACTGGCTTCACATCCCTGGTCCCACAATACAGGGTAAAAACTGAAGAAATTACTGTATTTTAGGGATTTTTCCTTCGTGTTGCACGATCGTTGGTCGACCCTTGGTCGTACAAGGATGGTTCAGGTGTCATTGGAAAGCTCAATTATCGCCCTTTCACGGATACATAATTGTATTACGCTCTGTCTTTTCTGTATGCATGAAAAAGAGCATGGAATGAAGCTCGTTTAGGGTAAAACTACCCGCTTGGCAGGTAGTAGAAGTTATAAACCTAGCCGCTCGTTGAGTGTTAAACCTTGCATTGCTTTAGTAAAGACATTTACTTATTTATTTTTCACTTGCATATTTTCTGATAATCATTCTTGTTGTTACTAAACCAAATCTTAGTGCATGATATATTCTTATTGCTCGTCCTGAAGAGACTGATTTTATTGTTACATTATAATACTTACTTTAATTAAACTAAGAATTTTCATTCTAGTTTCCTTGAACCTGGATATTTTGAGTGTTCTGACATCAGTCTTGAATTTAGTGTTTAGCCTATTGTTTGTGTCACTTCACCTCGTCCAAAAACATAACAATACTTATAAACAACAAATTAATCCTATCTCATTCAGACAACTACAGAGTGAAGTGGACCTAGATGACCCGAGTGACGCCTCAACTGACTCAGAGTGAATTTTACATGTATATATATGTATGTATATACTCAGGCGCATACCCCATTGCTGGGGGTGGCCGACACGAGACATAGCTCGGAACAGAAACAACATTTAAAGTTCCTATTCTCCGGGTCCAGGATCACTTTCACGTTCCCTCGCCCGTTTTTCTGTCTCGTCGAGTAGGAGAATTATACAAGGGGAGGAGGATTACTAGCCCACTGAGTTTTGCATACAAAGATAAATACAAAAAGATAATTAAAAAGAATAGAGAGAAATAGAGATGAAAAATATAGGAAAGTATGAAGAGTTTATACTTAATTATATAAAATCTAGTCTCTTCCGTAGCTACAATCTAGAGCTGGAGTCGACACCGGAGAGGGAGAAAAGGTGCAAGGCAACGGAGGAGTCTGCTGGCCCTCCACTAGATCGTCTCTCCACCTCCCAGCGATCGGATGAGAGGACTATTTGTATTGCCTCCCTCCCTCAGCCCCTGTCCTCCCTACTGACGTGAGACTTCTCATAGATTACTCATCTTTTCACCAATATACAACATGAGAGTTAAAGTGAAGCCAGTCCTTACAAGAGAGCAAAACACTTTATATTTGCCTATGAAAATGGAATAACATGTTATATGCATATCACTCATCAAAATAAACGCATTGTCACCAATAGATCACTATCGGCACAGGATCGTCCTTCCGCCCCCAAGTACTCTGATGCTGAGACTACTTTGTCACAGGATCGTCCTTCTGCCCCTGAGCGCTCGGATGGTGGGACTACATCTGGTGCCTCCCTCTCTCAGCCCCTACATAAGTGAGTCTTATCATTGATCGTTTGCTTCATCACTATTTCATGACATGAAATGTATAATGAAGCAACTATTTTGCAGGAAAAATATACATAAATGTATCACGTATGTAAATAATATTTACATCATGAGATACTATTTAAGAAAATATACAAAAAAAAATATATCAAATAATTGTCACCTTTAGATCGGATTTCCCAGCTCGTGGCGAAACATCTGTTCCGGCCAACCCTAACTAGACGTTTGACCCCGAGGAGGACGGCGATGCTATTTCGACAATTAGCTCAGTGTTAGTGCATAGAGATGTTTGAGTATGAATACCTGTCTGTATATTTTCAAATCAATTAATTTATATATAATATAGTATCAACATTTAAACGTCACCGAAAACAAAACTGATATTAAGAAAACAAAAAATATATATAATGCAAATTGTATTTAATTTCTTCTTCAGATCCGGTACAATATCATCTTGGGTATCAGTGACTACTATAGGGGGCTAACCTCAGCAGTGGGCTCTGTAGCCGACCTTGACTGTTTTAAAGTTCCTGAAGTACCTCAAAAGATGGCAGCTTCGGTACTTTTGAATGATGTTAGGTCAATTATTAAAAACATCCCGCGTTCATTAACCAAAAAGTTATAAATTGGAAGGTTATGAAATGTAAACTAGAGAAGGTATATGGATATAAGAGCTTTCTTTACCTATTAACAAATTAAAGCCAGACACAAATACTGTGTCACAGCAATACAAAAGTCCAAAAAAGGACACACCAAATAACAAAATATATATAATAATAGTAATATTAGTAATAGTAATAATAATTATATCAATTGTTTAAAGTAAAGACATTTTAAATGGAATTGCAATATTTTTAGTTTATATTGGTATTATGGAATGAATATTATATTTTACATTATTTTATCTTCTAAATCATATTTTCACTCATAGTTAATTTCAATTAATTCAAACTAGATGAATATTAAGTTATCATGATCTATTTTGAATTACTTTAAGTTAAACATATTAAATGCTTGCGGAAATCAAAATTTAATATAGTGTGTAACACAAATATTTTTGTTGGCTTAAAACATATTGGTATTAGAGATTTTATTTAAAAAAAAACTAATGATGTTTTTTTATTTACGTTTTAAGGAAATTAATGTCTAATTGCCTCGCAAGTTCAATTGGCAATTTTGCTTTTATATTAGCAATATAGATTGAACATTCTGATACACTTTTAAAGTTAAATTGCCTCAAAGTTAGTTGTGAGCTTTGCATTTTGAAGTGGACGTAGGCCTCCTGGGGATACTACTATAACAAAAACGAGCCACCAACGCTACCTCCTGGGTGGTTTGGAAATGCGTTATAATAAATGATTTTCCTTTAGATTCATGGCAAAAATATATGCAAGTAAATACTGTATACTTAATCTTCATCTTCTCTCAATATTCTTGGTGTCTCTTTTTCTCCCTCTGTCAGTTGGAAGGACCATATTACCAGTCTAGCTAAGGCAGCCTCCTAGAAGCTGGGTGTGCTCAACTGCCTTAGGGGGTTCTTTTCCCCTGCACAGCTTCTTGCTCTGTACAGGGCCATAGTGCGTCCTTGTATGGAGTATTGTTCACATGTGTGGGGAGGCTCCTCTCACACCGCTCTCCTAGACAAAGTTGAAAGGAAGGCCTTTCGTATCATTAACTCCCATCCACTCACCAACTCTCTGCAATCTCTCTCTCTCCGCCGCAATGTTGCTTCTCTCTCGCTATTCTATCGCTACTATAATAATCAGTGTTCCTCAGAGCTTTCCCAGTGTATACTGTTACGTCCTGGGATATATAAACACTGAGCTCTTTCTATTGGACTAGGTATGCGGCAACAAGCAACAACGGAAAACGCTAGATCCAACCCTTATCTATAAACCCAGGCAACAAACCACCCTTAACCGTCAAGAGTCCTGCCTGGACAACGAGGTATCCTATGACTCGGTTACAGGGTGCACGCACTATAGACTGCTGATAGTCAAGCAGGCTATATAAAAGATCACACAATTAAGTTGACTTAAAGCTTCAAGGAAAAGATAGATAACGGAATTAAATTGCAGAAACAATTTAATAACAAACTAGAAGAAAGTACATTTAACATTATGTTAATTAATACAACTAATCACCCCTGCGTGAAAGAAGGTGAAAGCAAAACAGTCCTCAAAACATCGTACAGGTAGACAAGATGCGAGTTTCTAAACAGCATGCGGCTACCGTAGGATCTGATGCTTAGCAAAGAAAGTACGTTTCGGATTTAGAGAACTCTTAACTCATAAGCAGGAATAAATACTAGTGATAGGACCTACAGTGTATAATGGCATAGGTATAATTAAATAAAGGCAGCAACTCGCAACATAACCACATACAGGTGTGCTTCTCACTCTTAGTCAGGCAAACCTGCTCGCACAGACTCTCTAAGCCACACCCTGACTCACAATGCTCACAAAAACGGTAAACTGTGGCACAATAACAAGCATACAGAGATAATAAACCCCTAGCTGTTAATCTGCCAGGTGGCAGAGATCGCAAGTATCTGACTCTCTCCTGGCGACCCTAAAACAAAAGCAAGACATGCTAGCGCAGTGCTGAGTGTACTAGGCAAGGGCCCTCACACAACACAACACTAGACACACAGGGACACAGACAAGAAAATGCCCCCAGACTCCCACGGGTATCCTAGTAAAGTCGTGCGGGTCCACAGGACTCGCACCAGCAGACTTTACTTGAAGGATCGCAAAAAGCCTCCTTTCCGGTCTGGCCCCTGCTAACCTGACACAAGAACACACTAGCAAGCATGAAACCACCAAATATGAGACAACAAAAAAGCTTCCTAGGTCTCATTAACAATTACGTCTCTGTATAAGGCCCAAAATCCTATCTAGTTATCTGAGAGCTCGTCGTTAATACAATAATAGATATAAGGTCTATCAAGGGGATGGGATAATTAAATAGATTGAAGTAGTGGAAAGAAGGTATACAAAGTAAGAGAGAAAGTTTCTAAGTGGGGTTGAGAGGGATAGATATCAAGGGGGTCCGAAGGGTACGACAGTGAGGTGAGCTCTGAGTCTTGAATCTGTCTGGACCCCACCCTAGGCATACAAAATACATCCCAGGCTTGGCAGCACTCAACACTGTTGCCTGGTCAAAATCCTCTACCCCGTGCGTGAGTCGAAACTAAGCCTAACGTTGCAATCAAATGTGGCAACGCTTCAGGCTCGTCCCAAGCTGGCAAGCGAAGCAACGTCCCAAGCCGGTCTCTCTCTCCCGCTCGTCTCCTCCCGCCCTCACTAGACTTAGATCTTATATATTATAATGAAACAATCAACTATCGAGAATTAAATATACTAAGATGCGTTGGTTAAGAATAAGGGCAGCTACAAGCTGTGAAACAACATAAGAATATCCCAGACATTAGTTACGTTGTCGTAGGATATATACTAAGGAAAAGCCTGCCGGCCGGCTGCCACCACCCGGTTTCTAAACGGCTGGGCAGCCGACGCGCGCGCATGCCCGCACGTGGCTACTATGCAGAAGCGTCACACCTCCCCCAAGATATAAGACCCTTGACTAAGTTCTTCATATCTAACAGAAAGCTTCTCATAGTACCACACACTGTTGCGATACAAGGCACTATATATAAACAAAATAAAGACTGTTGCGCTCCACCGAGCAAGTTTAACTAACTCAGCGACAGTAAGCGAAAACATTCAACTTAGATACTGCTACAACATCTTATACAAAATTATACACGTTATAAAAATAAAGAGTTTTTATAAGGTTTTTGCTTTTTTAATTTGTTTTTTTCTCGGCTGAACTACAGTGACAGCCGGTTATGAAACTGATTCAAGAATTTCAGAGGGTGATAATCGGTATAAACCACTACGACTGGTCCGAAAGCAGGAACATATACATCGAAGTGCCTGAGCGCCAGCACTATCGCCAGGAGTTCTTTTTCAGTTACAGAGTAATTCCTTTGTGCACTATTGAATTTTTTACTGTAAAAACTCACTGGATGTTCGATACCTTCATCATCTGTCTGTAACAAGACAGCCCCAGCCCCTACGCCACTGGCATCAGTCGCCAGCTGAAAAGGTCTGCTGAAGTCCGGGGCCCTGAGTATGGGGTGGGTACATAACAGGTGTTTCACCAAGGAAAACGCCTCTGCACACTCAGGAGACTACCGGAACTTCTTGTCCTTAGATAATAAGTCAGTTAAAGGTGCAAGTACAGTCGAATAGCCTTTGATGAAGCGACGATAATAGCTTATCATACCTAGAAACCGCATGATTTGTTTCTTAGTCGTAGGCTGGGGAAACTGATCGATGGCTTTGATCTTTGTCTGTGGAGGGCACACCTGACCCATCCCCAACTCGAACCACAGGTACAAAACTGTGGCTTTGACAAAATCGCACTTACCCAGGTTTACCACCAAACCTGCTTCATTCAGTTTATTAAAAAGCTGTCCGATGTGAGCACAGTGACTGTTAAAATCATCGTCGTATATTATGACATCATCTAGGTACACCGTACAGTTGGGAATGTCGGCTACAATGTCGTTCATTAATTTCTGAAACGTTGCAGGGGCATTTTTCAGCCCGTATGGCATAACATGGCAACGATATGTGGCACCGTCCACCACAAACCAACACACCTCTCGCGCTCGCTCAGACAAGGGCACTTGCCAATAACCCTTAACAAGGTCTATCCTAGTGAGGAACTTGGCTTTTCCTATCTTATCCACACTGTCGTCCACGCGAGGGAGAGGGTAGGCATTTGTGGGGATTAAACCATTCAACCTGCGGAAATCTATACAAAACCGCACCTTGCCATCTGGTTTGGGCTGCAGTGTGACTGGGGAAGTCCACCTTACTGCACCCTCAGAAATCAGTCCACGTTTCAGCATATAATCCAGCTCTTCCCTAAGTTCTTGTAATTTAATAGGGGGAACACGGTATGGCACTGATTTAAAGGGCGGGTGGTCCCCAACATCGACATCGTGCACCGCTTGAGTAGTGAGGCCAGGATGCTCCGCGAAAACAGCTGGGTTTGAATCAAACAAGTGCTGTACAGCTACACGCTGTTGGTCAGGCAGGTGCAATATCAACTCGTGAGCCACTTGTCTAGAATTCCCCGCCCACTGATCCACGGAAACATGACAATCCCAATTATCCTCCCCCGCAGCTTGACTGTCCCTTCCTCCTTCTCCACCACGATCGCTGCAGATCAACACCGGGACAGTGAGAGGCTCGGAGGGGCGCCTCACATACTCTTTCATCAGATTTACATGGCAAAGTTGGTTCTTTTTCTTACGATCAGGAGTAGCTACTAAATAGTCTAGATCAGAAACCTCTCCTTACAACCCGATACGGACCAGAATACTTGGCAGACAAGGGGTGTCCCACCAGAGGCAGTAGTATCAGTACCTCCTGATCTACTTCAAACTCCCTCAGCTTCACCTTCTGGTCGTATCTGTCCTTCATCTGATCTTGTGAACTCTTAAGGTTCCGACCTGCTACCTCCAGGCTCTTTAGCATTCTCTCATGGCTTTCAACAACATACTTTAGAAGCGAGCATGACTTTGTGACTCCCTCCCAGATCTCCTTGACTATGTGGAGGGGCCCCCTGACCCTGTGTCCAAAAACCAACTCGTTCGGGCTAAATCCCAAGCTCTCCCCAGGTACTTCTCTCACAGCAAATAAAACGTATAGGAGACCTAGATCCCAGTCCTTCCCATTTTCCATGCAATAACACCGCAACATACTCTTGAGAGTCGAGTGCCACCTTTCCAAAACTCCCTGACTCTCGGGATGGTAGGCAGATGACACCACAGACACTATCCCATGTTGCTGCATGGTCTGCTTAAACAGAGCAGAAGTAAAATTGGATCCCTGATCAGACTGGATCTCCTGAGGGTAGCCATAACGAGAGAAATAGACAAGTAGGTTTTTGACAACAGTCTTAGCCATCCCGTTGCGCTTGGGGTAAGCATCTGGATACCGTGTTGCTACATCCATTACAGTTAGTAAAAATTTATTGCCGGCACTAGAGGGGGGCAATGGGCCAACCATATCAATAACTACTTTGCTGAAGGGCGGCCCAATGACAGGGATGGGTTGTAACGGGGCTCTCGGGATGACCTGATTGGGTTTCCCAACAACTTGACAAGTGTGGCACTGTGACACCCATGACACGACACTCGCCTTTAACCCAGGCCACCAGAATAGCTTGCTCAGAGCTGCCTCCGTCTTACGTGCCCCCAGGTGCCCTGCCAAAGGTTCATCATGAGCTAATCTCAATAAGCTCTCACGGCAAACCCTCGGTACTACTAACTGGTCCACTAATCCTGACCCGCCATCCCACTTTTTCTTGGGATCCTGATGTCTCCGATACAAGATCCCCTCGGACAAGAAAAAATCACCAGGCTGTGCATCCCCATCGCTCTCCAGTTCGACAGCACCATTACCACACTCCCTGACTTCAGGATCTTCCAGCTGCAAGGAACATATATCAGCAGGTGCGAGATTATCCAAGTTCATCTTAAATAATTTATTTCCACCTCCAATGTCCCTCTGAGCCATCCTTTCCTCACGTTGCGCATAACGATGATGTCACAGAGTCTCTTCCTTCCCTGCACCTGCAGTAGCGGTGACAGGCCCCGGGGCCTCTCCAGACTCTAACATAGGTGCCAATAATGAGTCACCAAGAAACACTGCTGGCTCAAAACTCTCCAATTGACCAACACTTCCCGTTTTCTTGTGACCTTTCCTCCGCGGTTTGATAGACTGAGGTGGTGGCTGCAAGGCTCCGGATGTCTGAGAACGCGTCACAACACACGCCATGGTTTGTACGCTACACTTCTCAACCCACTCTTGTTCCTCCCTACTAACGTCGGCCGCCTTCTCGGCAACGACCAAGGGTGAAACCTTAGAAGCAGGCACCGCAAAGTCGTTGCCGAGGAGGAGGTCGACGCCCCCAACAGGCAAGTTCTCTACAATTCCTACATCCAGCTCCTTCGCCACACCACCCACCTCCAGCTCCATCCGCACCAGCGGGTAGGACTTCGTAGCATTGATCCCCTGAACTACCACCACCCGAGCAGCGTTAATCGGTCTACCAGTAAAGTTCTTTAACAAGGTCTGAGAAGCCCCCGTATCACGCAATAGCTTAACTCCTCGCCTTTCGCCAGCCCACCTCACAAAACCATGCCCTCTATGACCCCCAAAGACGTCGCGGACAGGGTTCGAGCCTTCCGGACTCATGGACACAGGCTGTGTCCCACCCTCTGACGAACTACCCTTGGCAAACTCAGAAGATATAGGCGACACCCCTATGCTGCGGGCCAATGACACAACCTTGTTTGGTGGCTTGTTCGGACAAGCATTTGCAAAGTGACCCTCCTTGTAAGATGCAAAGCACTCTTTACTCTTTGGTTTCCCTTGGGAGTGGGAGGTACCATTAGACTTCTTATACGGGACGGTATTTGGTTTATGTTCAGTTTTATTGTCAGTGCTATATGGTTTTGTGTATTTATGTGTATCAAAATTCTTGGGAGGGGGAGGGGTAAGATCCTTTGCACCCGACTCACTCCTAGCTGCTGCTCCGCACCCTCGAATTAATGACAGTCGGAGGTCAGCCATTTCTGCTGCCTCCTGGAGAGTTCTAGGATTTTTTTCCTTTATATTTAATGTTAAGTCCCCGCCTGTGCACTTAAAGAACTGCTCCAAGAGTACCAGCTCACTCAACTGCTCAAAAGTAGCTGCCCTCTCAGAACGCAGCCAATGTCGTAGTGCATCAGACAAGTCCTGGGCGTGTTCTAGGAAGGTACTATCCTTGCTCTTAGTAACACCCCGAAACTTCAAGCGGTAAGTTTCTGGTTGTAACTCATAGGCCCGTAGCACAGCCTTCTTTAGCTCATCATAAACTACACAGGACTCTAAAGGTAGTGCGTCATACGCTTTTAGCCCCTTTCCTAGGAGTCTTGATGAAACTAATGCTGCCCACTTTTCCTGAGGCAACTGGTGTTCCTGACACTTCTTCTCAAATCGCAAAAAAAAACTCAGCCACACCTAATTCATCGAACACAGGAACTAGTTTAAGCAGGTGCGACAATGATTGGTCCCGATGTCTGTTACCTCCCCCAATATTTCGCCCTGTTACCTCCACTCGAGATCTCTCCAGCTCCCTGTCAGCCCGATACCTAGTAGACTCTGCCTGCAGTTCAGCCTCCCGTATAGCTGTTCTCTCTGCAGCCTCAACCTGAGCTCTAGCAAGCCTCAACCTGAGCTTTAGCAACCTCAGCCTGCACACTAACCTGTCTTTCGGCGGCCTCAATCTTGGCCATCTCAAGCCGAAACAACAAATCTGGAGTCAACCCTTGAGGAGGGGAAGGTGCATTTAATGGAGAGGGTCCCTGTGATTGAATTCCACGCTGCCATTGACCATCAACTTGGGGGTATGCACTAAATTCAGGCACCCTGACGTTTGATATGGGGGTAGAGTGGAGGGGGGGCTGGGAACCGGGGCCCCCAGTCGCCTCTCCACCCAGGTCTCTCCCTTCTAAACCCAATATCAAAGTCCTCGGCTGATCTTTCCTCATGCCACTTAAACCCTGGTGACCCTGAACACCTGCCACACACTTTAAGCCATACTTATTCAGCTTCAACACCCTGGCAGCGGTAAGGGGCACCTCTAAAAATCTTCTAGCACCCTCCTCGCTATCGACTAGCCACTCCACAGGTCTTTCTCCCTCCGAGCCCGTATCGTGACCTGACCCATCACTGTGTTCTGATGTATTAGACATGTTTGTGTACTGCAGTAATTATCACGGTTATAGAATGTGCCTTATCTCCTATGCATGTATGTATATACTAATGTTATTTAAAGTCTTTAATGTGTTATATTGGTTGCTCCCAAAAAAAAACTCTATGTCCACTGTATTTCTCTTATCATAAGGAATCTCAAAACAAATGACCACTATATTCCTCTGTTCAGTAAATCCTATGCAAGGTCGCCATTTGTTACGTCCTGGGATATATAAACACTGGGCTCTTTCTATTGGATTAGGTATGCGGCAACAAGCAACAACGGAAAACGCTAGATCCAACCCTTATCTATAAACCCAGGCAACAAACCACCCTAAACTGTCAAGAGTCCTGCCTGGACAACGAGGTATCCTATGACTCGGTTACAGGGTGCACGCACTATAGACTGCTGATAGTCAAGCAGGCTATATAAAAGATCACACAATTAAGTTGACTTAAAGCTTCAAGGAAAAGATAGATAACGGAATTAAATTGCAGAAACAATTTAATAATAAACTAGAAGAAAGTACATTTAACGTTACGTTAATTAATACAACTAATCACCCCTGCGTGAAAGAAGGTGAAAGCAAACAGTCCTCAAAACATAGTACAGGTAGACAAGATGCGGGTTTCTAAACTGCATGCGGCTACCGTAGGATCTGATGCTTAGCAAAGAAAGTACGTTACGGATTTAGAGAACTCTTAACTCATAAGCAGGAATAAATACTAGTGATAGGACCTACAGTGTATAATGGCATAGGTATAATTAAATAAAGGCAGCAACTCGCAACATAACCACATACAGGTGTGCTTCTCACTCTTAGTCAGGCAAGCCTGCTCGGACAGAGTCTCTAAGCCACACCCTGACTCACAATGCTCACAAAAACGGTAAACTGTGGCACAATAACAAGCATACAGAGATAATAAACCCCTAGCTGTTAATCTGCCAGGTGGCAGAGGTCTAGCTGGAAGGATATAGG
Organism: Paralithodes platypus; assembly: GCA_032716605.1. Lineage (NCBI taxonomy): Eukaryota > Metazoa > Arthropoda > Malacostraca > Decapoda > Lithodidae > Paralithodes > Paralithodes platypus. Next base: position 16,423,651 of record CM064541.1, read on the forward strand.
CTTCGGATACCCGGGCTGAGCCACCTGCTCTAGCCTAGGGACGTTCCCAGGTCTATGCGCCAAATTACTCTAATTGAAAGGGTGCTCTCTTGAGAGACTAAGATCGCAAGTATCTGACTCTCTCCTGGCGACCCTAAAACAAAAGCAAGACATGCTAGCGCAGTGCTGAGTGGACTAGGCAAGGGCCCTCACACAACACAACACTAGACACACAGGGACACAGACAAGAAAATGCCCCCAGACTCCCATGGGTATCCTAGTAAAGTCGTGCGGGTCCACAGGACTCGCACCAGCAGACTTTACTTGAAGGATCGCAAAAAGCCTCCCCTCCGGTCTAGCCCCTGCTAACCTGACACAAGAACACACTAGCAAGCATGAAACCACCAAATATGAGACAACAAAAAAGCTTCCTAGGTCTCATTAACAATTACGTCTCTGCATAAGGCCCAAAATCCTATCTAGTTATCTGAGAGCTCGTCATTAATACAATAATAGATATAAGGTCTATCAAGGGGATGGGCTAATTAAATAGATTGGTGAATAGTGGAAAGAAGGTATACAAAGTAAGAGAGAAAGTTTCTAAGTGGGGTTGAGAGGGATAGATATCAAGGGGGTCCGAAGGGTACGACAGTGAGGTGAGCTCTGAGTCTTGAATCTGTCTGGACCCCACCCTAGGCATACAAAATACATCCCAGGCTTGGCAACAGTCAACACTGTTGCCTGGTCAAAATCCTCTACCCCGTGCGTGAGTCGAAACTAAGCCTAACGTTGCAATCAAATGCATGTGGCAACGCTTCAGGCTCGTCCCAAGCTGGCAAGCGAAGCAACTTCCCAAGCCGGTCTCTCTCTCCCGCTCGTCTCCTCCCGCCCTCACTAGACTTACATCTTATATATTATAATGAAACAATCAACTATCGAGAATAAAATATACTAAGATGCGTTGGTTAAGAATAAGGGCAGCTACAAGCTGTGAAACAACATAAGAATATCCCAGACATTAGTTACGTTGTCGTAGGATATATACTAAGGAAAAGCCTGCCGGCCGGCTGCCACCAGCCGGTTTCTAAACGGCTGGGCAGCCGACGCGCGCGCATGCCCGCACGTTGCTACTATGCAGAAGCGTCACAATACCACCTCCTTTACGTAGGGCACGTGGTACCTGTCTTGCAACTCAATCCCACCCCTACTCTGTGCAACACTCCAACCCAAGAGTGAAACGTTACTCTCAAACTTTTTTCTACTCAAGAGCTGAGCTCTGGAACTCTCTCCCATAATCAGTCTTTCCCTCTTCCTATGACTTAAATTGCTTCAAACTCCGTGTGTCCAGGCATTTTGGCTCGAACGTCCCTTGATTTTGGCCCTGTCACTCTTTCAACTATGGGGGAGGCACTCGCTATAGGCAGTTCTGCCTTTTGCCTCTCTCAATCACATAGAAAAAAAAATATCAAAATCATTATGTTTCTAACATCATAATCTGTGTTCATAGTAACCATAGAATCACATGCAACTAATACTTTACTGTCATTAGCCTCTAAGTCATAATATATTCTTTGTATCCTCTAGTATCATGAACATATATATATATAATTGACATTTGACTGGGAAAAAGACAAGAAAAGTGAGCACAATTTAGACCCTGAAGCCTTAATTCTGCTCAGGTTTGTTCCCTATACACCTGATAGCCTGACCAAATTTCTGAGCACAATTTAGGCCGAGCTTCCCTGGAGTCTTAATTCTGCTCAGTTTTGTTCCTTGAATGACCAAATTTCCGGTTTCCAGGAGATCATGAGACACCAACTGCCGATTGTTTTCGTTGATTTCCTTGGAACCGGAAAAAACAATCAGGTTATCACAGCTTCAAGGGTTCGGTCTTGACCTGTCTCACAAGTAGGTAAGTTGGGACTTCGTCTCAATTTTGGTTCACTTTTCTCCATATTACCATCTTAGTTAGTACTGACTTAGTTTTGAATGACATTACCAATATAGACACAGGAGATCATCATATTTCTATGTTTTTCTGTGTGCTTAACCACTTCAGCACCATGACGTCATTCTACCTTTGATTCTGGCTAACATTAGACAATTTAATACAGTTTAAGAAGTAAATATGATACTAAGAGGGTTTATTGTGATCATATTTACAGCTTTGAGTTGCATAGGTAGATTATAAACTAAAGAAAATCAGCTAATAGTAACTAGAGTATGATTAAAATAACGTCATGGTGCTGAAGGGGTTAACAAGAATTTGGCCTATATTTAGAATTTCCCTTGAAATTATGGGAGATATTTGATGATATATATGCTTTTTAACACAGTTGTTTACCTGTATCTCATTTATTTGTTGATGGGTTGAGCAAATAATTGCATAATTGAGTTCAGCAGCCAAGAATACAGATGTGTTGATTATGTTATCCAATACTGACTGTACTTGAGACAAAAGGCTCATAGTCAACTTTTTTTTGTTGGTATGTGAGTGAGGGAGACAAAACGCAGAGCTGTCTGTAATAAGTGCCTCCCCCATAGTTGAAAGAGTGACAGGACCAAAATCAAGGGACGTTTTAGCCAGAATACCTGGACACACAGACTTTGAAGCAACTTTAGTCATAGGAAGAGATTATTGTAGTCGCGATAGAATAGCGAGAAAATGCAACATTGCGGCGAAGAGAGAGAGAGATTGCAGAGAGTTGGTAGGTGGATGGGAATTAATGATACAAAAGGCCTTTCTTTCTACTTTGTCTAGGAGTGTGGTGTGAGAGGATCCTCCCCACACATGTGAACAATGCTCCATACAAGGATGTACTGTGCCCCTGTAGAAAGTAAGAAGCTGTGCAGGGGTAAAGAACCCCTTGAGGGGGTAGAGCAAGTAGCTTAGCATATTTGAATTCAGCAACAAAACCTACATTTGATATGATTGTTGTATTCACTACTGACTGTACTTGAAATTTGTCTGGGAAATAATCAAAGAGAAGTGAGCAAAATTGAGACCGACTTTACTTGTGGGCTCAATTTTGCTCAGTTTTCTTCCCTATAGGGAAGCTTGGTCTCAAGTGAGCTGGTGATTTTAACAGCGTGAACAAGTGATATTTTACTCAATTGATGACCTGCTCACTATTGTTCCCTATTAGTGGCTCCGTTGAGACCGAATTTCCCTCTGGTCTCAATTTTGCTCACTTAAATGGCCTTAAATGGAATAAGTAACAAGTAACTGTTTTCAATACTCTGTTACTTATTCGAATAAGTAACTGTACCTTATTGGAATAAGCAACAAGTAACTGTGTTCATGACTCTTACTTATTTGAATAAGTAACAAGCAACTGTTTGCAAGACTGTTACTTATTGGAATAAGTAACAAGTAACTTTTTCAAGACTCAGTTACTTAATGGAATAAATAACAAGTAACTGTTTTCAATGTTCTGTTACTTATTCAATAGGTAATAAGTAACAAGTAAGAAGTAACTGTTTTCATCCGGCTTAAAAGAGGATGGGTGACCTGAATCTGGCCCTAAAATTAGGATATCTGTTATTAGTGGCTGTTATGAACGTTATTGACATTTTTCTGGAAAATAATCAAAGAAAAGTGAGCAAAATTGCGAACGACTTTAATTGTGGGCTCAGTTTTGCTCAGAGCTTGGTCAGAAGTGAGCTGGTGATTTTAACAGCGTGAACAAGTGATATTTTGCTCAGTTGAGACCGAGCTTCATGCGGTCTCAACTCTGCTCACTTTTGTTCCCTATTAGTGGCTCAGTTGAGACCGAATTTCCCTCTGGTCTCAATTTTGCTCACTTAAATGGCCTTTAATGGAATAAGTAACAAGTAACTGTTTTTCAATACTCTGTTATTTATTCGAATAAGTACCTTGCAACTGTTTTCATGACTGTTACTTATTTGAATAAGTAACTTACTTATTGGAATAAGTAACAAGTAACTTTTCAATACTCTGTTACTTATTCAAATAAGTAACTGTTACTTATTGGAATAATTAACAAGGTTACTTATTCGAATAAATAACTGTTACTTATTGAAATAGGTAAAATGTAACAAGTAACTGTTTTCAGGACTCGGTCTCAGCTGAGACCGAGCTTAATGCGGTCTCAACTCGGCTCACTTGTGTTCCCTATTAGTGGCTCAGTTGAGACCGAATTTCCCTCTGGTCTCAATTTTTCTCAATTAAATGGCCTTAAATGAAATAAGTAACAAGTAACTGTTTTCAATACGCTGTTACTTATTCAAATAAGTAACTGTACCTTATTGGAACAAGTAACTGTTTTCAAGACTCTGTTACTTTTTCGAATAAATAACTGTTACTTGGAATATGTAACAATTAACTGTTTTCATGATTGTTACTTATTCGAATAAGTAACTTACTTATTGGAATAAGTAACAAGTATCTGTTTTCAATACTGTTACTTATTCGAATAAGTAACTGTTACTTATTGGAATAAGTAACAAGTCACTGTTTTCATGACTTACTTATTCGAATAAGTAACTGTTACTTATTGGAATAAGTAACAAGTCACTGTTTTCATGACTTACTTATTCGAATAAGTAACTGTTACTTATTGGAATAAGTAACAAGTAACTGTTTTCAATGTTTTGTTACTTATTCAATAGGTAATAAGTAACAAGTAACTGTTTTCAATGTTTTGTTACTTATTCAATAGGTAATAAGTAACAAGTAACTGTTTTCAGTCGGCTAAATATTTATGGGGAATTTATTAATACAGCACAATATGTATTCGCATTCTCAAAATGAGTCTTCATGCAAACAACTTGGGTTACATGAATCTCGGCTGTAGAGGTCTTCTTCCTCTGTCTCTCCTTCTTTCTCTCTACGACCAAGATTTAATGTGATATATATATAATAATACCGTAATTAAATCCAAGATCATGTAGCATTAATGATAACATATTCACATTCATTGCCATACACATCAACGTGCCCTTTACGATCTATTCCTTGGTTCTCAAATCACTTGCGACAGTCAATCTTTTTTTCTAACATAAAAGAAGTGGAAAAATGGCAAAGATTGGCTGGAGTAGTGTTGCCACTATTATCGATTGTTTTGTTTATCATTTCATTCAGTTTCTTTCATATACTCTATACCACACATACTATAAACTGTCTGTATTTCATTCTATGTATCCTATACACTAATTTTTGGTTTAATTTAATGTAGAACTCGATATATATCTTACGATTTAAGTCAGTGTTAACCCACTGAGCCCCAGCGACGCAAACGTTGCGTCGGCAATGTATGTAACGCTAAACCCCAGCGACACATACGTTCCGTCACTGTTACTCCGATCCCAATTACTCCGGTCCTATGGCACCTAGAGGGCTCAGATTTGTATGGGAACTGTGTACGTATCCCACGCACCCATGCCGATGGTTGAAAACTCTCAAAGTCCAACCGCGTGTGCGTGAACGCGCAAAAACCTGTTTTTTGGGTTTAATTGCCTTCAATTTTTTAATCTTGTAAAATCGACTTTCGGGGGCTCCGTAGGACCCCTTTTTTACCTTTTTGATCGTTTTTTGTGGTTTTTCCTTCATTCCTAACCCATTCGCTATTGTTTCTGGAAAAAAAATAACATTTCAAAACCTGCCAGTCCCTGGGGGTACATTTATATATAACTAGCTGGTGCTCAGTGGGTTAACTTATAGTATGGTTTGATTATCAAGCCTTTGAGTGACAGTGCTCGTCTCATCACTTACCCCGCCTCTGTCTCTTGTCTGTGTTCTCAGCCTCCCACCTCTACAAACCCACAACTAAAGTTTACGTTTAATAGACAGTCTTACCATCAGCTCTCCTTTAAGTGTATCAAGTGCAGGCAACATTCATCATACAACACTATTGAAGGTAAATATACCCCATTCAGACCCGTGTAAGAGTATAAGTGTTACAAGGTATACGGACCTGTGTGCATCAATTGTGCACATTCAACTCCCATCAACCACAGTGCAAGGTTTAGGTTGGTCATTGTGATGAATTTCGATCCTGCAATAGCATTATGCTGTTTAAATAGTTCATCTAGGGCTTATACTTATGACGGCTATCCTTGGTGAATATGACCCAAACCTGCAAGTTATTGAATTTTATTTGTATCTCTGTCAGTTAATACATACTATTGCAAGGGCCAAGGAAGCGTTATATAATTATAATCTATGGATACTCTTTCTAAAAAAATATATATATATATATTGAACAGGTAACACAAACAACACATAATTCAAAATAATGGTAATGCTTTATTGTGGGACATTATGTAAAGACAGACCAAAGACAAAACTAAAATAATAATACAAATAAAGTATAATGCAAAACCCTGTATTAAAATTCAAAATATACCAGAATGAATTAGTAGTGGGTCCAGCCTCCCTCTGCATATATTACTTCTTGCAGCCATGAAGGGAGATAATCCACCAGGTTGATGCAGATGTCAGGACATCGACGTATTCCTTCCCACACTTCTTCAGCTTTTCTCACTAATGATGGTTTCATTGTTTCCTGCACCATTAAATTAAGGCCCATAATGTTTTTATGGGATTACTATCACATCCCTTAGTGGGCCATTCAATCAGGTGCATTTCTGGATGGCATGCAAAACAACTCCATCACTCTCCTGCTTGTATGGATTGGCGGCCGCACGATCTTGCACTAGCCAAATGAGTTTGGGCTGAGGAACAGCATTAGCCCGAATGGCAGGGAGGACAGAATTTTCCAAGATGTTGATGTATTTCTCACTGTTTAGATAGCCATCAATGTGGACAAGTTCTCCTGGGCCACCATGCTACATCCAGCCGTAAAGGGAAACTGTAACCATCCCACTCCTCGTCCTCTTGAAGATATTACAGGCCTCAAAGCGAGTATTTTCCTTGCTCCAGCATTGTCGTCCTGGTGCAAAAACTGAAGTGAAACACTTCTCATCAGTGAAAATATCTTTTCTCCAGAAGTCTAACCCATGGTGAATATATTCCCGGGCAAATCTTAGTCGTGCTGCCTTATTTGCTTCTATAAGTAACTCCTTCACAGCGGGAACATAACATTGTAACCCAGACTTATCGAGCCGACGCCGAGTAATGGATGGATGGCAAGGCATGGGCACCTCTCTTGTCAGTGCAACTGCAGTTGTTAATGGATTAAGCCTTGCAGCCTCCACAAGCCTTGCATCTTCATCAGGAGAAGCCACCCTAGGCCGGCCAGGTCTTGGTCTAGTCAGGACATTTCCTTCCTCCTCATGTCGTATCCAAAATTGAACAGTCCTTCTACTGATGCCCAAACGACATTCTATTTCCGACTTGGATATGCCACCAACTATAATTGATCTGTGAGTAATGACCTCTCGTCTATTCGCCTGCGTGCGTGGCAGCCGACCTCGCCCTCTTCACCTTCCTGGCATATCCTACCTTGTAATAAAATAATTTGATTATAAAAAACTAGTGATATTCATTGAGACAGAAACCTATTTACTAATATCATGGGGCTATACGGGTAAAATATGTGTATCGATAAGATATAAGATATAAGATATATCGATAAGATATAAGAGTTCAGCTAACGCTGAAGAGACTGTGAAGTGATTGTTGTATTCACAATATAATTATAAAGTGATGGTAAGAGAGATATACTATACTGTATAAAAGCATCGTGACTCACGGTTGAAGACAAAATGGCAATAAGGAAAACTAGCAAGCTAAACAGCTCCTTTGTAATAAGGTCTAAATATAATTTGTCTTTATACATCATATAACTTCTCACTGCAGAGAACTTTTGAAGTATTCAATAATACAATATCGATATCGGTAAAGCAAAATAATATTACCAATGTTGTACTTAATATTCTAAGTTCAAGCACACTACTGAGGTGGGGGGAATAATTCGACAGTTGCTAGAGTTTGTATAGTTTATTTAACAGAACGAACTCTAAATCTAACTACTAGTCCAATAGCCTACTTCCTGTTCTGGTCGAAATGAGTTCAGTACGCGAATTGAATATGACGTTGTCCCGTGATAGATGGTATGTTGGAACCCCAGAGCTCCCGCAAATACTATTCGGATGCCCGCTATTCAGGTAATGCCTCACTTCAACTGAGATACATCGTAGGTTACCAGACTGAATTTATAATGATCGCCGTGCCCTTCGATGTCTTCTAAGAGACCTGGGCTGCTCTGACTCAAACCATTACTAATTTCTTAATCCTAAATGCAAGTGGACAAATAATATATATTTTTATATCCGCTTCCTAAACCCCAAATGGCTAACCCTTTCTCGGGCGTTACGAACACCAATCTCTGCTCATACAATAGCCCCTCTGAATACAACACTGGCCCGTGGGCCGTTTAACTCTCTATAAAGGATATAATCTTTAACTCACATTTCCCTTACAACACCGAACGCGTAGTCTGTTACACATGAACATAAAAGCTTTGCAATCCAATAGTACACCTGAATACAACACTAGCCCATAGGCTGTTTAACTCTATCAGAGATATAATCTTTAACTCTTAGTTCTCTTACAACACCGAACGCGTAGTCCGTTACACATGAACATAAACTCTTTGTTAGTACAATATTACACCTGAATACAACACTGGCTCGTAGGCCGTTTAACTCTCTATCAGGGATATAATCTTTAACTCTTAGTTCTCTTACAACATCGAACGCATAGTCCGTTACACATGAACATAAACTCTTTGTTAATACAATATTACACCGGAATACAACATTGCTCCCCGGACAATATATCTGGTAGCTTCAAGAGCCGGATACGCCCTTACGTTACTTTCTATTTCAAAAGACGCCCCATCAGGCCCAATCTTAACGATCACTCAACCGAGCTAGGAAGTAGCAAGACTAATCATAAAGTACTTTATCGATGATAAGTTACGTTAAACATATTCGGACTAGTGTCCCTTCAATATAATTTGGACATCTGTCCTTACAATCTAATCCGGACGTGTGTCCTTACAATATAATTCCTATAACCCTAGCTAAAGCTCATCTCTAAAACAACTTCAATATTGTCCCCTGAATCCAATAGTTGTTATTTAATCTCTGTCCCTCTTGCGTTACTTAAAGAACTTCCTATAAGATCCTAAATAATTGGTAGCTAATGGCTTGGAGCCCTTCCTATCAATAAACACTAGTTACACATAACACATCATCCTTTTATTCTATTTCTTAGTCAAGTCAATTTCTCTTTTCGTTTGTTCTATAAGAACACATATTTGTATTGAAGATCCCCCGAATTAGTCAAATTCCCCTCTCTCTTTTTCTTGGTTCCTCTACGGGCCCATTATGGGTCCTGATTAAAAGTCTGTTACTCATGGTGGGCGTTCTGGCTGCACTACCACCTCAAAGCTGGCCAGTAGTGGTCTTGGAGGTTGTCACTCTTAGCCATCTCCTGTCATCCTGGATGAAGTTGCTGGCTGCGGGTGTGCAGGCATGCAATATGGCGACAGGCCCAGGGATACTGATGGTGTATCCTCCGGGTTGGTGAGAGTGATGCAGGCCTCTAGCGCTCTGCTACTGGAACTGTTGTGTGGGCTGGAAGGCTACTGTGGTGATCGCCTTTGGTTCCTGGTGTGCCCGCAGGAGAGGGAGAGGCTGGGAGGAGAGGTGTTGCTTCCTCGAGGCGTGGTGCCCGTCTGACCCCGAGCGGCTCTCGTGCCCTTCCCTTTATAGGGGGGCCGGCGCGCTGCCAATTGTGCTTTATCAAGCGTGACTTGCAGTTTAGACTCAGTCCTCTCTCTCTCTCCTTCTCTAAAGTAAGTGCCAGGAAGTTGATTGCCTTTGTTATTTAGTGGCTTACGGGAGTCAGATGCTGACACTAAGTTGCCTGACAAAAAGCAAGTAGAAGATCCGGTACAAGGAGCAATTGAGGTAGATGTAGGAGGGTCACAGTTGGTCATGCCGGGAATTTGGACGTTTGTGGCCCAAAAAGTTTGACCCGGAGGAGCGCCCTGATTGGTCGGACGCTTTCCTACTTTAACCAACAATGTTAATTTGTTAATATATTGATGGTGTATCTTCTATTTAGTTGAACAAAATAAGTAGAACGCTGAACGTATATCATGATACGTAAAAAGACAGAGCCCCCATAACCTGTGAATGGTGCAAGCCATACAAGTTGTGCTGCCAGCTCGGCTTCGGCTAATACATGAATGAACACCGAACTCCAAATCATGCTTCATTTGTCAGGAGTAATATAGTAGTAGCCACGCTCTCAATATACTGTATATCATAAGTTCAAATCCTGTGAGAGAGAGGCAGAAGGCCTCTACAGCCGAGATTCGTGTAACCCACGTTTGTATGAAGACTCATTTTGAAAATGCGAATACATATTGCAATAATAAATTCCTCATAAATATTTAATGTTGGCCATTGTAGGGGTTTGCAGTGATGGTTTAGCTATAATTTACAAGATACTGTATTGAGAAAAACGTGGTTAATCACTAACTGTTAGCTAGAGGAGGAAGATGTGCGAGTTGGGGATAGTTTGGGGGTGGAATTTGGGGTAAGCTTGCATCCGACTCCCCCCTTCCACCTGCCCAGTGTTGAGGGGGGTAAGGAAGGACCCAACCCTGAGCAACTTTTAGTATGCGTGAGTGTACGTCTTCCAGTAACACAAAAGGATTAATGACGGAACATGCAGCTTCGCTGTTTAGAGAAGCAGCAGGGTCCTAAAGGGGCGGTTACACATGCCCGAGTTGACGGACTCGGTGACAAAAGTTGCTCCTAGGAGCAACTTTTGCGCCCCAAGCAACTTTTTCGGAACCCATTTGTCACCCAAATAGGGCAACTTTTGCGTACCGACCATACAGGACAGAATAACCTGTTGGGGCAACTAAAATATATACACAAACTGAGGCCTTTCAAGATGTTCGAACTATTTTGTTTGTAGATATTATTTCGCATGTATCAATTAATATTATATATAAAGAATTTCAGCAAATATGGCATCATCCAAAAAATGTATAAATTAACGTAACCACATTCTCAGTGGACACAACGGTCATTTAAACTTGTACAGTATGTATGTATATGCCATGTTATTATCTGTTTGGTGATTATTCAAAATACTACTACTATAACTCGTATTGTCAACAACTGATGTAAAATACTGTAATTGTTGTAATAATTATATATATATACACATAAACGTTTTTTGGGACAATTAAACAAATATTGAAATAAACCATTGTATTTATTATTTAACTTTGTATATACACCCACTAATGAATGTACAGGTACAGTCAAAATCATCACTTCACCCAAACCCTTGCTCATATACTGTATAAGTTTAAGTTATTATCATGTGATAGCCCTTGACAAGTACTATTTCTTTCATGCCATCATTGTGTTGAGTTAATGTATGTTTCTTTTGATTTCATATAATTTGCATCATGGTTTTGGGCAAAATATTGATTTGGATGGTACAATATGGTCAATATATTTACAAAGATACATATTTATGTTTTATGGTAAATATATTTAAAACGATACATATAGGGTATATGTTTTACAAATGCTGATTGCAAGACATACACATATGGAATTGAGGCATTAGGTTAAACCAAACTAACCTAACCTAACAAATTATACTAATATCCTAAGCTGTCTTAACTTTGAACATTATGCTATAAGTCCCAAGACAACTTTCCACAACTTTATTTTGAACCCCAGAGAGTGTGTTGGTTTGGTATAATAATCTTGACCCTGTGGACTAGGTTCAAGTTTCAATTCACTGTACAATTGTGGGTATTAAGTGTTGTCATAGATTTCAGTGGTTTTTGCTCAAAAAGTGTTATTGGTATCTTTATAGTTACTGGGCAAAAGTGCATATCCCTCAGAGTATTAGTCAGTGTCCGAAACTTTGTTAAATATCTGACAACACTTAAGGCCGCGTCATACAGAACTCGAACGTCGGGCGACCTACTCCCGAACAGGATGACTTTAAAAAAAATTCAAATTGCAGAAAGTTCGGGTTGATTCGGGTCAATGCGGCCAATGATCTGGTGATTCTGGTGAAGTTCTGGGGATGTTCATGGGTACAGACGAATATCCTGTGGTTCGGCCAGAAGTTAGTGCATGCGTTAACTTCTAGCCGATATTCGGGTGTAAAAACCGTTAAAAATTGGTCGGCTCTAGTTCGGATTATGGTGGGCTTACATTCGTGTTACGTTCTTTTGTTTCGGCCGATGTTCGGCTGTAATTTTCATTGGCGAAGTTAACACGATCTACCTGAATATGAGCCGAACAAAAGCCGATAATAACCCGAATCGTATGAATAAAGGGAGACATTAAACCGAATATCAGCCGAATGATAGTCGAATTACTCGAATGAAATACGACATTCCCCAGATAAAAAGACGAATAAGGCAAGATTAATCGGGTCTGTTGAAGATATTGGCAAGAACACAAGTCCAATGACACGAATAAGATAGGATCACAACTCGAATCTCCCCCGAACAACAGCAGAATCATCGAGTCTGTGTCGGGTGGTACACGTGGGACCACGTGGGAAATCCCGAGCACGCCGAGCTGTGCACACGGCACAGCAAACAAAGAGAGGAGCGAGGCGAGACTGCACACGACACAGAAGAATGAGAGCCGAATCGTATGCTGGCAGCCACGCGCACAGGCCCCATATATAGCTGCTGGAGCCTACATTGGTCTCACTCCCTCCGCACAAGTTGTCCCGACAAGTTCTCCCTCTCCACCCAACACAGCAACCACCAAGATGGGCAAGGGCGACAAGCTACCACGTCGCAAACCTACCAGGAAGGGCAAGGAAGCAGCAGAGCCTTCCGTGGACCTCTTCGCCTCCCAGGACCCGCCGGCAGCAGAAGGGGAGGATCTGGTGATAAAAACTTCATCAAGCTCTGAAGGGAGTGACGAGGACGCTGAATTCCAATCAGGACAAACCCTTGCAAAGTCACAGGACCTCACCCAGATGGAGTCACTTCCCCTGATCACAAAACGGCAACGGCATGAGCTGGTCCACACTTTCCCTGAATTAGGAGAGACGCCATCCCACAGCGTGGATGAGGATCATACCGCCGATCCCAACCCTTCGTCAGGAACGCCACCCACGCCGTCACCCGAGCCAGGCCCCTCCAAGATCAAGAAACCAACGCCGCCTGCCATGAAAGACACCAAAAGAAAGCGGACATACGCCACCCTGCCTGCGAAGGATGAAGTCGCTGTTGCCGAGTGGTACAAGGAGAATGACTTCTTCAACAAGAAACTCCGGGCCCATCGAGACAGGGACATCCGGGATGGGGCTATGACCAACAAGGCCGCGGAACTCTGTGTTACAGGTTGGTTGAGTGCAGTTAACATAAGAACATAAGAAAATGGGAGTCTGCAGAAAGCCGATTGGCCTAAGCAAGGCAGATCCCTGTCCCACACAACCCCCAATCAATTACAAAGCCCAATTATAGGCTCAACACTCTAATACCCTGAGGATCATCTTACCAAAACGGTTAGAGATTAACGCAGGATTATGGGGGTCTGCAGAGCGGTGATTGGCCCAACCCGGCTGATCCCCCTTCACACCCAACCCTTCTCGTCCATATGCTTATCCAATTTTTTCTTAAAGCTCCCTACAGTTTTAGATCCCACTATAGCACTTGGTAGTCCATTCCACCCATCTACAACTCTGTTACCAAACCAATATTTGTCTATATCTTTTCTGAAACGAAATTTATCTAATTTGAAACCATTGGTACGAGTTCTTTCGCTATCACTGAGCTTTAGTACATTTGTCATGTCCCCTTTGTTAATCCCACTAACCCACTTGAACACCTCTATCATATCCCCTCTAACTCTGCGTCTCTCTAACGAATGTAAACCTAATTTCTTCAACCTTTCTTCATACGGAAGATTTCTAATATTATGGATCATTTTTGTCATTCTACGCTGTACTCTCTCCAATGAATCTATGTCCATTCTGTAATAAGGACACCAAAATTGGACAGCATAATCCATATGGGGTCTCACTAATGACAAGTAAAGTTTTAAGATAACATCAGCAGTTCTGTTACTCACACTCCTAGAGATGAACCCGAGAATCCTGTTTGCCTTATTACGAACGCCTATACACTGTTTTCTAGGCTTCAAATCATTGCTAACAAACACACCTAGATCTTTCTCGCAGTCTGAATTTTCTAATTCTAAATTAGCTAGTTTATATTTAACATTTGTTTGCATCTTCCCTATCTTTAATACCTTGCATTTGTCAATGTTAAACTTCATCTGCCAATTTACTGACCATTCATGTAAGGTATCTAGATCCCTTTGGAGGCACTCTATATCGCTATCTGAATCAATTGATCTCCCCATTTTAGTATCGTCTGCGAATTTACTTATCCTACTAGTTATACCTAAATCTAGGTCATTTATGTATATGAGAAACAACAGGGGACCTAATACCGATCCCTGGGGGACACCACTTTTGACTGATCCCCACTCTGACTTGGTACCATTTATGCTGACTCTCTGTTTCCTACCAATTAGCCATGACCTAATCCATCCCAACAACGCCCCACCTATTCCATGTGCCTCAACCTTTCTCATCAATCTCTCATGAGGGACTCTGTCGAAAGCTTTACTGAAATCTAAATATATAATATCGTATGCCTTGTCATTATCTACTGCTTCATATACCTCTGAGAAAAAACTAAGCAAATTAGTAAGGCAAGAACGTCCTTGAGTGAATCCATGCTGAGAAGAATTTATTAAGTTAAATGTTTGTAAGTGGTTTCTCATTTTTCTAGCAATAATTGACTCTAGTAGCTTTCCTACTAGAAACCACTAGTAATTGTTGTGTACAATTAAAGTGGCCATATGCAAAACATATTATTGCTGTCCAGTGTTATAAAGTGCCATCTACAGTGTTGATTGTTTAATGCCAAATCTTGTTATTTACTGTCCAATGTTTACAAAGTGCCGTCTACAGTGTTGGTTGTTTAATGCCAAATCTTGTTATTTACTGTGTGCTTACTGTGTGCTTGCCTGTGATGTCAAAAGTGTGAATAGACAGCTAACATTTATATATATATATATAATCGGCGCGTTTGATAGTACATTTCTTATATTATTTTTGTAAACAGTGCTTATAATATAGGTTTATTTTCCAGTTGAGGTTCTAGGCAAATGGATGGAGGGAATGCGGACCCGGTATGTCAAACTGAAGGAGCTGCCCTCAGGTTCTGGGGCACATGACCTTACCGAGAGGGAGACCTGCACAGTCGAGGCCTTCTCATTTTTACAGCCTCACATCGTGAAGCTTCACACCAGGAAGAGCAAGGTACGTTATATTACAACAACTTATAAATATCTGATAAACAATAATAAAACATGGGAAAGGACAGTAATAGGTCGAGTATAATTTTTCAACTTATGTTTGTTTATTTATAATAATCATAACATACAAGTTCCCGTACAACATTACATAGTTTTCTACATGATTTTGTGTTATTTGATATGGAGTGGTCACGCTGCATGAAGTATTCAAATTGTCAAGAACAGTGTATTTATATTTGAAAATAATCAACATATATAATGTAACTATAACCACTGTTTCCACCACAATATGCCTCAATATTTTATATCATACTTTCACACGTTAGTTGATAAATTTTCACCTCAGCATTAACAAAATTGAAATCGTTATTACATTGTTATTAAACATTTATAGAACATATTAGCAAATCGGAGAATATCAGGAGCTATAATAACTCTATTATGACACAATATCTTTTGTAGAAATTGCATTTCAATAATAATTCTCACCATTATTCTGATAAACTAACTCCTCCATATATTTCACAGAACTACAAAAAGAAAAACCCTGTTGTCATCCACATCGCTCCTACGGCTGCGGAGGAGGTGGCCGACGACCCGATGGCGGAGGAGACGTCGCAGGAGGCGTCGCAGGAGCCCAGTGTCCCTAGCACCACCCAGGAATCGACTCCCTCCACATCCACGGGCCATCGTCGCACCAAAGCGCCTACGGGTGATGCCATGGAGAGCGACCTGTACGACAAGGTAAATTTTAGTATTATTTAACCATTGAATGCTTATCATCAGTACATTTTTTATGAGACTTTTCTGTGTTTTCATACCGACACGTATATGTTATCAGAACTGGAGACGGAAAAGATATTACTATTATTCATGTTCGCTTATATTCCCTTTCATGCACGTCTCAATATTCATAGGGTCCCCAATACATTCGTGACTTAAATTGATGTCTTCTTCATAATTAAATGATACAATAATATTCATATGGTCCCCAATACATTCGTAACTTGAATTTATTTCGTCTTTATGAATGAATTTAAAAAAAAAAATATTCATATGCTCCCCAATACATTTGTCACCTGATTTTTATATCTTCTTACTGAATTAATGCTAAACATTTTTGCCAACAGCTACGACAAGGGGAGAAGTACCTGAGCTGTACAACAGGTGGGATGCGACGAAGAAGGCCGCGACCCCAGCCCAGCATTCCCTTAAACTGTTCCATCACTATGTCCAGGACCACCTCTCTCAAATGGAACCTTCACTTCTCGACCACTACCAGATGGAAGTAATGCGCTTCACACATGCCATGCGTGCCCACAGCCGTGGGACAGCCCCCCTTTCACGGATGGGTAATCTGGACGGAGAGCCCCTACCACATCAACGCCATGGGTCTTCCCAGCCCACCCCTCACCACACCCAGCAGAACGTGTACTACGAGAACCTGCAAGCTGCAGGCCCTTCCTACTATTGTGTAGCTCGTGTACCTCGCTATCATCGTGTACCTCGCTACCGCCAGACGCTGCAGACGCTCTGTCAACGCTCTCACGATATCGATCATAATTTGAGTATTAACTACTCATCCTCTATATTCTTGTGCATGAAAGGTGGTTAAGAGCACGTTTAACCATCCTGTAGTTTAGTAAGTAACACTGCACGATATTTCGCTGTGTATTGACTGATAAACTTTGTGTTTATCACAAGACTCCTGCTCGGACAGGGCGCCACTAGCGCCATCTGTTGTTTTGTTTTGTTTGTAAACAAACGCTCTCTTCTTAGTTGATATAAAATCGTAGCCCCTAATTTTACCCATTACCTACTGTAGTAAGTATCAATTTAACTGCCTTGTATGTAAGTAAAGCTTTGCATATTAATTTGCTAATAAACAATATTGTGTACTAACTAACCTGCCTACAGGAACGAACGCCGACGCCATTTTGTAAACAAACTTTTTTGGGGGATTATACATATTAAATTCCAGCCAATTTTGCAGTAAATTTAAGTGCATTCATTTATCTTTTCCCCCTAGATATATTCTTGACTTTTTCTCCTCAGAGTGATATTACTTTAAGCTAAGGGTGGTATTTGTACAAACTAACCTAGCCTAACCCAACCTGCCAAGCTTTTAACCTAATCCAAACCTAGCCTAGCCTATAGCCAGCCAATCTGTTGTTCTTATTAACTCTAGTAGATATTGTATTTAGTATCCTACTGTAGCTATATATATCTGTAATTTTAGTTGTTGCTTGCACGATCTTGTAGTAACCTTTGACTGATACATTTTGTTTTGTTTTATCTAAAAAGAGTAGGCTACTGCTTTACTAGGCTACAGTGACACCAGGGCCATCTGTTGATACAGTATATTAACCCCTTGTGTGCGGTCACACTTTATTTGTATATAATCGCTATTTGGTGAATTGTATATTTAGTTACATATTCTGTTATATATATATATTTGTTTAAGCTTAGGTTATCACACCTGGTAGCCTATTTCTGCGTATTTCAATGTTATTATTTTCGGTTAGGCTATTCAACGCTGGTAGCCTATTGGTGCGTATTTAAATTTTGTTTAAACTTTTGGTTAGGCTATCGCCCCTGGAAGCCTAATTCTGCGTATCTCAAATTTTTTGTTTTCGGTTAGGCTATCACCCCTGATAACCTATTGTTGTGTATTTCAACATTGTTTTCGGTTGAAGTGATTGAAGTGTTTCTAAAGTGAGTGAAGTGTTTTAAAGGGAGTTAAGTGTTTTAAAGTGAGTTAAGTGTTTTAAAGTGAGTGAAGTGATCTGAAGAAACTGACTGTTACCATGCCTCGCACTTGTACGAACTGCGCCAGTAGGTTTGGTGAGTCCATGTTTGTTACTGTCGATCTTCAAGTCTGCCGTCTCTGCCAGCAACAAGAGAATTTAACAGTGAAATTAGATGAAGCCTACAACAAGATCAACATCCTCACCATGAAGCTGGAATCACTCCAAGAGTTTGTAACACTCAACGTTGGAGTACCACAAACTTCAATTGTCACCGCAACTCCAGCAGCCACCAACGCCCCAACGTCAACTGCCAACAATTCAACGCCTGCAGTAGCCATTTCATCTGATGGTTCCGATACTCAAGAAACAAATAGTAACTCTCTTCCCACTCAAGACAACTTCCGTGTTGTGAGGAACAACGTTTGCCCCAAGACCAGGAAACCCATACCGATTACCGAGTGTCAAAACCGCTTCCAGATATTCGCAGACTCAGATGACGAAGCGGAAATAGAAGAAGTCCGGCTCGTGGGAGACTCGATGATACGTGGTCAGCTCACAGAGTTTTGCGCCAGAGCACCTAAGTCCAGGAAGCGTTTTTGTATCCCTGGTGGTGGTGTGGACGACGTAGTTGCTGCAGTTGACGAAGTATCTAAGCTGGCCCCTGCTAATACAATGTACGTCATCCACGTTGGATCCAACGATGTACAGCGAACCCGGTCGGAAGATTTGCTTTTAAAGTACCAGCAGCTGATCAAGTCGTTTAAGGAGAAGTCATCAAGGATCATCGTCTCAGGAATCGTCCCCCGGCTTGGTGTAGAGAGCCGATTTTACAACATAGCCACCAGCACAAATCGTTGTCTAGCAAACCTCTGCAGGAAGGAAAACGTGGGATTCGTCGACACCTGGGACAATTTCTACTACGATGACTATTTGTTTTCGGACGATGGAGTTCATCTGAACCAGGTGGGAGCAGCACGTTTTGGGCGTCTTCTCAACGATGCGGTGAAGGATTTTCGGAGAAGAAATCGACTCAGCACAGGACAACCAGGAAGGAGGACCGAAGACAGCGAGGGCGGCAACCTGCGAAGGAATTAAATGCTAATCTGTCAAGAACCGCGAATTTGGATGAAGCTCCACCAACACGACCCAAATTCAAAACCGCCAGGGATAACGACCGAGGACCGATGTCAGCCATGAATGTATATGTAGATCCGATCAGAACCAAAAATTTGATTAAAGAACGTTCTGTGAGTTCTAAAACCGCAACTTTAAAGGTTTTCTATGCAAACGCTCGTAGCATACGCAATAAATTTTCAGATTTAGAGGAACTAGTGTTTACTGAAAATTATGATGTGATTGGTATAACAGAATCTTGGCTCAATACAGTAGATAGAGACTTTTTAGCAGAGTATTCACTTCCCGGTTATGTAATGTTTGAGAAAAGCCGAATAAATAAAAATGGAGGTGGCGTTTTATTTTATATTAAAGAAAGTCTTAACCCGACCCTCTTGTCAAAACCTCAAATTGTGAACGTCGACACATCTTTTGTGCTAATAAAGAATAATAAAGGTACAAAAATAATACTTGCATTAATATACAGACCTCCAGCTCAATCAGTGCAAACTGACCGAGAAATTTATGAACAAATTGCAGATGTAAGTAACTCGCAAGATACCGTATTTTTTGGCGACTTTAATTTACCTGTGACCAAGTGGGGCGATACTCTTACTTCACACTCCGGACATGACTTGTATACGAACTTGCAAGAGAGTTCGCTTTATCAATTTGTTCGAACACCGACCCGTGGTAATAACGTTCTTGACATTGTACTTGCAACAAAAGAAGAATTAATATAGAATTTGAATGTTGGTGATGAATTCAGTAAGAGCGACCATCGTACGATAACTTTCACTTTAAACTTTACTAGTAACGAACCAAATAGTAGGCTCGAAAAAGTCCCTAATTTCAAGAAAGCAAACTTTCATAAACTTAGAGCTATGTTTAAAGAAACTGACTGGAGCTTTTTAATTAACAATAACAACATAAATACATCTTGGAAGTTATTCGAAACCACTTACCTAAAAGCAGTGCAAGACTGCATACCATCGAAAATACGGCGTCCAGGCCATAATAATAAGCCCAAATGGTGGAATAAAGATATTTCAAACTGCCTGCTTGCTAAAAAATTTGCTAATGATAGATTAAAATCCTCACAAAATGACGAAGAACGGGTGAAATTTGTAGAGCTGTGACGCAAAGCCAAAAAGTTAATTAAGCAAAGTAAAAAGACCCTAGAGTTACATATTGCTAATCAAAGTAAAACAAACCCGAAAGAATTCTATAATTATATCAGAAAGAAAAAAGTAGTTACTTCAACTGTTGGACCGTTAGTCGATGAAAATGGAGAATACACCAAAGACGAAGTACAAATGAGTAATGCCCTCAATACCTTCTTTGCATCAGGTTTTACAACAGAAGACCTCAGTGATATCCCTACACCATCGCCGATTCAGATTGATAATTCAGATGTTCTAAGCAATATCACCGTTACAGAGAGAGAAGTATTGAATTGTTTAGATAAACTCAAGGTAAATAAACGCCTGGACCTGATACGATCTCGCCTAGAGTTCTAAAGGAAGCTAAAGATGAGCTCTCCAAACCACTGACATTACTATTCAATAAATCCTTGCAGTCTGGAACTATGCCTGATCAGTGGAAGATAGCCAACGTAACACCGATATTAAAAAAAGGCAACAAATCGCTACCCAGTAACTATCGTCCAATTAGCTTAACCTCAGTTGTATGTAAAATGCTAGAAACGGTCATAAGAGACAGACTCGTAAATCACTTAGAGGAAAATAACATACTTAAAGATACTCAACACGGCTTTCGTAAAAAACGTTCCTGTTTAACAAACCTCTTAGACTTCTTCCACGATATCCTCAACCTCTACGATGAGAGTAAAGCTGTAGATATTATATACCTTGATTTTCAAAAGGCCTTTGACAAAGTTCCCCACAAACGTTTACTGCTAAAACTAAAAGCGCATGGAATACAAGACGGTGTGTTGAAATGGATAGAAAATTGGCTCAGCGACAGAAAGCAAAGAGTAGTCATAAACGTTAAGGCATCTAAATGGACCAATGTAAGTAGCGGGGTACCCCAGGGATCGGTACTAGGACCAATTCTCTTTCTAATTTACATCAACGACATAGATGAGGGTCTCACCTGTACAATCTCAAAATTTGCTGACGATACAAAAATTGCAAATAGCGTACTCTCAAAAGATCAAGTTGACGATATGCAACACAATCTAGATAAATTGTCACATTGGGCCCAAATTTGGCAAATGAGTTTCAATGCAGATAAATATAAAGTACTACATATCGGATACCTAAATGAGAAAGCAAACTATTCGATGAATGGCACTCAGCTTAAGAATGTAAACAGAGAAACCGATCTGGGAGTAACAATATCGAGTAACCTAAAACCGAGTCAACAATGTTCAGAAGTTGTAAAGAAGGCAAACAAAATAATTGGCTTTATAGGCAGATCATTTGAGCATAAATCCAAAGACGTAATCCTAACCCTTTACAATTCCTTAGTCCGCCCTCTTCTGGAATACTGCGTTCAATGCTGGTGCCCTTATTACCAAAAAGACATAAACAAGCTAGAACGAGTTCAACGTAGAGTTACCAAAATGATACCTAGCCTAAAGAACAAACCATACGAAGAGCGTCTTAGAGAATTAAATCTATTTCCTTTAACCCAGCGCAGATTAAGAGGTGACTTAATTCAAGTGTTCAAAATCATCAAAGGCATCGACAATATGAACTGTAGTAAGTACTTCACTATCGACCAATCTAATTACACACGGGGAAACGGTTGCAAAATTATTGGTAAATCTTTTAACTCGCACGAATCTAAGAATTTCTTCTTCAATCGAGTTGTCAACTTGTGGAATGGGCTTCCCCGAGACGTTATAGACTGCAGCACCGTTGATTCATTTAAATTCCGCCTAGACAAATATCTCGCATCAAACCCGCGACTGACTGCGTTTGTAAATGAATAACTTTATTTTATCCTCCCCTCAGTTACTAACCCATATGTCCCCTACTAACTTCCTAGTCCTGCCACGTTAGTGGCAGGGCAGTAGTTCCCTTTCCAATGTTCCCTTACCCACTCTAAACCACTGTTTGGACACTTGATCCTCAGTGTTTTGGAGGACAAGCAGCCTAGAAGGGTCACTAGACCTGTTGTTGTTTGATTTCCTTTGTACTCCTTTGTACTTTGTACTACCAGGGTGGAAAGAATATCGCAGCCCCTGCCACGCCACGAGGATGGAAGTCCCACCAACCCTTCGCTGGACGACCTGAAGCCAATCCAGTGGAGATGAACAGGCCCCAAACCCCAAGGATGGTTGAAATTTCACCCGGGTTTGTGAGTAGGATCATTGATGATTTTGCTTAAATCTGCTCAACCCACCCCCCCATATTACTAATATTCCTAATTGATTGTTGGTCAGTATAGATAACATTGTGGTGTTTACTTGCTCATAAAGGTGTCAATATTAATGTGGTGTAACTTGTTCTTGCCCATCATTCATATTACTCTATATTCCTATTATTTTGTTGGCAAATCTATAGCAATTATGGCTAATAACTTGTTCTTATTACTCATCATTGTTATTAAAATAGAATGTATATGGGTATAATAACTTGCTCTTATTACTCATCATTTATATACAAATATGTTGGCATTCTTGTTGGGGTCACTATAGAAACCACATGATTAGTCTGTGGTGGGGTTGGCTGTGTTGGCAAATCTATAGCAATTATGGCTAATAACTTGCTCTTATTACTCATCATTGTTATTAAAATAGAATGTATATGGCTATAATAACTTGCTCTTATTACTCATCATTTATATAAAAATATGTTGGTATTCTTCTTGGGGTCACTATAGAAACCACATGATTAGTCAGTGGTGGGGTTGGCTGTGTGTATAATATGTTGCTAATTATTTTTACTAGGTTTAACCTAATAGTCATAGTTTTGTGGGGGCAGGCTGGTGGAAACCATGGATTCGTGATATTGATATGTACAAAATATTATGGTAGGTAGTATGTAATATGGTGGCAATAATAAGTGTATATACATACAAAGATAATTTGTAAGTTGTTTGTATGTTGAATAAAATTATTGTGTGTATATGTTGGTTGTACCTTTCCTTTTTATGCAATACAGTGACTAATAATGATTATGTGTATATGTTGGTTGTAATGTTCCTTTTTATAATAATAATTTACATCTTATTTATGATAGTTGCAAATGAACTAGAAATGTGACCGGGATATAATTTGGTAATAATGAATGTCTAATAGGTCTGGCATATCAATTAGGTTGGGCATGGATTTATGGGGAATAATTGGAATGGCAACTTACCTGTTCAGTTTTGAGGTACCTGCCAGGGCAGGCGCTGTTCTGGCTGGCTGTAGTATTCTGCCAAGTAATCCCGGCAAAGTTTGGCAGTGGCTGGTCCCCTCTGCCGCGGCAATGGTTGTAATCCATCCAAGGGGTCCCTGCTCCAGTCACCTTGTTCCATGGTCTCCTGATGCTGAGATGCTTGTCCTTGTTGTCCTTGGCGTTTGTCTATGAGGAGATTTTGGAGTATACAGGATGCGATGACTACCTTCTCCACGGTGGTAGGCTGAATGTTCATGGTTGTGAGGAGACACCTGAAGCGGTTTGCCAGCATACCGAACGCATTCTCCACCTGCCTCCTGGCCCGGGACAGTCTATAGTTGTAGTTCCTCTTGATATTCTCGAGTCCTCGGTGAGGGTAGGGCTTCTGTAACCACTCCCTCATGGGGAATGCGTCATCCCCAACGAGGAAGTAGGGCACTGGATGGTCCTCGCCGGGAAATGGCTCTGCTTCCGGCAAGCCTGCTGCCCCGTCCTCCAGGGCCTGCCGGATGTCGGTCACCTGGAAGATGCCACCATCAGATGCGGAACCGTTCGCTCCCACGTCCACGTACATGAACTTGCCCAGGTGATCAACCACTGCCAGGAGAACAATGGAGTGATAGTGTTTGTAGTTGTAGTACAGGGAGCCGCAGTTTCCTGGAGGTTGTATGGCTATGAGCTTGCCATCGATTGCCCCTATGGTGTGCCGGAAGTTCCACCTCTCTTCGAAACCCTTGGCAACCTCTTTCCAGCATTTGGGTGTTGATGGGCACACAATAACCTTTTCCATATACTCCTGGATTATAGCCTCGCATGTCTCCCGTACTGCCATCGAAATTGTGTTTGCACCAACACGAAAATTTAACGACATGCTCTTGTATGCCTCCCCTGTTGCCAAAAATCGTAGTGTCATGGCCAATCTCAAACCTGGCTCCAGGGGCTTCTTCCAATTGGTGGTCTCCTTCTTGATCCGGGGTGTAAGATGGCGTACTATGTCATTGAATAGGTCCTCGTCCATACGCAGATAATACCTGTAGGTGGTCCTGTCTGTCTGCATTAGCTCATTTAGCAGTTGGTGGTAGTGTCCGTAGGTGGCTCTCTGGACGACCCAAGGCTTGACGCTGCAGCTTCTGGGTTTCCTGGGTCGTACACGGCGCTGACGCTCCTTCTTCAGGAGGGTGGCGATGAGTAGCTGGTGGTTAAGGTTGGCTACAACAAGCTCCTGAAACATAATGGCCATCTCCAACTCCTCCTCCGTTGCCTCAGTGGATGGCTCGAGTTCCGTGAGGTCCATGTTGCCGTGGTGATGACTGATGTGCGACTGCCATGTGTGCGACCACACCCACTATTTATATAGAGCAGGTACAGGTCGTCGTCCCACATTCGTCTAGCATCGTGTTAACGTTTTCTGATGGTCGGCCCGATGCGGCTGGTGTTCCTCATAACTTCTTTCGTATCGGGTAAAGGTCGGCTGACCGATGTATCTCATTCGCACTTGGTTGGCTGATTCGGCGCACATTCGGGTTATCGTCGGGTCATGCTCTGGCATGCATCAATTTATATTTGAATCATGGTCGGGTCTTTGTCGTAAGTCGTTCGGGAGTATCGGCTTATATTCGACTTATTCGGGGCATTGTCTGGGGATGTTCTTCTACCAACATCGGGACAATATCGGTTGAATTCGCCTCAAATATGCAAGTCATCGTGTTCGGGAGTAGGTCGCCCGACGTTCGAGTTCTGTATGACGCGGCCTTTATTAACCTCGACTGTACATTTGTTTAATATATATCATTATATATTATCATTACTAGATGATATACTGTGCCAGGATAGGATGGGTTAAAATACTTCAGGATAGCACGGTGTAAGTTAGGTAAATTTGGTTGATGTTATAATAAATATATGTATCTTTTTATATTAAGCCAGAGTTTGTACACTCGGATACCATAGTCTCTAGCCCACTCATACAAATTCGTGAACTTCACCTATGGAAGCATATCTCTGGAAGCGCATTTATGAATATAATTTGTTATAAATCAACTACAAAACTATGTATACTATTTATTGAAAAGCTAGTTCTATTCAAAAAATAATCCGGATATATATAATTGCATAGAGAAAAACATAGGGGGCCACAAATTCTCCTGAGTGGGCTAGAGACTATGGTATCCGAGTGTACCTGAGATTGTCGTGCAGCTAGCAGTAAGTGGAGACAATCCTTCGATTGTTCCTCAGTGCCATAGTAAAACTAAAGATAGTAAAACAATGTTTCTATTTGTCCTCTTTACCCTACAATGATTGTAGTATGTTATATGCATATACCAGTACAGTACTGTAGTATTAATTACCGTAACTCTCCCTTCAGACATAAAACTATAGTCTTTAGATTCAATGCATGATTCAATAAAGTTTGGAGGTCTTCAAGATAATGAGTTTTACAGCTGGCTTGACATAAGTCTGACTTCCCAAGATGACTTGCTTTGGTTGTCGGGCAATTATCCCGATACTGGTTCGACTTCCCGAACCAACATTGCTGCTGTTTCATCACCTCAGATTCGGAGATTTTATCATGTTGGCTATTGTGTTGCCCTATGAGGTCTCCCACTGATTTTTTTTTTAAATATGGGGATATTCATACATATTTTATTGGAAACAGCAGAGGTGTTCTTATGGCATGTTGGAAGGCTTTGTGGAATAGTACTGAAACTATGTATAGTAGAGCACAAAACAGATCCTAAAAATATCATCCCTTGACACATCAAGATTATAACCTAGCCTACTCAGAACCTCAGGATGGCCAGCTCAGTAGTAAGAAAACTCAACCACACTTAACCCTATGATGAAACAAACCTCCCTAAGTTTTCCCACAGAATAAATAATGACAATAGTTAGAAGAAGAAGAAGAGTGCGGATGTGGATTAGGCCTATCTTCAATTTTCGTTGTTTGCTTACTATTTTCGTAATTGGGAGGTTAAGAGTGAATATTGTAGGATGTCGGTGAGTGAAAAAGAAGAGGAGGTGACTACACAAGTTAGCGGCCAGGAAAGAAATGAGAGTCATGTGGTGGGCGGTTCGACTATGGGAGGTGGAGTAGGTTCACAATATGGTGGAGATCAGGCAATGGCGGCGGCGGACCCTGTAGTACCACCACGTGAGAAAGATATTTGTGGTCACTGTAACAAAAAGTGCACCAGTCGTGGTAGGGCAGTGATGGGCTATTCTGTGGCTACTGCAAATATTGGGCACATGCCCAATGTGAGGGGTTGAGTGTCAAATCCTATAAGTTGTAGGATTGAATAAATGGCTACTGGATGTTAATACCGATAAATGTATGACTATGTATGTTGGCCATAGGAATCCCAGGGTAACTGAATGGTGAAGAGCTTAAATCATCTGACGTAGAGAAAGACCTGGGAGTATTTATATCATATACCAGTTGTGTGCCAACTGCCAGACAGTGTGGACGCAGCTGCTCCCTCTCCTTTTCCCGCCCTGCCTCACCCCGCCCCCTTGTCCAGCTGAGTGGTTTTTAATCAAACATCAACATTAGTTTTTTTAACTTGACGCATTGTAATCTTTCTTTACAATTTAGAATTAGACCTTTTAACATTTGACTTAAGCAACGCTAGCAATTTTTTTTAAATATACTCGTTTAATGTATGTTATTAATCCTGACTGGAAACTACCCCAAACTACCATGACAGGCCAAAATAACGCAGTTCGAGTATGGCCGAGAACACGCAAACACCGGAAATATTCACCCTCACATAAGGTAAAGTCTTTACATCTAACACATTTCTTAGCCTCACACATTACCTCACATATTATTACAATTACACTCTTTGTTTTGACACTACATTCAGTTACACATAAACTAGCTCAAACACCACCAAGCACATACAATGACACAACAACACTAGCCCTCTCTGTAACCCAGTACTCCAAACCACACCACAGCAATACAAACACACATAAAAAACACACCATCCTACTTCTGTTGCTACTGTGTGGAGACACAGGCACTATGGTCAACCCTGGACCCTACTGTCCCAAATACCCATGTTATATTTGTAGAAAAGCGGTTAAATGGGGGCAGAGGGCCATTCAGTGTGAACCCTGCGGTGATAGGTCCGAACATGAAGGCTGGTATCATGTCAGCTGTCTCGGATCTTTCACACAGGTTTATGCTGGATTAGTTGACAATAGCGTCTCGTGGATCTGCGACAGTTGCGGCATGCCTAATTTCTCTAGTTCTTTCTTCTCATCTTCTCCCATCCCATTATACAACTCCTTCGACACACTAAATGAACATAACACGAACAATCCTCCTAAACAACACACCTCTCTCTTGAACCCTAAACACTCAACACCAGTCAAACATATTCCATCTCACAGCTCTCCACCACTAACTCTTAGCATAATAACAAGTCCCCAGATGTTCTCCCAGTGTTCCTGGGACTCATCGACCTCTCGCAACTTATCCAATAATAAATACACCCCATTCCAACCAAAATCATTCACATAATCACTACTCACCTGCTCTAAACCATTCTCACCAATCACTACCACCCTCAAACCATCCATCTCCTTCCTTATCAATGAGCCCCACACTACCAGTTCCTTCTTCCTTAGAATCCTCACCTTCCACTTACATACATTCCCATCCATCCATCTCTTCCTCCTCCTCCCTAAACTCTCACCCCATCTCTCCTATCATTACCCCCCCTAGGTCTCATTCCTACTTATCTTCCAACTCCACCTCCATACCATCCGACTCTACCCTAAACTGTTCCTCCATATCTTTTCCCAACTCACTTGACTCCATATCCGACATTCCTCATCATAGTCCAACAACCCTCCGCCTCCTTAATATTAGTTTTCGCAGCATCCAATCAAAAATACCCCAACTACAGCATACCATCACCACCTATAACCCTGACATCATAATAGGGACAGAGACATGGTTGACGCCGGACATTGACTCGACAGAAATATTCCCACCTCCCTTTAACATGACAGTAATACGTAAAGACCGCTTGCCAGAGGCCGGGAAAGGTGGTGGTGTACTGATTGCCACCAAACCTGGCCTCACAGTTAAACACAGACCGGACCTCGACACAGACTGTGAAATCGTCTGGATCCAACTCCAACTTTCCAACTGTAAATCACTCCTTCTCGCTGCTTTCTACAGACCACCTTCTTCCAACACTGATTACTTACACAACCTTCACACATCCCTAGCACGTATTAACGCAGACAAGCACATATGGATCTCGGGCGATTTTAACCTCCCTGACATTGACTGGACTGCCATCTCTCCCCTCGATCCTCCCGATGCTGACACTCCTGATCCTATCATTCCCCACACTAATAGACGCCAACTACACTACACCTTCATAGACACCATCAATACATTCTCACTTTCACAAACAGTACTCAAGCCAACACGAACACAAACTCGCCCCGGTGGCGACGGCGGCCCTTCTACCACATCTCACACCTTAGACCTATTTCTCACTAACAACATTCTTCACATAACAAACACAAAAGTTGTTCCAGGACTGAGCGACCATGACATTGTACTTGATGACGCTGATCTCCGACCAACTAGACAAAAACAGCGACCAAGACCTATCTTTATCTACTCCAGAGCTGACTTAGACGCGATCAAACAAGACTTGACTAAACTCAAAAATGACTTTTTTATAACAGACCCACACACAAGACCCCTCATAACAAACTGGAACAACTTGCAACACACCATCCATACAGCCATGCACAAATACATACCACAAAAAAACCCATCAAGTAGATATACTCTTCCATGGTTCACCAGGGATCTACGTAGACAACATCGCAAAAAACAAAGACTTTATAAACGCGCGCAGACACAAAACACACCTGAAAACTGGACCGCATATACATCACACCAAAAAACATTTGCCAAAAACATAATAAAAGCGGAACGCAAACACATAGCTTCTTATCTCGCAGACAACGTCAGAAACAAACACCAAACATTTCTTCAAATTTTTCAAGTCGCGCAGGCAGGATACCACCAACATCACATCACTTAAAGACAACAACGACACTCTACAAACCACTCCAGAACACAAAGCACAGATACTCAACACTCATTTCCAATCAGTATTCACACAAGAAAGCAACCAACTACCTAACATGCCTGAAAACCCCTACCCACCCATACCCCACCTAGACATACAACTAACGGCATACAGAAACTACTAGAGACACTTGACACAAACAAAGCCACTGGTCCTGACAACATCCCTGCCTTTATTCTTAAAAATTGTGCCTCAATCCTTGCCCCCATCCTGCAAAGCATCTTCACCCAGTCACTTCACACAGGCATCCTTCCACCTGACTGGCTTTGTGCGAACATCACTCCCCTTTTCAAGACAGGTGACAGGACTGACCCAAAGAATTATAGACCCATCTCACTCACATCATCCCATGCAAAATTTTAGAACACATTATACATAAACACATTATGAATCACCTAGACGCAAACAACATCCTTACTGACGCACAACATGCATTTCGGCCCAAAAGATCATGCGAATCACAACTCATTGCCACATATCATGACATATCATGACATGAAGCCTTTAATTACTTTAGAAACATCAGAAATCATGCCAAAACTGTATTAAACCTAACTAAATCAAACTTTCTCCACAAGCAGGCAAATAAACTTCTAAATAATCCAAATGATAACAAAATATTTTGGTCTACTCTTAACTCATTCAAATCCAACTTTACTACTGCTTCATCCATTCCACCTTTAAAATCTCCGACTGGCAATCTTGTAAGTGACCCACGAGGTAAAGCTAACCTTCTTGCCGATATTTTCTCCACCAACTCAACCTTAGATGAAATAAATCAAGATGTCCCTGTACTTAATTTTAATTCGCCTGAAATTCCCTCACTTAATATCCACACCAGACATGTCAAAAACTATTTTACAGAATCTCTCAGTAGATAAGGCTCCTGGTCCAGATGAAATTCCTCCAATAGTACTTAAGAATTGCTCCTTGGTGCTCGCTCCTGTATTGGCAAAAAATTTCCGTCTGTGTAGCCTACTCATACCTTATGCTTCCCAGTACCCTGGAAAGAAGCAAACATCCATCCAGTTCCTAAAAAAGGTGCCTCTTCAGATCCATCAAACTACACACCAATAGCTATAACTTCCACTCTTGGTAAAGTTTTTGAAATTATATTAAATAATCACATAATTAAACATCTTGAGAATAATAAATTAATCAGTGATAGGCAATATGGTTTTAGACGATGTCGATCAACTGTAGACATGCTTTGCCTTCTTACGCATTAAATCAACCAAGCAACAGACCAACATGGTGAAACACATACAATAGCACTGGATATATCAAAGGCATTTGATAGAGTCTGGCATCAATCCTTATTGTCGAAGATGTCACACTACGGCCATGCATCATTAGTTCCACTAATTTCTTCTTATCTTCATAACAGAAAAATATGTGTAATGGTAGATGGCCTTTATTCTCAATTTCACTCAATAAATGCTGGTGTTCCCCAGGGATCAGTTTTGGCCCCAACTCTGTTGCTCATTCATATCAATGATCTCATATCTACCACTCATAATCCAATACATTCCTACGCAGATGACTCAACACTCCACAATTCCTTCACATTTACCAATTCTTTCACCCAACCCGATCTTATAAATTCAAAAATAAACACAGCAATTTCTCTGAACCAGGACCTTTCTAGAATCAATGAATGGGGACAAAAGAATCTAGTTTCCTTTAATGCACAGAAAACCAAGTACATTCAATTTTCTAACCGACAGAATCTCAATGACTCCCATATATTTTTTAATGATGTAAATATTCCCACTTCCCCTAGTATTGACATTCTCGGTGTAACATTAACTACTAACTTGAGCTGGACACTTTATGTTAGAAGCATTGTTCTGACAGCAACTGTACGTATACACATGCAGTACCTACATTGATATAAGAACTGTACACCATTATTATGTAATATAAAAAATTACTGTATGCCGTTTTACGTATCTCCATTCCAGCATCTGATGTTGTCCTTTGTTTTATTTTGTCCAATAAGAATGTCAGGCTCTTAAAGGCAAACCAGTTACCCCTGTACACCTCATCACTTCCAATACCAGATTTAGGCTTAATTTTCTTTAATTCCCTTCGGAATTGACCTGTTAGTGCAGTGGTTCTTAACCGGGGGTACGTGTACCCCCTGGGGGTACGAAACATCGAAGCAGGGGGTATGAGACATGGTTTCAAATTCAATGCTGTATTAAATAGTACTTACATTACAAACAATAAAATAAACAAAAAATAAAAACAATAATAATAAATGTTTCAAGTCATGAATAATTAAAATTATTATAATTACAAGTATTATTATATTTGAGGTATTTCTTATAAATTCTTTACCGTTTTCTAACTCAAAACTATAATGTAATTATATTTGTATAATTGTTAGCAGACTTATACTTACGAGTTTGAGACTTAACGTGTTTCATACGTAGTCAGTTATACTCGTATAATACGTGTTCAGTTATATCACTGGCGGTGTTGCAGTGTTGCTTAGCTCAGAAGTTGGACATTGCTCAGTTGTGTTCTGGAATTCAGAGGAACAGGTTCGTACGGTTGCAGTGTGGGGTTTGTATGGTATATTTAATATACCATACAATAAATTGTATTTCAAATAAATTATCAACATTTCAATTATCAAGTCCCTTCTGCCCCATTCCCCCTGCTCTTCTCCACTTCACTCCTCACTGGCCTAATCAGGGCTTGTCCCAGCAGGCCAGTATAATAAATTCATCTTCATCATCGTCAATTATAATAAGTAATTTTAGACAGGGGGTACGGGAAAATATTATGGAAGCACAAGGGGTACGAGCACTTAAAAAGGTTAAGAACCACTGTGTTAGTGTCTCTATCTTTTTCATCAATTCAAGTCTATCCACATTCAGTTGGTCACTAATCTCCTTCCATGTATCATTCTTCTTGTTCTTGTACATAATATGTGTATATGTACAGTATACAGTATATGTTTTTATTTTTTCCTAAGTTGCCGTAGTCTCTCTCCAGTGCCTCCGGGTGTTTTGTGTGGATTCATCTTGATGGTGTTTCTGCACCCTGGTTGGAGACTTCGGCATCTCATATAATAATAATAATATCTTTATAGTCAGGGTTGGTAGGATCCCATAGTATTGGATGAGTACGGTATACGTCAATTAAACGCAGCACCAAGTCCTGTGTCCACTCCATGGCTACACAGCGGCAATAGTCTCGTCCGCTCAGTAGGAGATTTTCCAAACCTGTGTTTGCCCCCACACATATTCCCGGCCACGAATCGTCCACATTACAGTGTCTCGAAACATGTTCGGGGGTTTGAACGTCCAAACGAGATATGTCGAACAAGAATGCGAACATGGCCAAAGCAATGTTTCGAACATGCCTCAATACATGTCTCCCTACCGTGTGGCCGAGGCCTTAGCCTTGCTACCTATCAATTTGTGGAGCGGATATTGCAGTTTCTCAACACCATCGACAAATGCAATATATATATATATATATATATATATATATATATATATATATATTTTTTTTTTTTTTTTTTAGAGACAATGAACGGAGGAAGGAAAAACACAGATAAAGCAAAAAGGTCCATGTGCCTAAAGGCATCCTCCATTCATAAAATGTTTGTAACAACTGGATTTAAACTTTTGTAGATTGTATGTTTGTGGAAAGCAACTCCAGGGAAGTGAATTCCAAAGAGTAGTAATTCTAGGGATAAATGAATTTTGATAAGCAGAAGTTCTGCATTGTGGAGGAGAAAGTGTAAATTCATGGGCGCTCTCAGCTGCCCTAGTTCTACGGGGAAAGATGTGGAGAGGCGGCACAATTGAAGCTAGTTCCTCGGAACAATTGCTTTGAAAATATCTGTAGAATAATGCAAGGGATGCAACGTTTCTTCGTATGGATAATGTAGGAAGGTCCTGTGTGATTGCAGGATTATATATATATATATATATATATATATATATGGAGAGAGAAATGCTAAACCAGGGAAATACCAGAGTCCAGACTATATCTCCTCCTTGCCCCTTTAGGAACTTTGTGATATACTTTAAGTATGCACTGTGCTAACAAGATACACAGAGGGCCTCGGAGTCAGACCGATCCTAAATTGAGTGGTCAATCCTGTAAGTCCTTCACTAAACTGGCTCGGGTTATCCCTCTCACAGGGAATGGGTCCGCTTGGGGGCATTCTGTGTATGGCCACCCTCGTAAGGGGAGTAAGGCATCCGGCAATAGATAGATAGATAGATGCACTGTTCATTAAAAATCTCTATATTTATATCAAGAAAATTTTCAACTTTATAATTTACGTTACATTGTGTGAGGGGAATAGAATAAGGATAAATAAGTTTAGCAACTTGATTAAAATTTAACAAATTGCAAACGAGAATATCATCAATATATCTACTATTATTACTTAACAATTTAGCAAGTGCTAATTTTTCTGGGATTTTATTTTTCTTGCTACTGTCAAGTAAGTCTTTAATATATTTAAATTCTAAAGCAAGCAAGAATAAATCTGCAATTAAGAGGCTAGCATTTCCACCCATAGGAATTCCTAATATTTGTTTGAAAATGTAAGGCCCGAATCTAACATGAGTATTGAAAGGAGGAATTTGAGGACATCTTTAAGTTTAGTTCTATCAAAATATACTGAACTAGTGGGA
This sequence comes from Paralithodes platypus, assembly GCA_032716605.1. Classification (NCBI taxonomy): domain Eukaryota; kingdom Metazoa; phylum Arthropoda; class Malacostraca; order Decapoda; family Lithodidae; genus Paralithodes; species Paralithodes platypus. Next base: position 16,457,967 of record CM064541.1, read on the forward strand.
GTAGAGCTAAGTGATGCATTATTAAAATATGTATAAACATTTATGAAATAATTACTATTCCTAACGAACCTGTCAAAGTGCAAATCTATAATAAAGAAAAGCTCTGAATATACTAAATCTAAAGGCAAATTGGTATACAAAATTGAAAAGTCGAAGCTATGTACCGAGGTATCTTCCGGCATGGTATTTATGTTATCAATAACTTCTAACGAATTGTCAACACTCCAATAATAGTTAATGCCAGTTCTTCTCATGATGGTATTACAATATTTTTTATGAGTACTTTTAATGTATTTTAAGCAATTTACGACGTGTTTTGATAGAGTTTTAGTGGTAGCAAATTTTGCTCAGGCAATAAAGCGATATTTATAAGGTCTTTTATGAAATTTACGTAACATGTATAATTTTGCAATGCACTTGTTCTTATCAGAACATTTAATATCAAATGTTATATTATTCTTGGTATGTTCATCGATTAAGTTATCAATATTCAGATTATTTTGAATTTCATAAACAGAATTACCACAAATATTTTTACGTAATATGTTACCTTTAATGCCTAATTTTTGTTTTCATGATTTCAAGATAAAATTTCTTACATGTGAAGCTATAATTATTGCTGGCTTTATCTACTGCAGTGATTACAAATTTGTTGTGTAAATGTATTAAATCAGCTTTAAGCTTATTATAATTATAGTCTACAAAATCTGAAAGCTTAAATTCATTTTTAAGCGAGAACATTTTATTTCTAATTAACTTAATTAATAATTTAGACCATGCTTCTAGCTCTCTCGCATCGCAGCACACAATTTTTAACAATTTCTTTTAATTTATTGACTGAAAAAACAATCTTTTAAAATTATGTCCCATGTTACTTTATTATTCCCTATTCTAAATTTAAACCCTTTACGACATAGCTCCGCTAATTTGTCGTTTGCAAAATATTTAACTAGTTCTACATCACCTGTTAATATGTGACATATTGGACTATAAATTAACTTTGCTAATGCATCACGTCTGCTAGCTGGCATATCCATGACTCTTTCACATACGCATTTGTTCTTATTGAAAATATCATTATCTGAAAATTTCCTAAAACTTTTGTTACGACCGGCACTACGAAATAAACAAGGGCACTCAATATTGGACTAGATGATAGGCTATATCTGCAACAACGGTACGCTAATTCCAAACCCTCGAACTATTACGCCGGTGAACAAAATACTTAAAACCCTCTAGAGTTAATCTACTGGATAACGGCGTATCAATTAACTGGGTTTTAGTGCACTTCTACAAAGGCTTACCGGTGACGGCAAACCTTGCTCACAACAGGAGTACTTTACGTTAATAAAATGCTCTTAAGTAATAACAATGCTTGAATAAACTATGATAAGATTTAATAAAGGAGTATATGCTTACGTTAACTTTAGTGTGAGTCTGTACTCAACACTAAACTCTACAATGCTCTATTAAAACACTGGAAGTCTAGTCCTACAGCAATCAGATAAAGAATCTTCTGAAAACGTCTGATGCTCTAAGATGCTCGTTAATATAGAACAGAAATAATGCAGGGGCAGGACACCAAAGCGTGTATCTTAAATACACCAATAAGTAGGATACATATATATATATATAACAAGGGAGTGCACCAACTCTGTGACAGCACTAATAATCGCCACTCAAAACAGTACTTCCGTAGCCAACGTAACAGCCAAACTGGGTTATGCACTATGCATCAACCTAGGCTAAAATAAGGCGTGAATAATTCCTAAAGCATACACAATTAAAGTTAATAAACACGATGCTGTCTTTCTCACTAATAAAGTCTAGCAGTGGCATAAATAGGTACTAAGAAACTAGGCAGAGCGCAAGCATGCTCGTAGCCTACTGTCTCCCCTTGAACAGATTTCCCTTATGTTACGTTAAGTGACTTGGAGGCTCTCTTGGTAAGTCCAGATCTCAAGTATCTGGTCTTACCCTGGCGCTCCACAAAGGTCAACAAAATGAGGTAGCAAGTATGCAGGTGAGATTAGGCAAGAGCCCTTCACTTGTATACTGCTACACTCGCAAAGGAACATATGCACAAGGGTTACAGGCTAGCTAGCTTCGTCGATGTTGTACAGGCTCTGACTTGCCAAATACATAACTCAGACAACGACCAAAGATACCTTCCACTGTCTAGCATTAAATAATAAGAGAGAACAGCTCAATAATTAGAAGCACCCCAGCACTATGGTACCATTTGACTATGACTCTAATAATCCCTAAAACTAGTGCAAACATATATGGAGAGCTGGTGCTGGTAATACGACTGGCCGACTATGGAAGTCGTATGCAGAACCAGAAGGGATAAGTAATTGAATAAAGAGAGAAGTATGAAACCGAAGAAGTTCAGAGAGAGAGATAGTAGTATAGAGGGTTATATGGGAGACAGAATTGCAAGGGACATGTAGGACCTAGCAGTGCACACCAATCCTAGCTCTGAGGAAGGTAGCTCCTCGGAACCCCTAGGATCACACACAAAGGCATGGTGGTCAGCTAATCACAGGCCGCTACGTCACCAGGCAGCAGGGCTGCAGAAAGCGCCAGGAACCACCAGCCAATCAAAACCGAGAGAAAGGACCACGCGGGCGCGAACCTCAGGGAGGGAGGAGGGAGGAGGAAGAGCAACACTCACCTCCCCCACCCTGCTCGCTCGCTCTCTCTCTCTCCTTCACTACAATGCATCCTATATTCTAGCAATGATATAAAATACTTCCAAGTGTCACAGACAAGAATAAAGATCACCACTGATCTGTCTGTGACAACATGTACTCTATGAAAGATAGAACATCATTCTACGATTATTGTAGCCCATATCACTGCCCTGGCGAGTGCTAGCGAGTCACGAGCACATTCTGGCAAGCTGGCCAGCATAACACCCCGCCCAAGATGTGGGACGTTTCAGCCACAGGCGAACCCCACATCTGACCAGACAGAATGCCCATCAACCCCGCATCACCTAGCCACTCTCCCAAGTTGTGAAAACAAGGCACGATCACAAACATAAAATACTGCATTATAAACAAAATCTGCACAACACTTCCCCAAAATAATAGCATCATAATAATTATATCACGCTCAACGAGCAAGCTTCACCAAGCCTAGCCTACTAAGACAACAACTCAGAGTGTCTTAGATGCTTGCTGTGATATACTGCACTTATATACTATCAAAAAGAAAGAGTTTTTATGTGAGGTATTTATATTTTTAATAGTGTTTTTGGCGGCGTTGCACTACAGAGGCAAGCCTAATTTTTCTCCACTTCACCAAATACTGACTGAACGGCGTGGGTTCTCCTTCACACATACCCTGTGACAAACAATCAGCCAGAACATTATCAGTGCCCTTAACATGCCACACATCCAACTTGTGTTTCGGCAGCAAAACAACACCTGGTACTGATAAACTGCCCAGTTCATCACAAGACTGGCATTTCTCTTCGCTCTTTCCGGCAACGGGGCCTGCCAATAACCTTTCACTAGTTCTACCTTCGTGATGAACGAGGCAGCCCCTAAGCGGTCTATGGTATCGTCAACTCTGGGTAATGGATAGGCGTCTGTCAGGGATAATGCTTCCACACTCTTGCAATCAACATACACACGGATCTTGCCATTTAACTCAGGTTGCAAAGTTACTGGCAACGACCACTCACGATATCCTTTATCCCTCAGACCCTTTTTCCACATGTCGTCTAGCTCTGCTTTCACAACAGGCTGTCGAGCAGGATTTATACGGTAGGGAATTAACTTGAGCCTTGCACTGTCTCCAGCCTCCATGTCGGATTCTACCCCGTACATCAGGCCTGGAGAAGCAACAAACATGCGGACGTACTGCCACAGCCTAGTAAACAACTCCTCTTGTCGCTCAGGAACAAGAGGTTGCAAGTTATCTCGCAGAACAACATGCCTAGTGCTCTCCCACAACCCAGCCGAGACCATAGTTTCTACACTATAGTCTCCCTCCTTCTCCACCCTTGTCTCTAGGACAGCCAGGTCATGAGAGGGACAATCTGTACCACCTGTGCAGTCACTCCTATAGTTCATAATTGCCAAGGCTTCCCCGCCGATACCGTACACGCACACCCCCGCATTCCTTGCGACTACATCTGCCTACGCAGCATCACCGCCTTCAGCGACATGGCCAGATACAGTCGGTCTATGGTAGGGCTGTTGCATTTTACTAGAGCAGCATTGGGAGGCTATGCGACGGCCGGGCACATTCACTCCACAGCCAACCTCACCAATCTGCTCAATGTCCTGATTTTGACCACCACCCTTAGCAGCCATGGGTCGACCCTGACCTGACAACCATTCCAAAGCCTCGTCGCCCACCTTGAACCACTGAAACAACGAGGCCAATGGTTTACTGACACTCAAGTGACCTGCCGGCGGAACCTCGTGCACCGCACGAGTTGGGAGGCCTGGGTGCTCTGCACAAACAGTGGGGTATGGACCGATCAGGTGCTGGAGCGCTGCACACTGCTGCTCAGGCAGGTGCTCTAGCGCATCCACAGCCACCTGACTCGTATCCCCCGCCCACTGCTCCACCGAGACATGACAATCCCGACTCTCCTCCACCTGTGCCCCACTGCCCCCCTCTCCTTCTCCACCTTGGCCGCTGCAGACCAACGCAGGGACAGTAGGCTGCTCAGGTGGTTGCCTCACAAACTCCTCTAACAGGTTCACCTGACATGCTTCCCCGTCCTCGAGTTCAATAGCCCCGTTCCCACAACTCTCCTCCACCTGGGAACTACTCTGTCGCGGAGTGCCATCACGCCCTACCATGTCACTAGGGGGGACAGGTTCTGGGGCCACTCCGGAGCTCACCTTTGGGTCAAGTACCGAGTCACTAAGGAGTGTCGCTGGGTCCAAACTCTCAACCCGACCACCAGACTCGACTTTCTCCTTCCGACCCTTCCTCCGCTGGTCATAAACTTGGGTACTAGGCTGTGACACCTGAACGGACTGAGATCTCTCAAGCCCCTCTTGCTCCTCCCTACTCGTGTCGGCCGCCCTATTGGCAACGACTAAGGGTGGAACCTCGGAAGTGGGCACTGCAAAGTCATTACCAAGAAGGAGGTCGACCCCCTCAACTGGCAACTTCTCCACCACACCCACATCCAACTCCCGTGTCACACCGTCCACCTCAAGCTCCATTCTGACCAGCTGGTAAGACCGCGTAGCATTTATGCCTTGAACCACCACAACCCGAGCTACGTTAACAGGCTTGCCAGTGATATTCTTAACAAGTGTCTGGGAAGCGCCTGTATCACGCAATAACTCAAGCCTATGCTTCACACCAGCCCACCTCACAGTGCCGTGCCCCCTATGACCACAAAAAGTATCACGGACGGGTGACGAGCCCTCCTGCTGCTTCTGCACCGGCGATGACTTCGCAACCGACCGTTTACCCCGGGCAAACGCGGAAGACCTCAAAGAAACGCCGATGTTGCTCACTAGTGACACCACTGCTGTAGGCGGTACGCTCGGACATGAGCGCGCAATATGCCCCTTCTCATGACACTTGAAACACTCCACTTCACTCTTGGACATCCCCTGAGATGGGTAAGGGCCCTGGCCTTTCTTAAACGGGAAGGGTTTCGACTTGGGTTCATAATTGGCAACAGTACTCTTGAATGGATAATTGTTTGTGTCATTAATTCGGGGGGGTGGAGTGGTACGCCCCTTGTTACCTGCCTCAGCTCTCTGTGCAGACCCGCACCCACGAATCAATGACAACCTGAGGTCAGCCAGTTCAGCCGCCTCTTGTAGAGTTTTCGGTCGCTTTTCTTTAAGGTTAAGAGTCAAGTCACTGCCAGTACATTTAAAAAATTGTTCGAGCAACACTAGTTGTTTTACTGAATCAAAAGTAGTTGCCTTCTCCGACCTTAACCAATTTTCTAATGCATCTGACAGCTCTCTAGCGTGTTCCTGGAAAGTACTCTCCTTTCTTTTTGGAACCTCCCTAAACTTCAGCCTATAGGTCTCTGGCTGTAGCTCATATGCCCTCAGGACAGCCTCTTTCAATAACTCGTAATTCACACAGGAATCTAGGGGCAAAGCATCGTACGCCTTGAGTGCTTTCCCCGTCAATCGTGAAGAAACAAGGGCTGCCCACTTCTCCTCGGGCCATTGGTGCTCCCGGCACTTTTTCTCGAACCGGAGAACAAATTCTGTAACTCCTAACTCATCAAACACTGGAACCAACTTAAGTAGATGCGACAGGGACTGGTCATGGGCTCGACCCACCTGGGCGACCCGGTTTCTCGTCACCTCTACACGAGTTTTCTCTAGGTCAACATCGGCACAATACCTTTCAGACTCAAACTTGCGCTCAGACTCTCGCTCACGCTGCTCGAGCTCGAGCTTCCGCTGCTCAAGCTCAGCCTCATGCTTCCGCTGCTCGAGCTCAGCCTCATACTTCCGTTGCTCAGCCTGCTGGTTAAGTTTGGCGAGTTCGAGCTGAAACAACATCTCAGCAGACAAACCTTGAGGAGGGGGTGCTACTATCGGGGACCCACCCCGTGAATCACCTAGAGGCATACCCAACCGCCAGCGGGCATCGGCCTGCGGGAACATACCCGGCTCCGGAGCCCGAGGGGGCGCCATGATAGGAGTCGAGTGGAATGGGGGCTGGGCCGAAGGTGCCCCAGCTCCCGCTCCACCCGAAACCCCATGCATCCCACCCAGTACACAGGCAGCCAGCTCACTTCTCGACATACCGCTAGTACCGGAAAACCCCAAGACCGTGGCCACACACTGCAGTCCGTACCGGTCTAGCCCCGCCACCCGGTCCGCCGACATAGGCTTCCCCCAAAAAATCCGAGCATCCTCCTCACTGTTCACCACCCGAGCGCCGCTTAACAACTCCACCTTCTCCACCTCCTCGCCTGCCTCTCGCACTGTGCCCTCACTATGCTCAGACCCGTCCAGTGACATGATGGAGTCAACAACAACAAAATCTCAAGTCCAGACAAAAAAATAGCCAAACTCTTGCGTAGCTTTATTCACCAAAAAATATTCGAAGATGTTCTTGAGTGCAATACTAGGTCACCAATAACTCCAACAAGTTCTATGTATCCTCAAAACAATGTCTACTGCCAACAATGCGAGAAATATATTCAACCCCCAAATGGCAATAAGATTTCTCCAAAAAAAAAAAAATGCAATATTCAGTTCACTATATTCTGGTCTAAGGTCGCCATTTGTTACGACCGGCACTACGAAATAAACAAGGGCACTCAATATTGGACTAGATGATAGGCTATATCTGCAACAACGGTACGCCAATTCCAAACCCTCGAACTATTACGCCGGTGAACAAAATACTTAAAACCCTCTAGAGTTAATCTACTGGATAACGGCGTATCAATTAACTGGGTTTTAGTGCACTTCTACAAAGGCTTACCGATGACGGCAAAGCCTACTCACAACAGGAGTACTTTTCATTAATAAAATGCTCGTAAGTAATAACAATGCTTGAATAAACTATGATAAGATTTTATAAAGGAGTATATGCTTACGTTAACTTTATTGTGAGTCTGTACTCAACACTAAACTCTACAATGCTCTATGAAAACAATGGAAGTCTAGTCCTACAGCAATCAGATAAAGAATCTTCTGAAAACGTCTGATGCTCTAAGATGCTCGTTAATATAGAACAAAAATAATGCAGAGGCAGGACACCAAAGCGTGTATCTTAAATACACCAATAAGTAGGATACATATATATATATATAACAAGGGAGTGCAACAACTGTGACAGCACTAATAATCGCCACTCAATACAGTACTTCCGTAGCCAACGTAACAGCCAAACGGGGTTATGCACTATGCATCAACCTAGGCTAAAATAAGGCGTGAATAATTCCTAAAGCATACACAATTAAAGTTAATAAACACGATGCTGTCTTTCTCACTAATAAAGTCTAGCAGTGGCATAAAAAGGTACTAAGAAACTAGGCAGAGCGCAAGCATGCTCCTAGCCTACTGTCTCCCCTTGAACAGATTTCCCTTATGTTACGTTAAGTGACTTGGAGGCTCTCTTGGTAAGTCCAGATCTCAAGTATCTGGTCTTACCCTGGCGCTCCACAAAGGTCAACAAAATGAGGTAGCAAGTATGCAGGTGAGATTAGGCAAGAGCCCTTCACTTGTATACTGCTACACTCGCAAAGGAAAATATGCACAAGGGTTACAGGCTAGCTAGCTTCGTCGATGTTGTACAGGCTCTGACTTGCCACATACATAACTCAGACAACGACCAAAGATACCTTCCACTGTCTAGCATTAAATAATAAGAGAGAACAGCTCAATAATTAGAAGCACCCCAACACTATGGTACCATTTGACTATGACTCTAATAATCCCTAAAACTAGTGCAAACATATATGGAGAGCTGGTGCTGGTAATACGACTGGCCGACTATGGAAGTCGTATGCAGAACCAGAAGGGATAAGTAATTGAATAAAGAGAGAAGTATGAAACCGAAGAAGTTCAGAGAGAGAGATAGTAGTATAGAGGGTTATATGGGAGACAGAATTGCAAGGGACATGTAGGACCTAGCAGTGCACACCAATCCTAGCTCTGAGGAAGGTAGCTCCTCGGAACCCCTAGGATCACACACAAAGGCATGGTGGTCAGCCAATCACAGGCCGCTACGTCACCAGGCAGCAGGGCTGCAGAAGGCGCCAGGAACCACCAGCCAATCAAAACCGAGAGAAAGGACCACGTGGGCGGGAACCTCAGGGAGGGAGGAGGAAGAGCAACACTCACCTCCCCCCACCCTGCTCGCTCGCGCTCTCGCTCTCCTTCACTACAATGCATCCTATATTCTAGCAATGATATAAAATACTTCCAAGTGTCACAGACAAGAATAAAGATCACCACTGATCTGTCTGTGACAACATGTACTCTATGAAAGAAAGAACATCATTCTACGATTATTGTAGCCCATATCACTGCCCTGGCGAGCGCTAGCGAGTCACGAGCGCATTCTGGCAAGCTGGCCAGCGTAACACTTTATTATAATTACAAATAATAGACCCAACAGGTCGTTCATATGAATACACTATTAATGGTTTGAAATCTTTACAACCATCTGGTAATATGGACTTAACTTTCTTTTAATTAATGACTATTAACATTAATTTTGTCTAAAATTTTAGAGGAATAATTTAAAGTGGACACAACTTTATCTCTAATAGGGTTATCTTTGGATTTCTTAAATTAGCTCTAATATATCCCATAAAAGCAAAGACTATATTCTTAAATTTATTTGTGAAATTATGTTTGTTTAGAATATTTTCTATAAAAGGAGCAAAACTTTTCTTTTGTAGGCCTTTCAATGAATCTTTTAATTTTTTAATTCCGAAATTTCGATATAATGAATATAAATTATTGACAATCATGTTAATGTCAGACCTGTTTTTCTTTTTATTAAGTGAATTTAGTCTTCTATTACCGTGTATACCCGGTCTTCTGTTTAAAACGGGGAAGTTAAAATATGAGTTATTAAAATCATTTTTTAATAAATCTTTATACAAAATGTTGCCTACACTTTTGATTTGTGATTTGATTGTTAAGTCCAAATGGATAGATGGTCATTAATTTTCCAATCCAATAATTTTCTCTATCTAAAACATTTTGATTACTTTGAACAATTTCTATAATTTTGTATTTACAATCAAATTTTGTACAATCTGTGTTAAAATGCTTATATAGAAGAATCTTGGAGTCGATGCCGTTCTAAATTCCTGATCTATGCCCGTAGGCTCTTTCTCTTAAACATTGCTCCGTCTTTCCAACATATTGTATACCACATTTATCACAGGGTTATTAAATAGATAACATTCTTTACTTTACATGGAGATGTTACATTAACAGAAGAATTTAAAAACAAGAATTTTGTATTGGTAATGTAACTTTTAAAAACAAGTTGATGCTCAAAATGAAATTCATTCTCACAGAGTTTACATTTACAGTTATCATCGAAAAGATGCCGGTTATTTTCATTATTGTTATTAATTTTTAGTTTTTGTTAATTTTGTCGGGTGCGAGGGTACAAATAATTGTTCTTACGTATAGTCCGTGGCTGGTCCTGGTTCGTCGACGAATACAAGTAAAGGAAGGGACAGTACATGGGGAACACGTCGTATACTAATGTTACCAGTAGTACAGACCAGCCTCACATATGTACTGTCCCTGAACCTATATAAATTAAAATGTAAAACTTGCAAACTAAACAAACCAAAATTGGGACAAGGACAATATAAGTCAAATTAAATTATCAAAATCGCTATGTGGAAACAACGCTTACTAAAATGAAATTTATGAAATAAAAGAACACAATCCACCACATAGGGTGTACATTACTACATAAGCAAGTTAATCTGTTTCCCAAGCAAACTAGTCACACACATAACAACGCACTATCGTCACGTTCAAGGAATTAGTCAAATTTGGGAAATCCGGGACGTTCTGGTAAATTTGACTAAACTCTGCATGAATAAAGAAACTACATGTTAAATGTCAAAATATTAATTTAAAATCAAATTTGCAACATGACAAGACATTAACAATAGTACAAAATACAAATATTGATAAGATATCTATACTATTACAAAATAATATATAAAGTACAGTACAGCACTCACTAACGATAGTGCTATCGGGTAGGTAGGTACCTGTAAGCATAGCATGCCTCAAGTGACCCCTATCAATAACTACCCTACAAATAACCTACATTTATCGCACAAATAAACTAAGGAAATCGCAAAAGCAAGCAATTGATACTATCGACAATGAATACATATAATTATACAGTAAAGACAAATAATTGCAAAATATGAAAAAGTAACAACAGATTTAAACAAAGAGTACTCTTTTAACAAGAACAATTAAATTTAAAAAATCATCAATATTAATATTAATAATAGAAAAAGAAAAAGATAAAAAAGAAATACAGACAAAAAGTAAGCAGAGGTTATACAAGAAACTTCAAGTTAAAAATGCTTGATTAAAATTATTGATGTCAAATTTTAGAATACAGTCACAATAATTGATCCTAAAAAGATTATATTTATGTAACAATTTACTTGCCTCAAATTCCTGATAATTGAAGAGCGGAAAGGGGGGGTTGGGTCACATGTGTAGGAGTGGTAGCAAGTAATGGAGGGAAATTAACTCGCCTAAACACAAATTGCTTGGTTTTGAGTGCCACTGGGGTGTTTTAAGTGTTTTTATAGGCCTTGGATCTTAAGAGTCTTTCCACAGCCGCCCAGTAAAATCTCTTTAAACTCTTCCCGCAGCCGAGAGGTTAATGTTACTGAAGAGCATGAGCTTTGACTTTCTTCTCTGTCTTGAGATCTGCACTCCAGTTTTTCTAGAAACTGCATATGCATTACAGCAGAAAGACAACAATTTGGCAGCATCCTACACAATTTTAGATGGAGTGCTACAGAGCCTAAGATTGTTAACACCTTACGAGCGGCCTATGCGGTTTATTTATGTGTACCGCCCAGCGGGGTGTTTTTAGCCAAAATAGGGCTGTTTACGTGATCATTTTCATGCCTAAATAAGACCCAGAACGTAAAACAAGTACCTATCCCTGAAAGGGCATAAACAGAGCTTTCGAATGACACCATAACGATCCTTGTATGATGGATAGTTTTCTTGCAATAACCGTGCAACGCGAGTGCAAAAAGCAGGTAATTCGGTACTTTCGGTACATAATTGAGTATGTATCGAGTGAGAGAGGGAGGAGGGAGCTGAGATTTGTGTCAGTAGGTTCGCCGCGGTGGTCTGGAGCAGTCATACGCTCGCTAGTCTCCTGCCACCACTTGTCTCTCTCTCTCAGCCACATTACGTGCTGAAATTGCCACTCGAGTTATGTCGAGCGCCGCCACATAGTCCAGCTTTATTTAACTCGACTTATGTTGCTCGCCGCTAATTAAGGGTTAAGGAATGAAGAGAAATTCCAGGAAGTTTTTAAATGTTCCACAGAAAGAGCTGAATTCCTGGACTCTCTCATCTGTGATTCCTGGACAAGATAGGAAAAGATAAATCCCTGAACGATAGTGCCACTTCTGGCACTGAAGACCAGCGATTTCAAAGTGTAGAGGACTACTACCGTGTAAAAGTGTTCTACATGTTTTTAGACAATTGCACAAGAGCTAGAAAGGAGGTTTAACTCAAAAACGGCGATCGTCCTCGATAGAGGTTTTTCTGGTGCACTGCGACCGTCCTCAATAGATCCAGAGCATAACACAATTTTAGAAAACACTCCAGTGGCACTCAAAACAAAGCAATTTGTGATTAGGTGGGATAATTCCCCTCCATTACTTTCTACCACTCCTACATATTTGTCCCAACCCTGCCCCCCCTTTCCCCCCCTCCTCATTTATCAGCTATTTTTCATCTTATTCCCCATTTTATCGGGTAATTTCCCCCTCCCAGTCTCTTTAACACGGGTGAGGCAACTAGAGATCCTCGCAACACAGAGACTTCTACTTAGACTCATCAGTATCGATGGAGAGCTTGTAGGGAACATATACGACCCCCTGCTCTCGCCTCATGAAACGACCTTGCGGCAATAATACGTCTTTATCACCCCCCAAATGCTATTCCCACTTCTTTTATTGCTCTTAAATGTTCATATGTTCATATTAAAAGCAAAATAGGCGCATATGGATAAGTAATAATTATATATATGTTACATATGACAATTTTCGTCAGAATAGAATCAAATAGCTTCGCTTGGCGGGAGGGTTTGAACTACCATGGCTTCGCAGTTTATGAGTTAATGGTAGGGAAAATACAACTTGGGATATCCTTAATGTCCTCCACTGCCTGACTGAACAAGATAGCAGGAAAGAATCAGTCAAGGATCAAGCAGTAAAGTCACTATAAAAATTGTCAGTTCTATGAAATGGAAGAGGTAGATATGTTACAGTCTGAGCTGAAAATCTTCTATTCATCATTCACTTGCCCTTCACAAAACACTGTTGCTATGATGCTTAACACCTTCTGTACCCGCGACGACAGGGAGTCGTCAGTAGATAAATCACTCCCCAGTCCCAGCGAAGGCAGGGAGCCGTCAGTAATGTGCTTTCCTTGTAACTGCCAGTATCAGGCAGTGCCTGGTACCACGGCCGTTTGAGCACTGCTCTAGTGTTGGCAACACTTCTCAGCTTATATCCAATCCTCTGCAAGCTGGGAGAGCCAGTAATTCCTTCATCTTTTGAGGTGGGAGGTTGATTAATCTTGCCATTTTGGCCATTTTTGATGGGGGGGGGGGGAGGACTTTTATAACTGTACCCTACGGTACAGTAGGGGTTAACAAATTGAAGGAAAACAATATCCAGTAGATATTTCCAAACTTGTATGAGCTACTGAAAACTTATGCTACACTGCCTGTCACAACTGTAAATATGGAAACTTGGAAAGGTCATACTCCAAACTCAAACTGGTACCGGTAAAAACAAAGATGCGTAGTCTGTGCAGTGAGGAAAGATTGTGTGATCTATTACTGTTAGCAATAGAAAAGGACATCAAAATCAACCACAGTGAATTCATCAATATATTCAGAGATATTAATAATAATAATAATAATAAGCATGTTACTTATTTCTCATAAGCGCCAATTTTTCCGAAGAATTCACTAGCGCTCGGAAAGAGAAAGAAAAAAGAACAAAATCAATGCATCAAAAGAAGGCTTATATACAACACACATTTAACAATCACTAGCAGTGGCAAAATAGCCTAAACTCTATAGCCATCTGTCATGACACCTCTCTCAAGATCATAGCTTCTCTCAAAGAGAAAAGTCTTAAGTTGTCTCTTGAAGCATTCAACAGAACTCAGTTGTCTCATGGACAGCGGCAACCTGTTATACAACCTCGGAGCCATGTAGGAGAATGACCTCTCAAAGAAAGAAGACTGCTGGAAAGCCCTTGGTTCATAAAGACGAAAAGGGTCATTGTCATGACGCACAACTACACCATAGTGTGCCGGTGGGCGCCTGAGCAGCTCCGCAAGGTACCTAGGCTCACCAAATTTGAGAACTTTAAAAGTCACCAAACACAACTTAAATTCTATTCTTGCTCTTACTGGCAGCCAGTGCAGTTCTATGTGAAGAGATGTAGTAGGAGTTCTAGGTGGAACACCAAAAATTAGTCTTGCGGCCCTGTTAAGAACAGACTGAACTTTCATTAAAATATAATTTGGAAGACCCACCAACAGGGCATTGCAATAATCAACACGAGAGAAGACCAGTGAGTGAACCAACGTCAGGAGGCAACGTCTGGTTATAAACGGCTTCACCAAATAGAGATTTCTGATGTGCAAGTAACAACTTTTAACTATCTGGTTTACATGCTCTTTGAAATCTAATCGGGAGTTCACATATACACCCAGATTTCGAACAGAGTTGGCCGGTCGCAGCTGAGATCCACCCACATTGATGGAGAGGGCACCTACTATATCATCAGCTCTTCTATTTCCTCGGATGATGAGAATATCAGTTTTACCATCATTTAGTTTAAGTTTTCTCGCTCTCATCCACTTCTTGATATCAGACATCAACAATTCCATCTTACTCCGTATATCAACTATATTTGTGATTCTCACATAAATCTGGGTGTCATCTGCATAAAAGTGAAAGGTGACATTATGTGCACGAAGCAGAAGAGACAAACTGCTGATATAAATTATAAATAGCACCTAAAACTGATCCCTGCGGAACACCATACTGCAGGGGTGTCGAGTCCGAGACCACTTGATTTACCATCACACTCTGGGATCTACCTGACAAGTACGACCCAAGAAGCAAGAGAGCGGAGTCACGCACACCACAATCATAAAGATCACTCAATAACAACTTGTGATCCACTGTGTCAAAGGCCGCAGAGAGATCAAGCAAGACCAATAGTGAGGCCACACCATTGCAAATGTTCTCAACTAGATCATTATGTACTCTAATCAATGCTGTTTCAGTTGAATGATGCTGTCGGTAAGCAGACTGAAAAATTGGGATAGTTTCATTCTGCTGAAGTAGTGGTTGTAATTGGTCAAGTATTGCACGCTCTAATATCTTTGATATGAAGGACAGGTTGGAGACAGGACGATAGTTCAACATGTTCTCAACATCAAGTCCAGGTTTCTTTAGAGTAGGTCGGAGTAGTGCATGCTTTTCAGAATGTGGGAAGCTACCTTCAGAGAAGCACTTATTAATTATTTTGGAAATAAACTCAACTGTGTGATCATAGACTCTTGGTAGCTTGGAAACATTTATGGGATCCAACGGGCAAAATGTTTTATTGAGGTTTCTTATGTAGGACGAGATCATGTCCACCTCTACTGAGTGAAAGGATGAGAGGACATTATTAGGAATGTGTCGGGGTTGGAGTACAACTGAAAGTTCTTCACCAACAGAAGCATCATCCAGTTCCTGTCTTATGCGAGTTATCTTGCCAGCAAAAAATGCCACAAAGTTGGCAGCCAACTCGGCATCGGGTACAGAAGGTCTTAAGCTGACTCTTGTTTTTCCAAGTAAACTGTTTACAATTGAAGCCAACCTCCTCTGGTCGTTACCACATGAGTCAACTTTTCCCTGATAATACACTTTCTTTTCATCTTTGATTGTGTGGACCACAGCTCTTCTGGCTGACAGATATTGCAACCATGTAGAGTCTGTTTTATTTTTCCGCCATTCACGTTCAGCTCTTCTACGCGCTCTTCTAAGAAATTTAACTCGAGTGCTATACCAGGGTGAATCATCTCGTACTATGATTTTCTTCTCTACTTCTGGACAGTGATGATCGAACACTAATTTAAGTGCATTTCCATGTACCTCCACCAGCTCATCTGAAATAAGGTTGGAAGTATCAATACTTCCCAAGTACTGTTTTACTTCACTGCTAGCCAAATTTTGGTCTGTATTTTTATAATTTCTAAATCTGATTACTTTTTCATGTGTGAGTGGCTTAGGGAAATCAAAGCTGAAAGTAATCAAAGCATGATCAGAGGTATTAGGGTCAGCATTCTCAACATCAACATCCAGAACACCACCACAACCCACAGGAGAGAAAACCAAGTCAAGGGTGTGTCCTAAGATATAAGTTGGGTGGGAGACATGGTTTACAAAATTGTTCTGATCAGTCAACTCAAGGAACTCAGGAGAGAATGGCTTCAGATGAGGGCTGTCAACCCAGTAATTAAAATCTCCACATATCAAAAGTCTTCCGGTTTTAGCAGAAAATTCCTCGAGAAACTGCCCAAACTCTTCCATAAAACCCCTATCTGTGCCACGATGGCCAGGCCTATAGACAACTGCCATTCTTAGAATTTGTTGATGGAGTTTTATTTCCACTTCCAACAGTTCATAATAAAGAGGGGCTGGGTTATGGCTTATTTGCAAGATATTCACCAGAGATGTGGAGTAGACAACTGCCACTCCACCACCCGGATGATCTCCCCTAGGCCTAGGAACATTTATTATGGAATGGGTTTTAGGCAATGCCGCCTGGATAATATTCAGATCTGACTCGAACAACCAGGTCTCAGTGAGACATAATACATCAAGGTTACGTTCATCCAAGATCTCGCAAATATGATCCATTTTGTTACGCAAGGAACGAACATTCAACAGACCCAGTTTCAACCGGCTCCCATATGCATTTTTCAGTTTTTTTAACCTACAAAATTGGTGTTTTCAATAACTTTATTTCTCTGAGCTGTCATTAGAGGACAATTTCTACTTGAGGCGAAATGATTTGGCGGCTCCGTAACTGATGTGGAGCTCATACAATTTATACATTTGGGGGAAGTCTTGTTGGTGCAGTCTTTTGAGTTATGAGTACCGGCACAGAAGTTGCATTTTGGATCCTCATTTTTCCAATAACACCTGTCACTGGTATGGCCAAAGCCCTGGTAATGGTAACATTGTGTTACCCAGAAGCGATTGTATGCACGACATCTCACAAGTCCAACATACACAGAATTGCCATCATCCACAATGGAAGAGCGTATTTCAGGTGACATTTTTACTACCGCAGTCTTTGTGTGTGCATCACTCTTTTGCTTGGTGAATAGCAAATTCATAGCTAAGCCATCGTCGACCAGGGACTTTATTCTCGGGTTCTTGTTGAGGATGCTGGTAATGATCTCATTATCCTCAGCGTCATTAGCAATGCCTACCATCATCTTCTTTGGTTCGGAGACACTGAAGGCACTGTCCACCCCCAAACACTGATTGATGGCCCTTCCTGCATCTTCTTTGGCTTTCTTGGATGGAAGTCGTACCACCAGTACACCTGAATCAGTTCTAGTTAACTTGTTAACCGGAACCGAAGCCAAAGCAGTCTCGATTGCCTTTGTATCTGGTTGGCTTACTGGCTCGGAGGATCGGTCTTTTGGCTTCACTACCAGGACCTGATGGTCCCAGACAGTTTTTTTCTTTCCACCATCTACCACCTCAGTGGTGCGTTTGGTCGGCTCCTTTTTGGTCTCTTCAAATGTTTGCTGAACTATCTTGGCAAACAAGGGAATGTCGGGGGCAGCAACTTTAGTCTCAAGGATATCCATTCTGTTACCAATACTCTCTATCTCCACGGCCACCGCAGCAAGGGCACCCTTCACTTCGTTTACAATGGCAGTCTTCACTTCACCAACTAGGGCAGCCGTCAGGTCACAGAAAGATTCTCCTGGAAAATGTGGAGTGAACTGTGAACTGAAGGAGATGTAGGCTGTAGTTGGAGATGTCCTTAGGTAGATGTGTGTAGAGTAGGCTGAAGTGGGAGATGTTCTTCTTAGGTAGTTATAAGCTAGAGGAAAACTTCATCTAGCTTATAGCTACCAAAGAGCATCTCCCACTACAGCTTACATCTACAATTTCCCTCATTTATAGTCACCTTAGAACATCTCCCAGTACAGCCTACATCTACACATCATGCTAATTTTGTAGATGTATGCTGCTGTCACGCTGTGGGAGGTATCTTAGGTAGCTATGAGGTAGATGAATCTAGCAACTATCCGCTGTCTGAAGAGTTTATTGTATTATTATTATTTTTGTATTATTATTATGTTTTATTTTTGTTAGCATAGGCAAGAAGTGTCTTGCCTCGTTTGGTCCAATAAACGTTTTGCAGATTCCCATTTTTCTCATGGTATAATATTTTATAATATATATACATGTATTAAAAAATAAAGCCAGTAAAATATTTTGGTGAAATACTCCAGGCACTAGGGGTGATTCGTGTATATTTCTCTTTTAGAGATATACAGTATTGTCAATTTGTATTAACCCGGGAAGCGCGAGCTATTGGTAGTGCACATCCTACCGCCAAGCGACGATATATATATATTTTTTTCTATGTGATTGAGGGAGGCTTCATTCCCGCCTAAAATCGTCATTTTACGATAAATATTGTTATTACTTATGCATATGCGCCTATTATACGTTTAATATGAAGATATTAACATGTAACAGCAATAAAACAAGTGGGAATAGTATTTGGTGGGTGAAAAAGACTAATTATTGCCGACCCTCCATGTTCCCTTTTAATCATGAAATAATGGCATAATAGCTACTATAACAGAATACATTTTTTACAGAAATAAATGTGGGTAACATTATACCTTCCTTAACCCGTCCAGCACCAGCGATGCGTCTGAAGCGTCGGCGATGTATGTAACGCACAGCCCCAGCGACGCGTCTGACGAGTCACCCTAATTGCTCCGACCGTAACCTCAGGTGTAGCCACTCGAGAGGGCTCAGATTTGTATGGGAACTGTGTACGTATCCCACGCAACCGTGCCGATGGTTGAAAACTCTAAAAGTCTACGTGCGTGCGCGTGAGTGCGCAATAACCTGTTTTTTTTGGGTAATTGCCTTCAATTTTTTAACTCTTGTAAAATACGTTTTCGGGGGCTCTGTAGGACCATTCTTTAAGCTTTTTGAGCGGTTTTTCGTGGTTTTTCCTTCATTCCTAACCCATTCGCTATTATTTCTGGAATAAAACCATTTTTTGAAAACCGGCCGGGTTCTGGTGAACAAACATTACAAAACTAGCCGGGGCTCCACGGGTTAATATAAACAAAAAAACTAAAAAAAAATCCTTATTCAATCCATTGCACACGAAAAACAGTATAATTCAAACGTTTGTCTGTGTGGGTGTGTGTTTGTGTATTTACCTAATTGTAGTATACAGGAGTTGAGCTTTTTAGGCTCGTATTGTCCCGCTTCCTGAGTTACAATTATCTAACTTTACTTTAAAAATATAAATAGTTTTTGAACACACCACTTCCTATTCTAACTGATTCCATTTATTTATACTTCTGTATAGTGGAGCAGATAACTGCAAATTTCAGGAGAATCGTTCATTTCCGGAAACAAGCACCAAATTTGGCACACATACTCTTTGGGGATTGCTCTTTTGATAAAACCTGTTAGCCACCTAAAAATTCAAGATGGCGGCCATTTTTCAAGATGGTCGCCATTGAATATACAGAAATATTGCATTTCGCAATAAAATCGCAAAGACTTGTCCTATTTGAATGATCTTGGTGTCAAATCATACATTTTTCACTATGTAGAATCCGAATTTGGAACCATGGACATACTCACTAGCTTCCTTGTACCATAATATCAGTCCCGGAATCCTAATATCCTGCTAAATTAGAGGTTCATGTTACGTCTGACTCGGCTAAAATGCATGGTAGTGTATATCGTAGTAGTGTTAGAGGTTTAGTATGTGTAGCATCTTCCTCTACAAGGCTTCCAAACTGGACATGACACGATGCGGTGGGGAGGGGGACGTTGAGAGACTTGCAGCGGAAGGTGTAGAGTAGTAGCTCAACAGAGCGGATGTCACACACAGCCAGGGCACACTGGAGGCACCGCTGCTGTGAAACTCAGCATAGGGTTCAGTATCAGCTGAATAATTAGTTTAGTGTAGCTAAATAATTAGTTTAGTGTCCCAAATGCTGTCAAATAAGCCCCGCATCAGTTAGCTACTGTAGATTACATGTAGTTTAACATAGATGTTTAGTTAGATAGCAGCGCCTGAATTGACAGGGTGTGCCAGCACAGGAGAGCCGAGCCAAGGGTAACGGGGCTTTACATTGCTTTGCATGTAGTTACCTGGATGGTGTACAGATCGGACGGGACTTAAATGATACTGGATGAACGATCGGGCTAGGTGTAGGCCATATATTTATATTCCCGAACCTAGTCGTATCCCATACCTTATTGTGCATGATTGTGATCAAGGTGGTAAAAGGATAACCCCTCGGCCTTGATTCACTGAATACAGATAATTATCATACTGTGATTATCTGTTATATCTGTTATCATATAACATACTGTGTTATATCATACTGTGATTATCTGTTATATACTGTGATTATCTGTTATCTATTATATCTGTGTTACAGATAATTATCATACTGTATTCACCAAGATGGCAAATACAGATCCAGGACCGTCTAAATTCCGGACTGACTGGAGCAAGTGTTGTCTTTGCCAGAAGAAGAAGAGTGAAGAGCTCAAGTCACCACGTGCCCAACAACCACAAGAACATGATGGCTACACTATGATTGCGACTACTATTCCCCTCTTTCACGCAATTAATGAGATGCCTATTGTTCTGGATCCAGCCAGACTTGATGATGGTGGTGGCATTGAAGAAACTCTGAGGAGGAACAAGGCGCAGTATCACCAAAGTTGTCGCTTTATGTTCAACTACACGAAACTGGAGAGAGCCAGAAAAAGAAGAGCAGAGAGTGCTCAGCCAGTAGAATGCCAGACCAAGCTGCGTAGAACCAGCCTTGAAGGCCAAACGTGTTTCATATGTGACAAAGAAGCCCCATCCTCTGAACTCAGACAAGTTAACCGATGAACCTCAATAACAGACTTAATGAATGTGCCCAAACTTTAAATGAAGGAAAACTTCTTGCAAGACTCAGCGGTGGAGATGCTATTGCACAGGAGCCCAAATACCATTTTGCATGCTTGACAGACCTGTACAATAGAGAGAGGATGTACCTCAGAGCCACCAAGAGACTGGAACAGGAGCATGCACCCGAAGAGGATGCCCACCCACAGGCATTCTCAGAGCTAGTCACATATCTAGTGGAGACCACCAGATCTGGCGAGGGTCCTGCAGTCTTTCGACTTGCAGACATAGTTCACCTGTATGCCCAGCACCTGCAACAGCTGGGTGTTGATGCACCTGCTGTCAACTCCACAAGACTGAAGGAAAAACTGCTGTCAGAAATACCTGAGTTGGAAGTGCACAAGCAGGGAAGGGATGTTCTTCTGGCTTTCCAGAAAGATGTGGGCTTTGTCTTGTCAGAAGCCTCTGACTATTATAGTGAAGCTATTATCCTTGGCAAAGCAGCTAACATCTTGCGAAGACATATGCTGGACCAGAAGTTCACATTTGATGGAACCTTCCATGAGGGGTGCATCGAGCAGGCCATTCCACTCACTCTTCTTCAGTTTGTGGCCATGCTTGAACACGGAGCGGACATCAAATCTCAACTGAGGTTTGGCGCATCAAAGACAGATCTAGCAATTGCTCAGCTGCTTCAGTACAACTGCTACGCAAGGTACAAAGAAGGAGCAGCAACTCACAGACACTCCAAAGACAGAGAGACCCCATTCCCTGTTTACATGGGGATGTCTGTCTACACAAAGACCAGAAAGAGAAACTTGGTGGAAATGCTTAACGAGCATGGCATCAGCATTTCATACGACAGGGTGCTACAGATATCTGCACAGCTGGGAGATGCAACAGTCAGCAAGTACGTGGAGGATTGGGTGGTCTGTCCACCAGTTCTGCGAAAAGGGCTGTTCACCACATCAGCCATGGACAACATAGACCACAATCCCACTGCAACGACAGGGACCATGTACATCCAATAATATATCGGACTGATGGTGCCTATGATATGGGCACTGTTTACCCTAATTATGATTCCGGGACTGATATTATGGTACAAGAAAGCTAGTGAGTAAGTCCATGGTTCCAAATTCGGATTCTACATAGTGAAACATGTATGATTTGACACCAAGATCATTCAAATAGGACAAGTCTTTGCGATTTTATTGCGAAATGCAATGTTTCTGTATATTCAATGGCGGCCATCTTGAAAAATGGCCGCCATCTTGAATTTTTAGGTGGCTAACGGGTTTTATCAAAAGAGTAATCCCCAAGGAGTATGTGTGCCAATTTTGGTGCTTGTTTCCAGAAATGAACGATTATTCCAGTTATCTGCCCCACTAGTAAGGGAAACTATAAAATATAATTGCTTTAATCTTTATTCATATGTTAATTATCTCAGTTCTGGTATCATCCTAGTTGCAGCTCTCTGAACTTTTTCCAGCTTATGTACAATAGTCAGGTGGCCAAACACCATTTTTGGGCCGAACCTTGAAATTTGTGGTGCATAATTGTTCTTTACGGATTTTGATAGCCTGGAACCTCTAGTTTTGGAATCCGTCGGGTGCAACTTTTGCATCCTTGAGCATTTTGCAAACATGACGACTGAAGATAGGAATGGGGTCACTTTTTGGGACTGAACATTTGGGGTAGGGTTAATATAAACGGGCATTGGACACGCATGGATAAACCTTTTACAATGTTTTTACTACCAAAATGTTCGTATTGATTAGCTCTATGGCCTCAAACCAATGACATGTGAATTTGATCAAGAATAAGGTCATTAGAGGTCAAAAGGTCACAATTTTTGGCGGGAAAACGTAATTCGACGAGCTGACTTTGTCCTTCTACTGTGTACAAAAATGAAAACGGCCACACAACTTGTTGAATGTTTGCTCATGAGTCTTAAGTTAATATGCTAAATTATGTCATATGGCTCTTTTATAATTCAATAAATAGGAGATGATAGCCTACAAAAAAACAAGGCGCAAAGTCATGAAAGTGTGCACATTAAGGTCTCCACTTCTTGTCGACATACAAGGCGACACCTGCAGTTACCTTTCATAGAAAAATATATTTAGTCACCAATTATTATGTTCCTTCCAACAACCAACTATACTCCTAAAATCGATTAATGAAATTTACAAACACATGTGGCAGTCCGTGGATTCGAACCCAGGACGCTCACACCGAAAATCAACACCTTATGCATCGCACCATGAAGACAGTTTTTAGTATATAGTTTTGACAGTATTTAGTTTTGTAGGGTGTGCATCATTTGAGAAGGAAGGAGGTTACAGCATTGTATCTCTATGACATGTAAAACCAATGTAAAGGCAACTTCTTAGGTTCTGGAAGGCCACAAGTGATATAGCATAAATCTTTTACAATTGTGTGCTCTACTTTTCTATTACATACATGTATTTTCAAATTAATTCTGACCCTGGCATCTTTTATATTTGCAGGTGACGTATTCGTGATGTGTGACCAGTGTTTTTTCACCCCATGTTCCGGCAGTGGTGGCTTAGTTAACTCCAAGGCTACCTGTGTGATTAAAGGAAGTCAGAGCAAAAGTGATGGCCTACATCTTCAGCTCCAGCCGCTCAATGATGTAAATGAGGACTACAAAATCAAGTGTCACAGAGATTGCATCAGCACTTACACATCCCCGATGCACATCTCACGTAGTCATTGTGGTTCAGGTCCCAAACGGAAGAGAAGCAAAAGTGCACCAGCTCTCACCATAAAGAAACGCTTGCGTTAATCTCTAGAACCCTTTGACTTCAAAACACACTGTATTTTCTGTGGTGAACTCTGTAATGTTGTACGGGATCGGAAAAACCCTTCAGTTTTTTTTTTTTTTTTTTTTTTTCTATGTGATTGAGGGAGGCAAAAGGCATAACTGCCTATAGCGAGTGCCTCCCCCATAGTTGAAAGAGTGACAGGGCCAAAATCAAGGGACGTTCGAGCCAAAATGCCTGGACACACGGAGTTTGAAGCATTTTAAGTCATAGGAAGAGGGAAAGACTGATTCTGGGAGAGAGTTCCAGAGCTCAGCTGTTGAGTAGAAGAAAGTTTGAGAGTAACGTTTCACTCTTGGGTTGGAGAGTTGCACAGAGTAGGGGTGGGATTGAGTTGCAAGACGGGTACCACGTGCCCTACGTAAAGGAGGTGGTATGCACTGGGATAGCTCTGAGGAACACTGATTATTATAGTAGCGATAGAATAGCGAGAGAGATGCAACATTGCGGCGGAGAGAGAGAGATTGCAGAGAGTTGGTGAGTGGACGGGAGTTAATGATACGAAAGGCCTTCCTTTCAACTTTGTCTAGCAGAGCGGTGTGAGAGGAACCTCCCCACACATGTGAACAATACTCAATACAAGGGCGCACTATGCCCCTGTACAGAGCAAGAAGCTGTGCAGGGGAAAAGAACCCCCTAAGGCGGTTGAGCACACCCAGCTTCTGGGAGGCTGCCTTAGCAAGACTGGTAATATGGTCCTTCCAAATGAGAGCATAAGAAAAAGAGACACCAAGAATATTGAGAGAAGATGAAGGGTTGATTTTTGTATTGTTGAAGAATAAGGGATAGTCCGCTGGGAGATCCTGACGGGTAGATAGATGAAGAAATTGGGTTTTGGAAGCATTAAAGTTAACAAGGTTTTCTCTGCCCCAATTGGAAATAGTATTTAGATCAGAATTTAAGAGTTCTATGGCTTCATTACGTTTGTCGTTGAGGGATTGCTGGCTGGGGCGTCCTGAAAAACTAATGGAGTAGTGTAAGGTTGAGTCGTCTGCGTATGAATGGATGGGAATTAAGGTACAGTTAAGGAGATCATTTATAAAAATTAGAAAGAGAATAGGAGATAGGACAGAGCCCTGAGGAACACCGGAGCTTATAGGGTGAGGAAGTGAACAATGGCCGTCCACAACCGCGGCTATGGAACGGCCGGAAAGGAAGTTAGAGACAAAGGCACAGATGGAGGGTTAGAAACCGAAGGAGGGTAGTTTAGAAGTTAAAGATTTATGCCAGACTCTATCGAAGGCTTTCGATATGTCTAGTGCAATAGAAAAAGTCTCACCGAATTCCCGAAAGGAGGATGACCAAGAGTTAGTAAGAGATGAAAGAAGATCACCAGTAGAGCGACCCTTAAGGAAGCCATACTGGCGATCTGAGAGCAGATTATGAGAAGAGAAATGCTTAAGAAATTTGGAAGCAAGAATAGTTTCAAAAACTTTAGAAAGACAAGAGATAAGAGCAATTGGACGATAGTTGGAGGGTTGAGAGCGGTCACCCTTCTTTGGGACAGGTTGAATGTGAGCAAACTTCCAGCATGAAGGGAAGACGTTAGAGGATAGACAGAGACGAAAGAGTTTGCCTAGGCAGGGAGTCAGCACGGAAGCACAGTTTTTGAGAACAACAGGAGGTGGCGTCCATCGCTTGTATACAGAACAGCTGATCGCGGGACAAACCTGTCCTTCAAGGACTCAATCTTAACGACATGTGGAGATGGAGATGAATGGGCTAGGCAGGTTGAAACATGAATCCAAGGGGCAGTGAGTGACCTGCATGCTGCTGAAGCCAGGTACCACAACGACTGTAGAAAAAAGTTTATGGTTGGCCGGAAGATCAAGGACACGGCAGCCATACCATGGGGAGGACCTCCTGAGAATGCATTTACCAAACTCTTCAATGACATGAACCGATACAATAAAAAGCTGTAGACATCGAATGAACTCTTCGAACAGTATAGACAGCATGGCGGTGATAAAACTAAGCGAACTGTTTGTTCTAAGATAAAAAGTCATTTTGGAGACAAGGTAGCTTGGTTTTCTGATTGGCAAAGTGGTTTGTCTAGTCTCTTAGTATTCCGAGACAGTACATCAAATGTGATAAAGCTAGTTAACAATGATGGGGATGAAGATACTGAAATTCACCAATTCTTAACGGCTTACGAGGGGGCCTGTCAGAAATTTCTCCTACCTGGCAAGTGGGTGGTTTAACCCTAAACGACCTTGTTTCCGTGCTCTTTTTCATGCATAAACAAGAGCCAGAGCGTAATACAATTATGTATCCCTAAAAGGGCGATAATTGAGCTTTCCAATGATACCAGAACCATCCTTCTACGACCACGCGTTCTCTTGCAACGATCGTGCAAGACGAAGGCAAAATCCCTAAAATATGGTAATTTCCTTACATAATTCCCTGTGTAGCGAGGGAGTGAGTGTGGAGGGGGTGGCAGTTGTCGCGCGGGACCCGTGCCGAGCGGTCAGAGCCGACCTACGCTCCTCCCGCCGCTCGTCTCTCTATCAGAGCCAAATATTGCTCAAAATTGCACACCGCCTTAAGTCGGGCCCCGCCACATAGTCCTTGGTTCTCTAGACCGACTTAAGTCCGGCCCCGCTAAAGAAGGGTTAAAAGCTGTAGGTAAGCGTATTGGCAAAGAATCTCAGCAGTTAGGTCCACATATGATGAACGATGAATATTTGAACGGTGAAGACGCTGAAGGAATGTGGAGGAAAATTAGAGTCAAACTGGAGAATGCTGTATCCAAAAGTGTACCAGTAAGGGAATATAAGGATAAAACAAAATTGAGGAAAAGAACTAACCCAGAATTGCCAATGAAAAGAAAGCTTTGGATATTGATTAGAAGAAAGAAACGATTGTGGGAAAGATTAAAATTGTTAAAAAAGAACAGGGGGTCTAGTATAGAGGCTATGGAAGTGGATCTGGAACGTAGACAAATAAACAATAAAATAAGGTGGGAAACAAGGAGGGGGGTGAAGGAGAGGGAGAGAGAGATAGCTAGAAATGTGAAGGATAATCCAAAAATATTCTGGAAGTACATTCAGGAAAAATTAACAAGAAGAGTAGGGATCCCAGAGCTGGTGGGGGGGTTGAATGATGGGAGTAGAGCGGAGACTGATAAGGAGAAAGCAGAGGTGCTGGGGAAATACTTTGGGGGGGTACTAACAGTGGAGTCGGAGGACGCAGTGCCTACTATTCCCATCAAACAGGCACCGGCACTAGAACTAGTAGAGTTTTCCCATGCTAGAATAAGAAGGGCTATAGAAAAAATGAACAGAAGTAAGTCACCGGGACCGGATGGGATACACCCAAGAATCATAAAGGAAGGAGGGGAGATGTTAGTAGAGCCATTGAAAATGTTATTTGAGGTATCGTTTAATACAGGACAAATCCCGATGGACTGGAGAGAGGCGAACATAACAGCTATATTTAAGAAGGGAAAGAGAAATGACCCAGGGAATTATAGACCAGTCAGTTTGACAAGTGTTGTGTGTAAACTAATGGAAACGGTAATTAGAGAAGGAATAATGGATCATATGAAGTCAAACCAACTTTTCAGTGGGAGACAGTTCGGATTCTTGCCGGGGAGGTCGACGGTACTACAGCTAATTAAGGTGGTAGATGATTGGATGCAAATTCTAGAAGATGGTGATGTAATAGACGTGGTATATTGCGATTTTATGAAGGCCTTCGATAAGGTCCCACATAAAAGGTTAATAGAGAAAGTTAGAAGCTATAATATAGGGGAGAAATGTGTGAAATGGATAGAAGCCTTCCTGAAAGATCGGAGACAGAGGGTATTGGTGAATGGAATAGGCTCGGGGTGGAGGGAAATTACAAGTGGGGTACCTCAGGGATCTGTGTTGGGACCACTGCTGTTGGTTATTTATCAACGACTTGCCTGAAGTTATAACTAATGGAAGTGAGGTATACCTGTATGCGGATGACACTAAACTGTATAGAAGAGTGAGGAGTAAGGAAGATATGGGTTTGCTTCAAGGAGATGTGGAGGGCATGAAGGGATGGTCTGAGCATTGGTTAATGCCTTTTCATCCAAAAAAATGCAAGTACATGCGGATTGGGACCAGCAAGATAGACAAGGTAGGATACAGTATGTATGAAGCGATGGAGGAAGTGAGTGCAGAAAAGGATATAGGAGTAGTGATAGATAATAAGTTAAATTTCTCAGAACATTTAGCGGAAAAGATAAACAAAGCCAATAGAATTGTAGGGCTGATAAGGAGGACATTTGTGTCACTTGACGAAGAAATCTTCAGGAATCTATATACAGCGCTGGTTAGGCCACACCTGGAATATGCAAACCAGGTGTGGGCTCCATATATGGTAAAAGATATAGAAGCAGTGGAGAAAGTGCAGAGAAGAGCTAGCAAGCTGGTACCAACGTTGAAGAACGCGGGCTATGAGCAGAGGTTGAGGACACTGGGACTTCCGACACTGGCATATAGGAGAAAGAGAGGGGATATGATAGAGACTTTTAAGATAGTGTCAGGAAAGTACGATGAGGATGTGTGTGAAGGTATCTTCTTGATGCGGGAGGGAACAAGAACGAGAGGACACTCTAAGAAAATTTACAAAGAAAGAAATAGGCTTGAGAAGGCGAAGAACTCATTTTGTGATAGAGTGGTAAATGAGTGGAACGCACTGCCCCAGTATGTAGTCGATTCCGAATCAATAAGGGAGTTTGAAAGTAATCTTGATAAAGCATGGGGAAGACAAGATTTGAAGTTTGATTATAAAACAAAAATACAGAATAGTAAAAATGTTGCGTCTGCTACCGCCGCCGCCAACACCGTGAACGACCGCAGCAGTGCAAGTACTGGTACTGAGCTGGATACACAGGCATAGTTTGCCTTTTTCCAGAGGATCTACTGTAAGAAACTGTAAGAATGATGTCCGTGTCAACCCTAGGTCATGCTTGAGGTATGTAAGTCCCACCCTACTTGCTCTGTTGGAAAACGTGTCTGACAATTTTCAGGAGAGCAATGCATCAGTTATGATAGGCAATATAGTCACTGGCATTGTGTGTGGTTGTCTTACCCCTCTGCAAATTGCACTAGGAGTCACGTTAAGTGCAAGAAGTTGATTGAAGAATTCAGAGGCTTGGGGGTTGCTTGCACTTATGATGAGGTCCGTCTGTTCAAAGGATCAGCTTCTGCCTCTGCATCTAGTGATCCAAGCCCAATCGGTTCAGCAGATGATGGCCTTATTCAAACAATCGCCGATAACTTTGATGCGGAGATAGCATCTCCTAACGGGCTAACTTCAAGTCATTCCTTGGCGCTGTTGATAACTCAAAATCAGCAATCTGAGCAGGACACATCTGATACTGAGACAATACCACGGCTGAAGAATAGTCAACTGGATGAAATGAAAAGCACCATTTGCTTAGGTGTGCCCACATTGGTTTATTAGGGCCCGAAGAAGCCATCATTACCTGTAAAAATGACAGAAAGAGGTGTGCTACCTCTGAAGGTCTTAGCAAAACAGGTCCTATCAGTAGAAAGGGCTAAGCCATAGGATTTCGACTTCCTCAAGGCAGTGACCAGTCATAATTCTTCTCCAGAATTTGGTGGCTTCAATATGCAGCATGCACGAAGTGAGGGAAGATAACTGAGAGCAAGTACAAAAACCATGTACCGGCCACTGATTGATGCCAAACCCTCAGACCCAACCACAATCAAAACAGCCATGGAAGAGGCGAAAAGTCACACCACATTGGCAGGACAAACAACAATGCTGTTTATCACATATCTCCAACTGTATCGCATTGCATTGAACGTGCAGTGGGTTTATCCCACACTTTTTGGTGATGATTTCATCAACAGGCTTGGTGGCATGCACTTCTTCATGAGTTTCATTGGGCCGTTGGTTTTCTCATGAGTAACAGTGGTCTTCAGGATATCATGAAGGCAGCTTTTGGGGGGGTTACCAAGATGCTGACTGGCAAGAAATATCCACAGAACACTAGGGCCCTACGTCTGGTGGTAGAAGAAATCCTTCGGGACACACTTGCTCGGTCAGTTCATACCAAGAACTTCTTGACGAACTGTCTATACAAAGGAGTACAAAGTAAATCAACCAACAACAGATCTAGTGACCCTTCTAGGTTGCTTGGCCTCCAAAACACTGAGGATCAAGTGTCTAAACAGTGGTTTAGAGTGGGTAAGGGAACATTGGAAAGGGAATTACTGCCCTGGAACTAATGTCCGTGGCAGGATTAGGAAGTTAGTAGAGTACAGATGGGTTAGTAACTGAAGGGGGGATAAAATAAAGTTATTCATTTACAAACGCAGTCACTCGCGGGTTTGATGCGAGATATTTGTCTAGGCGGAGTTTAAATGAATCAACGGTGATGCAGTCTATAACGTTTCGGGGAAACCCATTCCACAAGTTGACAACTCGATTGAAGAAGAAATTCTTAGATTCGTACGAGTTAAAAGATTTACCAATAATTTTGCAACCGTTTCCCCGCGTGTAATTAGATTGGTCGATAGTGAAGTACTTACTACAGTTCATATTGTCGATGCCTTTGATGATTTTGAACACTTGAATTAAGTCACCTCTTAATCTGCGCTGGGTTAAAGGAAATAGATTTAATTCTCTAAGATGCTCTTCGTATGGTTTGTTCTTTAGGCTAGGTATCATTTGGGTAACTCTACGTTGAACTCGTTCTAGCTTGTTTATATCTTTTTGGTAATAAGGGCACCAGGATTGAACGCAGTATTCCAGAAGAGGGCGGACTAAGGAATTGTAAAGGGTTAGGATAACTTCTTTGGATTTATGCTCAAATGACCTGCCTATAAAGCCAATTATTTTGTTTGCCTTCTTAACAACTTCTGAACATTGTTGACTCGGTTTTAGGTTACTCGATATTGTTACTCCCAGATCGGTTTCTCTGTTTACATTCTTAAGCTGAGTGCCATTCATCGAATAGTTTGCTTTCTCATTTAGGTATCCGATATGTTGTACTTTACATTTAGCCGCATTGAAACTCATTTGCCAAACTTGGGCCCAACATGACAAGACAATTTATCTAGATTGTGTTGCATATCGTCAACTTGTTCTTTTGAGAGTACGCTATTTGCAATTTTTGTATCGTCAGCAAATTTTGAAATTGTACAGGTGAGACCCTCATCTATGTCGTTGATGTAAATTAGAAAGAGAATTGGTCCTAGTACCGATCCCTGGGGTACCTCGCTACTTACATTGGTCCATTTAGATGCCTTACCGTTTATGACTACTCTTTGCTTTCTGTTGCTGAGCCAATTTTCTATCCATTTCAACACACCGTCTTGTATTCCATGCGCTTTTAGTTTTAGCAGTAAACGTTTGTGGGGAACTTTGTCAAAGGCCTTTTGAAAATCAAGGTATATAATATCTACAGCTTTACTCTCATCGTAGAGGTTGAAGATATCGTGGAAGAAGTCTAAGAGGTTTGTTAAACAGGAACTTTTTTTACGAAAGCCGTGTTGAGTATCTTTAAGTATGTTATTTTCCTCTAAGTGATTTACGAGTCTGTCTCGTATGACCGTTTCTAGCATTTTACATACAACTGAGGTTACGCTAATTGGCCGATAGTTAGTGGGTAGGGATTTGCTGCCTTTTTTGAATATCGGTGTTACGTTGGCTAGCTTCCACTGATCAGGCATAGTTCCAGACTGCAAGGATTTATTGAATAGTAATGTTAGTTGTGACGCTCCTGCATAGTAGCCACGTGCGGGCATGCGCGAGTGTCGGCTGCCCAGCCGTTTAGAAACCGGCTGGCGGAAGCCGCCGGCTTTTCCTTAGTATATAGCCTACGACAATGTAACTAATGTCTGGGATATTCTTATGTTGTTTCACAGCTTGAAGCTGCCCTTATTCTTAACCAACACATCTTAGTATATTTTATTCTCGATAGTTGATTGTTTCATTATAATATATAAGATGTAAGTCTAGTGAGAGTGGGAGGAGACGAGCGGGAGAGAGAGACTGGCTGGGGGACGTTGCTTTGCGCGGGCGCGGAATAGACTAGCTTGGGACGAGCCTGATGTTGCCATTTGATCGCAACGTTAGGCTTAGTTTCGACTCACGCAAGGGGTAGATGATTTTGACCTGGCAACGGTGTTGAGAGTTGCCAAGCATGGGATGTATTTCGCATGCCTAGGGTGGGGTCCAGACAGATTCAAGACTTAGAGCTCACCTCACTGTCGTACCCTTCGGACCCCCTTGATATCTATCCCTCTCAACCCCACTTAGAAACTTTCTCTCTTACTTTGTATACCTTCTTTCCACTACTTCACCAATCTATTTAATTATCCCATCCCCTTGATAGACCTTATATCTATTATTGTATTAACGACGAGCTCTCAGATAACTAGATAGGATTTTGGGCCTTATGCAGAGATGTAATTGTTAATGAGACCTAGGAAGCTTTTTTTGTTGTCTCATATTTGGTGGTTTCATGCTTGCTAGTGTGTTCTTGTGGCAGGTGAGCAGGGGCTAGACCGGAGGGGAGGCTTTTTGCGATCCTTTAAGTAAAGTCTCCTGGTGCGAGTCCTGTGGACCTGCACGACTTTACTAGGATACCCGTGGGAGTCTGGGGGCATTTTCTTGTCTGTGTGCCTGTGTGTCTAGTGTTGTGTTGTGTGAGGGCCCTTGCCTAGTCCACTCAGTACTGCGCTAGCACGCCTTGCGTTTGTTTTAGGGTCGCCAGGAGAGAGTCAGATACTTGGGATCTGAGTCTCTCAAGAGAGCACCCTTTCAATTAGAGTAATTTGGCGCACAGACTTGGGAACGTCCCTAGGCTAGAGCAGGTGGCTCAGCCCGGGTATCCGAAGCCTATATCCTTCTGGCTAGACCTCTGCCACCTGGCAGATTAACAGCTAGCGGTTTATTATATCTGTATGCTTGTTATTGTGCCACAATTTACCGTCTTTGTGAGCATTGTGAGTTAGGGTGTGGCTTAGAGACTCTGTCCGAGCAGGCTTGCCTGACTAAGAGTGAGAAGCACACCTGTATGTGGTTATGTTGCGAGTGGCTGCCTTTTTTAATTATACCTATGCCATTATACACTGTAGGTCCTATCACTAGTATTTATTCCTGCTTATTAGTTAAGAGTTCTCTAAATCCATAACGTACTTTCTTTGCTAAGCATCAGATCATACAGGAGCCGCATGCAGTTTAGAAACCTGCATCTTGTCTACCTGTACGATGTTTTGAGGACTGTTTGCTCTCACCTTCTTTCACGCATGGGTGATTAGTTGTATTAATTAACGTAACGTTAAATGTACTTTCTTCTAGTTTGTTATTAAATTGTTTCTGCAATTTAATTCCGTTATCTATCTTTTCCTTGAAGCTTTAAGTCAACTTAATTGTGTGATCTTTTATATAGCCTGCTTGACTATCAGCAGTCTATAGTGCGTGCACCCTGTAACCGAGTCATAGGATACCTCGTTGTCCAGGCAGGACTCTTGACGGTTTAGGGTGGTTTGTTGCCTGGGTTTATAGATAAGGGTTGGATCTAGCGTGTTCCGTTGTTGCTTGTTGCCGCATACCTAGTCCAATAGAAAGAGCCCAGTGTTTATATATCCCAGGACGTAACAAATGGTGACCTTGCATAGGATTTACTGAACAGAGGAATATAGTGGTCATTTGTTTTGAGATTCCTTATGATTAAAGGAATACAGTGGACATAGTATTTTTTTTTGGAGCAACCAATATAACACATTAAAGACTTTAAATAACATTAGTATATACATACTTGCATAGGAGATAAGGCACATTCTATAACCGTGATAATTACTGCAGAGCACAAACATGTCTAATACATCAGAACACAGTGGTGGGTCAGGTCACGATACGGGCTCGGAGGGAGAAAGACCTGTGGAGTGGCTAGTCGATAGCGAGGAGGGTGCTAGAAGATTTTTAGAGGTGCCCCTTACCGCTGCCAGGGTGTTGAAGCTGAATAAGTATGGCTTAAAGTGTGTGGCAGGTCTGCAGGGTCACCAGGGTTTAAGTGGCATGAGGAAAGATCAGCTGAGGACTTTGATATTGGGTTTAGAAGGGAGAGACCTGGGTGGAGAGGCGACTGGGGGCCCCGGTCCCCAGCCCCCCCTCCACTCTACCCCCATATCAAACGTCAGGGTGCCTGAATTTAGTACATACCCCCAAGTTGATGGTCAATGGCAGCATGGAATTCAATCACAGGGACCCTCCCCATTAAATGCATCTTCCCCTCCTCAAGGGTTGACTCCAAATTTGTTGTTTCGGCTTGAGATGGCCAAGGTTGAGGCTGCCGAAAGACAGGTTAGAGTTCAGGTTGAGGCTGCTAGAGCTCAGGCTGAGACTGCAGAGAGAACAGCTATACGAGAGGCTGAACTGCAGGCAGAGTCTACTAGGTATCAGGTCCTGATGTGGCGGCGTCTACGCCGTGGGGCGACCTCCCGAGGCTGCCAACCGCGGATGGCTGCCGACCCTCCACAGCCGAAG
Source organism: Paralithodes platypus (assembly GCA_032716605.1). Lineage (NCBI taxonomy): Eukaryota > Metazoa > Arthropoda > Malacostraca > Decapoda > Lithodidae > Paralithodes > Paralithodes platypus. The sequence goes on from CM064541.1 coordinate 16,492,245, forward strand.
ACAAAATCAACGACCAGTGGAGGAAAACCAGATGCCAGCCGCGGGGAGAAGTTTCGGGAGCCAAACCGTCACAACCATCCCCTGCCCCCTCCCTGGGGGCACGGGTCCTTGGAGCGGCTTCGGTCGCGCCGGGAATTTCCACACCTCTCACACCACACACATCACACAGTTTTTCCTACACCGAGAAATGACTCTCCGGCTGTCATTTCTCGAAGACTTCTTCTAGCCGGAGACATTGAGAGCAACCCAGGACCCACGTACACATACATATGTCCAACTTGCTCAAAACCCATCACTTCGAGTTGCCATACTAAGGGTTCAGTTCTCTGCAATTCATGCGGGAACTGGACCCACTTCACCTGCACAACACTTGCCTCCAAGTAACACTACACAAACACCTGGACCTGGTCCTCATGCCCCTCCCTCTCCCAGTCAAATCCCTCACCTAAAACCCGTCCACCTCTCCTCCCCAACCCACCTAACCTTCCCCTATCATCCACTCCCCCCCCTAAAACCCGTCCACCTCTCCTCCCTAACCCACCTAACCTTCCCATACCATCCACATCCTCAACTCAACACACCACACCCCATCCTAATCCATTCCAACCCCCATCTCCTGCTCCCCAATCCCCACCCCCACCTCACCCATCCCAACCCCCAGCCCCTCCCTCACCCCCATCCCCACCCCATCCTCGTGCAGCAGCACCCAACATACATCGTGCACATAACATTAACATTCTTCAACTGAACATAGATGGCATCAACACAAAGAAACACGAACTCTCACACTTCATCAAACAACACAACATACACATTGCCATCTTACAAGAAACAAAAGTCTGCACAACACAAAAAACACCCACATTTCATAATTTCACCACCATCAGACAAGACCGGGCTGTCGGCGGGGGCGGTGGACTCATCACCCTGGTACACAAAGAAATATCATACATAGTAACCAGTGTACAAACCAAATCCCTCCTCCCCCCAAATGATAACACAACAGAAATACAATCAATTAAAATACGCACTGGCAACAACTCCAACATAACCATCATAACATCCCTCCCCAAACATCCCCTACAGTAGCAAATGAATACAGACCACACTTACAACACATCACAAACACCCCACACACCCCACACATCATCCTGGGTGGTGACTTCAACGCCAAGACGTCGGCCTGGTTTGTCGACAACCCCGACACAGACAGAGGGCTGGTACTACAAAACCAAACCGATAACCTCATCATCCTTAATCCTCTCCGACATATGACGCGATTTTGAGCCTATTAGGGATACTTTAAAGCCTTTGTTACCATCAGGGGTATTTAGAAACCTTTAGTTTAGTTACTTCAACCTCTGCAGTTGTCTTTGAGTTAGCTGTGGGCAGAAAACTAATTTGGAGAGGTAATTATAAGAGTGAGAGAACTCTATTTCTTATTGCTAATCTGGCAACCTCTGCGTCATAAATGCGTGAAAGGGTTAACGACATCCATCAACATACCCATATTCCTCACCAAGCCCTCTATAACCCATCATCTCCAGACATCACCTTTTGCTCCCCAGAACTCGCCCCCACAACATCCTGGAGGGTGGTCAGAACCTTAGGCTCTGACCACCTCCCGATCATTATCACCACCAAAACCAGACTCACCCCAGCTAGCCACAAACACACATACACCAATTATAAAAGAGCTAACTGGGAAGCATTCACAAATGAGACAGAACAACACTTCACAACTCTAAACAGTACACCCATCACTAACATCAACAATGCTGTACACATACTCAATAAAACTATCCAAAACGCTGACAAGAAACACATTCCAAGAGGTAACAGGAAAAGACACAACCCCAACTTCACACCAAAAATTCAAAACCTCATCAGACAACGCGACATACTGAAACACTCCCCAGCACCCCACACACAAGACATCAGACAACAAATTCAAGCACTCAACACCCAAACTAACAACAAAATACAAGAACAACAAAAACTAAATTGGAATAACTTCCTACAAACACTTGATCACAAAACAAACTCCAAAAAACTCTACAAAACACTAAACAGCATCACACTTTCCAACAGCAACACAACACAATCACATGCTGCAATCACAACAACAGACTCTACTCCTTCATGTAAACAACAAGCAAACACTTTCATCAATCACTTTTCACATGTCAGCCACCTAAAACCTCACAAAGAAGACCGACGTGTCATCCGACGTAAGAGACAATTCCCCACAGACCCTGACTATACACCCTTCACCAATCACCAGACAAAGCATGTCATCAACAATCTCAAGCACTCACCCGCCTGTGGCCTAGACAACATAAGCAACATACACCTCAGACACCTGGGACCACAAGGCATACAAGCACTCACTAACATATCAAACTACAGCTATTCACACAACACAATACCAGACATTTGGAAGCATGGTATCATCATCACATTCCCCAAACCCAACAAAGACCCCACGCTACCCTCCTCGCACCGCCCCATCACACTTCTTTGCTCCCCCTCCAAAGTCATGGAACGCCTAGTATTACAACTAATTACACCTGACCTACCCCTAGCTCCAACACAACATGGCTTTAGGCCACTGCACTCCACAAACACTCTTCTCACAGACCTTACACAAAGAGCTTTCGACGGCATCAACTCAGCTAGACCACCACACAGATCACTATTAGCCACACTCGACATTAGTAAAGCCTTCGATGCCATCCCCCGCCACAACCTAACAAACAAAATCTACAACACAAACATGCACAACAACATAAAAAGGTGGCTGGCCAACTTCCTAGCAGGCAGATGTGCACACGTATCTTTTGCCGGCCAGTCATCTAAAATCAGAAACTTTCCAAACGGAGTCCCACAAGGATCCGTCCTATCGCCCGCACTCTTCAATCTGTACATGCACGATATAACTACACCCAATACGCCCCAAATAAACTTAGCCTCCTATGCAGATGACATAACACTCACATGCACACACCATGACCCAAAAAGAGCAACAGATCTCCTTCAACCCTATCTCAACACACTACATGGTTGGTGCACTACAAACAGACTTAATCTAGCCCCAGCCAAATCCACCGCAACCCTGCTCACAAGTTGGACAGGAGAACACGAATACATCCCTCAACTCACCATAAACAACACACCCCTAACACATACACACACACCCAAAATCCTAGGAGTAACATATGATACTCATATGACATTCAAACAGCACACCACAAACATTAAAAAGAAACTGACACCCAGACTTAACGCCCTCAGGTCACTTGCTCACACAAAATTTGGACACAACAAAGAAACTACCACCACAGTATATAAACAATACATAAGATCAGTGATGGAATACGCAAGCCCAGCCTGGGCTTCTAACCTAGCTGAAACACATCATAAGACCTTACAGACTATTCAAAACAAAGCCCTGAAGATCATTACAGGCTGCACAGCTACTTCACCCACAGATCACCTACATCAAGAAACCAAAATCCTCAAAGTCAAAGACCATCTGGACATGAGAGGCACTCAATTCCTGGCAGCAGCCTCCACGAACCAAGACCACCCACTAAACTACATGGCAACACACCCACAGACACCAAGAAATATCAAAACAACACCCAGCACACGGTATCACACACAATTATTGTCCTCTCTCCCTCCCTGCCCACCCCGAACCATCTTCCAGAAGCACATCCATACTCATATCTTTCACCAATCCATCCACTCACTCACAGACAACACGCAGCTGCATGCACGACCTCCCGAAATCCATCCTTCCGAATCCTCCCTTCCTCGCGAGGACAGAGTCCACCTGGCCAGGCTGAGCTCTCTGAGCACCATCCAGCTCTCCTGAGCTATCAGAAGAGACTGGATGACTCCGTTGTCGACGCCTGCCCGGGATGTAACACAGCACCCCATACCATTAAACACATCATAGAAGACTGCATTTCACACAACCACTTACGCCAACAACACAATCTACACTCAATGAGAGCTCTGTGGGAAAGCCCGATCGTGGCCATGGCCTTTCTCAGGGACTCGGGGCTGTTCGGCCAGGCAGCTTAGGGAACAACAACAACAACAACAACTAGGTATCGGGCTGACAGGGAGCTGGAGAGATCTCGATTGGAGGTAACAGGGCGAAATATTGGGGGTCAATCATTGTCGCACCTGCTTAAACTAGTTCCTGTGTTCGGTGAATCATGTGTGACTGAGTTTTTTATGCGATTTGAGAAGAAGTGTCAGGAACACCAGTGGCCTCAGGAAAAGTGGGCAGCATTAGTTTCATCAAGACTCCTAGGAAAGGGGCTAAAAGCGTATGATGCACTACCTTTAGAGTCCTGTGTAGTTTATGATGAGCTAAAGAAGGCTGTGCTACGGGCCTATGAGTTACAACCAGAAACTTACCGCTTGAAGTTTCGGGGTGTTACTAAGGGCAAGGATAGTACCTTCCTAGAACACGCCCGGGACTTGTCTGATGCACTACGACATTGGCTGCGTTCTGAGAGGGCAGCTACTTTTGAGGAGTTGAGTGAGCTGGTTCTCTTGGAGCAGTTCTTTAAGTGCACAGGCGGGGACTTAACATTAAATATAAAGGAAAACAATCCTAGAACTCTCCAGGAGGCAGCAGAAATGGCTGACCTCCGACTGTCATTAATTCGAGGGTGTGGAGCAGCAGCTAGGAGTGAGTCGGGTGCAAAGGATCGTACCCCTCCCCCTTCCAAGAATTTTGATACACATAAATACACAAAACCATCTAGCACTGACAATAAAACTGAACATAAACCAAATACCGTCCCGTATAAGAAGTCTAATGGTACCTCCCACTCTCAAGGGAAACCAAAAAGTAAAGAGTGCTTTGCATGTCACAAGGAGGGTCACTTTGCAAATGCTTGTCCGAACAAGCCACCAAACAAGGTTGTGTCATTGGTCCGCAGCATAGGGGTGTCGCCTATATCTTCTGAGTTTGCCAAGGGTAGTTCGTCAGAGGTTGGGACACAGCCTGTGTTCAAGAGTCCGGAAGGCTCGAACCCTGTCCGCGACGTCTTTGGGGGTCATAGAGGGCATGGTTTTGTGAGGTGGGCTGGCGAAAGGCGAGGAGTTAAGCTATTGCGTGATACTGGGGCTTCTCAGACCTTGTTAAAGAACTTTACTTGTAGGCCGATTAACGCTGTTCGGGTGGTGGTAGTTCAGGGGATCAATGCTACGAAGTCCTACCCGCTGGTGCGGATGGAGCTGGAGGTGGGTGGTGTGGCGAAGGAACTGGATGTCGGAATTGTAGAGAACTTGCCTGTTGGGGGCGTCGACCTCCTCCTCGGCAACGACTTTGCGGTGCCTGCTCCTAAGGTTTCACCCTTGGTCGTTGCCGAGAAGGCGGCCGACGTTAGTAGGGAGGAACAGGAGTGGGTTGAGAAGTGTAGCGTACAAACTATGGCGTGTGTTGTGACGCGTTCTCAGACATCCGGAGCCTTGCAGCCACCACCTCAGTCTATCAAACCGCGGAGGAAAGGTCACAAGAAAACGGGAAGTGTTGGTCAATTGGAGAGTTTTGAGCCGGCAGTGTTTCTTGGTGACTCATTATTGGCACCTATGTTAGAGTCTGGAGAGGCCCCGGGGCCTGTCACCGCTAGTGCAGGTGCAGGGCAGGAAGAGACTCTGCGACAGCATCGTTATGCGCAGCGTGAGGAAAGGATGGCTCAGCAGGACATTGGAGGTGGAAATAAATTATTTAAGATGAACTTGGATAATCTGTCACCTGCTGATATATGTTCCTTGCAGCTGGAAGATCCTGAAGTCAGGGCGTGTGGTAATGGTGCTATCGAACTGGAGAGCGATGGGGATGCGCAGCCTGGTGATTTTTTCTTGTCCGAGGGGATCTTGTATCGGAGACATCAGGATCCCAAGAAAAAGTGGGATGGCGGGTCAGGATTAGTGGACCAGTTAGTAGTACCGAGGGTGTGCCGTGAGAGCTTATTGAGATTAGCTCATAATGTGCCTTTGGCAGGGCACCTGGGGGCACGTAAGACGGAGGCAGCTCTCAGCAAGCTTTTCTGGTGGCCTGGGCTAAAGGCGAGTGTCGTGTCATGGGTGTCACAGTGTCACACTTGTCAAGTTGTTGGGAAACCCAATCAGGTCTTCCCGAGAGCCCCGTTACAACCCATCCCTGTCATTGGGCCGCCCTTCAGCAAGGTAGTTATCGATATGGTTGGCCCATTGCCCCCCACTAGTGCCGGCAATAAATTTGTACTAACTGTAATGGATGTAGCAACATGGTATCCAGATGCTTACCCCATGCGCAACGGGATGGCTAAGACTGTTGTCAAAAACCTATTTGTCTATTTCTCTCGTTATGGCAACCCTCAGGACCATGCAGCAACATGGGATAGTGTCTGCGGTGTCATCTGCCTATCATCCTGAGAGTCAGGGAATTTTGGAAAGGTGGCACTCGACTCTCAAGAGTATGTTGCGGTGTTATTGCATGGAGAATGGGAAGGACTGGGATCTAGGTCTCCCATACGTTTTATTTGCTGCGAGAGAAGTACCTGGGGAGAGCTTGGGATTTAGCCCGAACGAGTTGGTTTTTGGACAAAGGGTCAGGGGGCCCCTCCACATAGTCAAGGAGATCTGGGAGGGAGTCACAAAGCCATGCTCGCTTCTAAAGTATGTAGTTGAAAGCCGTGAGAGAATGCTAAAGAGCTTGGAGGTAGCAGGTCGGAACCTTAAGAGTTCACAAGCTCAGATGAAGGACAGATACGACCAGAAGGTGAAGCTGAGGGACTTTGAAGTAGATCAGGAGGTACTGATACTACTGCCTCTGGTGGGACACCCCTTGCCTGCCAAGTATTCTGGTCCGTATCGGGTTGTAAGGAAGGTTTCTGATCTCGACTATTTAGTAGCTACTCCTGATCGTAAGAAAAAGAACCAACTTTGCCATGTAAATCTGATGAAAGAGTATGTGAGGCGCCCCTCCGAGCCTCTCACTGTCCCGGTGTTGATCTGCAGCGATCGTGGTGGAGAAGGAGGAAGGGATAGTCAAGCTGCGGGGGAGGATGTTTCCGCGGATCAGTGGGCGGGGAATTCTAGACAAGTGGCTCACGAGTTGATATTGCACCTGCCTGAGCAACAGCGTGTACCTGTGCAGCACTTGTTTGATTCAAACCCCGCTGTTTTCGCGGAGCATCCTGGCCTCACTACTCAAGCGGTGCACGATGTCGATGTTGGGGACCACACGCCCTTTAAATCAGTGCCATACCGTGTTCCCCCTATTAAATTACCAGCACTTAGGGAAGAGCTGGATTATATGCTGAAACGTGGGCTGATTTCTGAGGGTGCAGTAAGGTGGACTTCCCCCGTCACACTGCAGCTCAAACCAGATGGCAAGGTGCGGTTTTGTATAGATTTCCGCAGGTTGAATGGTTTAAACCCCACAAATGCCTACCCTCTCCCTCGCGTGGACGACAGTGTGGATAAGATAGGAAAGGCCAAGTTCCTCACTAAGATAGACCTTGTTAAGGGTTATTGGCAAGTGCCCTTGTCTGAGCGAGCGCGAGAGGTGTGTGGGTTTGTGGTGGACGGTGCCACATATCGTTGCCATGTTATGCCATACGGGCTGAAAAATGCCCCTGCAACGTTTCAGAAATTAATGAACGACATTGTAGCCGACATTCCCAACTGTACGGTGTACCTAGATGATGTCATAATATACGACGATGATTTTAACAGTCACTGTGCTCACATCGGACAGCTTTTTAATAAACTGAATGAAGCAGGTTTGGTGGTAAACCTGGGTAAGTGCGATTTTGTCAAAGCCACAGTTTTGTACCTGGGGTTCGAGGTGGGGATGGGTCAGGTGTACCCTCCACAGACAAAGATCAAAGCCATCGATCAGTTTCCCCAGCCTACGACTAAGAAACAAATCATGCGGTTTCTAGGTATGATAGGCTATTATCGTCGCTTCATCAAAGGCTATTCGACTGTACTTGCACCTTTAACTGACTTGTTATCTAAGGACAAGAAGTTCCGGTGGTCTCCTGAGTGTGCAGAGGCGTTTTCCTTGGTGAAACACCTGTTATGTACCAACCCCATACTCAGGGCCCCGGACTTCAGCAGACCTTTTCAGCTGGCGACTGATGCCAGTGGCGTAGGGGCTGGGGCTGTCTTGTTACAGACAGATGATGAAGGTATCGAACATCCAGTGAGTTTTTACAGTAAAAAATTCAATAGTGCACAAAGGAATTACTCTGTAATTGAAAAAGAACTCCTGGCGATAGTGCTGGCGCTCAGGCACTTCGATGTATATGTTCCGGCTTTCGGACCAGTCGTAGTGGTTTATACCGATCATCACCCTCTGAAATTCATGAATCAGTTTCATAACCGGAATATGAGGCTGACCAGGTGGTCACTCATGCTTCAGGAGTATAATTTGGACATACGCCATATTTTTTTTTATAAAGGTTGCAGTGGTCTTGGCACCTAAATTGGCAGTGGTGTTTAGGTTGCTTTTGAAATCAGGTAGTTTTCCTCTTTGCTGGCGTAAGGCTATTATCACTCCTATTCCAAAGGGAAATACTGCCTCATCATCTCCTAATGACTATCGCCCTATCTCCATTACACCTATCCTATCCAAGCTCTATGAGAGGCTTTTGTCCAGACGCCTTTCCTCTTATTGTAATAGTCATAATTTGATACCAAACTCACAGTTTGGTTTTCGTAAGGGACTGGGTAACTGTGATGCACTTCTGACACTCACCCATGACTTGCAATCTTCATTGGACCAGGGACATGAGTCTCGCGTCGTGGCTATTGACTTTAGTTCTGCTTTTGATTTAGTCAACCATAAAGCACTTCTGTTTAAGTTACAGCTCATTGGTATTGGTGGCAATTTTTTAAGGATCTTTGAAGATTTTTTGACGAACAGATCTCAGTCTGTGGTCATTGATGGGTGTCATTCCCCTTCTGTTACTGTTGTTTCTGGTGTTCCACAAGGCAGTGTCCTTGGGCCTTTGCTTTTTATTATTTTTACTGCTGACCTGTGTTCCGAGCTTGAAAATAAACTAATCTCCTATGCTGATGTACAACTTTATATGCGTCAATTGCATCACCAATAGATCGACACGTAATTGCTACTGCTCTGAATAGGGATTTAGCCAAAATTACATCATGGTGTGAACTTTGGGGCATGAAACTTAATGCTAGTAAAACACACTCCATTATCATCAGCAGATCTCGTACCTTGGATCCTCCCCATCCTTATCTACAAGTTTCTTGCGAGCAAATTGAGAATGTGGATACTCTGCGTTTGTTAGGAGTTACTCTTGATCCCAAACTTACTTTTGAAAAGCATATTCGTTCTTTCTCCTCTTCCATTTCCCAAAAAATTGGTCTGCTTCGCAAGGTTTATAAAACATTTGCTTGTGACGCCACAGTTATCAAGTCTTTTTATGCTTTTATTTTGCCACATTTCGAGTACTGCTCACCTGTCTGGTTGTCAGCAGCTGACTGCCATCTCAAGTTGCTTGACAGGTCGCTAAATTTCATCAGTTTTATTCTACCTAATTTGTCTCTTGATCTGTGTCATCGACGTAAAGTTGGTGCCCTTAGTCTTTTATTTAAAGTTTTTAACAACCCTCAGCATCCCTTACATGGGGTTCTGCCTGGGCCCTATGTCCGGGCTCGTGCAACTAGATTCACAAGCAATCTTAATGATCTTGCCATGAGCCGTGTTAATTTTTCTACTACACAGTTTTCACGGTGTTTTGTGCCGGCCATGGTTGACTTGTGGAATAAGTTGCCAAATGAGCTAGTCAATTCAGCTAATATCTCCATTTTTAAGTCTAGAGTTAATGCTTTTTTGCAGCATTAATTCTAATTTTTAAACTTATTTTATTCTATTTTATTCTATTATATTTAAGCTTGATATCCTCCACTGCATAATATGTTATCTGTGTTTAATATGTGTATAATTATGTACAGTACAGTATACAGTGTATGTTTTTATTTTTTCCTAAGTTGCCATAGTCTCTCTCCAGTGCCTCCGGGTGTTTTGTGTGGATTGATCTTGATGGTGTTTCTGCACCCTGGTTGGAGACTTCGGCATCTCATATAATAATAATAATAATAATAATTGCCGGTTCTGATAACGTGATAGCGGATTGTCTATCAAGGGTGTATGATGTTGGTTAGACTGCTACAGGATTGAGGGTTGAGTGTGGAGGAAAATAGGCTGTCACTGTAGTTCAGCCGAAAAAAAATAAAAAAATAAAAAAGCAAAAAAAAAAAACGTATAAAAACTCTTTATTTTGATAACGTGTAGAATTGTGTATAAGATGTTGTAGCAGTATCTAAGTTGAATGTTTTCGCTTATTGTCGCTAAGTTAGTTTAACTTGCTCGGTGGAGTGCAACAGTCTTTATTTTTTTTATATATAGTGCCTTGTGTCGCAACAGTGTGTGGTACTATGAGAAGCTTTCTGTTAGATATGAAGAACTTAGTCAAGTGTCTTATATCTTGGGGGAGGTGTGACGCTCCTGCATAGTAGCCACGTGCGGGCATGCGCGAGTGTCGGCTGCCCAGCCGTTTAGAAACCGGCTGGCGGCAGCCGGCCGGCCGGCTTTTCCTTAGTATATAGCCTACGACAATGTAACTAATGTCTGGGATATTCTTATGTTGTTTCACAGCTTGAAGCTGCCCTTATTCTTAACCAACACATCTTAGTATATTTTATTCTCGATAGTTGATTGTTTCATTATAATATATAAGATGTAAGTCTAGTGAGAGTGGGAGGAGACGAGCGGGAGAGAGAGATCGGCTGGGGGACGTTGCTTTGCGCGGGCGCGGAATAGACTAGCTTGGGACGAGCCTGATGTTGCCATTTGATCGCAACGTTAGGCTTAGTTTCGACTCACGCAAGGGGTAGAGGATTTTGACCCGGCAACGGTGTTGAGTGTTGCCAAACATGGGGTGTATTTCGCATGCCTAGGGTGGGGTCCAGACAGATTCAAGACTTAGAGCTCACCTCACTGTCGTACCCTTCGGACCCCCTTGATATCTATCCCTCTCAACCCCACTTAGAAACTTTCTCTCTTACTTTGTATACCTTCTTTCCACTACTTCACCAATCTATTTAATTATCCCATCCCCTTGATATACCTTATATCTATTATTGTATTAACGACGAGCTCTCAGATAACTAGATAGGATTATGGGCCTTATGCAGAGATGTAATTGTTAATGAGACCTAGGAATCTTTTTTTGTTGTCTCATATTTGGTGGTTTCATGCTTGCTAGTGTGTTCTTGTGGCAGGTGAGCAGGGGCTAGACCGGAGGGGAGGCTTTTTGCGATCCTTTAAGTAAAGTCTGCTGGTGCGAGTCCTGTGGACCTGCACGACTTTACTAGGATACCCGTGGGAGTCTGGGGGCATTTTCTTGTCTGTGTGCCTGTGTGTCTAGTGTTGTGTTGTGTGAGGGCCCTTGCCTAGTCCACTCAGCACTGCGCTAGCACGCCTTGCGTTTGTTTTAGGGTCGCCAGGAGAGAGTCAGATACTTGGGATCTGAGTCTCTCAAGAGAGCACCCTTTCAATTAGAGTAATTTGGCGCACAGACTTGGTAACGTCCCTAGGCTAGAGCAGGTGGCTCAGCCCGGGTATCCGAAGCCTATATCCTTCCGGCTAGACCTCTGCCACCTGGCAGATTAACAGCTAGCGGTTTATTATATCTGTATGCTTGTTATTGTGCCACAATTTACCGTCTTTGTGAGCATTGTGAGTCAGGGTGTGGCTTAGAGACTCTGTCCGAGCAGGCTTGCCTGACTAAGAGTGAGAAGCACACCTGTATGTGGTTATTTTGCGAGTGGCTGCCTTTATTTAATTATACCTATGCCATTATACACTGTAGGTCCTATCACTAGTATTTATTCCTGCTTATTAGTTAAGAGTTCTCTAAATCCGTAACGTACTTTCTTTGCTAAGCATCAGATCCTACAGGAGCCGCATGCAGTTTAGAAACCTGCATCTTGTCTACCTGTACGATGTTTTGAGGACTGTTTGCTCTCACCTTCTTTCACGCAGGGGTGATTAGTTGTATTAATTAACGTAACGTTAAATGTACTTTCTTCTAGTTTGTTATTAAATTGTTTCTGCAATTTAATTCCGTTATCTATCTTTTCCTTGAAGCTTTAAGTCAACTTAATTGTGTGATCTTTTATATAGCCTGCTTGACTATCAGCAGTCTATAGTGCGTGCACCTTGTAACCGAGTCATAGGATACCTCGTTGTCCAGGCAGGACTCTTGACGGTTTAGGGTGGTTTGTTGCCTGGGTTTATAGATAAGGGTTGGATCTAGCGTTTTCCGTTGTTGCTAGTTGCCGCATACCTAGTCCAATAGAAAGAGCCCAGTGTTTATATATCCCAGGACGTAACACAGTGGTTTGGAGAGCTCATCCTTAGCTTCCTTTAGAACTCTAGGCGAGATTGTATCAGGTCCGGGCGTTTTATTTACCTTGAATTTATCTAAACAATTCATTACTTCTCTCTCTGTAACGGTGATATTGCTTAGAACATCTGAATTATCAATCTGAATCGGTGATGGTGTAGGGATATCACTGAGGTCTTCTGTTGTAAAAACTGATGCAAAGAAGGTATTGAGGGCATTACTCATTTGTACTTCGTCCTTGGTGTATTCTCCATTTTCATCGACTAACGGTCCAACAGTTGAAGTAACTACTTTTTTCTTTCTGATATAACTATAGAATTCTTTCGGGTTTGTTTTACTTTGATTCGCAATATGTAACTCTAAGGTCTTTTTACTTTGCTTAATTAACTTTTTGGCTTTGCGTCGTAGCTCTACAAATTTCACCCGTTCTTCGTCATTTTGTGAGGATTTTAATCTATCATTAGCAAATTTTTTTAGCAAGCGGGCAGTTTGAAATATCTTTAATCCACCATTTGGGCTTATTATTATGGCCTGGATGCCGTATTTTCGATGGTATGCAGTCTTGCACTGCTTTTAGGTAAGTGGTTTCAAAGTGTCTATGAAGGCAGAAGCCAGTCACACAGCAAAGCACTGGGTGAACAATCTGATCTTGCCAGTCTTTCTCATGATGATCTTCGTGCGGGGTGAACGCGAGGGTGATTGGGCTCTACATTTATGGGCTGTGAATGAAATGATCCCTTACTTCTTCGCATCAGGACACATTCATTATGGAAGATATGGGTTAATCTACTTCAGATCCATGGAGAAAATTAATGGAGAAGTCCTGGAGAGGTTCATGAAAGGCGAGCATGTCCAACGTCATACAAAGGGAATCTGGAATGGCACGTAGACTGATCTGTATATAGAGATGACATATGGACATTGGCCACACGATATCACAGGCTTAATCATGAACCAGTCTGCTGTTAGTTGTTGGGCTCTTAGCTTACATACATGCAGCCGGTTACTGAAAGTAGTAGCAGACATGAAGAACAGGAACTACAAAGATGACCAGAGGCACAAGGAGGAGATGCCGTCCCGAATGGCATATGATGAAAAGGACAGGACAACTGTGCGTGAAAAGCTGAAGCTGTGCATTCATCCACAAAAGCCTGACGAACATCCTCAGGAATTTGTCAACATTGTAACCGGAAGGATTAATCCAGAGACAGTGAATGTGGAAAATGCCCAGATCATTGGAATCCAGCAAAGACAAGAGTTTGAATCAAGTTGGCCAGAAGGATTCCACAAGCCGATTGTAAACCGAGTCAAAACCATGGTCGGAAATCAAGCCAAGAGAAGACATGCCACTGATAAAAAGGGACAGATGGACTGTGAAATGATCTTATCAAGGCTGATGATATTAATACAGTATCGAGACATTGATGTGAATTCAGTCATGGGATATGAGCTGGCACCTCTTCCAATGTCGCTCTTTGATGGCACAAAGGACCAACCTGAAATGAGAATAGCTAAAGCCAAAGCTACGTTCAAGAAGACTCTTTAACCTCTGAAGTGCGCATGGAGGTAATTAGACATCTCTGCCTGTGAGCATGTATTTGAGCTGTTTCCATCACTAAAATATTCATTTTACCATAAATAGCATTAATACTTATCCATATGCACCTATTATAGGTTGATTATAAAGGTATTAACCTGTTACAACAATAAAACAAGTGAAAACAGCGTTTGGATGGTCAAAATCGGCGATACAGGGCGGGAGTTACATAATGTATGGGTGAGGCAACCTCCTTTCCCGCCAATTTCCCCCAAGGCTGGAGAGACACTGTCGATCGATACTCTCTCTCTCTCTCTTGCACTCGGTTGCTAACAGTGATGACAATGCCCTGCTTGCAACTCACTAATGTTAGCACGAAAATATACCTCAGAATAAGGGAATAACAGGGAAAATAGGTGATAACTGAAGGAGGGGAGGAAAGTGGGGAAGGAGGGGAGGTAGAGGAGTGATATTTTGAATGGCCCAGGGGCAATTTTTATTTTTTTTTATTTCGATGTTTAAAGTTTATTTATTTTTTCTCTGACTCTTAAGAGCCTAACCGCAGTCCGCCGGGGGAACTCTTAAGAGTCTTCCCGCAGTTCCCGGGTTAAGTGGAACATTCGTCCCGGACATTCACAAGCCACCCAGACGCAATATTCCTAGATGGATGTGCAGCTATGTGGATAGTTCACTGGCAGACGAAGGGAGTCGTCAAGGATTATGTGAATGCCTTTGTTGATTATGTGCTCTCCAAGATGAGCGTTTCGAGCAACGTATTTGTAGTATTTGACAAAAACCATGAGAAAAGCATGAAGAGCAGTACAAGGGCTGCAGAGCAGTACAAGGGCTGCACGATCTGCTGGAGTGCAGCATTGCAAGAAGCATGTCATTACACTGGCAACGCCAATTCACTCCAGAGATGTTGTTCTCAATGTGGCACACAACAAGGAGCAGCTCATTGAGATGATCACGGAGGAACTCCTAGAAAGCTGATACCCCTGTTGAAATCTGGCAAGGTGAACGAGTGGAGAGATCAGATTTGCGAACCAACCATGAGGAAGCAGACGTCATCATTCCACACCAGGTTGTCCTGTTTGCTTCCAAGACCAGGAAGACTCTTAAAGTGATCTCAGATGACACAGACGTGTTTGTATTGCTTGCACATTACTACCAGCACTGTCAACTCTCTGCATCCCTTGTTAGAGGAAAATAACATACTTAAAGATACTCAACACGGCTTTTGTAAAAAAAAGTTCCTGTTTAACAAACCTCTTAGACTTCTTCCACGATATCCTCAACCTCTACGATGAGAGTAAAGCTGTAGATATTATATAACTTCATTTTCAAAAGGCCTTTGACAAAGTTCCCCCACAAGCGTTTATTGCTAAAACTAAAAGCGCATGGAATTCAAGACAGTGTGTTGAAATGGATAGAAAATTGGCTCAGCGACAGAAAGCAAAGAGTAGTCATAAACGGTAAGGCATCTAAACGGACCAATGTAAGTAGCAGGGTACCCCAGGGATCGGTACTAGGACCAATTATCTTTCTAATTTACATCAACGACATAGATGAGGGTCTCACTTGTACAATCTAAAAATTTGCTGACGATACAAAAATTGCGAATAGCGTACTCTCAAAAGAACAAGTTGACGATATGCAACACAATCTAGATAAGTTGTCATGTTGGGCCCAAATTTGGCAAACGAGTTTCAATGCGGATAAATGTAAAGTACTACATATTGGATACCTAAATGAGAAAGCAAACTATATGATGAATGGCACTCAGCTTAAGAATGTAAACAGAGAAACCGATCTGGGAGTAACAATATCGAGTAACCTAAAACCGAGTCAACAATGTTCAGAGGTTGTTAACCCGTTGAGCCCCGGCTAGTTATAATATTTTGTTCACCCCAGTCCCAAGCCATTTTCACTTATTTTTTTTGTTTGCTAAAATGGAAGACAAGGATGAGAAATGAAAAAAAACAAAAAAAAATCACCTCTGACATTTTTTTTTGGGGGGGGGGGGGGGGGGCCTCAAAACAATTTGTTGAGCCAAAATGGAAGAGAATGGTGAGAAATGAACACACAAATAAAAAAAAACTCATTTCGGTCATTTGGGGGGCGGGGGGGGGGGGGGGGGGGGGGGGGGGGTTTCAATAGTTCGTCTCCCCCGCATGACCACCCGCCCGGGAGCACTAGGGTAAAAACTGAGTATGGCATTGTACGGCATACATCCTAATGAGTATCTCACATAAATCTCAAGCCTCTAGCTCCCATACGACCGGAGTAATGAAGGTTCAAAGTGGCGGTGAACTAGGGGTGTAAACTATCCCCACTAAGCCCACCACCACCAGCCGCGCGGCTGTCTCGGCCCGCTCACACCTACTGGCCCGGCTCCCACACACACTACGGTACCTCCCCCTCCTATTCTCCAGCCATTTCCTACCTTACGAGCCACGTAAGTGTTTTTTATATGTCGGACGCACGTGATGCGTCGCTGGGAGTTGGTGATCAAAGACTGCCGACGCAACACGTGCGACGCTGGGTCTCAACGGGTTAAGAAGGCAAACAAAATAATTGGCTTTATAGGCAGGTCATTTGAGCATAAATCCAAAGAAGTTATCCTAACCCTTTACAATTCCTTAGTCCGCCCTCTTCTGGAATACTGCGTTCAATCCTGGTGCCCTTATTACCAAAAAGATATAGACAAGCTAGAACGAGTTCAACGTAGAGTTACCAAAATGATACCTAGCCTAAAGAACAAACCATACGAAGAGCGTCTTAGAGAATTAAATCTATTTCCTTTAACCCAGCGCAGATTAACCCTTAATTAGCGGCTCACCACATAAGTCGTATTTAAGAAAGCTGGACTATGTGGCGGCGCTCGACATAGGTCGAGTGGCAATTTCAGCACGTAATGTTGCTGAGAGAGAGAGACAAGTGGTGGCAGGAGAGTAGTGAGCGTATGACTGCTCCAGACCACCACGGCGAACATACTGACACGAATCCCAGCTCCCTCCTCCCTCTCTCACTCGCTATATAAGGAATTGTATCGGGAAAGTGGCTAATTACATGCTTTTTGCACTCGCGTTGCACGGTTATTGCAAGAAAACTATTTATTAAAACGGTTATTGCAAGAAAAACGCTGGCCAGCTTGCCAGTATGTGCTCGGGACTCGCTAGCGCTCACCAGGGCAGTGATATGGGCTACAATAATCGTAGAACGATGTTCTTTCTTTCATAGAGTACATATTGTCACAGACAGATCAGTGGTGATCTTTATTCTTGTCTGTGACACTTAGAAGTATTTTATATCATTGCTTGAATATAAGATGCATGGTGTGAAGTTAAGGAGAGAGAGACCGGGGTAGGCAGCGTGGTGGTTGTTTGTGCGTGTGTATGTACGTTTGCCTCCCGCGCTCGGAGGAGTTTCCCACGCCCGTGATTGGGCGGCGGCCCTGTCGACGTCATAAAACGCTTGCTCTTCATGACGTAGTCGTCTGTGATTGGCGGCCGCGGTCCTGGAACGGTGGTGCGGGCTCCTGTCCTTGTGTCTCCTGCAGAGCTAAGCGGAGTGTGCTAGGTCCTACATGTCCCTTGCAACCTGTCTCCCATATAACCCTCTATACTACTATCTCTCTCTCTGAACATCTTCGGTTTCATACTTCTCTCTTTATTCAATTACTTATCCCTTCTGGTTCTGCATACGACTTCCATAGTCGGCCAGTCGTATTACCAGCACCAGCTCTCCATATATGTTTGCACTAGTTTTAGGGATTATTTGAGTCATAGTCAAATGGTACCATAGTGTTGGGGTGCTTCTAATTATTGAGCTGTTCTCTCTTATTATTTAATGCTAGACAGTGGAAGGTATCTTTGGTCATTGTCTGAGTTATGTATGTGGCAAGTCAGAGCCTGTACAACATCGACGAAGCTAGCTAGCCTGTAACCCTTGTGCATATTTTCCTTTGCGAGTGTAGCAGTATACAAGTGAAGGGCTCTTGCCTAATCTCACCTGCATACTTGCTACCTCATTTTGTTGACCTTTGTGGAGCGCCAGGGTAAGACCAGATACTTGAGATCTGGACTTACCAAGAGAGCCTCCAAGTCACTTAACGTAACATAAGGGAAATCTGTTCAAGGGGAGACAGTAGGCTACGAGCATGCTTGCGCTCTGCCTAGTTTCTTAGTACCTTTTTATGCCACTGCTAGACTTTATTAGTGAGAAAGACAGCATCGTGCTTATTAAGTTTAATTGTGTATGCTTTAGGAATTATGCACGCCTTATTTTAGCCTAGGTTGATGCATAGTGCACAACCCCGTTTGGCTGTTACGTTGGCTACGGAAGTACTGTTTTGAGTGGCGATTATTAGTGCTGTCACAGAGTTGTTGCACTCCCTTCTTATATATATATGTATCCTACTTATAGGTGTATTTAAGATACACGCTTTGGTGTCCTGCCCCTGCATTTATTCATGTTCTGTATTAACGGGCATCTTAGAGCATCAGACCTTTTCAGAAGATTGCATCTCTGATTGCTGTAGGACTAGACTTCCAGTGTTTTCATAGAGCGTTGTAGAGTTTAGTGTTGAGTACCGACTCACACTAAAGTTAACGTAAGCATGCAATTCTTTATTTAATCTTGTTATAGTTTATTCAAGCATTGTTATTACTTAAGAGCATTTTATTAACGTAAAGTACTCCTGTTGTGAGCAGGCTTTGCCGTCATCGGTAAGCCTTTGTAGAAGTGCAATAAAACCCAGTTAATTGATACCCCGTTATCCAGGAGATTAACTCTGGAGGGTTTGAGTGTTTTGTTCGCCGGCGAAATAGTTTGAGGGTTTGGAATTAGCGTACCGTTGTTGCAGATATAGCCTATCATCTAGTCCAATATTGAGTGCCCTTGTGTATTTCGTAGTCCCGGCCGTAACATTGGTAATAAGGGCACCAGGATTGAACGCAGTATTCCAGAAGAGGGCGGACTAAGGAATTGTAAAGGGTTAGGATAACTTCTTTGGATTTATGCTCAAATGACCTGCCTATAAAGCCAATTATTTTGTTTGCTTTCTTAACCACTTCTGAACATTGTTGACTCGGTTTTAGGTTACTCGATATTGTTGCTCCCAGATCGGTTTCTCTGTTTACATTCTAAAGCTGAGTGCCATACATCGAATAGTTTGCATTCTCATTTTGGTATCCGATATGTAGTACTTTACATTTATCCGCATTGAAACTCATTTGCCAAATTTGGGCCCAATGTGACAACTTATCTAAATTGTGTTGCATATCGTCAACTTGCTCTTTTGAGAGTACGCTATTTGAAATTTTTGTATCTGCAGCAAATTTTGAGATTGTACAGGTGAAACCCTCATCTATGTCGTTGATGTAAATTAGAAAGAGAATTGGTCCTAGTACCGATCCCTGGGGTACCCCGCTACTTACATTGGTCCATTTAGATGCCTTACTGTTTATGACTACTCTTTGCTTTCTGTCACGGAGCCAATTTTCTATCCATTTCAACACACCGTCTTGTATTCCATGCGCTTTTACTTTTAGCAGTAAATGTTTGTGGGGAACTTTGTCAAAGGTCTTTTGAAAATCAAGGTATATAATATCTACAGCTTTACTCTCATCATAGAGGTTGAGGATATCGTGGTAGAAGTCGAAGAAGTTTGTTAAACAGGAACGTTTTCTACCAAAGCCGTGTTGAGTATCTTTAAGTATGTTATTTTCCTCCAAGTGATTTACGAGTCTGTCTCTTATGAGCGTTTCTATCATTTTACATACAACTGAGGTTAAGCTAATTGGACGATAGTTACTGGGTAGGGAATTGCTGACTTTAAAACAAATCGGTGTTACGTTAGCTATAGCTTCCACTGATCAGGCATAGTTCCAGACTGCAAGGATTTATTGAATAGCAATGTCAGTGGTTTGGAGAGCTCATCCTTAGCTTCCTTTAAAACTCTAGGTGAGATTGTATCAGGTCCAGGCGTTTTATTTACCTTGGGTTTATCTAAACATTTCAATACTTCTCTCTCTGTAATGGTGATATTGCTTAGAAAATCAGAATTATCTATCTGAATCGGCGATGCTGTAGGGATATCAATGAGGTCTTCTGTTGTAAAAACTGATGCAAAGAAGGTAATGAGGGCATTACTCATTATTTTGTACTTCGTCTTTGGTATATTCTCCTTTTTCATCGACTAACGGTCCTACAGTTGAAGTAACTACTCTTCTTTCTGATATAACTATAGAATTCTTTTGGGTTTGTTTTATTTTGATTCGCAACATGTAACTCCAGGGTCTTTTTACCTTGCTTAATTAACTTTTTGGCTTTGTGTCGTAGTTATACAAATTTCACCCGTTCTTCGTCATTTTGTGAGGATTTTAATCTATCATTAGCAAACTTTTTAGCAACCAGATTGTTTGAAATATCTTTATTCCACCATTTGGGCTTATCATTATGGCCTGTACGCCGTATTTTCGATGGTATGCAGTCTTGCACTGCTTTTAGGTAAGAGTTTGCGAATAATTCCCAAGATGTATTTATGTCATTATTAATTAAAATGCTCCAGTCAGTTTCTTTAAACATTGCTCTAAGCTTACGAAAGTTTGCTTGCTTGAAATTAGGGACTTTGTCAATGCTGCTATTTGGTTTGTTACTAGTAAACTTTAAACTGAAAGTTATCGTACGACGGTCGCTGTTACTGAATTCATCACCGACATTCAAATTCTCTATCAATTCTTCTTTTGTTGAAAGTACAAGGTCAAGGACATTATTTCCACTGGTTGGAGACCTAACAAATTGTTATAGCTAACTCTCTTGCAAGTTTGCATACAGGTCTTGTCCAGAGTGTGAAGTAATACTATCTCCCCACTTGGTCACAGGTAAATTGAAGTCGCCAAAAATTACGGTATCTTGCGAGTTACTTAAGTCTGCGATTTGCTCATAAATTTCTCGGTCAGTTTGCACTGATTGAGCTGGAGGTCTGTATATTAGCCTAGTGCAAGTATTATTTTTGTACCTTTATTATTCTTTATTAGCACAAAGGATGTGTCGACATTCACAATTTGAGGTTTTGACAAGAGGGTCAGGTTAAGACTTTCTTTGATAAAAAATAGAACTCCACCTCCATTTCTTTAATACGGCTTTTCTCAAACATTACATAACCGGCAAGTGAATACTCTGCTAAAAAGTCTCTGTCTTCTGTATTGAGCAAAGATTCTGTTATGCCAATAACATCGTAATTTTCCATAAACACTAGTTCCTCTAAATCTGAAAAATTATTGCGTATGCTACGAGCGTTTACATAGAAAACATTCAAAGTTTTGGATTTGTAATTCACGGAACGCTCTTTATTCAAAGTATTGGTTCTGCTCAGATCTACATTTACGTACCTGTCTGCTCTCAGTCCTCGTCCCTGGATGTCCTCGGTCCTTGGTGTCCTCGATCATTGTTCCTAGTGGTCCTCGGTCCTCGATCATTGTCACTGGTGGTTCTCCGTTCTCGCTGTCCTCGATCATCGTCCCTGGTAGTTCTCGGTCCTCGATCGTCGCCCCTGGTCGTCCATGGTCCTCGATCCTTGTCCCTGGTGGTCCTCGGGCCTCGAACCTCGTCCCTGGTGGTCCTTGGTTGGCTCTGCTTTTTCTCCGAAAAGCCTTTACTGTGTCGTGAAGGTGAAGCCAAATCTTGCTGCTCCCACCTGGTTCAGATGGACTCCATCCGCTACAAACAGATGATCTTCACGGTAGAAGTCATTGAATCCAACGTTTTCTTCCCTGCAGAGGTTAGCCAGACGACATTTACGCTACTGGCTATATTGAAGAATCGGCTCTCCACACCGATCCTGGGGACGATCCCTGATATGATGTCTCTGCCTGACTTTTCCTTATAGTTCTGAATCAGCTTCCAGTACTTCAGCATGAGGTCCTCCGACCGGGTCCGCTGCACATCATTAGATCCGATATGAATGACTTACATTGTGCGTGAGGGGGCTAAATTTGAAACTTCGTTGACTGCAGCTGCAACGTCGTCCACACCGCCACCCGGGATACAAAAGCGCTACCTGGTCCTGGGTGCCCGGGCACAGAACTCCATAAGTTCTCCACGAAACATGGAATCTCCTACGAGCCGAATTTCTTCTATTTCTTCTTCGTCGTCTAAGTCCGCAAGAATCTGGTAACGGTTCTGGCACATGGTTTCGGTGATGATCCTCCTTGTGATGGGGCGAACGTTGTTTCTCGCGACGCGGAAGTTGTCCAGAGATGGAGCGGAGTCATTATTTTCCTGACGTGGTACATGTACTGAAGCAGGTACCGCTATATCAGGCATTGGGCTGTTGGAAGATGCCGCAGTGGTAGTAATTGCTTCATTTGATGATACTCCTACGTTGAGCATCGCAATTTCCTCGAGTATTTCCAGTTTCTTGGTGAGGCCGTTAACCCTTATTTAGCGGCGAGCAACATAAGTCGAGTTAAATAAAGCTGGACTATGTGGCGGCGCTCGACATAGGTCGAGTGGCAATTTCAGCACGTAATGTGGCTGAGAGAGAGAGACAAGTGGTGGCAGGAGACTAGCGAGCGTATGACTGCTCCAGACCACCGCGGCGAACCTACTGACACAAATCTCATCTCCCTCCTCCCTCTCTCACTCGCTACATACTCAATTATGTACTGAAAGTACCGAATTACCTGCTTTTTGCACTCGCGTTGCACGGTTATTGCAAGAAAACTATCCATCATACAAGGATCGTTATGGTGTCATTCGAAAGCTCTGTTTATGCCCTTTCAGGGATAGGTACTTGTTTTACGTTCTGGGTCTTATTTAGGCATGAAAATGATCACGTAAACAGCCCTATTTTGGCTAAAAACACCCCGCTGTGCGGTACACATAAATAAACCGCATAGGCCGCTCGTAAGGTGTTAATATTGATGTTAGCTTCATCCAATTTAGCTGCCAGATCATCTCGGAGCTGGCAGAAGGGGCAAGTAAACATGGTAGGGCCAAACCTACCGGAACAGTTCGTGCAGGTGCGAGACATGGTGACAATAACAAAACTTCGAATCACTTCACTCTAAGTCACTTATAATCACTTGTCTCACTTCAGAACACTTTATTCACTTCACACACTTCAGATCACTTTACTCACTGTAAATCACTCCACTCACTTTAAATCACTTCACGTCACTTCTAATACAATTTAAACCTGAAAATTTTACTTTTACATCAAGTCAATAATACACTTTAAAAACACTTATCTCACATTAAAAACACTTCAGGTCGCTTCACTTACTTAAATAGGCCTAACCGAAAACAAAATTTTTGAAATACTCAAATAGGTTATCAGCGGTGATAGCCTAACCGAAAATTAAAAAACAAAAACTAAAATGTAAAATTTAAATACGCAGTGATAGCCGAACCGAAAACAATTTTGTTTTTATTTAAACAGAAATAGGCCACCAGGGGCGATAGCCTAGCCTAACCGAAAACAAAAATAACCGAAAACAAAAATTATGAAATACCGGTATGCATAAATAGGCCACCAGCGGTGATAGCCTAACCGAAAATTTAAAAATTGAAATATGCAGAAATAGGCCACCAGGGGTGATAGCCTAGCCTAACCGAAAACAAAAATAACCGAAAACAAAAATTATATAATATGCAGAAATAGGCTACCAGGGGTCATAACCTATATACAAAATATATATATATATATATATATATATATATATATATATATATATATGTATAATAGAATATGTAACTAAATATACAATTCACCAAATAGAGATTATATAAAAATAAAGTGTAACTGCACACAAGGGGTTAATATACTGTATCAACAGATGGCGCTGGTGTCACTGTAGGCTAGTCAAGCAGGATTATATTTAGATAAACAAAGTTATCAGTCAAAGGTTATAATAATAATAATAATAATAATAATATTAATAGTTCTTAAAGCTAGCGCATGCTAAGCTAGCTAAGGATAGCTCAATAAGGCCGATTAGGCGTATTTCCATTGTGGTCCTGTACTACTACCCCATCCCTTTGCTCATGAGGGATGGTAACGACTCAGTGCTTGTGAACAAAATTTAATGCGCCGAGCGTGGGCGCGAACCCGGGCCTTCTGGGTGGAAGTCCGAGACGCTAGTCACTACACCAAGCGAGCCGCTGTGTTCCAGATATTTCTGCTTTCCCTTCTCCATGACATGTAGCATATCCAGTCGTATTTGGGGTGTCCTAATTTGCTTTGTCACAAAGTTGTTCAGGACTGTGGGACACTGAAGATACTGGGGAACCTCTCTCTTCTATGAACTTGATCATTGCCTGGACGTAATCTTCTTTCCGATTAGGGGTGATCTGTGATGATTCATGGTGGGTCCAAGATTCATAAGCCCATTCAGTGACATTTATATATTCTCGATGGAGATTCTTCACAACCATCATCTGGTAAATTAGATTCCACTGTGCAACGTATTGATTATGCTTGGAATGGCCAATTACTCCATCACTGCATTTTGATGACAGATTGATGCTCTGTTCCAGTTTATGGTCGGCACCTAGAGCTGTGAAACGACCAGGCTTGTCCTTGATTGAAAAGTTTCCTTGTGAAAATTGCTTGTTAACAGAGGGTGCTGTTTCTGGGAGGCATCTCATATCTTCCAAATACAGAGAGCCCAACGTAGATAATTGATAGTCAAATGCTGCAAATTAGGTACAAAGCTCTCTGAACAGCATCAAGGTGAAGTTCCCAGTTGCCCTCACGGTCTGCTCTTAGAAGGTCGTTGACAATTTGCATAATTTGGAGGAACTGAACCCAGAATCTAAAGTTCTCATTTTTAGCGGATCAGTCCCTTATAAATACAGCAAGGTCTTCTATGAGTGTGTCACTGACAGAAAGAAATTCTGACATAGTCACTTAGCTCAGTGGCTGCCTGGAATGTTCTTATTACTGATGTTGGTTTTGAGCTTTGCTAGGGAAGAAAAAAATTCAGTATATAGAATCATACCTTTCTCTGAGAATAATCCTTTGTAGACAGGTCGCTGGAATGCCTCAGAAAGCAGTTGCATTCCTTTACACATGTAAGTAATACAATAACCATGGGTTAATTGACATTAAATCTTTGTACGGTACTTTAGGTGATTATGTCAATCGTGATACAATTCAAAGATACATGACGTAGGTGTGAATTTTTGGGATAATATTTCTTTAAAATATTTGTCCATTGGTAGCTCTTGTATGATTACTCCATTTTTAACACCTTAAGAGCGGCCTAGGCGGTATATAATATGTAGCCACCAGCGGGGTGTTTTTACCCAAAATAGGGCTGTTTACGTGATCATTTTCATGCCTAAATAAGACTCAGAGCGTAAAACAAGCATCTATTCCTGAAAGGGCATAAACAGAGCTTTCCAATGACACCACAACGATCCTTATATGACCGCTAGTTTTCTTGCAACAACCGCGCAACACGAGTGCAAAAACCATGTAATTCGGTACTTTCCCCATACATTTCACTATGTAGCGAGTGTGAGAGGGTGGAGGAGGGTGGGATTCATGTCAGTAGGCCCGCCGCGGTGGTCTGGAGTAGTCATACGCTCGCTACTCTCCTGCCACCACTTGTCTCTCTCTCTCAGCAACATTACGTGCTGAAATTGCCACACGACTTATGGTGTGAGCCGCCACATAGTCCAAACTTATTTAACTCGACTTATGTTGCGGGCCGCCAGTTAAGGGTTAAAAAGGAATATGTAGGAATATTTTGACAAAGTTTTATGGATCTAAACATTGACGAATTGACACTCAAGCTACGTTTTGTGTACATTTGAAAATGGGATGAAATTACCTTGGAGTTTCAACAAATATCATGCCTAATTCCTATGTAGCCCTCATAATTGCTTTAAAATATATTATCTTCTGTAAATAAACATCAATGCTATGGCAACATGTGATATATAATGTTTCTGTTTCCATTCTGATGAAATACAAATGAAAAACGGAGATGCAATTTTTCCAAAAGTTCCTCGGCATAAAATAATCTTTCAGAGGCTGTGCGGAACAAACTTACCAGCTTTGAAAGTGGTACCCTGACTTTTTTAGAGTGTTTTGACATATATTTAATACAAAATTGACATAATTTCTCTAATAGAGAGATATACAGTACAGTGTACACGAATCACCCCTAGAGCCAGGAGTAAAATGTTTCTGTTGCCTTGTCTAAGTTAACACTTTATTGGTGTATGTTTGGTGTCAGTTATCCAGAAATATTTGTTGATTATAGTATTGTTGTAACTTACATGGAATGAATTTGAAAGAATTGAAGCTGCGTGTATATTTAATTCATTCACTAGTAGGTAGGTGCCCTTTTTTCAGTTTGAGCACCTGTTCTTAACTAAGTCTCTGCACGGGCCTGGTGTTGCAGTCATACAATGAGATATGAAACAGAATGTCAAGGCAAAAAGGCCAGGTGATAGCAGGAGACAGCCGGTGGTTTAGAAGACTGGAGCAATTTGTGAAAATTAATCTGGTGATACACAGTATTTGCCATGGCCAGCCTTATTTATCCCAGGATGCAGCAAGATTACACATTTACCATCCTTTCTTGCCACTTAAGTCATAAGCTGCCCAACTATGGTATTTAAAAGTGCCCGTCATGCGAAGGTATTTGGTACATTCCTTACAAATATCGTCAATTTACCATATATATAATTAATACTTATCCATATGTGCCTATTTTACTTTTAATATGAACATATGAACATTTGAAAGCAACAAAACAAGTGGTAACAGCAATTGGCTGGTGAAAATCCGGCGAGAGAGAAACACCCTCCCTCTCTTGTGTCTGGCATGGTATTGAGAGACAAGGAAACCTCTCAGACTGGCTTAGAGAGTCGGAGTTACACTCCTCCATCCTCCCCCTCTCTCCCATCCGTCCTTGCACGAAAAAACTCTATAAATATTGGGAATAATCGGAAAATACCAGATAATTGAGGAGGGGCGGGGGGGAGAAGGTGGTTAGGACACATGTTTAGGAGTGGTAGCAAGTAATGGAGAGGAATTATATCGCCTAATCACAGATTGCTTTGTTTTGAGTGCCACTGGGGTGCTTTAAAAGGTTTTTGTTAGGCGAGGGATCTTAAGAGTCTGACCGCATTCGCCCAGTAGAACTTCTTAACCCTTCCGCTGCGGGTGACGTTCTGGAACGTCCTGGCAAGTTACAGCAATTTCCAGGCTTTAAAAGCCTGTAAAAACCGTAGAAATTGAGTGTCAGTGGGCGGGAGCGTGAGGGGCCCACCTCCGTTCCTCAGAGCAGCGAGCGGCCCACTGAGGTTGACTGTGTTTCGCGCGGATCTCTCACTGCCTCTCACAACAGTGTTGCCAAGCGAGCGGGTGGTAACAACTAGCGGGTTTCCCGGGTTTCTGTGCCACCGCTCCGGGTGAACCAGACCACTTACGAGGCCCGTTCTGGTCTCATGTTGAAGCTATTTTCGCCTAGTTTTCGACAGAATACAGTTCATTTAATGCAGATGCTTGATTTATCATTCAGGAGTGCCTGAGTATGCCCTAAATAGCCCAAAACACCCCGCAGAGAAAGGGTTAAGAGTCTAGAAGCAGTCCCTGGGTTAACACTACCTTCGTTACTGAAGTATTTGATAAATATCTGCCTAACTTCCTTAGCTTCCTTAAAAACCAGCCTGGCAATGTGGTGAAGAGGAACTAGGGCAGTATCTACTTGCCTCCAGCTTCCAGGATGATAAATACCTCTTTCGTCTCCATCAAATAAATGAGGTTCAATGTACTGCTTTTCTTCAACCCTGAGGTAATTATGGAGAGCAAGTGGAGCTAGTATTATGTTTACTACATTGTCAGGAATGCATTTTCAGAGATACGCCTTGCCCTTGAGAGACGGTAATTGAAAATTTGTTCATCATGACTCAATTTGTTTTCCTGAATGAGGCTTCATCAAATAAGTCTTCATGGGAAAGGCATCATCTCCTACAATCACAAACTGGGATTTTAAATTTGATTTTGGAGGTGGAAATTTAGCATGACCTTCATTAATACATTTTCTAAATTTGCATCTATCCCAAACTCCTGCAACACTTGCTCGGCCAGGCACACCAGTATCGACCACAATGCATGTGTAATCTGCATCAACCAATGCAAGAAGTATGATGGAAAAATGCCCTTGATAGTCATAGTTTGCTAATTCGTACTTTCTTGCCATCAAATACACCCAGGTAATGAGGGAAGTCCCAGTGCCGCTTGAATTCCTTGGCAATGGTCAACCAATCCCCGGAAGAACTGGGCACCTTGAGGTAGTCAGCGCTCAGCATCTCATATATCGCCACACAAACCTCTGGGACAATGATTGACATGATGCTGTGACTGACTCGATACTGGAACTCCAGAGAACCAAGTGACTCACCTGTAGTAAAATAACATACATGATATTTACTGAAATAGATTATTCAATATATTATTTTTGGAGATAGTATCAGTAAACAGGAATACAGAATGTCTGTTATGGCATAGCAGTGGGATGTATTTACTGTTGTGGTCTAGCGCATAATATAATTGACCAATGACATTTAGTTAATAGGTTAATACGTAAATCTGTTTGCGTAGAAGCACGTTTTTGTTTTACAAACAATTCACATACCAGTGCAAGGCTTCTCCATTATTTACCTGTCCATATTCAGACACAACCATTCAACACTTAGCCTATTTATCCTAACCAAACCACACCAAGTCTAACTTTAACCTAGAGTAAAAATAACCAAATCTAGCTTTTTTTTTTTTTTTTTTTTTTTTTTTTAAGAAATATTAATATTAGATAGATATGACTGGAGAATGCTAGTGAATGGATGAGTGAAAACGCGGTTGTTTGGGAGAGGGGATCGGTTGCCAGTTGGACTAGACAATTATTGTCCAACAGGCGTTTGTCCCGGGGAGCAAGTATATATGAAGGTACGGTACGCCTTGATGCATGGTGGGCTGGCAGTATGGTGTGCTCCTCTGCTTGCCTGCCTGCTGAGACCGGAACTTCTCTGAGAGGAGGTGTGCTGGAGTGCCCTTAGTTATCCTTTGTCTTTGGGTCTTCTAGGCAACCTAGATGTGTGTGAATTTGTGTTTTGTTTTTGTGTGTTTTTGTTATGTTGAGTTGTCCCTGTTCGGGCTCTGTCTCGAGTCGGCCACCCCAGATATAAAAAAAGGGGTATGGGTCTTCGTATAATTATAAGATACATAGAAAGTAACCAAATCTAGCCATGTTTTTTCTTTAAGAAAAACAATGCACAACTACTCAAAGTGTGGGAAATTGAACATATGATGAAGACTGGTATCAGTAACAGTGAGCAAAGTTAATGATAACATAATGCTGCCATTACAGAATTTGGGTGAAACAGTTATACTGCAGCATTATATTATTAGTGATATTTATTTAACCCTTAAAACCTGGGTATCGCCATATGCCATCAGCATGTTTCGCACCAAGCAATTACATTTTCCAAGGTGCAATCACAGCCAATCCTTAGCCCTTCCTGCACTCCCCCAAACCTCTCTCATACAGTTATATCAGAAAGAAAAAAGTAGTTACTTCAACTGTTGGACCGTTAGTCGATGAAAATGGAGAATACACCAAAGACGAAGTACAAATGAGTAATGCCCTCAATACCTTCTTTGCATCAGTTTTTACAACAGAAGACCTCAGTGATATCCCTACACCATCGCCGATTCAGATTGATAATTCAGATGTTCTAAGCAATATCACCGTTATAGAGAGAGAAGTATTGAATTGTTTAGATAAACTCAAGGTAAATAAAACGCCTGGACCTGATACAATCTCGCCTAGAGTTCTAAAGGAAGCTAAGGATGAGCTCTCCAAACCACTGACATTACTATTCAATAAATCCTTGCAGTCTGGAACTATGCCTGATCAGTGGAAGATAGCCAACGTAAGACCGATATTCAAAAAAGGCAGCAAATCCCTACCCAGTAACTATCGTCCAATTAGCTTAACCTCAGTTGTATGTAAAATGCTAGAAACGGTCATAAGAGACAGACTCGTAAATCACTTGGAGGAAAATAACATACTTAAAGATACTCAACACGGCTTTCGTAAAAAACGTTCCTGTTTAACAAACCTCTTAGACTTCTTCCACGATATCCTCAACCTCTACGATGAGAGAAAAGCTGTAGATATTATATACCTTGATTTTCAAAAGGCCTTTGACAAAGTTCCCCACAAACGTTTACTGCTAAAACTAAAAGCGCATGGAATACAAGACGGTGTGTTGAAATGGATAGAAAATTGGCTCAGCGACAGAAAGCAAAGAGTAGTCATAAACGGTAAGGCATCTAAATGGACCAATGTAAGTAGCGGGGTACCCCAGGGATCGGTACTAGGACCAATTATCTTTCTAATTTACATCAACGACATAGATGAGGGTCTCACCTGTACAATCTCAAAATTTGCTGACGATACAAAAAATGCAAATAGCATACTCTCAAAAGATCAAGTTGACGATATGCAACACAATCTAGATAAATTGTCACATTGGGCCCAAATTTGGCAAATGAGTTTCAATGCGGATAAATGTAAAGTACTACATATCAGATACCTAAATGAGAAAGCAAACTATTCGATGAATGGCACTCAGCTTAAGAATGTAAACAGAGAAACCGATCTGGGAGTAACAATATCGAGTAACCTAAAACCGAGTCAACAATGGTCAGAAGTTGTTAAGAAGGCAAACAAAATAATTGGCTTTATAGGCAGATTATTTGAGCATAAATCCAAAGACGTAATCCTAACCCTTTACAATTCCTTAGTCCGCCCTCTTCTGGAATACTGCGTTCAATGCTGGTGCCCTTATTACCAAAAAGACATAAACAAGCTAGAACGAGTTCAACGTAGAGTTACCAAAATGATACCTAGCCTAAAGAACAAACCATACGAAGAGCGTCTTAGAGAATTAAATCTATTTCCTTTAACCCAGCGCAGATTAAGAGGTGACTTAATTCAAGTGTTCAAAATCATCAAAGGCATCGACAATATGAACTGTAGTAAGTACTTCACTATCGACCAATCTAATTACACACGGGGAAACGGTTGCAAAATTATTGGTAAATCTTTTAACTCACACGAATCTAAGAATTTCTTCTTCAATCGAGTTGTCAACTTGTGGAATGGGCTTCCCCGAGACGTTATAGACTGCAGCACCGTTGATTCATTTAAATTCCGCTTAGACAAATATCTCGCATCAAACCCGCGACTGACTGCGTTTGTAAATGAATAACTTTATTTTATCCTCCCCTCAGTTACTAACCCATATGTCCCCTACTAACTTCCTAGTCCTGTCACATTAGTGGCAGGGCAGTAGTTCCCTTTCCAATGTTCCCTTACCCACTCTAAACCACTGTTTGGACACTTGATCCTCAGTGTTTTGGAGGACAAGCAGCCTAGAAGGGTCACTAGATCTGTTGTTGCTTGATTTCCTTTGTACTCCTTTGTACATACCCACAAGCACCCTCAACTGTCTCCCCCCCGCACACCTCTCACATGATTAAGTCATGCTACAAAATGTATAAACAAGGCATTTACACGCCAAAAATGAACAGGTGGGTTGAGTGGCGCGTGATTTTAAACCAACATGACCTGGGGGAGTGGGGGGGGGGTAAAAAAATACTTAAATGTTGGCCAATTAGAGTAGTAATGCACAGTGTGTCAATAGCAACACTTAGAATATTTAATAAAAATTATTTTGTAATACGTACGAATATAGTGAAAACATTATGCATGATTGAAGGGGCTGGGAAAGATTAGGGGAGAACCAACAACTTCCTGTTCAATAATATCACTGCAAGCCTCTTCCCAGAAGGCCTCGTTCACGGCTTAATCCGGCGTGCGCGCGCAGGGTGTAGTGAACACCACAGTTCTGGGCGGCAATATTAAGCTCCATTCCTGCCTATAATAGTCATTTTACGATAAATATCATTATTACTTATTCATATGTGCCTATTTTACCATTAATATGAAGATAGTAACCTGTAACAACAATAAAACAAGTGGGAATATCATTTGGATGGTCAAAATCGTGAATTGTTAGCGAGCGGTTCATTCATCAATTGTGAGCCAGCCGGCCTCACACCATCTTCTCTCTAGGGTTGAAGCAGCACTGAGCTACTCCCCCACACTCTCCCAGACTGGGAGTCCCAGTCTCTACCTTACGTAACACACACACATGACCACAGCCCAGGATCAGTTTGGAGATGTTTACACGAAAATATACCAATGAATAAGGGGATAACATGGAAAATAAGTGATAATTGAAGGGGGGGGGGGAAGGAAGGGATGTGGAAAAGTGATATGAGGTATGGAGGGGGGAAAAACAAAACACTTGTTTTAAGTGCTACTGGGGCCTTTTAAAAATGTTTTTTTAGGCCTTACCTCTTAAGAGGGTACTCGCCCTTGCCCACCAAAACCTCTTAAGAGTGTTCTCGCCGTTCCTGGGTTAAAACCCCACTTGGGGAAAGGCACGTTTAATAATATGGGCCACAGCTTTTTAATTATAAATTACTGTACCGGTACTATGTTTATAATGGATTTTTAACAGTACCGGTAAACGAACTGTAGGTCAAACATAAATGGAGTTTATACACAAAACAAGTTTACAAACCCATTAACATATTTAGCAAATGTCAGTATGACTACAGAAGTATACACCCACTGTTATGCCCAGTCTGATTGATTTGAGCCATAGCACCAGGTGTAGTCCTGTTCACTGATATTATCCCTGTACATTTCACACTTCCAATCCTATAAGTCTATAGCATATTTTTGGCATACTGGTACCTCTATGCTACCTGGTTGTTCTGACCTTGTAAATTAAAGTTACCGTACTTTCTTCCTTTACAGTAAATCCTCCCTACGATGGACCTCTTAAGGTCGGAAACCCGTACTAGCCGGACTGGCATCGACCTGTCGGACAAGTCCTCCCATTTGCCGGACTTTTCTGACAGTCTCTAACAGTGTCGGACTACGCTCTCAGTTTTCGGAAAACTAAGATGCCTGTCATAACCGTCAAATTCCGTCATTTGATATCTCGTATTTTTCCAAGATTTGTACGACGGTCTCGAACAGTATCGGACAATGGGCTCACTTTCCCAGAAACTAAGGGTAAATGCCTGTCAAAACCAGGAATCTAGGGTAGGCCTACAAATAGGGTAGTCCGTTTTCTATGTTGACCCAGATTTCCCTCTTGAGATTGTAATTTTTCCGTAGTCTCCGTTTTGATGGTTGACTCGGACCTCCCCCTCGTGTGTTCAGGTTTTTCCTCTTTCAGGTCGGACACAAGCCGGAATTCGGACATCTCGGAAAATCAGGACATTTCGGAAGTGACCATCCCCCAAATAGTCCGATTTGGAGAGGGTTTAGTTTCCAACTTGTACATTTTAGAGATACAAAATAAAATGAGGCTAAATACAGTTGAGGCTTGAATTTTGGATAAATTGGAAAATTTATTGTAATACAAGCAACACAGACTAATGAATATTGACTCAGTTTCGTCCACAATCATTGTGGTGCAAATCTGAAAATCTGTTTATTTAATCATAATTAATAGGCTGCTGCAATTTAAACGTGTTTAACCTCTCGGCTGCGCAGCCCCTGTAATATACACCATACCCCTGTGCGTAGGTATTTTGAATCATTCCTGACTAAAATAATTCATTTGCCATAAATATAGTTAATACTTTTCCATATGCACCTATTTTATGTTTAATATGAAGATAGTAACCTGTAACAACAATAAAACAAGTGGGAATATCGTTTGGATGCTCAAAATCACGAATTATGACCGAGCGGTTCATTCATCAATTGTGAGCCAGCCTGCCGTACACCCTCCTCTCTCGAGGCCTGAAGCCATACTGAGATACACCCTCACACTCCCAGTGTCTCCCTTACACAATACACTGGCTAGTCACATGACAACCGGCCTGGAGATAGTGACACAAAAATATACCAATGAATAAGGGAATAACAGGAAAAATAGGTGATAATTGAAGGTGGGGGGGGAAAGGGGTGATGGAGGGGACTTTGACATATGTGAAGGAGTGATTGGAGGTATGGAGGGGAATTATCTCACTTAAACACCATTCACCGTGGAACGATACGGTGAGAAAGGCAGTTGAGGAGAAGAGACAGTGTTTTGAGAGGGTTTTACAGGATGGTAGTGTTGAGGTATGGGAGAGGTACAAGGAGAAAAGGAGAGAGGCAAAACGGAAAATTAGAGAAGCGAAAAAAGATGCAAACGAAAGGTGGGGCCAAAGGCTGAGTGAGAATTTTGAAGAACGAAAGAAGATGTTCTGGAAGGAGGTAAATAAAGTAAGGAAAGGAGGACAAAAGAGGGAAGAGTCAGTGAAAGATGAAAATGGAGAATTACTAGTGGAACCAGTTGAAGTGAGGAAAAGATATGCCGAGTATTTTGAATCTTTGTTAAATACAAGAGATGGACGAGAAGCAGTGATTGAAGCAGAGGTGGATGGAGATAGGTTACCCAGGCCACCCAGGTGGCAGGGAATGAATGAAAGGATTGAGGAAAATGAGGTGAAAGAAGCAGTGAAACAAATGAGAGCGGGAAAAGCAGAAGGTTTGGATGGTATTGCTGTGGAGTGTATAAAGAAGGGTGGAGATGTGATAATAGATTGGTTGGTGAGACTTTTCAATGTGTGCTTTGCTGTGTCAATGGTACCAATAGACTGGAAGAGTGCATGTATTGTGCCGTTGTACAAGGGGAAGGGAAATCGGCAGGAGTGTTCAAGTTATAGAGGTATTAGTTTATTGTCAGTGGTTGGAAAGCTGATTGGCAGGGTGTTGATAGAGAGGATAATAAAGTGTACGGAAGTTGCAATAGGAGAAGAACAGTGCGGTTTTAGGAGGGGAAGAGGGTGCGTGGATCAGATGTTTGCAGTAAGACAGTTATGCGAGAAGTATTTAGAGAAGCATAAGGAGATATTTTGGGCTTTTATGGACTTGGAAAAAGCGTATGATCGTGTGAACCGTGAAGCAATGTGGAAGGTGTTAAGGATTTATGAAATAGGAGGAAATTTGTTAGAAGCAGTTAAGAGTTTTTATGAAGGGAGCAGAGCATGTGTGACAGTAGGAAATGGTGAGTTGAGTGAATGGTTTGAGGTAAAGGTAGGTTTGCGAGAGGGTTGTGTAATGTCACCATGGCTGTTTAATATGTTTATGGATGGTGTGGTGAGGGAGGTGAAAAGGAGAACTATGGGAATAGGATTGGGTCTAGTAGGAAAGAATGGTAAAGATTGGGAGTTGAATCAGTTGCTGTTCGCTGATGACACAGCATTGGTGGCGGATTCTGATGAGAAACTGCAGCGGGTAGTCAGAGTTTGGTGTGGTTTGTGGAAGGAGGAAACTGAAGGTGAACGTCAATAAAAGTAAAGTAATGGTGTGTAATAGGGGAGAGCATAGGGTGAATCTAGATGTGAGGCTGGATGGGGAAATATTGGAACAAGTAGAGTGTTTTAAATATCTAGGAGGAACAATAAGCAGGAGTGGAGGTATGGAAGTGGAGGTATAACAGAGAGTGTGTGAAGGAAGGAAGGTTTTCGGAGCAATGGGAAGTATGTGGAAGACGGGAAATCTCGGAGTGAAAGTAAAAAGTGCACTGTATCAAGGAATTGTTGTGCCAACAGTGATGTATGGGGCTGAGACATGGGCCCTGAAGAAAAAGGAGAAAAGAGGGCTGGATGTGATGGAGATGAGCTGCTTGAGGAGTATGTGTGGAGTTACTCGTAGAGACAGATTGAGGAATGAAGAGATACGTAGGAGAGTGGGGCAGCAGGAACATTTGTCAGCCAGAGTGGACAGAAGGGTGCTGAGCTGGTATGGTCATGTTGAATGAATGGGAGATGAAAGGCTTACAAAGAGAATATGTGAGTCAGGTACAAGGGGAGATAGAAGGGCAGGAAGACCCCCATTGAGATGGAGAGACTGTGTAAGAAAGGCTTTGGATGATAGAGGAATGACTATAGATCAGGCAGGGGAAGTGGTGGTGGACAGGAGTGAATGGAGAATGCTTGTGAATAGTTGAGTGAACACGTGGTCATTTGGAGTAAGGGGTCGGGCGCAAGTTGGACTAGATAATAGTCCATCAGGCGCCTGGCCCGGGGAGACGATTAATATAAAGGGTGTGCCTGGAAGTGTGGTGGGAGGGCTTGTGGTTTTGGCTCCGCTGCATGTCTGCCTGCCGAGATCGGAACCTCTCCGGGTGGTCAGGGGCCGGGGGAGTGCTGGAGCGACCTTGGTAACCCTGGTCTCTGGGTCTTCTCCTGGGTGACCTGGATGTGTGAGAGTTTGTGTTTTATATCTGTGTTTATTTTTTGTTTTATGTTGTTTTTGTGTTTTCCCTGTTCTTGCTCTGTCTTGAGTCGGCTACCCCCAAAATGGGGATTGGGCCTGAGCATATAGATAGATAGATAGATAGATAGAAACACCATTTTTTGTTTTAAGTGCCACATGGGTGTTTTAAATATTTTTTTTTAGGCCTAGGATCTTAAGAGACTCCCCGCAGTCGCCCAGTAAAACCTCTTAAGAGTCTCCCTGCAGCTGCCGGGTTAAGAGGTACGTTTCAGTAAGTGTTGACCAGGTTATGATTACATGATACCCGAGGATCTGATATTTCATGCCAGGCATGCATGCACCTACAGGTACATAAGATTATATGGTAAGGATGTAGTATTCGGACGTACAGCCCGCTTTGTTTACAATACTTCAACGCTCGCAATCATCTTCCCGTTTATTTTGACTGCCGTGGGATACAATGATAGGTTGAGGGGGTATTTGCTCCCCTCACCCCTCATGACTTATTGTCATCATCATATAATTATATTATATGCCGGGTAATAGACCCGCATGCCGGGTAATAGAAGTTACCGACCCACCCGCTCGTAATGTGTTAATGACTGAATGCTGATATTACAAGTGGCAAACGCAGTTGTGAGTTTGGTTTGTGTTGTGAGGTTATGTATTGAGGAGACGTGAGAGTTTGGTAACTTGGTTTGCTGGATTTGGACAGGTATTTATTTATATATTTATTTATTTTTCATATGGAGCATACCGTAAACATTCGATAAGGTTAAGGAATTAGGAAATTATAAAACAAAGACGCCTGTTGTGATTGAACCCAAAAGGGAATTATTGTAGTATGTACTGTATGTATGTATTTACTCCGGCCCATTCCCCTTTGTTTCGATTTTGTATTATATTTTATTTTATTTTATTTTATTTTATTTTTGTATATATCTTTTTGTTCTGGGGCATTATGCCCTGTGACCAACGAACTTTGACAAAAATGCAGAAAGCTGATTTTTGTTTACTGAAACCACCTGGAGCCTTCCTTAGTTCAATGGAATAAAGTTTACTTAAGTTAACAATGAGATCGCTGAGTAATGTAAGATGGCCGCCAAGATGGACAAAAATAGACTGGTCAATATATGGTTGAACCCCCAAAACATTTATACAAAATATTTTGTAATGGATTCTGGTAGGCTACTATTGGGCATGCTAAATAGCATACTAAAAATATAGTAGATATTGACCCTATTTTCAAGATGGCGACCAGGAGCTTAAGATAGATATAACATCCGGAGTTTGGTTTTGGTGTCTAACCCTAAGTTTCTATGCTCAAGGAATCCGAATATACCAGCAAAACTACCATCCGTTAACCCTTTCACGCACATATGACGCAGAGGTTGCCAGATTAGCAATAAGAAATAGGGTTCTCTCACTCTTATAATTACCTCTCCAAAATTAGTTTTCTGCCCACAGCTAACTCAAAGACAACTGTAGAGGTTGAAGTAACTAAACTAAAGGTTTCTAAATACCCCTGATGGTAACAAAGGCTTTAAGCCTTTAACCCTTGTCTAGCGGGGTGTTTTGGGCTATTTTGGGCATATTCAGGCCCTCCTGAATGATCAATCAAGTATCTGCATGAAAAGAAATTATTCAGCAAAAAACTAGGCGCTAAAAGCTTCAAAATGAGACCAGAACGAGCTACGTAGCACTCGTGGTTCTCATGCAGTGGTGCCACCAACATGGGAGTTTAGCGTATAGCGGCATATTTTTTCCCACTACGCTCACTAATGGTAACACTGCCGTCCTCTCGAGAACAGAGGGAGCATGAGTCAGTGGGTGGCGGTAAGCCCTGAGTGTTGGACGTGTGGCCTGCTGTGCTCCCGGCCATTTGCACTCTATTTTAACCCTTTAAAAGCCTTAATAATGCTCCTAACTTGCTGCAAATTGGTGCACGACTTAAGTCGAGCGCTGCTCTTTAAGGGTTAAAGTATCCCTAATAGGCTCAAAATCGCGTCATATGTCAGAGAGGGTTAATAATAAATATTGAAATGTATAATTGTGGCCAAAAGTCCCGATCCACAAATTGGCTCTGTTGAACTGTAGTCAATTTAGAGAAGCACAAATAATAAATGTTGGATGCAAAATCATGTGCCAAATGATCTGAAGGCCTGCATTAACATTCTCGCTGATAATATAAGGCCAGAACCCTTGGACAAACGTCAGCTATGGAGGTCGCTCCTGATTGAACAATTGATTCCACACATCTTTTCCAATATTTCCTGGTAGTCACCAAAACTGGAGAGCTATCTTTGGGGGAGGTTATGAGTTACGAACACAGTCTTTTTCCTCCTGCCCTTTTTTAATACAGAAACATCTCAAAAGACTGATAAACCACAATTCGCTCAAACAAACCTGGCGAACAATCTTGGTAAATCTGATTTACTTGATTACCTGATTACTTTGCAGTTATTTAAGTAATTTCAACGATTTTTTTGGGTGCTTTTAATCTATGTATACACAGTTACACACTGATAATACATATCTAAGTTGACTACTATGTTAGAGCCAACTTTGTGGATCAGGACCTTGGGCCGCAATTATATTTTTCAATACAAAATAGTTTTACTGATTTATTTGGATTCCTTGAGCATTGAAACCTAGGGTTGGACACCAAAATCAACTCTCTATGTTGAATAGTAATTGAAATATAGCTATTGTAAACTCCTGGCCGCCATCCTGAAAATTACCACGTTTCCGTGGTCAAAATCAATTAAAACGTTTTAGTATGTTATTTAGCATACCCAATAGTTCCAGAATCCACATTATTTTTGGATTATTGGTTAAAAAGTTGTGTTTTTCCAATTATCAACGGCCATTTTTTATTTCCCATGAAATTACTTCTGCTTCCGAGGACCCTCTGAGAGTGCTGAACGCATTACCGAGGTAATCCTCTCGGGCATGGAAGCGTACATTCCATTTTCTTTCTCTCAGTCTAATGCAAAAAAATCTTGGTTTACTCACGCTTGTTCTACTGCTGTCCGCAACAAGGAGGAAGCATTCAAACGGTACCGACGCCTTGAGACTCAAGAATCTCATTCTTCCTATGTTTCTGCCCGGAATCAAGCCAAATCTGTTCTTCGACTTGCCAAGCACTCTTTCATCAATAATAAATGCACTGAACTATCCAACTCTAGCTCTTTCCAAGCTTTCTGGCATCTAGCCAAAAACCTTTCCAACAACTTTTCTTCCTCGTCTTTCATTCCCCTTTTCCACTCCGATGGCACAACCATCATTTCTTCCTCTGACAAAGCTGAACTCTTCGCTCAAACTTTTGCCAGAAACTCCACCTTGGATGATTCTGGTGCTTATCCTACTTTTCCACCCCCCTCTCCCCTACTTTTGCCTAATATCCTAATCTCTTTTAAAAATGTACTTTCTACCCTCTTAATACTAAGAAGGCGTACGGTCCGGATGGTGTTCCTGTTGTACTAAAAAACTGTGCTTCCGTGCTGAATCCCTGCCTAGGCAAACTCTTTCGTCTCTGTCTCTCCTCTAACGTCTTCCCTTCATGCTGGAAGTTTGCTCTCATTCAACCTGTCCCAAAGGAGGGTGACCGCACTCACCCCTCCAACTATTGTCAAATTGCTCTCATCTCTTGCATCTCTAAAGTTTTTGAAACTATGCTTGCTTCCAAATTTCTTAAGCATTTCTCTTCTCATAATCTGCTCTCAGATCGCAAGTATGGCTTCCTTAACGCTCAAAGAGCGGGTGGTGGACTATATTTCACTGTGCCACTCAGCGGGATTTTTTTTTACCATAAATGGGGTTGTTTCCATGCTCTTTTTCATGCATAAACAAGACCCAGAGCGTAATACAAGTATGTATCCCTGAAAGGGCGTAAATTGAGCTTCCCAATGACACCCGAACCATCCTTCTACGATCACTGGTTGTCTTGCAACGATCGTGCAACCGAAGGGCAAAATCGCTAAAATACGGTAATTTCTTTATATAATTACATATGTAGCGAGGGAGTGAGGGTGGATGTAAGTGGAGTACATCTCAGTTGGTCCACGGCGGCCGTGGCGAGCGGTCATGAGGTAACCCATGCTCCTCCTGTCAATCGTCTCTCTCTCAGAGCCAATATTGCGCCAAAATTGCACTCGGACTTAAGTCGGGCCCCGCCACATAGTCCACATTTTTCGATACGGACTTAAGTCGGGCCCCGATAGACAAGGGTTAAGGGTCGCTCTACTGGTGATCGTCTTTCATATCTTACTTACTCTTGGTCATCCTCCTTTCGGGACTTCGGTGAGACTTTTTCTATTACGCTAGACATATCGAAGGCCTTCGATAGAGTCTGGCACAAATCTTTAATTTCTAAACTACCCTCTTCGGTTTCTATGCCTTTGTCTCTAATTTCCTTTCCAGCCGTTTCATAGCTGCGGTTATTGACGGCCATCTCTCATCGTTTAGTGTTACATACATTGCCGATGCATGTGCTGGGGCGCTGGTGCCCAGTGGGTTAAAAAGCTTGCATAATTAAAGGAATTATATTTAACCATTTCCCAGCAGGAGACGTTCATGAACGGCATGGCAATTTACAGCAATCTACAGGCTTTTAAAGCCTCTTAAATTCTGTAAAATTGAGTGCAAGGGAGCGGGAGGGCGACAGGCCACACATCCTTCTCCCAGCCAAGCAGCTGTGGCACTGAGAGCTCTGAGTCAGAGTCTCACGAGATATACAGTGTTGCCAAAGGCAAATGTAGCGAGAATTACTAATTTTAGCGAATGTTTGAAGGTAGCGCTGCGGGTGAACTCCGCGAGCTACGAATCTCGTTCTGGTGTAATTTTGAAGCAATTTTCGTCTTATTTTCGGCCGAATACATTTAATTTCATTCAGACACTTGCCTAATCAATCAGGAGTTCCTGAATGAGCCCCAATATGGCGGAAATATGCCCGCAGTGTAAGTGTTAAAATGTTATAGGTAAAAACAAAACTTTGCCTATCTACAGATTATTTTATTCGATGTGTATGAAGGAGACAAAAGGCGGCTGCCTGTATCGAGTGTCACTCCCTAAGCCAAAGGACTGACAGAGCCTAATTCAGGGCACGTTGGATTCAAAATGCTTGACACACAATGTTTAAAGAAATCTAAATCATAGGATGAAGGAAAGATTCATCGAGGGAGAGACTTCCAGAGTTCACTTGCTGTGTAGAAAAATAAACTTTAACCCATTGAGCCCCAGCGACGCAGGGTTTGCGTCCACAATATATGTAACGCTAAACCCCAGCGACGCATGGTTTGCGCCCTAGCAGGTCCGGTCCTAATTACTCCGGTCCTATGGCACCCCGAGGTCTCAGATTT
The DNA here is from genome assembly GCA_032716605.1 of Paralithodes platypus. NCBI lineage: Eukaryota > Metazoa > Arthropoda > Malacostraca > Decapoda > Lithodidae > Paralithodes > Paralithodes platypus. Next base: position 16,533,982 of record CM064541.1, read on the forward strand.
GTATGGGAACTGTGTAAGTATCCCACGCACCCATGCCGATGGTTGAAAACTCTCAAAGTCCAACCGCGTGCGCGTGAGCGCGCAAAAGCATGTTTTTGGGGGGAAATTGCCTTCAATTTTTTACTCTCGTAAAATCCGTTTTCGGGGGCTCTGTAGGACCATTTTTGGCACTTTTTGATAAACAAAAATTTCCTTCATTCCTAACCCATTCGCTATTGTTTCTGGAATAAAAAAAAAATCAGAATCAGCCGGTCCTGGGTGCAGTGTTGCCAGATTCTAATTGCTGAATTATCGTATTGTGACCACAAAATTATGGAATTTGCACCAAAATTATCGTACACACTAATATATATATATATATATCAAGGGAATGTTGTTAAGCATTTATTAATTTAATTCGTAATGCCCAAAATAAATTCAACATAAAGATAATAAATAACAATGTAATACCGGTACTGGTTTACAGGTCTACTATTAATACTTTAATAAAAATTAATAAGTTATTTTTAAGAAACGCTTACAAAACTTTATTTAGTAGGCTAGGCCTATTGTTCTAAATAATTATGAACTATTCTTTCTAATCCTCGGTTGTCTCAGATGTGTTATACAGTTCCCTTTCCAATTCTGATTAATTCCTTACTCCCTTTATTAATTTATTAATACGTGTATGAAACAATGTGATTATCTAAGAGATTTATTTGGATGTTCAGTAATTCCCTGAAATATCTTCCAATTTATGTTGCATCTCGGTTTAATTCATATAATAATAGAGTTTTTGTTGAAATCGTAAAATTATCGTACAAAACGTACGATAATGAGAAACACGTACTATCGTACATCGTACCAGGGGTAAAATTCTCGTACATGTACGATAATTATCGTACGTATGGCAACACTGCCTGGGTGGTACATTTATTAATATTTCTGCAGGTAGTAGGGGTAGGCAGCCCCGCCCAGGGAAGTACTACCGCCAAGGTTTCGGGAGACTCAGGGAATAGCCTGAATTCCATTTTCTCTCCCAGGCCTTGGTAGCTGGATACATATCTTTCTGCCTCACACATCAGGGGTATCAGGAAAACCCTCTTTATATAACATACACATCCAACTTCACGACATTGCCCTACATCGCTATCCTCTATCCATAAAATACTACTCTTCCCACTACATACCATACATGTAACACCATACACTTACCTTAAATATGGCAGTACAATTGTTAAGAGCAAACCTGGTGGTCCCTCGGATATCCACCCCCGGCAGGGTTGGGTTATTGACACAGGGCCCTCCCGGTCGTCATCATGCGACTGTGTCAAGAGCATTGCAACGTCCCAAAGCTGCTTGTCAGTACAGCTATTTCTTTAGTAATATAAGGGGACTTCACTCTAACATCAATTCTGTACACCAATTTCTTCAAGCAGAATCCCCTACTCTCCTTTTTTTGACAGAGACTCAAGTAACATCCACATCTGACACATCTAGATTTAATTTTCCAGGTTATCAACTGCTCCAAAATTTCAGACCTAAAGGTGGTGTATGTTGCTTCGCAAAATCTGAAATTGCCCTGGAGGAGGTTACTAGTTTCAATTGTCCCTATTTTGATTATTCTATATACAAATTAATTTCTGCTGGTAAATTTAAATACATATGTTGCATCTACCGTTCCCCAAATACTCCTCCAGAGCAAAGTCTTTTTGATTCTCTGTCCTCACAACTCAGTGTCCTCAACTTAAATGCTTCTTCTGAAATCACTGTGTTGGGTGATTTTAATGTCCATAATGTTGAATGGCTCACTCATTCAGCCAGGACTGATGATGCTGGTCTTGAATGTGAGCTATTTGCAGACTCATTTAATCTCATTCAACTAGTCAACCAACCCACCCGTGTACCAGATAATCCTAATCATAATTCCCACCTACTCGACTTATTTTTAACAACCAATTCAGAAAATTATGATGTTACAGTGAGGTCCCCACTTGGATCTTCTGATCACTGTCTGATACAGGCCACCTGTCTATCACCTACCACACCTTCCCACTCTGAACCTGTTTTGGTGACTAAATGGCATTACGATAGGGCAGACTGGGAGGGTCTTCAAGGTTTCTTTATTGATATTCCCTGGACCTCTTTCTTTTCTAATGATGCACACTCCACCTTGAGCCACATACAAGATTTTGTAAAAATTGGAATGGAAACTTTTATTCCTCATCAAAAGTACAGTAAAAGATCTAATTCACCTAAATGGTTTGACCATAATTGTGCTAGAGTAACTGAACAAAAAGCAATAGCCTACAATGCATACACAAGATCAAAAACACATGAAGCCTTTAATTACTTTAGAAACATCAGAAATCATGCCAAAACTGTATTAAACCTAACTAAATCAAACTTTCTCCATAAGCAGGCAAATAAACTTCTAAATAATCCAAATGATAACAAAATATTTTGGTCTACTCTTAACTCATTCAAATCCAACTTCACTACTGCTTCATCCATTCCACCATTAAAATCTCCGACTGGCAATCTTGTAAGTGACCCACGAGGTAAAGCTAACCTTCTTGCAGATATTTTCTCCACCAACTCAACCTTAGATGACATAAATCAAGATGTCCCTGTACTTAATTTTAATTCACCTGAAATTCCCTCACTTAAGATCCACACCAGACATGTCAAAACTATTTTGCAGAATCTCTCAGTAGATAAGGCTCCTGGTCCAGATGAAATTCCTCCAATAGTACTTAAGAATTGCTCCTTGGTGCTCGCTCCTGTATTGGCAAAATTTTTCCGTCTGTGTACTCATACCTCATGCTTCCCAGTACCCTGGAAAGAAGCAAACATCCATCCAGTTCCTAAAAAAGGTGCCTCTTCAGATCCATCAAACTACAGACCAATAGCTATAACTTCCACTCTTGGCAAAGTTTTTGAAATTATATTAAATAATCACATAATTAAGCATCTGGAGAATAATAAATTAATCAGTGATAGGCAATATGGTTTTAGACGATGTCGATCAACTGCAGACATTCTTTGCCTTCTTACGCATCAAATCAACCAAGCTACAGACCAACATGGTGAAACACATACAATAGCACTGGATATATCAAAGGCATTTGATAGAGTCTGGCATCAATCCTTATTGTCGAAGATGTCACACTACGGCCTTGCATCATTAGTTCCACTAATTTCTTCTTATCTTCATAACAGAAAAATACGTGTAATGGTAGATGGCCTTTATTCTCAATTTCACTCAATAAATGCTGGTGTTCCCCAGGGATCAGTTTTGGCCCCAACTCTGTTCCTCATTCATATCAATGATCTCATATCTACCACTCATAATCCAATACATTCCTACGCAGATGACTCAACACTCCACAGTTCCTTCACATTTACCAATTCTTTCACCCAACCCGATCTTATAAATTCAAAAATAAACACTGCAATTTCTCTGAACCAGGACCTTTCTAGAATTAATGAATGGGGACAAGAGAATCTAGTTTCCTTTAATGCACAGAAAACCAAGTACATTCAATTTTCTAACCGACAGAATCTCACTGACTCCCATATATTTTTTAATGATGTAAATATTCCCACTTCCCCTAGTATTGACATTCTCGGTGTAACATTAACTACTAACTTGAGCTGGACACATTATGTTAGAAGCATTGCTAAGAATGCCTCTAAAAAACTGGGACTCCTGTACAGAGTTCGAGAATTCTTCACTGACGAGCAGTTGGCCGTAATATATAAAAGTCATGTGCGCTCTCAGATGGATTACTGTTCACCTCTGTGGGGTGGAAGTGGAGTGGTTGCATTGAGGCAGTTGGACAAAATTCAAATAAAGCTATTAGATTAATCAATAACCCTGCAATCACACAGGACCTTCCTACATTAGCCATACGAAGAAACGTTGCATCCCTTGCATTATTCTACAGATATTTTCACAGCAATTGTTCCGAGGAACTTGCTTCAATTGTGCCGCCTCTCCACATCTTTCCCCGTAGAACTAGGGCAGCTGAGAGCGCCCATGAATTTACACTTTCTCCTCCACAATGCAGAACTTCTGCTTATCAGAATTCATTTATCCCCAGAGCTACTACTCTTTGGAATTCACTTCCCTCGAATTGCTTTCCACAAACTTACAATCAACAAATGTTTAAATCCAGTTGTTACAAACATTTTATGAATGGAGGATGCCTTTAGGCACATGGACCTTTTTGTTTTATCTGTGTTTTTCCTTCCTCCATTCATTGTCTCTTAAAAAAAAAAAAAAAAAAAATTTAGCTAGTACTCAGCGGGTTAAAAGTGTGCCAATGTTTCGGTTGTGGAGCTGGATAGAATAGGAGTGTTACTGTGTTGAAAGGCAACTGCCTCACACTCGCTGCAAGGGAGGGGGTATGCACTGAGAGAGCTCTGAAGAACACCAATTGTTGCAATAGCGATAGAAGAGTCGAGTCAAAGAGATGCAACATTACAGCGTGCTCTAACACTATAAATCACTGTAGACTTACTCATAAACACAGCACGCACCACGTGGGACTCTACCGCACATAATTATTGGATCAACTTCTACAGTAAAATATGAAGTTGCAGAATGTTTGTCTAAGCAGCAAACCCTTGGCATTGTGGAGATAACACATGGCCGGGGTAAGTATGGGGTCCCAGGCTCCCAGCACAGTTTTTTAGCGAAAAATTTAAAAACAATAAAAATTAACGCTACGGGTGTGTGTGATTCTTGTAGAGCTTACCAATTTTACCTGCATAGAGTGAGGGTACCTCGGTTACTTTAATATAAATCGAGTAGATTACATGCAATCAGGATAAAAACTCAAAGCATATCAGCAATATGGACTATAGGTATCTATCTATTGTTACGAATCTGGACCTCAGTTGCTTAGAGACTGTATACGTAAATAATTACTAAAGCAAATACACCTTGTCTCTCTACCAAGCAACACCACGACGCAACAGGTAAGAGCACTATAAACGCTTCCAGGCTCTTCTCAGGGCTTAAGGTGCACACTGCCCTGCTCCTATTCTGAATAATATTTAGAACAGAAATAATCATGTAACTTACTAGCTACGAGAACTCGAAACCAACACCGGGATTAGCAAAGCTGGGTTTGATAATCAAATCAGTTAAATACATATAGGCTACCAGAAGACATCAAAGAAAGAAAAGTAAAAAGTGCAGATGTACTTCGAGCATAACAGGCTATGCGCGCCCTCGACAGTACTAAACTGTGCGCAAACCAGCCAACGGTAATCCACTCTCAACCGAAGAGAGTTGCACATAATAATATTGTATAAATATACTAATGAACTAACAATACAAGGCAGTGTCCTAATATGACTACTAACCCCGGGGTGATATTAGTGGAAGCAGGTTGCCCTGACCACACCTAATATCACACCAATATATCCTACTTCAACCTGAGCCCCCCAGTGAGATACCGCCCAAAAAACAATGAACTCTTAGAGAGTCCACCTCCCACACTCACTTAACTATGGAGGGGGGTCCAGACTGAAGCTGGATTTCTAATTAATATTAAACACTCCGTTGCCTCAGTTCGAAACCCGAGATAGGGAACAAACAATCGCTGGGGCAGAACCGTCAAGGTTATTACCGGGTCCTAAACACAAACACTGGGAAAAATATGTAGGGGGTATCGATGTGTGTGTGTGTGGACTGTCTATGGGAATAACAGTGCTTATTATTAAGGACCCCGGCAAGCCTCCCAGCTCTCCTATCACGGATCCCGAAGTAAGCCACTGGAGGTACAGAATATATGATAAAATGGAACTATACTAAAATACTGATCAGAGGAAAAGAATAATTAAAAGAATAAATGAAGGTCTAGGATTCTCTGTTAACACTCCACGAGCGGCTAGGTCGGTAACTTCTACTACCTGGCAAGCGGGTGGTTTTACCCTAAACGAGCTTATTTCCGTGCTCTTTTTCGTGCATAAACAAGAGCCAGAGCGTAATACAAGTATGTATCCATGAAAGGGCGATAATTGAGTTTTCCAATGACACCAGAACCATCCTTCTACGATCACGGGTTGTCTTGCAACGATCGTGCAACACGAAGGAAAAATCCCTAAAATACGGTAATTTCCTTACGTAATTCCCTGTGTAGCGAGGTAGTGAGTGTGGATGTGTGTGGAGGGGAGAGCAGTAGCCGCGCGGGAGCCGTGCCGAACGGTCAGAGTCGACCTACGCTCCTCCCACCGCTCGTCTCTCTCTCAGAGCCAATTATGTGCTCAAATTGCAGACCGCCTGAAGTCGGGCCCCGCCACATGGTCGGCGACCCAGTCTCCCGTCACGCTCCAATCCAACCCACAACACAACCCAACACTATCGGTGGCTCAACATGTAACCGAAGCAGCTAGGAAGAAAGGTAGCAGTCGCAACAACATCAACAATGGAGCAGCATCAGCAGCCAGGAACAAGGACAACATCATCAAACAACAAATACAGGTGGGGGTGGGAGGGGTCATAGGGGGAGACATAGCCACAGACAGTCCCCAATCCTCGCGCTCACACCGTAGCCACTCAGCTGATCACCACACCGCCAGACGTACGGCGAACAATAAAAGGAAGCTATGTACAGTTTGCGATATTAGATTCAACAAAAGGAGTACAACTTCACAATGTAGTATGTGTAATGAAACAGTACACGATCGATGTACTTATGTTACCAGCAGAAAAGAAGTGGAATGCGATAAATGTAGGGAATTAGCTATTACCCACTCCACCAACACTACACTACCCGCAACGTTATCATCAATACCACAGATATCGGCGACCCAAGTAGCACAACATGCAACAAGAACAACAATAAAAACAGGTAGCACTCGCAAATACATCAACAGGGAAGCAGCAACAACGGACAACGAAAACAACAACAACAGCAAACAACCACAGCCCGACCATGAGTATCCCTCGCCCTCTCCCGCACAAACAGATCGACGCGGACCAAACCACACCTCCAGACGTACGATAAACATTAAGAAAAAACTATGTATAGTCTGTAATATTGGTTTCAACAATAGCAGTTCACTTTTACAATGCAACAGTTTTAATGAAATTGTTCATAACCGATGTACTCACGTTAACAGTAGAAACGAAGTTGAATGTGCTGAATGTAGGAACTCAGCTGTTCAACATCACGCACCCATTTGTTATATTTGTGAATCTCTCAAAACACGACGTCAGAAGATCCAAAACTGTGCAAAGTGTAAAAATGTAGCTCACATGAAGTGCATCTCTAAGAAGACCAACAGTGAAGAATGGGAATTCCTATGCAATAAATGTGCCTTGCATTCATTACCGAATATTAGTGTAAATGAACCAAGTATTAACAACTCAGAATCCAGCCAGGACACATTCAAAATCAAAGATGAATACAGAGTGTTCACCAACTTGTGTTCTTATCCACATCAACGCCAGATCAATGTACCATAAATTGTCAGAAATAAACTTGGTAGCTACTAAGGCCAAAGCTTCAATAATTGCAATCACAGAAACCTGGCTGGATTCAAGTATAAACGATGGTGAAATAAACATTAAAGGTTTCAACATGGTTAGGAATGATCGCAATAGGCAAGAGGGAGGAGTATGTCTGTATGTAAAAAACAACCTCACACATACAACTAGGACCGACCTCCATGTAGAAAATCATGAAGCTCTGTGGATCGACCTACACCTGCCGAGGACAAGACCCATCACAATTGGGGTGTGCTATAGGCCACCAGACGACACACAATTTTTGACCAAATTTGAACGAACTCTGTCATCGCTAGACCCTCGGAATGAATCCATTATACTAGGGGATTTTAACCTGTGTTACAAACAAGGAAATAATAGGCTTGTACGAGAATATAGGCACATACTGACAATGCACAATCACAAACAACTCATCACAACCCCCACACGTATCTCTGAGAACACTGCCACAATATTAGACCACATAAACTGTAACAGAGGACAAAATATCCCAATCAGGGGTTATGCAGACTGGGATAAGTGATCACTTCGTCACATATTGCACACAGAAAACCACAAATATTACCCTAGAGAATCACACGGTTATCAAAACAAGGTCACTCAGAAACTACAACAAAGAAACATTTCTGGACATTTTATGGAATACAGACTGGTCTCCAGTGTATGGAAGTACAAACGTTAATGACGCATAGGTTGGCTTCAGAACCATCATCACAAACATCCTAGACGAAATAGCTCCTCTGAAAGACATACAAATTAAAGCAAGGTCAGACCCATGGATCAACAATGACAAACTACACCATCTGGAACTCAGAGACAATCTGTTAAAAAGGCTAGTGAAACATAGACAGGATCAAGGTCTGAAACATGAGTTCAACAGGGCCAGGAATAAACTAAGTAGACAAATAAAATTAGCAAAAACTAATTATTTCCACAATAAGGCAGAGGAATATCAGAATAACCCAAAGAAACTATGGAGGCACCTAGTCACCACTAGTGACATACCTTTTTACCCCTAAGTGAAGTGCTAGTGAACATTCTTAGTGATGGCTTGTGCTGATGAGATTGCTACCTCTTCCCATATTCTCCAGCTTTGTCTTGCTTTGCAAGAAAGGCTGGAGAATGTGGAGCTTTAGGTCCAATCTCTCAAGGACGCGAACTTAGCATTGAAGATGGCATTAGAGGAAACTAAAAATGCCACTTGTGTAGGAAAACCGGACTTTTCCTGGAAAGTGGTAGCTTCAAGTGGAACGAAGTGTACCTTGAAGAAGCAGTGTGTAATGTTACGCTGGCCAGCTTGCCAGAATGTGCTCGTGCTCGCTAGTGCTCGCCAGGGCAGTGAAATGGGCTATAATAATGGTAGAACGATGTTCTTTCTTTCTTAGTATTCATGTTGTCACAGACAGATCAGTGGTGGTCTTTATTCTTGTCTGTGACACTTGGAAGTATTTTATATCAGTGATAGAGTATAAGATGAGTAGTGTGAAGTTAAGGAGAGAGAGAACGAAGGAGGCAGCGAGGTGGTAATATGTGCGTGTGTATGTACGTGTGCCTCCCTCGCTCGGGCGGAGGTTCCCACGCTCTTGATTGGCCGGCGGGCCTGGCTACGTCATAGGACGCTTGCTCTTCATGACGTAGTGGTCTGTGATTGGGTGCCACTGTCCTAGTGTTGGTGCTGGGGGGTTCCTGCCCGCGTGTCTCCTTTAGAGCTTGGCACGGTGTGCTTGGTCCTAGACGTCCCTTGCAATCTGTCCCCAATCTAACCCCCTGTACTACTGTTTCTCTCTCTCTGAACTTCTTCTTTTCCATTACTTCTCATCTTTATTCAATTACTTGTCCCTTCTGGTTCTGCATACGACTTTCATAGTCGGCCAGTCGTATTACCAGCACCAGTTCTCACATATATGTTTTGCATTAGCTTTAGGAATTATTAGTCATAGTCACATGGAGTCCTATTATCATTAGGTGCTTCTAATTATTGAGTTGTTCTTTGTTACTATTTAATGCTAGACAGTGGAGGGTATCTTTAGTCGTTGTCTGAGTTATGTACATGGCAAGTCAGAGCCTGTGCGACTTTGACGGAGCTAGGTGCCTGTAACCCTTGTGCATATTTTTCCTGAGCGAGTGTAGCAGTATACAAGCGAAGGGCTCTTGCCTACACTTACTTGTATGCGTGCTACCTCATTTTGTTGACCTTTGTGGAGCGCCAGGGTAGGACCAGATACTTGAGATCTGGACTTAGCAAGAGAGCCTCCTAGTCACTTAACGTAACATAAGGGAAATCTGTTCAAGGGGAGACAGTAGGCTACGAGCATGCTTGCTCTCTGCCTAGCCTCCTGGTACCTTTTTTTCCGCTGCTAGACTTTATTAGTAATAAAGACAGCATTGTGTTTATTAACTTTAACTGTGTATGCTTTAGGAATTATTCACGTATTATTTTAGCCTAGGTTGATGCTTGGTGCACAACCCAGTATGGCTGTTACTTTGGCTAAGGAAGTACTGTTTTGAGTGGCTATTATTAGTGCTGGCACAGAGTTGTTGCACTCCCTTGTTATTACTATATGTATCTTACTTATTGGTGTATTTAAGATACACGCTTTGGTGTCCTGCCCCTGCATTATTTCTGTTCTATATTAACGAGCATCTTAGAGCATCAGACGTTTTCAGAAGATTCCATATCTGGTTGCTGTAGGACTAGACTTTCAGTGTCTTCATAGAGCATTGAAGAGTTTAGTGTTGAGTACAGACTCACACTAAAGTTAACGTAAGCATATAATTCTTTATTAAATCTTGTTATAGTTTATTTAAGCATTGTTATTACTTGAGAGCATTTTATTAACGTAAAGTACTCCTGTTGTGAGTAGGCTTTGCCGTCACCGGAAAGCCTTTGTAGAAGTGCACTAAAACCCAGTTAATTGATACCCCGTTATCCAGTAGATTAACTCTGGATGGTTTAAGTGTTTTGTTCACCGGCATAATAGTTCGAGGGTTTGGAATTAGCGTACCGTTGTTGCAGATATAGCCTATCATCTAGTCCATTATTAAGTGCCCTTGTTTATTTCGTAGTGCCGGTCGTAACAAATGGCGACCTTAGACCAGTATATAGTGAACTGAATATTGCATTTTTTTTTTTTGGAGAAATCTTATTGCCATTTGGGGTTGAATTTATTTCTCGCATGGTTGGCAGTGGACATTGTTTTGAGGATATATAGAACTTGTTGGAGTTTATTGGTGACCTAGTATTGCACTCAAGAACATCTTCGAATATTTGTTTGTGAATAAAGATACGCGAGAGTTTGGCTACTTTTGTCTTGACTTGAGATTTTTTGTTGTTGAATCCATCATGTCACTGGACGGGTCTGAGCATAGTGAGGGCACAGTGCGAGACACAGGCGAGGAGGTGGAGAAGGTGGAGTTGTTAAACGGCGTTCGGGTGGTGAACAATGAGGAAGAAGCTCGGATTTTTTTGGAGGAACCTGTGTCGGCGGACCGGGTGTCGGGGCTGGACCGGTACGGACTGCAGTGTGTAGCCACGGTCTTAGGGTTTCCCGGTACTAGCGGTTTGTCGAGGGGTGAGCTGGTTACCTGTGTGCTCGGTGGGGTGCATGGGGCTTCGGGTGGAGCGGGAGCTGGGGCACCTTCGGCCCAGCCCTCATTCCAGTCGACTCCTATCATGGCGCCCCCTCGGGCTCCGGAGCCGGGTACGTTCCCGCAGGCCGATAACCCGCTGGCGGTTGGGTATGCCTCTAGGTGATTCACGGGGTGGGTCCCCAATAGTAGCACCCCCTCCTCAAGGTTTGTCTTCCGAGATGTTGTTTCAGCTCGAACTCGCCAAACTCGAGCAGCGGAAGCATGAGGCTGAGCTCGAGCAGCGGCAGTGTGAGGCTGAGCTCGAGCAGCGGCAGCGAGAGGCTGAGCTCAGGCAGCGAGGGGCTGAGCTCGAGCAGCGAAAGCATGAAGCTGAGCTCTAGTATGAGTCTGAAAGGTATTGTTCCGATGTTGATCTAGAGAAAACTTGTGTAGAGGTGACAAGGAACCGTGTCGTCCAGGGGGGTCGAGCCCATGACCAGTCCCTGTCGCATCTACTAAAGTTGGTTCCAGTGTTTGATGAGTTAGGAGTTACCGAATGTTTTCTCCGGTTCGAGAAAAAGTGCCAGGAGCACCAATGGCCCGAGGAGAAGTGGGCAGGCCTTGTTTCGTCACGTTTGACGGGGAAATTTAAAATGGAGAGTACTTTCCAGGAACACGCTAGAGAGCTGTCAGATGCATTTGAGAATTGGTTAAGATCGGAAAAGGCAACTAATTTTGATGCAGTGAAACAATTAGTGTTGTTAGAGCAATTTTTTAAATGTACTGGCAGTGACTTGACTCTTAACCTGAAAGAAAAGCAACCAAAAACTCTGCAGGAGGCGGCTGAGCTGGCTGACCTCAGGTTGTCATGATTCGTGGGTGCGGGTCTGCACAGAGAGCTGAGGCAGGTAACAAGGGGCGTACCACTCCACCCCCCACGAATTAATGACACAAATAATTATCCATTTAAGAGTACTGTTGCCAATTATGATCCCAAGTCGAAACCCTAACCGTTAAAGAAAGGCCAGGGCCCTTACCCACCTCAGGGGAAGTCCAAGAGTGAAGTGGAATGTTTCAAGTGTCATAAAGAAGGGGCATATTGCGCGCTCATGTCCGAGCACACCGCCTACAGCAGTGGTGTCACTAGTGAGCAACATTGGCGTGTCTTTGAGGTCTTCCGCGTTTGCCCGGGGTAAACAGTCGGTTGCGAAGTCACCGCCGGTGCAGAAGCAGCAGGAGGGCTCGTCACCCGTCCGAGATGTTTTTTGTGGTAATAGGGGGCACAGCACTTTGAGGTGGGCTGGTGTGGAGCATATGCTTGAGTTGCTGCGTGATACGGGCGCTTCCCAGACACTTGTTAAGAATTTCACTGGCAAGCCTATTAACGCGGCTCGGGTTGTGGTGGTTCAAGGCATCAATGCTACGCGGTCTTACCCGCTGGTCAGAGTAGAGCTTGAGGTGGACGGTGTGACACGAGAGTTGGATGTGGGGGTTTTGGAGAAGTTGCCAGTTGAGGGGGTCGACCTCCTTCTCGGTAACGACTTTGCGGTGCTCACTTCCGAGGTTCCACCCTTAGTCGTTGCCGAGAGGGCGGCCGACACGAGTAGGGAGGGGCAAGAGTGGCTCGAGAGGTGCCAGGTGACGCAGATGGCGTGTGCTGTCACCAGGTCTCAGTCCGCTCAGGTGTCACAGCCTAATACCCAAGTTTTAGACCAGCGGAGGAAGGGTCGGAAGGAGAAAGTCAAGGCTGGTCGGGTTGAGAGTTTGGACCCAGCGACACTCCTTGGTGACTCGGTACTTGCACCCATTATGAGGTCCGGAGTGGCCCCAGAACCTGTCCCCCCTAGTGACATGGTAGGGCGTGAGAGCACTCCGCGACAGAGACGTTCCCAGGCGAAGCAGGCAAGGCTTGAGCAGTCCAGTATCGGGGGTGGCCACAAGTTGCTTCAGGAGCATTTAGGTAGGTTGGCACCCTCGGATATATGTCGGCTGCAAGTAGAAGATCCTGGACTTGAGAGTTGAGGGAACGGGGCTATAGAACTCGACGAGGACGGGGATGCAAAGCCGGGAGATTTTTTTCATGTTGGGGGAATCCTGTACCGCCGTTTTTTGGATCCCAGACGTAGTTGGGATGGTGGGGCAAGAGTGGTTGATCAGTTGGTGGTCCCTGAGAAGTGTCGTGATAGCCTGTTGCGGTTGGCGCACGATGTTCCGTTGGCAGGTCACTTGGGTGTGAGTAAAACGTTGGCCTCGTTATCTAGGTTGTTCTGGTGGCCAGGTATTAAAGCCAAAGTTTCGGCCTGGGTGGCGATATGTGGTACCTGCCAGAGGGTAGGAAAGCCGAACCAGAGCATACCTAAGGCTCCGTTGCACCCAGTGCCTGCTATTGGTCCTCCCTTCAGCAAGATTATCATCGACATGGTAGGCCCTCTGCCTCCCACTAGTGCAGGTAACAGGTTTTTGCTAACCTTCATAGATGTCTCCACTCGCTACCCTGATGCATACCCTATGAGAAATGGTATGTCTAAAACTGTTGTGCGAAACTTGCTGTTGTATTGCTCGAGATACGGGTACCCGCAAGAAATTCAGTCGGACCAAGGGTCAAATTTCACGTCCACTCTCTTTAAACAGACCATGCAGCAGCATGGAATCAATACGGTTGTCTCTTCAGCTTTTCACTCAGAGAGTCAAGGGGTGTTGGAAAGATGGCACTCTACTTTGAAAAACATGTTGCGGTGCTACTGTACGGAGAATGACAAGGATTGGGACCTGGGGCTACCGTACGTTTTGTTTGCGGCACGAGAGGTACCTGGGGAGAGCCTTGGGTTTAGTCCCAACGAGTTAGTTTTCGGGCATCAGGTTAGAGGTCCTTTGAGCATGGTAAGAGAGATCTGGGAAGGGACTGTGCCGCCATGTTCTCTAATTAAGTATGTCCTCGAGAGTAGGGACAGGATGCTGAAAAGCCTGGAGTTGGCAGGGAGAAATTTGGTGGGTAATCAGGCCTTGATGAAGGATCGGTATGACAAGAAGGCAAAGCTCCAGGAGTTTGTGGTAGGACAGGAGGTTTTGGTCTTATTGCCCTTAGTTGGCCATCCCCTGTCTGCCAAGTTTGTCGGTCCTTTCAAGGTTGTGAGGAAGTTATCGGACCTGGATTACCTTGTGGCTACTCCGGATAGGCGAAAGATAAATCAGCTCTGTCATGTGAACCTGTTAAAAGAGTTCGTGAGGCGCCCACCTGAGCAGCCTACTGTCCCTGTGTTGGTCTGCAGCGGCCAAGGTGGAGAAGGAGAGGGGGACAGTGAGGCCCAGGTGGAGGAAAGTTGGGATTGTCATGTCTCGGCGGATCAGTGGGCGGGGAACACGAACCAGGTGGCTGTGCAAGCGCTTGAGCACCTGCCTGAGCAACAGCGTGCAGCAATCCAGCACCTGTTCTGTTTATACCCCACTGGTTTTGCCGAGCACCCAGGCCTCACAACTCATGCGGTGCACGATGTAGACGTTGGAGACCACCCCCCTTTTAAATCAGTGCCCTATCGTGTACCTCCCATTAAACTTCCGGCTCTCCGAGCGGAATTAGGCTACATGTTGGAGAAGGGGCTGATAGAAAAAGGGGCGGTTAGGTGGACATCTCCCGTCACTCTGCAGCCCAAACCAGATGGGAGGGTCAGGTTTTGCATTGACTTCAGGCGGTTGAACGGCTTAACCCCCACCAATGCTTACCCTCTTCCCCGCGTAGATGACAGTGTTGACAAGATCGGGTGTGCACGTTACCTCACCAAGGTGGATCTTGTCAAAGGTTACTGGCAGGTGCCGTTGTCTGAGCGGGCGAAGCAGGTGTGCGGTTTTGTGGTGGATGGGAACACTTACAGTTGCAACGTTATGCCGTATGGGCTGAAGAATGCACCTGCAACTTTCCAATGCCTAATGAACAAGTTAGTGGCGGAGATCCCTAACTGCACCGTTTATCTAGATGATGTGATAATCTACGATAATGACTTTGAAAGCCATTGCGAGCACATCGGGGCATTATTCAGGAAGCTGAGTGAGGCTCATTTGGTGGTCAATCTGGGCAAATGTGACTTTGTTCGGGCAACCGTGCAGTATTTGCGGTTTGTGGTAGGGTTGGGCCAGGTGTGCCCCCT
Source organism: Paralithodes platypus (assembly GCA_032716605.1). Lineage (NCBI taxonomy): Eukaryota > Metazoa > Arthropoda > Malacostraca > Decapoda > Lithodidae > Paralithodes > Paralithodes platypus. The sequence continues at coordinate 16,549,198 of CM064541.1, forward strand.
CCCCCCCCCCCCCAAACCAAAATACAGGCTATTAACCAGTTCCCCAGGCCGACCACCAAAAGACAAATCATGAGGTTCTTGGGCATGATTGGGTATTACCGCAGATTCATCCGCGGATACTCCTCGGTGTTGGCTCCTCTGACTGATTTACTTGCAAAGACGAAAAAGTTTGGGTGGGCACCTGAGTGTGAGAAAGCATTCTCACACGTGAAGCATCTTTTGTGCACCTGCCCCATACTCAGGGCCCCAGACTTCTCAAGACCTTTTCAGCTAGCGACAGATGCTAGCGGTGTAGGGGCTGGTGCCGTCTTGTTGCAAACAGACCCAGAAGGTGTGGAACACCCAGTAAGTTTCTTTTCCAAGAAGTTCAACTCAGCACAAAAGAACTATTCGGTGGTAGAGAAGGAGCTTCTGGCCATTGTGCTGGCGCTCAGGCACTTTGAGGTGTATGTTCCCGCTTTTGGCCCAGTCGTGGTGATTTATACTGACCACCACCCTTTGAAGTTTTTTAATCAGTTCCACAACCGGAATATGAGGCTGACCAGGTGGTCCTTAATGTTGAAGGAGTACAACCTGGACATTCGCCATATTGCCGGTTGTGACAATGTGATTGCTGACTGTTTGTCCAGGGTGGACGACCCAGGGTAGATCACCACAGGTGTGTCGGGTTGAGTGGAGAAAAATTAGGCTTGCCCCTGTAGTGCAAAGCCGCCAAAAACACTATTAAAAATAATACAAAAACCTCACATAAAAACTCTTTCTTTTGATAGTATATAAGTGCAGTATGTTACAGCAAGAATCTAAGACATTCTGAGTTTTTGTCTTAGTAGGCTAGGCTTGTTGAAGCTTGCTCGTTGAGCGTAATATTGTTAAGTGATACCGGTACTATTATTTTGGGGAAGTGTTGTGTAGATTTTGTTTATATAATAAAGTGTTTTATGTTGTGATTGTGCCTTGTTTTCACAACTTGGGGGAGTAGCTGGGTGAGGCGGGGTTTATGAGCATTCTGTCTGGTCAGATGTGGCGTTTAACTGAGGTTAAAACGTCCCACATCTTGGGCGGGGTGTTACGCTGGCAAGCTTGCCAGAATGTGCTCGTGCTCGCTAGCGCTTGCCAGGGCAGTGAAATGGGCTATAATAATCGTAGAACGATGTTCTTTCTTTCTTAGTATTCATGTTGTCACAGACAGATCAGTGGTGGTCTTTATTCTTGTCTGTGACACTTGGAAGTATTTTATATCAGTGATAGAGTATAAGATGTGTAGTGTGAAGTTCAGGAGAGAGAGAACGAAGGAGGCAGCGAGGTGGTAATATGTGCGTGTGTATGTACGTGTGCCTCCCTCGCTCGGGCGGAGGTTCCCACGCTCTTGATTGGCCGGAGGGCCTGGCTACGTCATAGGACGCTTGCTCTTCATGACGTAGTGGACTGTGATTGGGTGCCGCTGTCCTAGTGTTGGTGCTGGGGGGGCTCCTGCCCGCGTGTCTCCTTTAGAGCTTGGCACGGTGTGATTGGTCCTAGACATCCGTTGAAATCTGTCCCCAATCTAACCCCCTGTACTACTGTTTCTCTCTCTGAACATCTTCCTTTCCATTACTTCTCATCTTTATTCAATTACTTATCCCTTCTGGTTCTGCATATGACTTCCATAGTCGGCCAGTCATATTACCAGCACCACTTCTCACACATATGTTTTGCACTAGCTTTAGGAATTATTAGTCATAGTCACATGGAGTCATATTATCATTGGGTGCTTCTAATTATTGAGTTGTTCTTTGTTACTATTTAATGCTAGACAGTGGAGGGTATCTTTAGTCGTTGTCTGAGTTATGTACATGGCAAGTCAGAGCCTGTGCGACTTCGACAGACCTAGGTGCCTGTAACCCTTGTGCATATTTTTCCTGTGCGAGTGTAGCAGTATACAAGCGAAGGGCTCTTGCCTACACTTACTTGTATGCGTGCTACCTCATTTTGTTGACCTTTGTGGAGCGCCAGGGTAAGACCACATACTTGAGATCTGGACTTACCAAGAGAGCCTCCTAGTCACTTAACGTAATATAAGGGAAATCTGTTCAAGGGGAGACAGTAGGCTACGAGCATGCTTGCGCTCTACCTAGCCTCCTGATACCTTTTTTGCCGCTGCTAGACTTTATTAGTAATAAAGACTGCATTGTGTTTATTAACTTTAACTGTGTATGCTTTAGGAATTATTCACGTATTATTTTAGCCTAGGTTGATGCTTGGTGCACAACCCAGTATGGCTGTTACTTTGGCTAAGGAAGTACTGTTTTGAGTGGCTATTATTAGTGCTGTCACAGAGTTGTTGCACTCCCTTATTATATATATGTATCCTACTTATTGGTGTATTTAAGATACACGCTTTGGTGTCCTGCCCCTGCATTATTTCTGTTCTATATTAACGAGCATCTTAGAGCATCAGGCGTTTTCAGAAGATTCCATATCTGTTTGCTGTAGGACTAGACTTTCAGTGTCTTCATAGAGCATTGAAGAGTTTAGTGTTGAGTACAGACTCACACTAAAGTTAACGTAAGCATATACTTCTTTATTAAATCTTGTTATAGTTTATTTAAGCATTGTTATTACTTGAGAGCATTTTATTAACGTAAAGTACTCCTGTTGTGAGTAGGCTTTGCCGTCACCGGAAAGCCTTTGTAGAAGTGCACTAAAACCCAGTTAATTGATACCCCATTATCCAGTAGATTAACTCTGGAGGGTTTAAGTGTTTTGTTCACCGGCGTATTAGTTCGAGGGTTTGGAATGGCGTACCGTTGTTGCAGATATAGCCTATCATCTAGTCCATTATTAAGTGCCCTTGTTTATTTCGTAGTGCCGGTCGTAACAGTAACTGTAAACAACAAGTACAGCATCCTGGAGGACGAGTGTGATGGAAGTGAAGACGGAGTGGGGGAAGGAGATGACCCGTCTTATAGCGAGGCAGTGAGAGGGAGGGGAGGAAGTCTGCTGCTGCTGCTACAACTGCTGCTACACGCTGACAAAAGAAAAAAGCTAAGTCTGTTTTCATTGTCGGTGATTCAATGGTTAGATACCTTGGCAGGGCAACAAACACTCAGGTTGATAAAGTTGTCTGCATGCCTGGTGCGCATTGGGGGAAGGAAATGACCCGTCTTATAGCGAGGCAGTGAGAGGGAGGGGAGGAAGTCTGCTGCTGCTGCTACAACTGCTGCTACACGCTGACAAAAGAAAAAAGCTAAGTCTGTTTTCATTGTCGGTGATTCAATGGTTAGATACCTTGGCAGGGCAACAAACACTCAGGTTGATAAAGTTGTCTGCATGCCTGGTGCCGGAGTCGAGAGGGTGGCTGAGAAGATAGATGCTGTCCTGGAAGTGAGTGGGGAGGACCCCATCATCTTCCTCAATGCAGGGAGCAACGATATATGGAGATGCAGGACTGAGGAGTTGCTCTCCAAGTATCAGGAAATGTTGGAGAGGATCAAGGAAAAGGGTGGAGTTCCTGTGGTATGCTACACAGTATCCTGCCAAGAAGAGGGGTAAGGAAGGAATGGTCCTCCAGGGCTATTGGTGTAAATAGCCGGCTGGAGAAGTATTGCAAGGCAAATACTATTCCATTCCTGGATAACTGGTCCCTCTTTTATGGTAAGGATGAACTGTATGCCCAGGATGGAGTACATCTCTCTCGACTAGGAGTTTCGACCTTGGCCAGCTCACTCGACAAGATTGTTGCGGGGTTTTGTTAATAAACCATAGGTGTGTAAGTAAAATAGAATCCCAGCCACATGAAATTGTTAGTAATGACAAACATTCTGATAGAGTAGATTTTCCGTCTAGGTCTAGTAGTTCAACAGGTAAAAATAAATTAGTTAAAAACAATAGAAACATAGTTGCAAATACAAGCAATAGTTTGAGGGTTTATTATACAAATTGTAGGAGTTTATGTAACAAAATGAACGAACTTAGAACACTGGTTAGCAAAGAAAATATAGACATAATAGCACTACTGAAACATGGATTAATACAGAAACCAGGCATTTTTTAGCAGAGTTTGATACACCGGGATATAGTTTGTTTAAATATGACCGAACAAGTAGGAGGGGCGGCGGTATAGCAGTGTTTGTCAGGAGTTCATTAACCCTTAACTGGCGGCGCGCATTATATGTCGAGTGAAAGAAATTTGGACTATGTGGCGGCTCACAACATAAGTCGTGTGGCATTTTCAGCACGTAATGTTGCTGAGAGAGAGAGACAAGTGGTGGCAGGAGAGTAGCGAGCGTATGACTGCTCCAGACCACCGCGGTGGACCAACTGACATGAATCCCACCCTCCTCCACCCTCTCACATTCGCTACATAGTGAATTGTGTGGGGAAAGTACCGAATTACATGGTTTTTGCACTCGTGTTGCGTGATTGTTGCAAGAAAACTAGCGGTCATACAAGGATCGTTGGGGTGTTAGTGGAAAGCTCTGTTTATGCCCTTTCAGGGATAGATACTTGTTTTACGCTCTGGGTCTTATTTAGGCATGAAAATGATCATGTAAACAGCCCTATTTTGGGTAAAAACACCCCGCTGGTGGCTACATATTATTTACCGCCTAGGCCGCTCGTTAGGTGTTAAAAAGCTGTATTAAATCAGGTATTAGAGTAAATAATGAAAATGAAAGTGTTTGGGTAGACGTTAACGAAGGTAGTGAGACCTTAGTTATTGGAGTTATGTATAGACCGCCAAATATGAGTAGAAATGACGGAACATCATTATGGGAGGAAATTAAAATAGCATCAAGGTTTAGCAACGTGTACATTATGGGGGATTTTAATTTCCCTAATATAGATTGGCAGCAACAAATAGGCGACTGATTCAAAGGAGTTTATTGAGGTAGTACAAGATAGTTTTTTATCTCAATTCATAGATACGCCGACTAGAGGTGATAATATTCTCGATTTAGTTTTCAGTAACAATGAACATATGATAAATAGTGTAGAAATCGGGGACCACCTAGGAAATAGTGATCACAATTCTGTGTATTTTAATATACAATGGAAAGGTAATACCAGAGAGAATACAACAGTAATACTTGACTTCAGAAAATTATGGTGGGTTAAGGAGAGCCCTATTAGCAGACCCTAGGGTCAAAATATGAAGTCGATCCAGGTGTCCAAATGAGTGTATCCCTTCTCAGGCACCTGTCATCTTAAGTCAGGAAGAGACGTCAAACTTGGTAGATCTATCTATCTATCTATCTATATGCTCAGGCCCAATCCCCATTTTGGGGGTAGCCGACTCAAGACAGAGCAAGAACAGGGAAACCACAAAAACAACATAAAACAACAAATAAACACAGACAAAAAGCACAAACTCACACACATCCAGGTCACCCAGGAGAAGACCCAGAGACCAGGGTCACCAAGGTCGCTCCAGCACTCCCCCGGCCCCCAACCACCAGGAGAGGTTCCGATCTCGGCAGGCAGACATGCAGCGGAGCCAAAGCCACAAGCCCTCCCACCACACTTCCAGGCGCACCCTTCATATTAATCGTCTCCCCGGGCCAGGCGCCTGATGGACTATTATCTAGTCCAACTTGCGCCCGACCCCTTACTCCAAATGACCACGTGTTCACTCAACTATTCACAAGTATTCTCCATTCACTCCTGTCCACCACCACTTCCCCTGCCTGATCTATAGTCATTCCTCTATCATCCAAAGCCTTTCTTACACAGTCTCTCCATCTCAATGGGGGTCTTCCTGCCCTTCTATCTCCCCTTGTACCTGACTCACATATTCTCTTTGTAAGCCTTTCATCTCCCATTCGTTCAACATGACCATACCAGCTCAGCACCCTTCTGTCCACTATGGCTGACAAATGTTCCTGCTGCCCCACTCTCCTACATATCTCTTCATTCCTCAATCTGTCTCTACGAGTAACTCCACACATACTCCTCAAGCAGCTCATCTCCATCACATCCAGCCCTCTTTTCTCCTTTTTCTTCAGAGCCCATGTCTCAGCCCCATACATCACTGTTGGCACAACAATTCCTTGATACAGTGCACTTTTTACTTTCACTCCGAGATTTCTCGTCTTCCACATACTTCCCATTGCTCCGAAAACCTTCCTTCCTTCACACACTCTCTGATTTACCTCCACTTCCATACCTCCACTCCTGCTTATTGTTCCTCCTAGATATTTAAATCACTCTACTTGGTAGATACATACGATAATTTTATCAAGTCAGTATTCAATGCACAAAATAAATATATCCCCAAAAGAAAATTTAGATCAACACACAACCAACCCAAATGGATGAATAATAGACTATTAGATCTTCTAGGAAAAAAGAGAGGAATATATAGAAAAAATAAGAAAGGCGAAATTCACCTACTTGCTTACTATCAGAATCTATCACGACAGGTAAAAAAGGATATTAGGAAAGAAAACAGAAATTATGAAATTAAGGTTGCCAATGACTCAAAAAATAATCCTAAAGCTTTTTACCAACTATATAAATCCAAGGTTAGAGATGTAATTGGTCCCCTTAAAACTTCGATAGGAGAAATGACAGAAAATGATTTAGAAATGTGCAGTACATTAAATAGTCAATTTCTTTCCATTTTCACTAATGAAAATTTGGCACAGTTTCCAGAAGTCCGTAAGCTATATAGCGATAGTATAGAAACTAGGTTAAGTACGGTTACTATAAGTAGAAATGATGTGCTTAAGGAAATTGACAGACTGAAACCTCATAAATCGCCTGGTCCTGATGAGGTATACTAGAGTATTAAAAGAATGCAGAGATGAGTTAAGTTACCCATTAACATTTATATTTAACAAGTCATTAGAAACAGGTATAGTTCCAGAAGCTTGGAAGCTTGCAAATGTAGTTCCGATCTTCAAAAAAGGTGATAAATCAATAGCATCCAATTACCGTCCCATTAGTCTCACTTCAATCATAGGAAAGCTACTAGAGTCAATTATTGCTAGGAAAATGAGAAACCACTTAGAAACATTTAACTTAATCAATTCTTCTCAGCATGGATTCACTCAGGGACGGTCCTGCCTTACTAATTTGCTTAATTTTTTCTAAGAGGTATATGAAGCAGTAGATAATGACAAGTCATATGATATTATATATTTAGATTTCAGTAAAGCTTTCGACAGAGTCCCTCATGAGAGATTGATGAGAAAGGTTGAGGCACATGGAATAGGTGGGGCGTTGTTAGGATGGATTAGGTCATGGCTAATTGGTAGGAGGCAGAGAGTCAGCATAAATGGTACCAAGTCAGAATGGAGAGCAGTCAAAAGTGGTGTCCCCCAGGGATCTGTATTAGGTCCTCTGTTGTTTATTATATACATAAATGACCTGATTATAACTAGTAGGATAAGTAAATTTGCAGACGATGCCAAAATGGGGAGATAAATTGATTCAGATCGAGATATAGAGTGTCTGCAAAGGGATCTAGATACCTTACACGAATGGTCAGTAAATTGGCAGATGAAGTTTAACATTGACAAATGCAAGGTATTAAAGATAGGGAAGATGCATACGGAAACGGAAATTTGAAGGTAAATGCGGGGAAGAGCAAGGTTATGGTCTTCGAAAGGGGTGAAGTCACTGAGTGTGAGGTGAAGCTGAACGGTCAGGCTATGGGGATCGTCAACTCTTTTAAGTATCTGGGCAGTGTGTTGAGTAAAGATGGGACTATGGATGAAGAAGTGCGGGAGAGGGTACAACAGGGGAAGAGGGTTGTAGGAACGCTAAAAGCAGGAACAAGAAATAGGGTGGTCAGTATGGAAGTGAAGAAGTCCTTGCATGACAGTGTGGTAATCCCGACACTGACTTACGGAAGCGAAGCATGGACGTTGGTTGAGAGACTCAGACCAAGAGTGAGAGCAGTGGAAATTAATTACTTAAGGAGTGCGTGCGGAGTTACATGGAGGGATAGACAGACTAATGAGGAAGTAAGAAGGAGGTGTGGTATGGAGGTAGATGTGCTGGAAAGTGTGAAAAGGAACAATTTGAGATGGTTCGGCCATATGGAACGTATGGAAAGCGAGAGAATGACTAAGAGGGTGTACGAGAGCGAGGTGGAGGGACAGAGAGGGAGAGGTAGACCGAATGAGAGGTGGAAGGATGGAGTGAGGAAGTACATGAACGAAGGCGGTGCTGGTTGGGGGGAGGGGCGTTGACTGACTGGGGACAGAGGTGCATGGGGGCGGTTCGTTCGTGGCCACCCCTTCGGGGATCACGGCATCAGGCAATAGATAGATAGATAGAAGATGCATACAAATGTTAAATATAAACTAGCTAATATGGAATTAGAAAACTCAGACTGTGAGAAAGATCTAGGTGTGTTTGTTAGCAATGATTTGAAGCCTAGAAAACAATGTATAAGCGTTCGTAACAAGGCAAACAGGATTCTTGGGTTCATATCTAGGAGTGTGAGTAACAGAACTGCTGATGTTATCTTAAAACTTTACTTGTCATTAGTGAGACACCATATGGATTATGCTGTTCAATTTTGGTGTCCTTATTACAGAATGGACATAGATTCATTGGAGAGAGTACAACGTAGAATGACAAAAATTATCCATAATATTAGAAATTTTCCGTATGAAGAAAGATTGAAGAAATTAGGCTTACATTCGTTAGAGAGACGCAGAGTTAGAGGGGATATGATAGAGGTATTCAAGTGGGTTAGTGGGATTAATAAAGGGGACATGACAAATGTACTAAAGCTCAGTGATAGCGAAAGAACTCTTACAAATGGTTTCAAGTTAAATAAATTTCGTTTCAGAAAATATCTAGGCAAATATTAAGAACATAAGAACATAAGAAAATGGGAGTCTGCAAAAAGCCGATCGGCCCATACAAGGCAGATCCCTGTCACACCCACCCCAATTACAAGGCCCAATTATAGACCCATCTCACTAATACCTTGAGTAATGACCCCACCAAAACGGTCAGAGATTAACACAAGATTACGGGGGTCTGCTGAGCGCCGATTGGCCCACACCTGGTAGATCCCCCTCACACCCAACCCATCTCGTCCATATGCCTATCTAATTTTATCTTAAAGCTCCCTATCGTTCTTGATCCCACTATATCACTTGGTAGCCTATTCCACCCATCTACAACTCTGTTACCAAACCAATATTTGCCTATATCTTTTCTGAAACGAAATTTATCTAATTTGAAACCATTTGTACGAGTTATTTCGCTATCACTGAGCTTTAGTACATTTTTCATGTCTCCTTTATTAATTCCACTAACCCACTTGAAAACCTCTATCATGTCACCTCTAACTCTGCGTCTCTCTAACGAATGTAAGCCTAATTTCTTCAACCTTTCTTCATACGGAAGATTTCTAATATTATGGATCATTTTTGTCATTCTACGTTGTACTCTCTCCAATGAATCTATGTCCATTCTGTAATAAGGACACCAAAATTGAACAGCATAATCCATGTGGGGTCTCACTAATGACAAGTAAAGTTTTAAGATAACATCAGCAGTTCTGTTACTCACACTCCTAGATATGAACCCGAGAATCCTGTTTGCCTTGTTACGAACGCTTATACATTGTTTTCTAGGCTTCAAATCATTGCTAACAAACACACAAAGATCTTTCTCATAGTCTGAGTTTTCTAATTCCATATTAGCTAGTTTATATTTAAAATTTGTATGCATCTTCCCTATCTTTAATACCTTGCATTTGTCAATGTTAAACTTCATCTGCCATTTTACTGACCATTCGTGTAAGGTATCTAGATCCCTTTGCAGACACTCTATATCTCTAACAGAATCAATTTTTCTCCCCATTTTGGTATCGTCTGCAAATTTACTTATCCTACTAGTTATACCTAAATCAAGGTCATTTATGTATATAATAAACAACAGAGGACCTAATACAGATCCCTGGGGGACACCACTCTTGACTGATCCCCATTCTGACTTAGTTCCATTTATACTGACTCTCTGCTTCCTACCAATTAGCCATGACCTAATCCATCCTAACAACGCCCCACCTATTCCATGTGCCTCAACCTTTCTCATCAATCTCTCATGAGGGACTCTGTCGAAAGCTTTACTGAAATCTAAATATATATCATATGACTTGTCATTATCTACTGCTTCATATACCTCTGAGAAAAAACTAAGCAAATTAGTAAGGCAAGAACGTCCCTGAGTGAATCCATGCTGAGAAGAATTGATTAAGTTAAATGTTTCTAAGTGGTTTCTCATTTTCCTAGCAATAATTGACTCTAGTAGCTTTCCTATGATTGAAGTGAGACTAATGGGACGGTAATTGGATGCTATTGATTTATCACCTTTTTTGAAAATCTGAACTACATTTGCAAGCTTCCAAGCTTCTGGAACTGTACCTTTTTCTAATGAATTGTTAAAAATAAATGTTAATGGGTAACTTAACTCATCTCTGCATTCTTTTAATACTCTAGCATATACCTCATCGGGACCTGGCGATTTCTGAGGTTTCAGTCTGTCAATTTCCTTAAGCACATCATTTCTACTTATAGTAACCGTACTTAACCTATTTTCTATACTATCGCTATATACCTTACGGACTTCTGGAATCTGTGCCAAATTTTCATTAGTGAAAACGGATAGAAACTGACTATTTAATGTACTGCACATTTCTAAATCATTTTCTGTCATTTCTCCTATCGAAGTTTTAAGGGGGCCTATTTTATCTCTAACTTTAGATTTATATAGCTGGTAAAAAGCCTTAGGGTTATTTTTTGAATCATTGGCTATCCTGATTTCATAATTTCTTTTGTCTGTCCTTATACATTTTTTAACCTCTCTTGATAGATTCTGATAGTAAGCAAGTAGGTGAATTTCGCCTTTCTTAATTTTTCGATATATTCCTCTCTTTTTTCCTAGAAGGTCTAATAGTCTATTATTCATCCATTTTGGGTTGGTTCTGTGTTGATCTAAATTTTCTTTTGGGGATATATTTATTTTGCGCATTGTGGAGTGAAGAAATAAAATGATTATATGTAGCTGTCAAATTATCCTGAGTTAAGACATGTATCTGAGAGAGAGTATGTTCATTAGCGCACCTGGGTCCACTTAATAGTTTAACCATAGGATCGACTCTTAAGGCTCTTCTTAACCCCTAACTATCGGTGCGCAACATAAGTCGAGTTAAATAAATCTGGACTATCTGGCGGCGCGCGACATAGGTCGTGTGGCAATTTCAGCACGTAATGTTGCTGAGAGAGAGAGACAAGTGGTGGCAGGAGATTAGCGAGCGTATGACTGCTCCAGACCACCGCGGCGAACCTACTGACATGAATCCCACCTCCTCCCTCCCTCTCTCACTCGCTACATACTGAATTTAATGGGGAATTTACCGAATTACATGCTTTTTGCACTCGCGTTGCGCGGTTGTTGCAAGAAAACTAGCCGTCATAAAAGGATCGTTATGGTGTCATTGGAAAGCTCTGTTTATGCCCTTTCAGGGATAGATACTTGTTTTACGCTCTGGGTCTTATTTAGGCATGAAAATGATCACATAAACAGCCCTATTTTGGCTAAAAACACCCCGCTGGGCGGTACATATAAATAAACCGCTAGCCCGCTAATCTAGTGTTAATCCACCATAATTGGCTTTTCTGAAATCTGGGATAAGTGTCGTATTCTCTTTAGCCTTTCCTGTCCATTGTATGTTAAAATAAATTGATTTATGATCACTATTTCCTAGTTGGTCTCCTATCTCTACATTATTTATCATTTGTTCATTATTACTGAGAACTAAATCGAGGATATTATTACCTCTAGTAAGCGTGTCTATGAATTGAAATAAAAAACTATCCTGTACCGCCCCAATAAACTCTTTTGAATCTGAGTCGCCGATTTGATGCTGCCAATCAATATTCGAAAAATTAAAATCTCCCATAATACACACATTGCTAAACCTTGATGCTATTTTCACTTCCTGCCATAAAGCTGTACCTTCGTTTCTACTCATATTTGGTGGTCTATAAATAACTCCAATAATTATGGTCTCACTACCTTCGCTAACCTCTACCCCAACACTTTCGTTATCAGTATTTAGTCTAATACCTGATTTAATACAGCTTTTTAAATAACTCCTGACAAACACTGCTATTCCTCCGCCCCTCCTACTTGTTCGGTCGCGTTTAAACAAACTATATCCTGGTATATGGAATTCTGCTAAAAAATGTCTTGATTCTGTATTAATCTATATTTCAGTCAGTGCTATAATGTCTATATTTTCGTTGCTAACAAGTGCTCTAAGTTCATCCATTTTGTTACATAAACTCCTACAGTTTGTATAATATAATCGCAATGAATTTATTTTACTGGTATCGGATTTACCTTTATTTCTAACTGAATTCCCATCTTCTGTTACACCTTCAATTTTTCTACTAGCAGTACAATTAAAATCCTGTGACTGATATTTTCTATTCCTATCTGATGTACCAGTACGGCAATTTACCCTATCTAGACAATTATTCTTACTCATATTCTCAGGCTTTACTTTCAACGAAATATTGGTTTGGTAACAGAGTTGTAGATGGGTGGAATAGGCTACCAAGTGATATAGTGGGATCAAGAACGATAGGGAGCTTTAAGAGAAAATTAGATAGGCATATGGACGAGATGGGTTGGGTGTGAGGGGGATCTACCAGGTGTGGGCCAATCGGCGCTCAGCAGACCCCCGTAATCTTGTGTTAATCCCTGACCATTTTGGTGGGGGCAGTACTCAAGGTATTAGTGAGCTGGGCCTATAATTGGGCCTTGTAATTGGGGATGGGTGTGACAGGGATCTACCTTGTTTGGGCCGATCGGCTTTTGGCAGACTCCCATTTTCTTATGTTCTTATGTAAAAACAACAGGCTACAGCAACAAGGCAAGGGATTCGTCTAACACTAATATTGCTCTCAACATTAATGATCAGGTTTGCCACGATAAACGACAAATCTCAACCTACTTCAACACCTTCACGTCCATAGCAAACACACTTGCACAGAACCTACCGCAACCTCTCAATAAATACACGACAACAACGGCCACCTTTCGAAATTTCTACAGAGATAAAGGCATACACCCGAACACATTTGGATTGCAAAATGTTACACCAAAATACACTTTTGACGAGCTCTCTAACCTAAATGTACATAAAAGCGCAGGACCAGACAAAATTCCTGCCATATTTCTACGAGATGGAGCCATTGGTATAGCAGGTCCCCTAACCCACATCATCAACCTGTCAATTAACACCAACACTGTACCTGCTGAACTGAAGGAAGCTATTGTAACCCCTCTATTCAAGAAAGGAAATAAACTAGAAGTTGGCAACTACTGCCCAGTTAGCATATTATGTATTGTATCTGAAATCCTTGAAAGAGCTGTATACACCCAAATTTAACACTACCTCAAAGAAAATGATCTATTCTATAAGTTTCAATCAGGTTTCAGATGCATGTACTCGACAGACTCCTGTCTCATCCACTAAACAGATCACATTCGTAAAGAAATGTCTAAAGGTAACTACACCGGTATGGTTCTTCTTGATCTTCAAAAAGCGTTTGACACAGTAGACCATGATATCCTATGTAATAAACTACAAGCAATGGGCATTGGGTCAGTGAACTGGTTTAAATCTTATCTTATTGGTAGAACACAAAGAGTCAAAATTTATGATAATATATCTGATCCTATGCCAATTAACTGTGGGGTCCCGCAGGGAAGCATCCTTGGTCCCTTACTCTTTCTCTGTTATGTGAACGACATGGAACTGAGCGTCTCGTGTAAATTATTACTGTATGCTGACGACAGCGTGCTTTTGGTTTCAGGAAAAGACCCAATAAGTATTGCCGCTTCACTTTCCAAAGAACTAGAAACATGTAGTGAATGGCTAGTGGACAATAGAGTATCTCTTCACCTGGGCAAGACGGAAGCCATCTTATGGGGAACAAAACGCAAACTGAAAGACATTGTGGGCTTCTCGGTAAACTGTAATGATATTCCTATAACAACAGTGTCACAAGTTAAATATCTCGGACTAAAACTGGACTCGAGTTTATCAGGTGAAACAATTTTGGAATCTATCCTGAGTAAGTGTAGAGCACATATCAAATACCTGTATAGACAGGTGGGATGCTTGCCAGCGGCGACCAAAAAGACCCTTTGCCAAGCGCTTGTTCAATGTCATTTTGACTATTCTGAGTCATCCTGGTACTCTGCATCATCTAAATCAGCACAGCACAAACTTCAGGTCACTCAAAATAAAATGGTTAGGTTCATGCTGAACCTAGGACCCAGATCACATGTTGGCCAGGAACAACTTCAGTCACTACGTATGCTCAATGTCTCTGACAGGGCCAAACAAATCAGGCTCACTAATGCCTTCAACATTTTCTATGACAGAGCTCCAGAGTATCTAAAGAGTGATTTTGTTAAAGCAAATGAGAGGAGTGGACATAATACAAGAAACAGGATGTTTAATTTTAAGGTCCCGAGAATCCAAGGACAGGGTAAGCAAATATTTTTCTTCACTGCCATCAAAGACTGGAACAACCTACCCCAGTCAGTCCGTGAAAAGAGAACACTGTATTCCTTCAGACGGTAGGTAGTAGGGGTAGGCAGCCCCGGCCAGGGAAGTACTACCGCCAAGGATTCGGGAGACTCGGGGAATAGCCTGAATTCCATTTTCTCTTCCAGGCCTTGATAGCTGGATACACATCTTTCTGCCTCACACATCAGGGGTATCAGGAAAACCCTCTTTATATAACATACACAATGACAGTTTTTACACATCCAACTTCACGACATTGCCCTACATCGCTATCCTCTATCCATAAAACACTACACTTCCCACTACATATCATACATGTAACACCATTCACCTTACCCAATAAATATGGCAGTACAATTGTTAAGAGCAAACCTGGTGGTCCCTCGGATATCCACCCCCGGCAGGGTTGGGTCATTGACACAGGGCCCTCCCGGTCGTCATCATGCGACTGTGTCAAGAGCATTGCAACGTCCCAAAGCTGCTCTTCGGTGCTGCTTTTTCTTTAGCAATATAAGGGGACTTCAATCTAACATCAATTATGTACACCAATTTCTTCAAGCAGAATCCCCTACTCTCCTTTTTTGGACAGAGACTCAAGTAACATCCACATCTGACACGTCTAGATTTAATTTTCCAAGTTATCAACTGCTCCAAAATTTCAGATCTAAAGGAGGTGTATGTTGCTTCGCAAAATCTGAAATTGCCCTGGAGGAGGTTACTAGTTTCAATTGTCCCTATTTTGATTATTCTATATACAAATTAATTTCTGCTGGTAAATTTAAATACATATGTTGCATCTACCGTTCCCCAAATATTCCTCCAGAGCAAAGTCTTTTTGATTCTCTGTCCTCACAACTCAGTGTCCTCAACTTAAATGCTTCTTCTGAAATCACTGTGTTGGGTGATTTTAATGTCCATAATGTTGAATGGCTCACTCATTCAGCCAGGACTGATGATGCTGGTCTTGAATGTGAGCTATTTGCAGACTCATTTAATCTCACTCAACTAGTCAACCAACCCACCCGTGTACCAGATAATCCTAATCATAATTCCCACCTACTGGACTTATTTTAACAACCAATTCAGAAAATTATGATGTTACAGTGAGGTCCTCGCTTGGATCTTCTGATCACTCTCTGATACAGGCCACCTGTCTATCACCTACCACACCTTCCCACTCTGAACCTGTTTTGGTGACTAAATGGCATTACGATAGGGCAGACTGGGAGGGTCTTCAAGGTTTCTTTATTGATATTCCCTGGACCTCTTTCTTTTCTAATGATGCACACTCCACCTTGAGCCACATACAATATTTTGTAAAAATTGGAATGGAAACTTTTATTCCTCATCAAAAGTACATTAAAAGATCTAATTCACCTAAATGGTTTGACCATAATTGTGCTAGAGTAACTGAACAAAAAGCAATAGCCTACAATGCATACACAAGATCAAAAACACATGAAGCCTTTAATTACTTTAGAAACATCAGAAATCATACCAAAACTGTATTAAACCTAACTAAATCAAACTTTCTCCACAAGCAGGCAAATAAACTTCTAAATAATCCAAATGATAACAACATATTTTGGTCTACTCTTAACTCATTCAAATCCAACTTCACAACTGCTTCATCCATTCCACCATTAAAATCTCCGACTGGCAATCTTGTAAGTGACCCACGAGGTAAAGCTAACCTTCTTGTGGATATTTTCTCCACCAACTCAACCTTAGATGAAATAAATCAAGATGTCCCTGTACTTAATTTTAATTCGCCTGAAATTCCCTCACTTAAGATCCACACCAGACATGTCAAAACTATTTTGCAGAATCTCTCAGTAGATAAGGCTCCTGGTCCAGATGAAATTCCTCCAATAGTACTTAAAAATTGCTCCTTGGTGCTCGCTCCTGTATTGGCAAAATTTGTCCGTCTATGTACTCATACCTCATGCTTCCCAGTACCCTGGAAAGAAGCAAACATCCATCCAGTTCCTAAAAAAGGTGCCTCTTCAGATCCATAAAACTACAGACCAATAGCTATAACTTCCACTCTTGGTAAAGTCTTTGAAATTATATTAAATAATCACATAATTAAGCATCTTGAGAATAATAAATTAATCAGTGATAGGCAATATGGTTTTAGACGATGTCGATCAACTGCAGACATTCTTTGCCTTCTTACGCATCAAATCAACCAAGCTACAGACCAACATGGTGAAACACATACAATAGCACTGGATATATCAAAGGCGTTTGATAGAGTCTGGCATCAATCCTTATTGTCGAAGATGTCACACTACGGCCTTGCATCATTAGTTCCACTAATTTCTTCTTATCTTCATAACAGAAAAATATGTGTAATGGTAGATGGCCTTTATTCTCAATTTCACTCAATAAATGCTGGTGTTCCCCAGGGATCAGTTTTGGCCCCAACTCTGTTCCTCATTCATATCAATGATCTCATATCTACCACTCATAATCCAATACATTCCTACGCAGATGACTCAACACTCCACAGTTCCTTCACATTTACCAATTCTTTCACCCAACCCGATCTTATAAATTCAAAAATAAGCACTGCAATTTCTCTGAACCAGGACCTTTCTAGAATTGAAGAATGGGGACAAAAGAATCTAGTTTCTTTTAATGCACAGAAAACCAAGTACATTCAATTTTCTAACCGACAGAATCTCACTGACTCCCATATATTTTTTAATGATGTAAATATTCCCACTTCCCCTAGTATTGACATTCTCGTTGTAACATTGACTACTAACTTGAGCTGGACACATTATGTTAGAAGCATTGCTAAGAATGCCTCTAAAAAACTGGGACTCCTGTACAGAGTTCGAGAATTCTTCACTGACGAGCAGTTGGCCGTAATATATAAAAGTCATGTGCGTTCTCAGATGGATTACTGTTCACCTCTGTGGAGTGGAAGTGGAGTGGTTGCATTGAGGCAGTTGGACAAAATTCAAAATAAAGCTATTAGATTAATCAATAACCCTGCAATCACACAGGACCTTCCTACATTATCCATACGAAGAAACGTTGCATCCCTTGCATTATTCTACAGATATTTTCACAGCAATTCTTCAGAGGAACTTGCTTCAATTGTGCCGCCTCTCCACATCTTTCCCCATAGAACTAGGGCAGCTGAGAGCGCCCATGAATTTACACTTTCTCCTCCACAATGCAGAACTTCTGTTTATCAAAATTCATTTATCCCTAGAACTACTACTCTTTGGAATTCACTTCCCTCGAATTGCTTTCCACAAACTTACAATCTACAAATGTTTAAATCCAGTTGTTACAAACATTTTATGAATGGAGGATGCCTTTAGGCACATGGACCTTTTTGTTTTATCTGTGTTTTTCCTTCCTCCGTTCATTGTTCATTGTCATCTGCGATGACTGTCTAGTTCCCCTTACTGTCAGGCACTTGCTGGTTGAGTGTCCCAGTTTGGTTGAATTACGTCGGAGGTTGCTTCTTCGGCACCGGAAGACAGATGGTACTTACTGTCTCTCTTCGGTGCTTGGAGGGGAGGCTGGTTCCCTGGAGACAATATGTTTTTTTATTTTTGAAAAAGGCTGGCCTCTTTCAGTTTTTATGATTGCATCGATTTTACTCATGATATCTAAATTTACACATGTTGTTTTACGATTTTAGTTTTCTGCAAATATGTTAGCTTGTTCGGCGTCATATGACCTTGTTGTTGCGGTGCTAAGATTTCTATCAATAAATTCAATTCAATTCTGTATGCCCCCCCCCCCCCCAAAACAAAATAAATAAATAAATGGGGATTGGGCCTGAGTAAATAGTTAGCTAGATATTTGTAGAAAAAACAATAAATACTGGTGAAATTCCTGAACAGAGACTTAGTGTAAAATATATATTTGTAACTCAAGAGTTACAGTATATCTACAAGGGCTAATAATACGTCCCTAACATACATATACACAGCCTTAAAATAATGAATACATTAATCAAAATACAACGGGGGAAAATAATTACCAATTGTAACAATTCATTTATATATTTTGTTGCTAGACGATAAACATCATTGATCAAGGGAAATTGTACGGTGTGACAATTCCAATTCCACTGGGTAGGTGTTAAGTTATGAATGTAGGTGACGGTACATATATGGTCCGTGAATTAATAATTAAACATGGGTTAGAGTGTGGATTGGACAATTAGTATTGGACTGGTTTTCTGGAGTTCGTTTTGTTTTTCATTGAATATTTTACTTTGAGCCATTGAAGGATTTATAGCAATATAATGTGTATATATATAACATAATATTATACAAGCAAAATCTTAATATATGTATATGTTTGACTTTGGAGATGTTGCTTGGATTGGACCGTTGAAGGATTTGAATCATGCAAGACATTTTTATTATATGCATAAGTATACCCGGTATGTATGTATGTACTGTATGTATGTATGTACTGTATGTATGTATATACTCTGGCACCTTCCCCAGTTTTCCTTTTTTTTTATGGGGGTGGCCGACTCGAGACAGAGCCCGAACAGGGCCATCACAACACATCAGAAAAACGAAACAATTTAAAACATAAAAATCTCACACACATCTAGGTCGCTCAGGAGAAATACCTAGAGACCCAAGCCCATCTGGGGTCCCAGGTGGTATGGCATAAACACGAAAAGTCACAAGTGAAAAATGGATTTGCTAAGAAATGCGTGTGGAGTTCAAAGAATAGACATACATATATACATAACATTTTAATAATGAGTGCTACACACATACATGCAGTTTCAGTATCTTGTCCTAATGGCGGCGTTCAAGGCAACCCTGTTAAGGGCTGCTCCACTTGTCAATATTTGTTATTTGAGATCGGCACGTATAGTCCGATCCCAGGTCTTCCTTAGTCAACTTATGGTGTAGCTCCCTCCACAATCACAGACCTGCATCTTTTCACCCAATTTCGTTCATCCATTCTCTCCACATGCCCATACCATCTTAGTCTACTTGTATGCATCTCCTCGCTAATACTCTTTATACCAAAGCGTCTCCTCAACTCATAATTTGTTATTCTATCCTGCAGTTTGGCCCCACACATCCATCTCACCATTCTCATATCATTACTTTCCATTCTATTGAAATCCTCTACTTTAACGGCCCATGTGTTTGAGGCATAAGTTATTGCACTTCTAACACATGAGGCATACACCTTTACCTTCAGGGGGAGAGACATTCTTGTCATGGTCAGAATTGGCAGCAGTTCTCTGAACTTCCCCCAGCCACATCTAATTTAGCGACAGTGGCAGCCTCGGCCTCACAGGCAAAAAAAGAAGTGTGAACATGAGGGAGGGATGTGGAGTTAAGAAGTTGGTAGAGTAAAAGGTTGAAGAAAGTGTTCTCAGATGATATGGTCCCATGACAAGAATGCCTGAAGAGCAAATTGTTAAAGGATTTAAGTCAGTGAAGTGGAAGGAAGGAGAAGGCGTAGAAACCCGAGAAGAAGTTATGATACAGTGTCAGAATGTGTATCACAGCGTGAAGAGGGAATGGTTGAAGCAATCGAATTAGCAAATGACAGGAATGAATGGAGGAAGTTTGTGTGAGAGAGTAGATGGATGTCTCTAGACCCTTTTGAATGACAAACTTGGAAGGTTATTTGTATCCCATATGTTGATGTGAAGAGACCCTGTCCGGAAGTATAACATCTGAGATGAAACTATTGATTTCGGGGGCTGATGATTGATTGGGGCTTCTGAATGTGTTTGTGCTTGCTTTTTGTGAGTGGTCTGTGATATGTGTTCTTCTCCTATCGCCTCTTTTTCCTTTCTTATGTCTCTTGCTGATCCTCCCTACCCCTTGTGGGAGTAAGAGCTGGCTATTGACTGACTGACTATACCCGGTGTGTTTGTTTACATGTATGGTACATACAATCTTGGACATAATTTTTGTAACAACTTCTGGATGCAAAATGATACATTGGCAGGATATTCTGGTAAACTACTTGATCCACAAATAGCAAATAGCTGGTATTCGTCGGTTAATGCTCAACGTTTGGCTGTTACCGTTCAGAGGTGTTCCTGTTCTGATCAAAACTGTACTGTACTTTATCTTGTTTTGTAAAGGCTCTAGATTAGTTATAAAGTCAGGCAATGTGAAGGTTGGATGTGGGGTGAGGGTGGTGATTGGGTAGCTATAGTACCGGTATTCAACTAACAACCACAAGACTTTGGCCCGAATAATAATTGATCTATACAATGTTTTGTTTGAATTAGTAATGTATATTTTGTGAATACTTCTTTCTCAAAGTACAGTATAATTTACCTCCTTTATTGTTTCCAGTATTATATTCCCGCAGCAAAATTCCGGAAGCTCAAGTATTACAGTGAAAAACAGTATCCAGTCTAAATAATAAGAAGATACAAATGTTCTGGACAGAGGCTAAGAAATTAAAGGAGGGTAGCAAGGAAAGTAGTAAGGGAGTGAAAAATAGGAATGGGCGAGTGCTAGCAGAGAAGCAAGAGAGAGTCAAGAGATGGAGTGAGCACTTCAATGAACATAGTTGGATGGGGTATGGGAAGGAGGAGAAGAGAAGTAGTGGAGGAAGAAATGGGGATCAAGAGGTCAGAAGTGTGTGAAGCCTTTAAAAAGGTGAAGATGGGTAAGGCATCAGGAATAGATGAAGTGTGTGAGGAGATACACATGAATACAAAGGAATACAAACTGAAACATACCTGTTGGTCCATACGGGGCAGTTAGGTATCTAAACTACTGACTGCGAGGTTTATCAATACATAGTTTAACATAGTGTATGAACCCTGGATAATTCAACTTCCTAGAAATTGAATGAACATGGAATTCTAAAGGAAAAGTAAATAATATCAGTACGAGAGAGAGAGAGAGTGTTTCTATAAATTCATCAAGGCACATTCCTCGTCGATGGAGCAAACATTTCACCAAACACAAAAATCCAAGAAATGCTGAAAACGAGGCTACTGAATCTCGGCGAATTTGCCCCAAAATGCAATGACTCAAAACACAGGCAGGATAAATGGAGGAGGAGGAGGAGGAGGAAGAGAAAGAAATAAGAGGAAGAGTGGAAAGAACAAATATATAGAGAGAAGGAAGGGAAGAGCCAACATGGGGGCTATCAAGAGGGAGGGTGGAAAACGGGAAGAGAGAGAAGTGAGAAGGGGAAATGATGTGGATTGTGATTGGTTAAGAGGCCACTGAGATACTTAAATGTTTACATAGATATACTGGACACACATATTTTACGATCCCTGCGAGGTGGCCACAACTTAATCCTAGTAGAGATAACAACCCTAAGAGTAAGGGAAAGTGGAAGGAGAGGATAGCAAAGATGAAGGCACTCTCCCCACCCTCCAGCAATGTTTCCATTTATGTAAACAGCTGATAACCTAAAGGAATTTACAGAATACAAATGAAAAAGAAATGGCATGCATACTTTCACCATTTTATTTTTGTAAAATCCCTTTTACTCTTCTACTGAAAACATTGTTCATTTCTGCCAGGTTCTCTTATTAGTAATCTTATCTACTCCGGACAAACTTCTCTATGGTATGAGCACACACATATATATATATATATATATATATATATACTGTATATATATATATATATATATATATATATATATATATATATATATATATATAATTATAATGTGTGTGTGTGTGTATGTATGTATTTTTGTATAATGCATCTATTGAGCCACTGTCTATTTCTTCATTAGGGTGTTTATTCCATTCACTAATTATGCAGTGGGTGAACAAATTTTTAGTTGTGCAAAGGTTCGCTTTCCTGTTTATTATTATTATTTTTTTTTTTTGGAGATTGTAGGTACCAAATACGCAGGTGAGTACCCAGGGGAAGCCACATAAGCATAATATAAGGAATTACTGGAATTCCTGTTTCATTTGTCTGGCTTCCCCCACTGTTTTATATTTGGGCCTCACCTACACAGAGTAATCCAGCTCACTCACAATCACCTTCTCCTCTTATTTATTTTACTACACTTAGCAGGCACACTACACTGTTATCCAACAAACTAATTTGCCTCTAACGTACCTTGATTTTGGTTGTTTTTTCAACCTTGGAGGGGACACTTGTTGCAG
This sequence comes from Paralithodes platypus, assembly GCA_032716605.1. Lineage (NCBI taxonomy): Eukaryota > Metazoa > Arthropoda > Malacostraca > Decapoda > Lithodidae > Paralithodes > Paralithodes platypus. Next base: position 16,571,874 of record CM064541.1, read on the forward strand.
CTGGCTTTGCCTTTTGTTTCCTTCATACACATAGAACAACATATATATATATATACATATATATATATATATATATATATATATATATATATATATATATATATATATATATATATATATATTTCTGATGATATACTGTATTACTCTGCTCTAACCACCCATACTGTATTCTTCTACTACTCACAATATAGTTTATACTGTAGCTTACTCTGCTCTAACCACCCATACTGTATTCTTCTACTACTCACAATATAGTTTATACTGTAGCTTACTCTGCTCTAACCACCCATACTGTATTCTTCTACTACTCACAATATAGTTTATACTGTAGCTTACTCTGCTCTAACCACCCATACTGTATTCTTCTACTGCTCACAATATAGTTTATACTGTAGCTTACTCTGCTCTAACCACCCATACTGTATTCTTCTACTACTCACAATATAGTTTATACTGTAGCTTACTCTGCTCTAACCACCCATACTGTATTCTTCTACTGCTCACAATATAGTTTATACTGTAGCTTACTCTGCTCTAACCACCCATACTGTATTCTTCTACAACTCACAATATAGTTTATACTGTAGCTTACTCTGCTCTAACCACCCATACTGTATTCTTCTACTACTCACAATATAGTTTATACTGTAGCTTACTCTGCTCTAACCACCCATACTGTATTCTTCTACTACTCACAATATCATAAGTATCTCCTTCAAGTGTGGATTTTGAATGTTTCAAAGTTGTAAATCATCAGAATCTCTATATAAACTGTATTACTTCCTATATGACTCTGGACATTTACTGTTCAGCTAATATATAAGACTAGATTAAAACCAGATGAGAAATAGTGCTAAGGATGCTAATTGTCATACCTGTCAAACAAGTCACAACATGACTTCACAACAAAGGCTATATTTAATGTATAGGGTTAAATGCTTCTCTCTCTCTCTCTCTCTCTCTCTCTCTCTCTCTCTCTCTCCTGGCAATATTGGATCATCGAGAATGACTTAATTATGTGAGTGAACGGAGGCCTCTGTGCTCCTTGTCTACACACACACACACACACACAATTGTATATATATAGGTAAATATCTATTGAATATACTTCCAATTGTTGTTGTTTTTTTCATATTTCTTTGTTGTGTTGCATTATTTCACATTTCTTGTTTCCTTTGTTTTCGATACTTGCACCATATTCCTTTTGATTGTTTTTCATAATGTTCCTTCCTTTAAAGCTACCAACTATCCTGCATTCATCTATTATCTCTCTCTCTCTCTCTCTCTCTCTCTCTCTCTCTCTCTCTCTCTCTCTCTCTCTCTCTCTCTCTCTCTCTCTCTCTCTCTCTCTCTCAGTTCGTCTTGTGTTGTCTCATTTCACACAGTACTTTTGTTCGTTGTAACATATTAGGTTTGCAGTACCCATTCGTATCCACAATCTTGCTTCACGGATGCCTAATATTGTTCTCGTATAGTTGTCGAATGTGTCTTGCAGCGGCTTTGTTAATATATAATATGGTGTGTTTATATATTAAATGTTCTCTTTGTATATGTGTGTATGGGTTTATACTTATGTTTTACAAATTGATTAAACTTGTATCTATTGTTGTGTATTGATGTGTGCCATTTTTTTCAAATGCAATTCTGTTGCACTTAATTAATTGCGTATATACATACAATTATATTTCTGACGCATTAATACTTGGCACTATGAAATAATGTATACAAAATGTCTAATACCAGGTTTCTTAACTTCTCTATACTGACACAATTCACCTTGAAAACAGGTAAGTAAAATTATATGGCTATCTTTATTAACCAGCCGACTTAACTTTGCCTTCATATTTTAACAGCTGTTTCATTTTCATTTGCTAAGAGTTAATAACCATCTTTTCCTTACATATACAAATACCGATGTCAGACTTATAAAGACAGACAAGCAATCAGATATACAGGCAAACACATTTGTAATCAGTCGGACAAACATCCATATACATTTAGCCTAACCCATCTCCCCGGTAATAGAATCTTTCAAGTTCCGATTCCCGGCGAGAGAGGTGATGAATAACTTGAGGTTTCGTTCATACTTGCTCCCGCAGCCCCTTGAGTGATCTAGGAGTAAAGGCAGAGTTACAAGAGCACTTTAATCGGTAACTATCGGATTGTTCTGGTTCAAGGCAATACGTTGGGTCTCTCTTACATTGCTACCGGTTAGTAGAGTAAATGTTGATTAATTTAGAGTTAATCTTTCATAAGCATCTTTAAGTCAACCTCCACTAGAGCAGAATTGTCGAAGAGATATGCCTGGAGCAAAACCCAACCCTTCCATGTATCAGTTGTATCACCGAAGTCGAAATAGAATCAATGTATATCCCCTGCCTTCCCACTAAACGCCAATTTGCATTCATAAGCGGTGGAGAACAGGAGAGCGAAAGCGAGAACGTCAGAAGGAATATAACAAATAGGAAGAGAAGGGCTGAAGGGTGAATGTACGAACTGAAGATGATAATTTAGATAAATGTGACGGAGGAGAGGGAGCAAAGCAAAGCAAAGCAAAGTGTCCGATGAAAGGGATCGATAACAACCTTTAATAAAACAGTGATTGAAGAACTGCAGCTGATTTAAATGAGACATTAAAACATGGAACACGGTTGGGTATGTAGCTTCATGTTCACACTAAATGTGACTGGTCACACATATCTTGCTCATACAAAAGGCACAATGCAGCACATTATTGCCAAATACCAGCTCAGTATATGAACATATACGTCTTCTTACCTCTCAATTTTGAATCAAGGCAATTAAATAGTAAATTCTCGTACCTTACATAAAACGAAGGCAAATTATTTATGGTTGGAAAAATTGAGGCTGAGAAGCAGCAAGCTAAACTCTGTCTGCTTTTCAGCCTCAATGTCTCCAATCACAGATCATTTTCCATGATTCAGTGAGAGGTGTACTCGGATGCCATAGTCTCTAGCCCACTAATGAATATTCGTGGACTTCATCTATTTATAATTATGGAAGTATATCTCTGGAAACGAATTATGAATATATTTGTCTATACCTCAACTACAAAACTGTATATATTATATATTGAAACAAAACAGTTATATCCAAAATATATCCAGATAGTAATAATGTGATAAAGAATAACACAAGGGGTTCACGAATGTTTATGAATGGGCTAGTGATTATGGTATCCGAGTACACCTCTCATTGAATCATGGACATGATATGTGGTTGGAGAAATTGAGGCCAAGATGCAGCTAGTTCGTTGCTTCTCAGCTTCATTTTTTCCAACCATGAATAATTTGTCATCGTTTTATGTAAGATACGAACATTGAGTATTCTATTGGTATCCGAGTAAAAGTTTATTGGAGGACTGTGAGGAACGAGCAAGAGAGACATTAGTCCCAGACTGATGGGAGGTGGATGGTGAATACGGTGTGTTTATAATTGGTAGTGTGAAGGGAAGGGGACGGTAGATTATGTGTGTATATTGCCGCACAAATTGATTGGAATATTCACACTAACTTACGAATACTGTAATAAGTCATATTGGGCTTGTTTTAGCGCATAACTAAGTTCGACTCCGATACCATACCACCCCCATGAACATAACTAAGTTCGACTCCGATACCATTCCACCCCCATGTCCACGGTAATTCGACTCACGTACACAGTTGACATATAATAATTAAGTTAGCTCATGCTGTATAATTCTTCCAAACCATGTCATCAATAGTATAACTCTTACTAACTTAACCTAACCTTATATAACCTAATTTGACCTAACCTCTTTTAGGCATTAGTAGTTTTAAATAATAAAATTGAAAGTAAAAGTGGTGATTATGTGCTAAAGTCATGTGATGAATTAGGCACTGGTGCTTGGTGAGCTGTCTCAAAGCTTACATTTGCTTAACAACGCGATCCTGGATTAACAGGTAGAAACAGTAAGGATTGTAAATAACATTGATGAGGCTTGGAATGATTTATGGATTGTCCACAAACGCCCATATCTAGCCATTAATCAAACGAATCGGACAACACACTTCGGACCTGAACTCCCAGTGAAGGCACCTATTAATCAACACTATGGGAGGGATTTCATCTAGGTCTGGAGTATTAGCAACTGGTAGGTGGTTTAACCTTGTTTTGACTCGCCTAGAGGGTGACATTTCTGGGTAGACAAAATCAGGAGCAGGAACCTAATTATCAATATCTTGTTAATATAGGTTAAAGTATTGTTATTAACATTAGTATTCCCACGAGGATCCGTTACTGCAGCACCATCCCCAGATTATAGCGGTGGTACGGATGGTGAATTGATACACTGCAGGGGAAATATTAAAGAGTTGTTGTATTGTAGAGTGTTATTATATTCATATAAATAACTATTTAAGTAGTATGTTTCTAGAAAAGCCAATTACTGTTCTTGTCTTTTCTTTTTTCCACACCACTTTAGGATGAGTATCGTTACCTACTATAATAAACATAAACACATGTTTTGTAGATGAATATAAACAATATCAAATTAGTTTCGCACGTACCTAATATGCTAGAGTGCTCCCGTATGGGTACACTTTTAACACATCTTAAACGATGTTAAATTATACCAAAGTATAAATAAAAATCAAATATTATTATATTTTGAAATCGTAAATACTATATTTTAGCATCACGGTCGATATTAATAGCATTATCATTTATGTTATTATTTAAACCTGTGGAATATATTATATTTTTTCGGTATAACTAATCGTGCGGAAAAACAAACTTCAGTCAATTTGCTGCCGAAATAAGATCTCGTGATTGCGTTTTAATTAATATGAGTATTTTTAATGAACTTAATATTTTATCTGCTTGCCTTTAATTTTCCTGTCCTGTAAATTGGATTGGTGGTAATAAAAGATCTATTATTTTAGGATCGCATAGCCAATTTCTTTGTTTCCAATGTGAATAGAGGAGACAAAAGGCAAAGCTGTCTAAAACAAGTGCCCTTCCCACCTCCCTCCCTCAAGTTGAAAGAGTGATAGGGAGCCAAATTTGAGATACGCTAGAGTCAAAATGCCTGGACACACGGAGCTTGAAGCAGTTTACGTGATAGGATGAAGGAAAGACAGATTGGGGTAGAATGTTCCAAAGCTTACTTGTTGAGAAGAAGAAAGAATGAGAAAACGGGTCATTCTAGGTTTATAGCGTTGGACAGAATATGAATGGGACTGGGTTGAAAGGCGGGTCCCTCATGCTCCCCTTAAGTGAGGGGGTATGCACTGAGAGAGCCTTGAAGAACACTGATTGTTGTAATAGTGATATAAGAGTGAAATAGATGCAATATTGCGGTATGTAGAAAGAAATTGCAGGGAACTAGTAAGAGAAAGTGAGTTGATTAAGCGAAATACCTTTGACTCTATCTTTGAGAAGTGCGGTATGGGTGGACCCAATTCACACATCGAAAAATACTCGATTAATGGGCACACTGTTGCAGCCCGTGACTGTACCTTACATTATTCAACTTGTTTTCACATCACTCCAAAACCCACGTGACTGACGGGGCACACCTATCTTTTGATCTATCAATTATTTATAATTGTGGCAGAGAAATTCTTGTTACTTTCACTGCCTCCAAGACATTTATCTACCCATTACAATTTGCCACAAAACTATCAATTACACAAATCAACCCTTTATCTTCTCTCAATATTCTCGTTGGATAATTTCCATCTAACCTTTCTTGGAAAGTTCATATTACCGCTACCAGCATATGAGTGGATAGGACTAGAGGTACAGTTGAGGACATCATTAATGAATATTAGAAAGAAAGCTGGAGACTGGAAAGAACCCTAAGGAACATCGGAGTTGATAGGTTGAGGAAGTGAGCGATGGCTATTGACAACTGCAGCTATGGAGTGGTCAGAAAGGATATTAGAGACAAAGGCACAGATAGAGGGATAGAACCCGAAGGAGTGTTGTATTGAAATAATATATTTGTGCCAGCTCCTATCGAAGGTTTTCAATATGTCTAGCGTAGTAGAACAAGTCTCACCTAAGTCCTGAAGGGAGGATGACCAGGAGTTAGTAAGATAAGAACATAAGAAGAACATAAGAACATAAGAAAATGGGAGTCTGCAAAAAGCCGATCGGCCCATACAAGGCAGATCCCTGTCACACCCAACCCCAATTACAAGGCCCAATTATAAGAACATAAGAACATAAGAAAATGGGAGTCTGCAGAAAGCCGATTGGCCTAAGCAAGGCAGATCCCTGTCCCACACAACCCCAATTACAAAGCCCAATTATAGGCTCAACACTCTAATACCCTGAGGATCATCTTACCAAAACGGTTAGAGATTAACACAGGATTACGGGGTCTGCAGAGCGCTGATGGGCCCAACCTGGTTGATCCCCCTTCACACCCAACCTTTCTCGTCCATATGCTTATCCAAATTTATCTTAAAGCTCCCTATCGTTTTTAATCCCACTATAGCACTTGGTAGTCCATTCCATCCATCTACAACTCTGTTACCAAACCAATATTTGCCTATATATTTTCTGAAACGAAATTTATCTAATTTGAAACCATTGGTACGAGTTCTTTCGCTATCACTGAGCTTTAGTACATTTGTCATGTCCCCTTTGTTAATCCCACTAACCCACTTGAACACCTCTATCATATCCCCTCTAACTCTGCGTCTCTCTAACGAATGTAAGCCTAATTTCTTCAACCTTTCTTTATACGGAAGATTTATAATATTATGGATCATTTTTGTCATTCTACGTTGTACTCTCTCCAATGAATCTATGTCCATTCTGTAATAAGGACACCAAAATTGAACAGCATAATCCATATGGGGTCTCACTAATGACAAGTAAAGTTTTAAGATAACATCAGCAGTTCTGTTACTCACACTCCTTGAGATGAACCCAAGAATCCTGTTTGCCTTGTTTCGAACGCTTATACACTGTTGTCTAGGCTTCAAATCATTGCTAACAAACACACCTAGATCTTTCTCACAATTCGAGTTTTCTAATTCCACATTAGCTAGTTTATATTTAACATTTGTATGCATCTTCCCTATCTTTAATACCTTGCATTTGTCAATGTTAAACTTCATCTGCCAATTTACTGACCATTCATGTAAGGTATCTAGATCCCTTTGGAGGCACTCTATATCTCTATCTGAATCAATTGTTCTCCCCATTTTGGTATCGTCTGCAAATTTACTTATCCTACTAGTTATACCTAAATCAAGGTCATTTATGTATATAACAAACAACAGAGGACCAAATACAGATCCCTGGGGGACACCACTTTTGACTGCTCCCCATTCTGACTTCGTACCATTTATGCTGACTCTCTGCTTCCTACCAATTAGCCATGACCTAATCCATCCCAACAACGCCCCACCTATTCCATGAGCCTCAACCTTTCTCATCAATCTCTCATGGGGGACTCTGTCGAAAGCTTTACTGAAATATAAATATATTATATCATATGACTTGTCATTATCTACTGCTTCATATACCTCTGAGAAAAAACTAAGCAAATTAGTAAGGCAAGAACGTCCCTGAGTGAATCCATGCTGAGAAGAATTTATTAAATTAAATGTATCTAAGTGGTTTCTAATTTTACTAGCAATAATTGACTCTAGTAGCTTTCCTATGATTGATGTAAGACTAATGGGACGGTAATTGGATGCTATTGATTTGTCACCTTTTTTGAAGATCGGAACTACGTTTGCAAGCTTCCAAGCTTCTGGAACTATACCTGTCTCCAATGACTTGTTAAATAAAAATGTTAATGGGTAACTTAACTCATCCCTACATTCTTTTAATACTCTAGCATATACCTCATCAGGACCAGGCGATTTATGATGTTTCAGTCTGTCAATTTCCTTAAGCACATAATTTCTACTTATAGTAACCGTACTTAACCTATTTTCTATACTATCGCTATACACCTTACGGACTTCTGGAAACTGTGCCAAATTTTCATTAGTGAAAACGGAAAGAAATTGACTATTTAATGTACTGCACATTTCTAAATCATTTTCTGTCATTTCTCCTATCGAAGTTTTAAGGGGACCAATTACATCTCTAACCTTGGATTTATATAGTTGGTAAAAAGCTTTAGGATTATTTTTTGAGTCATTGGCAACCTTAATTTCATAATTTCTTTTTTCTTTCCTAATATCCTTTTTTACCTGTCTTGATAGATTCTGATAGTAAGTAAGTAGGTGAATTTCGCCTTTTCTAATTTTTCTATATATTCCTCTCTTGTGTCCTAGAAGATCTAATAGTCTATTATTCATCCATTTGGGTTGGTTCTGTGTTGATCTAAATTTTCTTTTGGGGATGTATTTATTTTGTGCATTGAATACTGACTTGATAAAATTATCGTATGTATCTACCAAGGTTGACGTCTCTTCCTGACTTAAGATGAAAGGTGCCTGAGAAGGGGTACACTCATTTGGACACCTGGATCGACTAAATTTTTTGACCATAGGGTCCGCTAATAGGGCTCTTCTTAACCCACCATAATTGGCTTTTCTAAAGTCAGGTATTAATGTTGTATTCTCTCTGGTATTACCTTTCCATTGTATATTAAAATACACAGAATTGTGGTCACTATTTCCTAGGTGGTCCCCTATCTCTACATTATTTACCATATGTTCATTGTTACTGAAAACTAAATCGAGAATATTATTACCTCTAGTCGGCGTATCTATGAAATGAAATAAAAAACTATCTTGTACTACCTCTATAAACTCCTCAGAATCAGAGTCTCCTATTTGATGCTGCCAATCTATATTCGGAAAATTAAAATCCCCCATAATGCACACATTGCTAAACCTTGATGCCATTTTAATTTCCTCCCATAATGACGTTCCGTCATTTCTACTCATATTTGGCGGTCAATACATAACTCCAATAACTATGGTCTCACTACCTTCGTTAACCTCTACCCAAACACTTTCATTATCGTTATTTAGTCTAATACCTGATTAAATACAGCTTTTTAATGTACTCCTGACAAACACTGCTATACCGCCACCCCTCTTACTTGTTCGGTCATATATAAACAAACTATATCCTGGTATATCAAATTCTGCAAAAAAATGCCTGGTTTCTGTATTAATCCACGTTTCAGTTAGCGCTATTATGTCTATATTTTCTTTGCTAACAAGGGCTCTAAGTTCGTTCATTTTGTTACATAGACTCCTACAGTTTGTGTAATATACTCTCAATTTACTTCTTTTCTTTATACCTAATTTACCTTTGTTTCTAACGACATTTCCATCTTCCGTTGCACCATCACTACTATCATTTGCATTATAGTCATCATTTTTAGCATGAGACTGAATATCCTTATCGCTTTCGCCTGATGCTAAAATTGTTCCATTTAACCTCTCATTTACACTCTCAATATTTCTGTTCAAAACCCCACAACCACCCTATCTAAAGAGCTAGCTAATGTAGAAACCCCTAACCGTGAAAGATGAACCCCATCCCTTGCGTACATCCCATCTCTCCCATAGAAACTATCCCAGTTATCAATGAATGGTATTGCTTTTTGTTTGCAATATTTCTCCAAACGGCAATTGACACCGATCGCCCTGGATGTCCATTCCTTGGGAACTCCTCTTCTGGGTAGGATACAATGTACTACAGGGATCCCTCCCTTCATCCTAACTTTATCTAACACATCCCGATACTGCTGCAGCAGTTCCTCACTTCTACCCTTACCAACATCGTTACTCCCGGCATTGAGACAGATAATGGGGTTATCTCCACTATCTTCCAAGATGTGGTCCATCTTCTCTAAAACCCTCCCAACTCCATGGCCAGGCAGACACACAACCTTCCTAAGTTTAGTGCGGGTAGCCCTAACTAAATGTCTTACCATGGAGTCGCCCACAATCGACACAGACTTACCTTCTCGGGACACAGACTTACCTTTCCCTCGGGAGGATCCAGCAGCTGCAGTTGGAGAACCCCCGGTGGTGGCAGAAGCTCCCTTGGTGGTGGTGGTGGTGGTGGGGGTGGTGGTGGTGGTGGTAGGTAGCACAGCGTCAGCGGTAGGAGCTGAGTCGGCGGCAGACACTTCGTCTAACCCTCCCTTATCCTGACTATCTTTTCCCTCACATTCGTCTCGCAAAGGAGAGAATGTATTTGTCACACTCATACCTATTCTACTATCCTACTTCTTGAGTGTGACTTTCCCACCCGTATTTTTAACAACCTGCCATGAATACAATTTTTCATCAACTTCCTCCCTTTTCCCCTTACTCGACTTAATTTCCTCTTGGCTAAGCTTGAAAGCTAGATTTTCGTCTTTAATCAAATCCACTTCCCTCTGAAGTTTAACATTAACCTCCCTTAGAGCCAAGACCTCTTCCTTCACCACAACCATCTCTTCCCTTACCTGGAGAATAAGATGATGCAGTTCAGTAAAGGACTCACACTCCATACCTGACATGATCCCAAAAAGCTTAGCGAGGAGCAAACAACTAAGTACAGAAAACAAAAACAAATAAGTCAACTAACAGCTATAAAAACTGAGGTAAAACACTTTTATATATACACGAGTGCACTGCCTCCAAACACAGGTAGGTGCGTATGGTCACTGGGTCACAAGCAGGTGGTCCGGGCAGGAACTCAGATTAACACAACCTCCTCCTGTCACTGACTGAACTGAACTGAATAATAAGATAAGCAAGAAGGTCACCAGTAGAGCATCCCTTAACCCCTTCTGTACCGGCGACGTCTTTTCATTATATTCTGGCTTCTACTATTCTATTTTATTCAGTTTAGGAAGGATCTCTAGCAATTATAAGGCTTCGAACTATCTCAATCAACCCTTTTAACACTCAGCGAGCGGCCTAGGCGGTATATTTGACCATGCCGCCCAGCGTTTTTTTTTTTACCATAAATGGGGTTGTTTCCGTGCTCTTTTCATGCATAAACAAGAGTCAGAGCGTAATACAAGTATGTATCACTGAAAAACCGTAAATTGAGCTTTCCAATGACACCCGAACCATCCTTCTACGATCACTGGTTGTCTTGCACCGATCGTGCAACCAAAGGGCAAAATCGCTAAAATACGGTCATTTTGTTACATAATTACGTGTGTAGTGAGTGAGAGAGGGTGGATGTGTGTGGAGTACATGTCAGTGGGCCCTCGACAGTCGTGGTGAGCGGTCATGAGGTAATCTACGCTCCTCCCACCGCTCAGCTCTCTCTCAGAGCCAATATTGCGCCAAAATTGCACACAGACTTAAGTCGGGCCCCGCCACATTGTCCAGCTTTTTAGATACGGACTTAAGTCGGGCCCCGCTAAAGAAGGGTTAACTACCACAGATCCTTCTTAAGTTACATAAAATCGTCCAAATATAGCTAGAATTAGATACAACAGACGTCGCCGGTACAGAAGGGGTTAAGGAAACAATATTGGCGATCTAAAAGTAGATTTGGGAAGATAAATAATTAAGATATTTGGAATTAAGTATACTTCCAAAAACTTTAGAGATGCAAGAATGAGTGCAATTGAAAGATAGTTGGAGGGTTGAGAGCGATTACCCTCCTTTGGGAAAGGTTGAATGAGAGCAAACTTTCAGCAAGCAGGAAAGACGTTAGATAAATATCAGAGACGAAAGAGTTTGCCTAGGCAGGGAGTCAGCACTGAATAATATTTGTTGAGTACAACAGGAGGAATAGCATCTGGTCTGTATGCCTTCTTAGTATTAAGCCCAGAGAGGGTAAAAAGTACATCCTTAGTAGAGATTATGATAGTTGGAATAAGTAAGTGAGAGGGGGTGGAGAGCAAGGATTAGCGCCGGATTCATCCGAGGTGGAGTTGTTAGCAAAAGTTTGAGTGAAGAGTTCAGCTTTGTTAGAGGAACAGGTGACGGTGGTACCGTCAGAGTGGAAAAAGCGTAGGGAAAGACGTAGAAATAAATTGTTGGACAGGTTTTAGGCTAGATGCCATAAAGCTTAAGAAGAGCTAGAGTTGGAAAGGTCAGAGCACTATTGATGAATTAGTTTTTGGCAAGGCAAAGAACAGATTTGGCTTGATTCCGGGCAAAACATATGAAGTACAAGATTCTTGATTATGAAGGCGACGGTACCGTTTGAATGCTTCTTCCGTATTGCGGACATCAATAGAACAAGCGTGAGTAAACCAAGATTTTTGTGAGTTAGTTTGAGAGAAAGAGAATGGGATGTATGCTTCCATGCCTTTGGGATTACGTCAGTAATGCACTAACACTCTCTGAAGGTCCCTGGCCATAGAAGTAATAATCATCCATGGAAAATTAAAGGAGTACTGCCGTAGAGCCTCCCAGTCAGCAATGCTAAAATGTCACAAGCGCCGCTGGCTGAGTGGGTCAGAAGGCCATACTATAGAGAAAGGTCTGGTAGCAGAGATAAGGTTATGATCAGAGTAGCCCAACGGAGGGAGAAGATTTACAGTGTAAGAAGAAGGATTAGAGGTTAGAAATAAGTCACAAATGTTGGGCCGATCTCCATGGTGGTCCGGGATATGGGTGGGGTGCTGAGCTAACTGCTCTAGGTCATTTAGGATAAAACAAAGATGTAAGCTTGGTCACCATGTTGGTTATGGAAATGAAAGGAGACACATTGGCAGTGGTGAACATTGAAATCTCCTGGTGAACATTGAAATCTCCTAAGATGGAGATTTCAGAAAAGGGAGAGATAGAATGTGTTCCACTTTGAAAGTAAGTTCGTCACAGAGTTTGGATATTCAGTAGAATTAGGGGAGAGATAAACAACACATATATGTTTAGTGAGAGGGTGACAAGATACAGTAACTTAATCCAGAGAGTTGAAAATACAGAAGAGTCAAAGTTGGAAACATGAGAGCAAGAACGATTGTTGCGTTCGTACATACAACATCCACCTTTGGCTTTGAAATAAGGATAGAGATAGTAGGAGGATACAGAGAAGGGTTTGCTGTCTGTTGCTTTAGACAACTGGGCTTTGGTGAGGAAACGTAAGCCAGGTTTGGTAGAAGAGAGATGGTGTTTTACAGAGAGGAAGTTAGAGGAAAGGCCACAAAAGGTTACATAAATTGATAGGTAGAGTAGAAAGTAGAGATCCAGGGCACTTAGAGAAGTCTGCAGGAGGTCAGTCAGATGGGGGCATTTACCCCCCCCCCCCCCCCCCCCGGCAACTCTGAGTCTGGTTGTATATTTTCTGGCATTATTGTTTATAATTTTGCAAAGGTAGTGCAGCACATAATGTGTTGGTGGTATAATTTATTGATAGGAAGAGATGTTTTAGAGGGCAGACTGGGATTGCCCTCAATATTAGTGAGGCAAGGAAAGGATCAACTAGGGAGGCCTTTCTTGCCAAAGAAGATCAGAAGAAAGGGAGACACTCAGAAAATATTGAGAGAGGATGAAAGGTTGATTTGTGTGTTGTTGAAGAGTAAGGGATAGTCATGGGGAAGATTGTGACGGGTAAATAGATAGAAAATTGGCTTTTGGAAAGCATTGAAAGTACCAAGATTTTCTCTACCCCTAATCGGAAGTAGATGATAGATCAGAATCTAGGCGTGCTGTTTCCTCATCACGTGAGTTTTGACTAAGAGAGTGTACGAGAGTGAAGTGGAAGGACAGAGAGGGAGAGTTAGACCGAGAGAGAGGTGGAAGAATGGAGACAAGAAGTATATGCGTGAAAGCGGTGTTGGATGGGAAGAGGGGCGTAAACTGACTGGGAACAGAGGTGCGTGAGGGCGATTCATTCGTGGCCACACCTTCGCGGATCATGCCGTCTAGCAGTAGATAGATAGATAGATTATGGGAGATTATGCTTGTGCTATATATCATTGGTGTAAGGTTTTTCGTTGTTGAACATTGCTGTACAATATTGTGTTTTGTTGTTAATGAAACTGTTATAGTTTTGTTGTTATAAGTTTATTTTTTAATAAATTGGGTTTTTTATTGTTGTTGTCGGTTATCATAATACTAATGTACAGTATGTTGATTTTGTTGTAGACTGTTGCTGTTTTTATAAATTGCTGTTAAATTGTTTAAAGTGTTACTTATCCCATATTATCGAAGTTTATAAAAAACCTAGTGCTGATTATCGAAATATTACACTATAATTACAGTTTACTATTAATAACAATATATCTGTGCATTTGTCCTTCAACAAGTACCGGGTTATAACAAATATTAGAACATTTGATATGCTGAGTGCCGTTACGCTATATGTATTATTTCAGCATTGATTGTCTCATTACTTTAAACAAATACCAAAATAAAGCAGAAGAAAAGCCTTATCGCTCATACAAAAAGCTGCTCAATTTTAAGAGTACCGGCTCCACAAGCCAGGCACCTGACGGTCTATTATCTAGTTCAGGCGCCAGTTCGACTAGATAATAGTCCGTCAGGTGCCTGGCTCGAAGAGCTGGTGTATACATGAAGGGTCATGCCTGGATGTGAGGTGGGCAGGCATTGTGGTGGCGATCTTCGCTGCGTGTCTACCTGCTGAGACCAGAACCCCTCTGGGAGATCTGAGACCTGGGAATCTTTTGCTGGAAACCTCAAAATAGTCTAGGTCTCTGGGTCATCTCCTGGGCGACCTAGATGTGTGTGTGTGTATTTTTGTGTTTATGTTGTGTTGTGTTGTCCCTGTCTAGTCGGCCACCCCCAGATGTGGGGTGTGTGCCTGAGTATATACAATCATACATACATCAATAATTGTTCAGTGGTTGTTTTCATTTATGAGGAGAGACAAACAAATGTTAAGTTGTGGAGATTGATAATTACTTATTACTGAGGTTTTGTTAAACTAATATGATATTATAATTATTTGTTCTATCCTGGCGATAAATAGAATTATGACCGGGTGACATATTGGTATGTACTGGTAAAAATAAACATCCTTCGACAAAACATCTAACAAGAGCCTCTATCGAACTATGTAAATATAATATTACATTTTTCATAAAGAAAATAGCTGTCTAATAAGATGCACAACTTTTATCTTACAAACCGTGATGAAAGAACGTATGAATATAATATGCCACAATTTATATCCCACAACCCAGACAAGAAAACCAACCCCGCCTGATCCACAAGTCATATCTCACAATCACCATAGAAGAACAATAGCTAAGAACGGCCTTACACATAATCAAATATATAAACATAATTATACACTTTGTAGAATAAAACATTTAGCAAACCACACTAAGTCAAAATACGCTAGAACTAACAAACGACTCCAATGCACGAATACAACTTACACACACATATTGAACAAATTACTAAACAAGGTTTGCAGTGTTTACCCCCTAAAACATATTGGAAATAAACTCTGTCTCAAATGATCGAGCCACAACTACTTTTCCCACAAACCACGTACTGTATGCGTCTTATTAAACAAGTTCCAATGAAAGATCTACAAATGTTTTCCCATAAACCTATTAGGGGAAACATATCACATAGCATACGTTAAATTTCCAATAACCAATTATGAAAGAAACAAATATATATATAATAAATAAATCCACAATGAATAATCTCTTTAAAATTAAATTTCAAACATTAGGTCGGGAAAAATTGTGAACAATCCTCAATCACTTCCAGCAATCTTTATATGAACAGAAGAACTAACAATGTTCACAAGTCAACTCCGATACACGTTATATCAACAAATATGTTCCATTACTAACAACCGGTTCCAAAAAACAATCTGAAACACATATCACACAGTGCAATTCCATTTCCGGTAACTGGATGAATTGCACGACACGCCACACTGCCCACGAATTCTAAAGCAATGAATAAATCAAGATAACGATATAATGAACGGTGAGTAAACAAACAGAAAACAAAACAAACATTGACGCAGACCCGCTGGCTGATTGTATTCCTTTGACATCATTGGTGCCACACTGGAGTTAAAACAATAGTTAGTATCTCAAATACACATAATATACAAAACAAATTGCATTTTGCAGTAAACACGTTTCACATTGTGGAGAACTCTGTCTAGTCCAACTTTAACACCGTACCGGTGACGTCCTTTTAATTATATTCTGGCAACTATTAGATTATTTTATTCACTATACGAAGGAAAGCTAACCATTAAAAGGCTACACACTATCTCAATTAATCCTACTAGCTACCACAGATCCTTCCAAAGCTAAATACAATCGTCTAATATTTGCCAGAGTATAATGAAAAGGACGTCACCGGTACAAATTGGTCTGCACTAAATCGCTGTTACTGTTATAGAAGCCCTCTGTCTGGTGGGAACAACAACGAATGTTTTGAATAAGAAATACAAATAATACATTGCTGTATTAACGCAAACATCACACTTCAGACCAATAAGGTATACTTACACAATAACATGGATGGCTAGTCTATAAACTATTATGAATGCCTGCACAACACACAATGCAAACACAGTACAAATATTGTCATATTTGCTTTCCATCGGTCCCGTTATTGCTTCCAAGATAAACAGCACCTCAAACTGGATCTTTATTTACCCCGCGTCTTATGTGGTGTGGTGGACTGTGTGGATGATTCCTCAGTGTCGGTCGGTGAAGGTGGTCGTTTGTCACAACTCCACCAAACCAACACAACATTAGTTTGTATCCACGCCATGATACTATGTTTGGAAGGAAACAGTGTGATCGATTATAAGAATAATTAGCTAAAACACAGACAATTGTTCATATTTTATAACTATTGCATGAAAAGATACACATCTAATTAAATTACAGTATTTTTTTTCCATACATACAAATATGGAGTGTATCCAAATATATGTGGCCAACTGTGTCTGGGTTTTGATAATCTGCACTGGGCCACGTTTGGATGAAAGATACTTACAATGCTTGGTACGTAGCCCCCTGGGGGGATAGTGTAGTAATGCAATCACTCAGTCTGTCGTTTCGCGGTTCTGTGTGTGTGTGCCCGGTAGGGGTACTCACACATATATATATATAACACAACGGTGATGATGATGATGATGTGTTTGAGTAGTGAGGATCAGTGTGTGTGTATATGTATCACAACAGTAATGGTGGTATCTGTGTAGTGAGGATCTGTGTGTGTGTATCACAACAGTAATGGTGGTATCTGTGTAGTGAGGATCTGGGTGTGTGTATCACAACAGTGATGGTGGTGTCTGTGTAGTGAGGATCTGTGTGTGTATCACAGCAGTGATGATGGTGTCTGTGTAGTGAGGATCTGTGTGTGTGTATCACAACAGTGATGGTGGTGTCTGTGTAGTGAGGATCTGTGTGTGTGTATCACAACAGTGATGGTTGTGTCTGTGTAGTGAGGATCTGTGTGTGTGTATCACAGCAGTGATGGTGGTGTCTGTATAGTGAGGATCTGTGTGTGTGTATCACAACAGTGATGGTGGTGTCTGTGTAGTGAGGATCTGTGTGTGTGTATCACAACAGTGATGGTGGCGTCTGTGTAGTGAGGATCTGTGTGTGTGTATGTGTGTATCACAGCAGTGATGGAGGTGGTTGTGGTAGTAGTAGTGCTGCTGGTGGTAATTGTGGTAGTATTGATGATGATGGTGTGTCTATGTAGAGAGGATATGTGTGTGTACACAAACATCACAGTTCCCACCCTCCTCGTATTCCCAGTTGTCTTCCCCACTTAACTGTCTTCCTCCTATAATACTCCCTCATTATTGTCACCCTCCTTCTCTACCCCCTCATCGTCCCTACCCCTCTGGATGTCTTCAACCACCACGGCATCAACTTGGGTATCTTCTGCTATCACAGCACAATCTCTGCCCTAGACCTGGGGGACCAACGGCAACACAACACAATCACATAATCCTGACCAAAATCAACAGAAATAGCAGGCATAAATGCAACAAACTATTTAGCTCACATATTCGCACCAAGGATCAGGTTGGTTTTTCTAGATTGATAAACCTTATTTTCATGCAGGGCTGACACATTAAGACAAGATACAAGCACACACTATGCAATCGTCACCCCAAACCTTATCTTCTCTTACCCAGATAGCCAGCTTAGGCGTGGTGGAGACAGAAATAGTCCAACACCGCCACCCACACGGACCTAAAGCTGCTCCCAGAAGCAACACAAAACACCGCACTGTATGTCTGAATGAATGAAGCAGCCACAAACAATACTGGATCTTGTCCCGGTTTTATGTTGCTCTATATCACCATAGACAAGGCCCTTACTCTGCTGCGGAATTGGGCAGGAATTGGACAACTGTAAGACATGGTTTGTCCATATCAATGTATACATTATAATGACATTAATGTTTGTAATCAATCACATGAAACCAAAAATACAATCATGTGAACTACAGATGTAATGTTATCCTTTAACCCGGCAAGTGCTGAAAGACTAATAAGAGTTTTACCGTTGCACTGTGGAAAGCCTAATATAATCCAGGTTTTTGAGCGCGTACCAAAACCGAGGGCTTACAGCCAGGCGGCTACAAATTGGTGTGGCTGTAGTACAACTTTGCAACTCTTGATACCACCATGCCGCACGCTCGGCCCGCACTCATTCAAGCGGTACACAAGCACTTGTCATGGAGCCTAGACGTCCCTCATGCTCTCCCCCTGATGACACAACCAGCCCTCCTTCTGGTGGTGTCAGCAGCCGTGGAAGGCAGAGAGTGGCTGCTAAAGACCCGAGCTACCATTACTATGGCACGAGTACCTCCGAGGACGAGGAACCTGCACGTAAAGCACGTAAAACACGTGCAAGCAGGGGCAGTGCACAGAGGTCATTGTCTTTCGGGGACACTGCCAGGACCACCCAGGCAATTGCTACCACCACTGGCACCACTGGCACCACTACCACCAACGCAGGAGGCCGCTCTGGGGATGCAGGACCTGCGGGGGCCACTGGGAAGACAGGGAAGGGCATGGGTAAAAAAACATTTACCTCTGCCACTACCACCGTGCCACCACCACCACCACCAGCCGCCCCTGCCGGCCCTTCTGCCCCTGCCCCTGCCCCTGCCCCTGCCAAAGGGAAGAAAGGGACGAAGGGCAAGGCGACAAAGGCAACAGGGACCACCATAATATTGCCATCCAGGACCTCTGCTGGCCCTGCCGACGCCGCCCCTGCCGGCCCTTCTGCCCCTGCCCCTGCCAAAGGGAAGAAAGGGATGAAGGGCAAGGCGACAAAGGCAACAGGGACCACCATAATATTGCCATCCAGGACCTCTGCTGGCCCTGCCGACGCCGCCCCTGCCGGCCCTTCTGCCCCTGTCAAAGGGAAGAAAGGGACGAAGGGCAAGGCGACAAAGGCGACAGGGACAACCATAATATTGCCATTCAGGACCTTTGCTGGCCCTGCCGACGCCGCCCTAACATACAGCTGACTGCCGTGGCTGGCCTTGGACAGCGACACACAGACTTCCCTGTAGACACACAGAACTGGAGTCCAGCTCTGCTGGAGCTGGACTTTGACTTGCCCTTCACCTTACCGCCTTTGCCACGTCCAGACATGATGCTTGTATAGTAATTCTGCGCAATAACCCGAACAGAACGAGACGAATGGGCAATCTCCTCACATACAATGGCTCTATTTACCTAGCAATCACCCACAAATAATGAGACAGGGGGGGGCAGTATCCTCGCATACAATGGCTTCATTTACTTAGCATTAACCTGCACAGAACGAGACTAATGGGCAGTCTCTTCACATACAATGGCTCTATTTACCTAGCAATAACCAGCACAGAATGAGACAGATGGGTAGTCTCCTCACATACAACGGCTATATTTACCTAGCGTTAACCCGCACAGAATGAGATGAAAGGGCAGTATCCTCACATACAATGGCTCTATTTACTTAGAAATAACCCGCACAGATATATACAGATGGGCAGTCTCCTCACATACAATGGGTCTATTTACTTAGCAACAACCCTCACAGAAGAAGACAGATGGGCAGTTTTCTCACATGCAATGGCTCTATTTACTTAGTAATAACCCGCACAGAACGAGACAGATGGGCATTCTCCTCACATACAATGGCTCTATTTACCTAGCACTAACCTGCACAGAACGAGATGGATGGATGTCTCCTCACAGACAGTGGCTCTATTTACTTAGCAATAACCCGCACAGAACGAGATGGATGGGCAGTCTCATTATATACAATGGCTCTATTTACCTAGCATTAACCCACACATAATGAGACAGATGGGCAGTTTCCCCATATAGAATGGCTCTATTTCCCTAGCAGTATTCCGCACAGAACGAGACGGTTGGGCAGTCTCCTCACATTCAATGGCTCTATTTACCTAGCACTAACCTGCACAGAACGAGATGGATGGATGTCTCCTCACAGACAGTGGCTCTATTTACTTAGCAATAACCCGCACAAAACGAGACGGATGGGCAGCCTCCTTATATACAATGGCTCTATTTACCTAGCATTAACCCGCACAGAACAAGACTGATGGAAAGTCTCCTCACATTCAATGGCTCCATTTATTTAACAATAACCCGCAAGGGAAGAGACAGATGGGCAGTCACCTCACATACAATGGTTCTATTTTCTTACCTATAACCCGCAAATATCAAGACAGATGGGCAGTCTTCACACATACAATGGCTCTAATTACCTAGCAATAACTCGCTCAGAACGAGACGGATAGACAGTCTCCTCACATACAATGGCTCTATTTACCTAGCAATAACCCTCACAGAACGAGATGAATGGGCAGTCTCCTCACATACAATGGCTCTATTTACCTAGCAATAACCCTCACAGAACGAGATGAATGGGCAGTCTCCTCACATACAATGGCTCTATTTACCTAGCAATAACCCTCACAGAACGAGATGAATGGGCAGTCTCCTCACATACAATGGCTCTTTTTACCTAGCAATTACCCGCACAGAACAACACTGATGGGCAGTCTCCTCACATATATTGGCTCTATTTACCTAGCAATGACCCGCTCTGAACGAGATGGATGGGCAGTCTCCTCACATATAATGGATCTATTTACCTAACAAAAACCCGCACAGAATGAGACGGATGAGCAGTCTCCTCAAGTTCAATGGCTCTATATACTTAGCAATAACCCGCACAGAACGAGATGGATGGGTAGTCTCTTCACATCCAATGGCTCTATTTAACCAGCAATAACCCTCACAGAACGAGATGGATGGGCAGTCTTCTCACATACATTGGCTCAATTTACCTAGCAATAACCCGCACTTAGCGAGACTGATACGCAGTCTCCTCACATACAATGTGTCTATTTACTTAATGATAACCCGCACAGAACGAGACGAATGGGCAGTCTCGTCACACACAATGGCTCTATTTACCTAGCAATAACCCTCACAGAACGAGACTAAAGGGCAGTCTCCTCTCATACAATGGCTATATTTACCTAGCAATAACCAGCACAGACGAGACGGATTGGTAGTCTCCTCACATACAATGGCTCTATTTACGTAGCAATAACCCGCACAGAACGCGACGGATGGGCAGTCTCCTCACATCCAATGGCTCTATTTACCTAGCAATAACCCGCACTGACGATATGGATGGGCAGTATCCTCACATGCAATGGCTCTATTTACCTAGCAATAACCCGCTCAGAACGAGACTGATGGACAGTCTCCTCATATGGCTCTATTTACTTAATAATAGGCCGCACGGGAAAAGACGGATGGTCAGTCACCTCTCAATGCATAAGTGTGTTGATTTTGGGTGTGAGCGTCCTGGGTTCGAATCCCCGGACAGCCACACGTGTTTGTTAATTTCATTATTCGAGTTTAGGAGTAAAGTTGGTTGGTGGAGAGAACATACTAATACAAAGGCTCTATTTTCTTACCAATAACCCGCACAGAACGAGACGGTTGGGCAGTCTCCTCACATACAATGGCTCTAATTACCTAGCAATAACCCACTCAGAACAAGTGGGATTGGCAGTCTCCACATATAGAATGGCTCTATTTACTTAGTAATAACTCGCACAGAACGAGACGGATGGGCAGTCTTATCACGTACACTGGCTCTATTTGCTCATCAATTACCCGCACAGAACAATACGGATGGTCAATCTTCTCACATCCAATGGCCCTATTTACTTATTAATAACCAGTACATACGAGACGGATGGGCAGTCTCCTCACATCCAGTGGCTCTATTTACCTAACAAACACCTGTACAGATTCAGATGGATGGGCAGTGTCCTCACCTGCAATGATTCTATTTACCTAGTAATAACCCGCACAGAATGAGACTGATGGGCAGTCTTGTCACATACAAATGCTCTATTTACTTACAAAAAACCCACACAGAATGAGACTGATGGGCAGTCTCCTCACATACAATGGCTCTATTTACCTAGTAATAACCCACACAGATCAGGACAGATGGGCAGTCTCCTCACCTGCAATGGCTCTATTTACCTAGCAATAGTCCACAAAAAACGAGACGGATGAGCAGTCTCCTCACATACAATGGCTCTATTTACCTAGCAATAACCCTCACAGAATGAGAAAAATGGGCAGTCTCCTCACATGCAGTGGCTCTATTTGCCTAACAATAACCCGCACAAAACGAGACGGATGGGCAGTCTCCTCACATACAATGGCTATATTTACTTAGCAATAACCTGCACAAAATGAGACGGATGGACAGTCTCCATCACATACAATAGCTCTATTTACCTAGCATTAACCCGCACAGAACGAGATGAATGGGCAGTTTCCTCACATAAAATGGCTCTATTTACCTAGCATTAAGCCGCACAGAACGATACGGATGGGCATTCTCCTCTCATACAATGGCTCTATTTACTTAGCAATAACCAGCACAGACGAGATGGATGGGTAGTCTCCTCACATACAATGGCTCTATTTACGTAGCAATAACCATCACAGAACGCGACGGATGGGCAGTCTCCTCACATCCAATGGCTTTATTTACCTAGCAATAACCCGCACTGACGAGACGGATGGGCAGTATCCTCACATGCAATGGCTCTATTTACCTAGCAATAACCCGCTCAGAACGAGACTGATGGACAGTCTCCTCATATGGCTCTATTTACTTAATAATAGGCCGCACTGGAAAAGACGGATGGTCAGTCACCTCTCAATTCATAAGTGTGTTGATTTTGGGTGTGAGCGTCCTGGGTTCGAATCCCCGGACAGCCACACGTGTTTGTTAATTTCATTAATCGAGTTTAGGAGTAAAGTTGGTTGGTGGAGAGAACATACTAATACAAAGGCTCTATTTTCTTACCAACAACCCGCACAGAACGAGACGGTTGGGCAGTCTCCTCACATACAATGGCTCTAATTACCTAGCAATAACCCACTCAGAACAAGTGGGATTGGCAGTCTCCACATATACAATGGCTCTATTTACTTAGTAATAACTCGCACAGAACGAGACGGATGGGCAGTCTTATCGCGTACACTGGCTCTATTTGCTCATCAATAACCCGCACAGAACAATACGGATGGTCAATCTTCTCACATCCAATGGCTCTATTTACTTATTAATAACCAGTACATACGAGACGGATGGGCAGTCTCCTCACATCCAGTGGCTCTATTTACCTAACAAACACCTGTACAGATTCAGTTGGATGGGCAGTGTCCTCACCTGCAATGATTCTATTTACCTAGTAATAACCCGCACAGAATGAGACTGATGGGCAGTCTTGTCACATACAAATGCTCTATTTACTTACCAGAAACCCACACAGAATGAGACTGATGGGCAGTCTCCTCACATACAATGGCTCTATTTACCTAGTAATAACCCACACAGATCAGGACAGATGGGCAGTCTCCTCACCTGCAATGGCTCTATTTACCTAGCAATAGTCCACAACAAACGAGACGGATGAGCAGTCTCTTCACATACAATGGCTCTATTTACCTAGCAATAACCCTCACAGAATGAGACTGATGGGCAGTCTTGTCACATACAAATGCTCTATTTACTTACCAGAAACCCACACAGAATGAGACTGATGGGCAGTCTCCTCACATACAATGGCTCTATTTACCTAGTAATAACCCACACAGATCAGGACAGATGGGCAGTCTCCTCACCTGCAATGGCTCTATTTACCTAGCAATAGTCCACAAAAAACGAGACGGATGAGCAGTCTCTTCACATACAATGGCTCTATTTACCTTGCAATAACCCTCACAGAATGAGAAAAATGGGCAGTCTCCTCACATGCAGTGGCTCTATTTGCCTAACAATAACCAACGCAAAACGAGACGGATGGGCAGTCTCCTCACATACAATGGCTATATTTACTTAGCAATAACCTGCACAAAACGAGACGGATGAACAGTCTCCATCACATACAATAGCTCTATTTACCTAGCATTAACCCGCACAGAACGAGATGAATGGGCAGTCTCCTCACATAAAATGGCTCTATTTACCTAGCATTAAGCCGCACAGAACGATACGGATGGGCATTCTCCTCTCATACAATGGCTCTATTTACTTAGCAATAACCCTCCCAGAACGAGACGGATGGGCAGTCTCCTCAAATCCAATGGCTCTATTTACCTAGCAACATCCTGCACTGAACAAGATGGATGGGCAGTCTCCTCATATACAATGGCTCTATTTACTTAGCAATAACCCGCACAGAACGAAAAAGTTGGGTAGTCTCCTCACATGCAATGGCTCTATTTACCTAGCATTAAGCCGCACAGAACGATACGGATGGGCATTCTCCTCTCATACAATGGCTCTATTTACTTAGCAATAACCCTCCCATAACGAGACGGATGGGCAGTCTCCTCAAATCCAATGGCTCTATTTACCTAGCAACATCCTGCACTGAACAAGATGGATGGGCAGTCTCCTCATATACAATGGCTCTATTTACTTAGCAATAACCCGCACAGAACGAAAAAGTTGGGTGGTCTCCTCACATGCAATGGCTCTATTTACCTAGCAATAACCCGCACAGAATGAAACGGATTGGCAGTCTCCTCACATACAATGAATCTATTTACCTAACAAAAACCCGCAAAGATTCAGAAGGAAGGGCAGTGTCCTCACCTACAATGATTCTATTTACCTAGCAATAACCCGCACAGAATGTGATTGATGGGCAGTCTTGTCACATACAAATGCTCTATTTACTTAGCAAAAAGCCGCACAGGATGAGACTGATGGGCAGTGAGCTATGCTCACTAAAACACAACAAGAAGATCCAGAGCCAGCAAATTGTTTCAGACAGTCATATGATGAAGTAGATGTCCCTTCAAGTATCTGTTACTTTACTCGTTCCAACATAATAATGTGACTATATAGACCTATAGATATGCCCTCTAACTATCAGACTTCAGTTTTGCACCAAGTGGTGGTTTCTACTATCAGTTTTACCGGCAGGATTTGATAAGCATCGTTCACGATGGTCTAGGACCACACCTAGGAGTATGCAAGACTTGTAGCAAGTTAATAAGGTATTTCTTTTGGCCGAAGATGAAATGATATGTCTCTGAGTATTGCCGCTCATGCTATGTGTGCCAAGAGGTAGGTAGGCCTAACATTGTAATTCCACCTACACCTTTTAAGCCCATTTCAGTAGTGAAAGAGCCATTTAGAAACACTCTAATTTATTGTGTACAGTAGGTCCGTTCACCAAAAAAAAGTTTGGGAAACAGTATCTTTAAACCATTATGTGTGCTATCACCCGATATCCAGAATGTATAGCTTTGAGGAAAATGTCGGCCAAACTAATTGTTCAGCACTCTCCGAGGATCCCCGGTCATGGAATCAAAAGTCATTCCATGGGAAATCAAAGAAGTACTGCTGAATAGCCTCCCAGACGGCAGAACCAAAGTGCCACAAGCGCCGCCGGCTAGGAGGATCGGGTGGCCATACCGGAGAGATAGGACAGGTGACAGAGATAAGTTTATGGCCGGAGAAGCCCAAAGGAGAGAAAATAATTACAGCATAAGCAGAATGGTTAGAAATTAGAAAATGGTCAAGAATGTTGGGCCGATCTCCGAAGCGATCCGGGATACGGGTGGGTTGCTGGACTAACTGCTCTAAGTCATTTAGAATAGAAAAGATGTAAGCTTGTTCACCAGGTTGGTCAGTGGAAAGAGAGGAGAGCCATTGGCGGTGGTGAACGTTGAAGTTTCCTAGGATGGAGATTTCTGCGAAAGGAGAGATAGATAGAATGTGTTCCACTTTTAAAGTTAGATAGTCAAAGAATTTTGGATAGTCCGTAGAATTAGGGGAGATATAAACAGTGCTATTCTCATATATATACAGGTTTATTAACTACCTTCCAATATACCTTAATATTATGGAGAATGTTATTACCCTTTTCACACCTACACTGTTTACAGTGTAAAAAGGTCCATCCTAAGTTGAATGAAACAGTTAGTCAGCAAGCATGCATTCAAAAAGATCGACATTTAAATAAAAGGATTACATACTACTAATGTGTGAGAGAGAGAGAAAGAGAGACCTTTGACCATGGAAGTAAAATCATCAACCGATGTTTGTGTGTAGAAAGAGAGTGTATGTATGTGTGTGTTATTTTATTTAAAATATAGAGCATGTGTAGTGTGCGTATAATATGGAGGCTGAATATGTGTGTTGGGGGGGGGGGGGGGGGAGCGTCTCTGTGTGTCATTTTAGAATAAAGCGAGCATGTGTGTGTATGCATGAAGCGTATATACAGTATAATTATATACGAGAGGGGATTTCGTAAAGTTTTAATTATCACCCGGAAGTTATTGAGCTATGTCGATGAAATTTTGTCAGTGTAATGACTGGTCCTTATGCACATGATGGTTGAAAACAATTCTCCTAAGTTTGTTTACTTTCTTTACAGGTGGTGCTAGATGTCAGTAACCTGCAAGATGGAGAAGATTGAGGCTCGCAGCGCGATTAAGTTCCTGCATTTGAAGGGTTACAGTGCCCAGAAAATCCATAATGACATGAAGGCTGTCTATGGCCGTCACCTCACAACAGTATCATATGACGGGCAATCATCACCATAGACAGCCTTCATTTCATCATGAATTTTTCGGGCACTGTAACCCTTCAAATGCGATACTCAATCTTCTCCATCTTGCAGGTTACTGAGATCAAGCGCCACCTGTAAGGAAAGTAAACGAACTTAGGAGAACATTTTTGAACCATCATGTGCATAAGAACCAGTCATTACACTGAAAAAATTTCATCGACATAGCTCAATAACTTCCGGGTGATAATTAAAACTTTACTATATCCCCTTGTGTAATATATATATATATATATATATATATATGTATATATATATATATATATATATATATATATATATATATATATATATATATATGCTTCATTCATGCACACAAATAATCGCTATATTCTAAAATCACACACAAAGCCCGCACCCCACCCCCAAACACACATATTTACCCTACATAGACGCACACTACACGGATTTGCGTCCTCTACACGCACACACACACATACATACATCCTCTTCACACACACACACACACTACATTGGTAGATGATTTTACTTCCATGGTCAAAGGTACTTTTTGTTTCTCTCTCTCTCTCTCTCTCACACATTAGTAATATGCAATCCTTTTAATAAAATAATGATCTTTGGGCATGCATACTGACTAACTGTTTCATTGAACTTAGGATAAATCTCTTTACACTGTAAACAGTGTGGGTGTAAAAAGGGTAATACCATTGTCCATAATATAAAGGTATAGTGGTCGGTAGTGAACAAACCTATGCATTAATAAGAATATACATGTAAAGCACTATCAATGTATATACTTATGTATGTCTTTTTCATACACTTTATTTGTTTGCAGTGTAATTATCAAAAGGGCATATTATATTTCAACTAATCATTTGACTCTAAGGCTGAATAAAGTCGTTTAATGATAGCCAGATAAATAGGAGATAACTCAACATTACATAATATTTCCTGTGAGTACGATGACGTTGCTATTTGTGTGTGTCAGTCAGTGTTTGACTATCATGAGGAACAGTAGTATATATTACTGTAAAAGGTGTATTGATGGTAATAAGACCATCTTGAATGAGGACAGAAAGGTAAATCCCCATCAATATAAACGATGGTCTTATAATATACCTTTCTCATACCCGCGGCCATTCACTATAACCCACACACATATATATATATATATATATATATATATATATACAGTATATACTTACTGTATTTGTATACTAAACCTACTAATCAACCTCCCCTACCTGCTCAATTTGCCATATCTGAATCACTGTTTAACAATACATGGGAATTCCTATCGCCCCCTATCCTTGTCAGCACTGATGGCTCACATCTCGGCACTGGCAGGACAGGTGGCGCCTACATTGTTTAATAACACACTGACTGTACCGTATTCTCCACCTCCTATCACCTTCCTTGCTGCACTAGTAGTACACAGTGTCAACTATCAGCTCTTATATCCGCCCTCACATATCTGATCTCCGAGTCTTTATCTGTTATTGTTGTGTGCGATTCTTTATCTGCACTAGTCGTTCTCTGTGAGCCACGTCCTTCATCTTGCACTGGTCGACACACATTGATTCCTCTCTGTATGTCCAGCCCGAAATGTTCACCTTCGTATGTCTTTATTTGGATATGTTGATGCCTATGTCAAATCCCCCTCACGTACTCGTTATTGTGATGTGGTTGTAGCTCGTATGAGGCTGGGAGTACAGTTACCTTTGGCAGTAAATGACCCGGCCTGGCTTGGCCCTGAGCTGGTTTTGTGGATCCCGCGAGAAAGACCAGCTAAAGAGCAGCAGCCACGACGAACCGGTGTTTTGTCTGGCAATTTGTAGTGAGCAAGCTTAATTAAGTTTGTATTATAATGTTTTGAGGCTCTTTCACATTGACACCGGATTATTGAAGGAAGATTTTATGGAGCTAGATTCAAATATAGTGTACATGTTAAAGCTGCTAGACTTAAATTGCCTGTAAGTATTGACAGAAAAAGATCTCGTGCTGCACCGTATTTTATACCTAGCCATACCAAGTTGGGAAATATATTATGACAACTAATATGTACCGTCTTCCCCGCACCATAATGATCAACAACAATAATAGTAACACAAACAACAAATTAATTGTAAACAAAGAAGACCTTGGCCGCATGACGCGATACAGATGGAAACTACATGGTGAATAGCAAGCCAGGGATTCCCTGGCCACTGAGTGCATGACCTACCTACACCAAAAACAACAATAAGAACATTTGTATAAAAAAAAAACACGATTTCGTCTATAATGCTCTTTCACACAACACCGTTAACTCCTATGTATCATCCCCTCCGACAGTTACATGTATTAAAGAGAGAGAGAGAGAGAGAGAGAGAGGTGGTGTATGCTATTAAATATCTCTGACGCAAGACAATTTTTTAAGTCATGGCACACAAAGCATCTAGCATAAAATGTTAGTTCCTGGTTTAGATAGTGAGAGTGAGAGGCATGGTTGGAGGGAGGGAAGGATAGGCAGTGAGTCCGGTTAACATTGTAGTAGTGTGGTGGTGGTGCTAGTGGGTGTGTTACTTAGTGAAGTGCTGATTTATACCTCTAATAGATCCAGAATATCTTCACTTTACAATTACCAGTAAGTAATATGTCAATTATTAGTTAATAGTGAAGCATTAAGCCGCACAGAACGATACGGATGGGCATTCTCCTCTCATACAATGGCTCTATTTACTTAGCAATAACCAGCACAGACGAGATGGATGGGTAGTCTCCTCACATACAATGGCTCTATTTACGTAGCAATAACCCGCACAGAACGCGACGGATGGGCAGTCTCCTCACATCCAATGGCATTATTTACCTAGCAATAACCCGCACTGACGAGACGGATGGGCAGTATCCTCACATGCAATGGCTCTATTTACCTAGCAATAACCCGCTCAGAACGAGACTGATGGACAGTCTCCTCATATGGCTCTATTTACTTAATAATAGGCCGCACTGGAAAAGACGGATGGTCAGTCACCTCTCAATTCATAAGTGTGTTGATTTTGGGTGTGAGCGTCCTGGGTTCGAATCCCCGGACAGCCACACGTGTTTGTTAATTTCATTAATCGAGTTTATCAGTAAAGTTGGTTGGTGGAGAGAACATACTAATACAAAGGCTCTATTTTCTTACCAATAACCCGCTCAGAACGAGACGGTTGGGCAGTCTCCTCACATACAATGGCTTTAATTACCTAGCAATAACCCACTCAGAACAAGTGGGATTGGCAGTCTCCACATATACAATGGCTCTATTTACTTAGTAATAACTCGCACAGAACGAGACGGATGGGCAGTCTTATCGCGTACACTGGCTCTATTTGCTCATCAATAACCCGCACAGAACAATACGGATGGTCAATCTTCTCACATCCAATGGCTCTATTTATTTATTAATAACCAGTACATACGAGACGGATGGGCAGTCTCCTCACATCCAGTGGCTCTATTTACCTAACAAACACCTGTACAGATTCAGTTGGATGGGCAGTGTCCTCACCTGCAATGATTCTATTTACCTAGTAATAACCCGCACAGAATGAGACTGATGGGCAGTCTTGTCACATACAAATGCTCTATTTACTTACCAAAAACCCACACAGAATGAGACTGATGGGCAGTCTCCTCACATACAATGGCTCTATTTACCTAGTAATAACCCACACAGATCAGGACAGATGGGCAGTCTCCTCACCTGCAATGGCTCTATTTACCTAGCAATAGTCCACAAAAAACGAGACGGATGAGCAGTCTCATCACATACAATGGCTCTATTTACCTAGCAATAACCCTCACAGAATGAGAACAATGGGCAGTCTCCTCACATGCAGTGGCTCTATTTGCCTAACAATAACCCCCGCAAAACGAGACGGATGGGCAGTCTCCTCACATACAATGGCTATATTTACTTAGCAATAACCTGCACAAAACGAGACGGATGAACAGTCTCCATCACATACAATAGCTCTATTTACCTAGCATTAACCCGCACAGGACGAGATGAATGGGCAGTCTCCTCACATAAAATGGCTCTATTTACCTAGCATTAAGCCGCACAGAACGATACGGATGGGCATTCTCCTCTCATACAATGGCTCTATTTACTTAGCAATAACCCTCCCAGAACGAGACGGATGGGCAGTCTCCTCAAATCCAATGGCTCTATTTACCTAGCAACATCCTGCACTGAACAAGATGGATGAACAGTCTCCTCATATACAATGGCTCTATTTACTTAGCAATAACCCACACAGAACGAAAAAGTTGGGTAGTCTCCTCACATGCAATGGCTCTATTTACCTAGCATTAAGCCGCACAGAACGATACGGATGGGCATTCTCCTCTCATACAATGGCTCTATTTACTTAGCAATAACCCTCCCAGAACGAGACGGATGGGCAGTCTCCTCAAATCCAATGGCTCTATTTACCTAGCAACATCCTGTACTGAACAAGATGGATGGGCAGTCTCCTCATATACAATGGCTCTATTTACTTAGCAATAACCCGCACAGAACGAAAAAGTTGGGTAGTCTCCTCACATGCAATGGCTCTATTTACCTAGCAATAACCCGCACAGAATGAAACGGATTGGCAGTCTCCTCACATACAATGAATCTATTTACCTAACAAAAACCCGCAAAGATTCAGAAGGAAGGGCAGTGTCCTCACCTACAATGATTCTATTTACCTAGCAATAACCCGCACAGAATGTGATTGATGGGCAGTCTTGTCACATACAAATGCTCTATTTACTTAGCAAAAAGCCGCACAGGATGAGACTGATGGGCAGTGAGCTAAGCTCACTAAAACACAACAAGAAGATCCAGAGCCAGCAAATTGTTTCAGACAGTCATATGATGAAGTAGATGTCCCTTCAAGTATCTGTTACTTTACTCGTTCAAACATAATAATGTGACTATATAGACCTATAGATATGCCCTCTAACTATCAGACTTCAGTTTTGCACCAAGTGGTGGTTTCTACTATCAGTTTTACCGGCAGGATTTGATAAGCATCGTTCACGATGGTCTAGGACCACACCTAGGAGTATGCAAGACTTGTAGCAAGTTAATAAGGTATTTCTTTTGGCCGAAGATGAAAAGATATGTCTCTGAGTATTGCCGCTCATGCTATGCGTGCCAAGAGGTAGGTAGGCCTAACATTGTAATTCCACCTACACCTTTTAAGCCCATTTCAGTAGTGAAAGAGCCATTTAGAAACACTCTAATTTATTGTGTAGGTCCGTTCACCAAATAAAAGTTTGGGAAACAGTATCTTTAAACCATTATGTGTGCTATCACCCGATATCCAGAATGTATAGCTTTGAGGAAAATGTCGGCCAAACTAATTGTTCAGCACTCTCCGAGGATCCCCGGTCATGGAATCAAAAGTCATTCCATGGGAAATCAAAGAAGTACTGCTGAATAGCCTCCCAGTCGGCAGAACCAAAGTGCCACTAGCGCCGCCGGCTAGGAGGATCGGGTGGCCATACCGGAGAGATAGGACAGGTGACAGAGATAAGTTTATGGTCGGAGAAGCCCAAAGGAGAGAAAATAATTACAGCATAAGCAGAATGGTTAGAAATAAGAAAATGGTCAAGAATGTTGGGCCGATCTCCGAAGCGATCCGGGATACGGGTGGGTTGCTGGACTAACTGCTCTAAGTCATTTAGAATAGAAAAGATGTAAGCTTGTTCACCAGGTTGGTCAGAGGAAAGAGAGGAGAGCCATTGGCGGTGGTGAACGTTGAAGTTTCCTAGGATGGAGATTTCTGCGAAAGGAGAGATAGATAGAATGTGTTCCACTTTTAAAGTTAGATTGTCAAAGAATTTTGGATAGTCCGTAGAATTAGGGGAGATATAAACAGTGCTATTCTCATATATAAACAGGTTTATTAACTACCTTCCAATATACCTTAATATTATGGAGAATGTTATTACCCTTTTCACACCTACACTGTTTACAGTGTAAAAAGGTCCATCCTAAGTTGAATGAAACAGTTAGTCAGCAAGCATGCATTCAAAAAGATCGACATTTAAATAAAAGGATTACATACTACTAATGTGTGAGAGAGAGAGAGAGAGAGACCTTTGACCATGGAAGTAAAATCATCAACCGATGTGTGTGTGTAGAAAGAGAGTGTATGTATGTGTGTGTTATTTTATTTAAAATATAGAGCATGTGTAGTGTGCGTATAATATGGAGGCTGAATATGTGTGTTGGGGGGGGGGGGGGGGAGCGTCTCTGTGTGTGATTTTAGAATAAAGCGAGCATGTGTGTGTATGCATGAAGCGTATATACAGTATAATTATATACGAGAGGGGATTTCGTAAAGTTTTAATTATCACCCGGAAGTTATTGAGCTATGTCGATGAAATTTTGTCAGTGTAATGACTGGTTCCTATGCACATGATGGTTGAAAACAATTCTCCTAAGTTTGTTTACTTTCTTTACAGGTGGCGCTAGATGTCAGTAACCTGCAAGATGGAGAAGATTGAGGCTCGCAGCGCGATTAAGTTCCTGCATTTGAAGGGTTACAGTGCCCAGAAAATCCATAATGACATGAAGGTTGTCTATGGCCGTCACCTCACAACAGTATCATATGACGGGCAATCATCACCATAGACAGCCTTCATTTCATCATGAATTTTTCGGGCACTGTAACCCTTCAAATGCGAGACTCAATCTTCTCCATCTTGCAGGTTACTGAGATCAAGCGCCACCTGTAAGGAAAGTAAACGAACTTAGGAGAACATTTTTGAACCATCATGTGCATAAGAACCAGTCATTACACTGAAAAAATTTCATCGACATAGCTCAATAACTTCCGGGTGATAATTAAAACTTTACTATATCCCCTTGTGTAATATATATATATATATATACAGTATATATATGTATATATATGTATATATATATATATATATATATATATATATATATATGCTTCATTCATGCACACAAATAATCGCTATATTCTAAAATCACACACAAAGCCCGCACCCCACCCCCAAACACACATATTTACCCTACATAGACGCACACTATGCGCATGCTCTATATATAAAGAAAATACCCACACGGATTTGCGTCCTCTACACGCACACACACACATACATACATCCTCTTCACACACACACACACACTACATTGGTAGATGATTTTACTTCCATGGTCAAAGGTACTTTTTGTTTCTCTCTCTCTCTCTCTCTCACACATTAGTAATATGCAATCCTTTTAATAAAATAATGATCTTTGGGCATGCATACTGACTAACTGTTTCATTGAACTTAGGATAAATCTCTTTACACTGTAAACAGTGTGGGTGTAAAAAGGGTAATACCATTGTCCATAATATAAAGGTATAGTGGTCGGTAGTGAACAAACCTATGCATTAATAAGAATATACATGTAAAGCACTATCAATGTATATACTTATGTATGTCTTTTTCATACACTTTATTTGTTTGCAGTGTAATTATCAAAAGGGCATATTATATTTCAACTAATCATTTGACTCTAAGGCTGAATAAAGTCGTTTAATGATAGCCAGATAAATAGGAGATAACTCAACATTACATAATATTTCCTGTGAGTACGATGACGTTGCTATTTGTGTGTGTCAGTCAGTGTTTGACTATCATGAGGAACAGTAGTATATATTACTGTAAAAGGTGTATTGATGGTAATAAGACCATCTTGAATGAGGACAGAAAGGTAAATCCCCATCAATATAAACGATGGTCTTATAATATACCTTTCTCATACCCGCGGCCATTCACTATAACCCACACACATATATATATATATATATATATATATACAGTATATACTTACTGTATTTGTATACTAAACCTACTAATCAACCTCCCCTACCTGCTCAATTTGCCATATCTGAATCACTGTTTAACAATACATGGGAATTCCTATCGCCCCCTATCCTTGTCAGCACTGATGGCTCACATCTCGGCACTGGCAGGACAGGTGGCGCCTACATTGTTTAATAACACACTGACTGTACCGTATTCTCCACCTCCTATCACCTTCCTTGCTGCACTAGTAGTACACAGTGTCAACTATCAGCTCTTATATCCGCCCTCACATATCTGATCTCCGAGTCTTTATCTGTTATTGTTGTGTGCGATTCTTTATCTGCACTAGTCGTTCTCTGTGAGCCACGTCCTCCATCTTGCACTGGTCGACACACATTGATTCCTCTCTGTATGTCCAGCCCGAAATGTTCACCTTCGTATGTCTTTATTTGGATATGTTGATGCCTATGTCAAACCCCCCTCACGTACTCGTTATTGTGATGTGGTTGTAGCTCGTATGAGGCTGGGAGTACAGTTACCTTTGGCAGTAAATGACCCGGCCTGGCTTGGCCCTGAGCTGGTTTTGTGGATCCCGCGAGAAAGACCAGCTAAAGAGCAGCAGCCACGACGAACCGGTGTTTTGTCTGGCAATTTGTAGTGAGCAAGCTTAATTAAGTTTGTATTATAATGTTTTGAGGCTCTTTCACATTGACACCGGATTATTGAAGGAAGATTTGATGGAGCTAGATTCAAATATAGTGTACATGTTAAAGCTGCTAGACTTAAATTGCCTGTAAGTATTGACAGAAAAAGATCTCGTGCTGCACCGTATTTTATACCTAGCCATACCAAGTTGGGAAATATATTATGACAACTAATATGTACCGTCTTCCCCGCACCATAATGATCAACAACAATAATAGTAACACAAACAACAAATTAATTGTAAACAAAGAAGACCTTGGCCGCATGACGCGATACAGATGGAAACTACATGGTGAATAGCAAGCCAGGGATTCCCTGGCCACTGAGTGCATGACCTACACCAAAAACAACAATAAGAACATTTGTATAAAAAAACAACTATTTCGTCTATAATGTTCTTTCACACAACACCGTTAACTCCTATGTATCATCCTCTCCGACAGTTACATGTATTAAAGAGAGAGAGAGAGAGAGAGAGAGAGAGGTGGTGTATGCTATTAAATATCTCTGACGCACGACAATTTTTTAAGTCATGGCACACAAAGCATCTAGCATAAAATGTTAGTTCCTGTTTTAGATAGTGAGAGTGAGAGGCATGGTTGGAGGGAGGGAAGGATAGGCAGTGAGTCCGGTTAACATTGTAGTAGTGTGGTGGTGGTGCTAGTGGGTGTGTTACTTAGTGAAGTGCTGATTTATACCTCTAATAGATCCAGAATATCTTCACTTTACAATTACCAGTAAGTAATATGTCAATTATTAGTTAATAGTGAACGTCCTCACATGTGATTTACTCAAATTACATGCAGTGCAAGAACATATTGAAGTTAAATGTCCGTGAGTTGAGCAATTGAGAGAGTTTTTTTATGGTAAAGTGTTATCAATAATGACCACAATTACTGCGCCTCAAATACATAGGATATATTGTAAGGTTAGTGTCTTAAATTAAAGTATATATTTACTGAAGATCCATTCATTGTTCCTTTTTTTGCCAAATTGCTCCATTCCTCCCTGGCGACACTGTAGTATGAGAATGTGACCATCTTGTACTTTGGTTGCCATGTTGGTGCCATAATTATCAAACAACTGGGTCATAGTTTATGCTTGAACAGGTAGAATATAGATACAAAGACCAAACAATATATCATATACCCGTATTCCCGATTGTTTATTATGGGTATGGCCATATATGAGTGTAGAGAGAGACTTATTATGACACTTGTGGAACCAATATGGCGGAGGTTGGCCGATTATGTTCTCTCTATCCTCCCCACAGTCCACTGCCACTCCCCCAAAGTCCCTTCCACTCGGAAGGCCATGTACACAGCCGGATTCCTTACCCTCTGCGCATGTGCGAAAATGTAAGCCCCCTTGGCCCCGCCCCCCTGCCCAACCTAGTTTAAATATAACCTTCAAACCTTCTCTGCCAAGTCGCTCCGTAGCACAGTCTGTATAGCTCCCGCCCCTGAATCTGATAATCCAGTGTTCGATCCCACTCGAATCTTGTGTATTTCATATTTTTATTTTGTTATTTGTGTTATGTTATATTATATGATATTATATTAGGGTTAGGTTAGGCTAGGTTAGCTTAAGTTAAGTTAGGTTAATCTAATCTAATATAATATTTGTACATTTTGGGCAGTGGGCGGGGCCAAAGCATGGGATCCGGCAGTGGGCGGGGCCAAGCCATGGGATCCGGCTGCATGCATGGCCTCCCCTTCCACTCCCCACACAACTCCCTCCATTATTACGCTACACCATACATTCAGCCAGATAATAATAATATAAACATACATAAAACTACAAGTATTCTTCCTTAGACCTATCAGTCCGGTGTGTGTGTGTGTGCATGATAGTTCAGTTCGTACAGTCATCTACTAATGCCCCGTTCACACATAGCCGAATTTGAGGACGAATGCAGACCGGAGCGGCTTCGGGAAATGCTCGGCCGCCAAAGTGAGGCCAATTCGGGCACTTCGGCAGCCTTTCGGGATGTTCCGTAGAGCCTCGGTGACGTCACTGAAAGTTTCATTTTACATGAAAATTTCGGCGAGTCAGCCCCGAAAGAAATTTTTCGCTGTGACCTCGGTATGCATACCAAAACTTCGGTATGCATTCCATACCTTCGGTATGCATTCCATTCCTTCGGTATGCATTCGCCGATCCATCCCCGACAAAATGATCGTTAATAATTCGGGGTAATAATTGTTTTCTTCGTAATAGCCAGCCACGGGTCCAACATGATCTCTTATTACGAGCCTTGTCCTTTATTTATCTTTTTCTTTCTCCTCTTCCATGTACATTATATATTGCAAACATAGGGTGTCTGCTTGAGCTTTGTTCCATAGAAGCACTGCCTGCATGTTAACGTCACTCGGGATCACATCCATGAGGTCCATTGTGCCCTGCTTCCACCGATAGAATGTGAGGTTACATCGGGACCACCATTATATATACCTGCAGGTGTGCGTACAAGCTTCCCGGTATGCATTCGTGATGTTATCGTGACACCATCTGGCTGCATTCGATATGCATTCAGTACACCATCGGTGAACAATCGCCGACACATTGCCGATGCTGTACCGAAAAAACAAACGTTAAAATTAAAAATGTTGAATTCGGGAACAAATCTGTGCACATTCGGTTTGCATTATGTTTGCATTATGTTTGAATTCGGTTTGTATTCGTGTTCATCGGTATACTGTCGGCGATAGCGATTAGACAGTAAACAAAAATCTTACATTCGGGCTATTCGGCCCTGATTGAAGGCCGAATCAGCTTCGGCCTGCATTCGGCCGCACATTCGGCTATGTGTGACCCAGGCAATAAGTTTTGTTCTACTGTTATTAACACTTTCAGTATGATGTATTTATTTTAATTGTATACAGGGTAGCATTAGACGGTTCTATTCAGCTTAGGAAAGGCCTGCCGGAGTTAAAGAGATAATTGGCATAGTTTTTGCTTTTTAAGTCTTAAGAGTTACTTCCCAAGCTCAATAATCTCGCCTAATATTTGCCAAAATCAAACCTACTTACATACAATCTTACTGATGATATTAATACAATGAAATTTATAATGGCGACTGTACGAAATGTTAACTATCACCGGAGTAGGCTACACACACACACAAACGTACAGACACACAGGACTGCAGCTTTCCAGTGAAACAGGAAATTAAATGTTATTTAAAGCTTGTGTCACTAAATATCAAGAACAATGCAAGTGATAAAGTTATGGCTTCTACACAAGCCCCAATAAACTCTCTGAACTTCATAATGTAGCTTTTTATCCAATTATTGATATATTACAACACAAAGCTGCACACATTAACACCTTTAGTACCATAACACTATTTACTTTCAATCTAGCCATTCTCACATGATAGTATTAAGCTTAGAACATATTATATATAGTTTTCAATGCAAAAAAAAAATCGGTAAACCTTTTGGCCACCTCGGGTCCGTCTTAAAGAGAATAAGGTCATATAATGCTAACCAGATCAGGTAAACAAAAGGTGTTCTCATATATAATATTGAAAGGGATAATCACAGAAGAAATATTGAAAGAAGTTTGTAATCAGTATTGTAATATTAACTTGTTTCTGGCTAGCATTAGACGATATTATTTAGCTTAGAAAAGAACTCTAGGAATAGAGAAGGACATCACTATCTCAATGTTTTCTCTGCACCTATAGGCATTTCCAAAGCTGAAGACAAACCTATAATGATACCCCAAATGACGTGAAAGAAGGTTTCATCGAACTAAATGTGTCAATCACAGTAGAACAGAACTAAAGTTGGTGATTGTATATAAGATGACCCATCAAGGAAGTAAACACATACACACACCAACACAAACATACATATACAATCTCACACACACATACACACACCAACATACATACACAAACTCACACACCAACACACATGCATAATCTCACACCAACACACACTTACACGAACGTACACATACATAAACTCACACACCACAGCAAGAAACATAATTATACACAAACTCACACACCACACCAACACATATACAACCATAAACTGACACACTAACGCACTCATATGCAAACTCACACACCATAGCAACACCCACATATGCAAACTCACACACCACACCAACACATATACAACCATAAACTTACACACTAACGCACTCATATGCAAACTCACACACCATACCAACACACACATACAGTACATCAACACAAACTCACACACACATACACACTCGCAAAACACACACACACACACACCGCCCACAGGCAAAAATAATGTGTGCAGAACTGATTGTCTCTGAACGCGTCACAGGAAAACTAATTGAGTTTTATGTATATATTCTCTTACTTCAACCGTATTTTAGTTGGAAATTCTGCTAAATATCGATGTCTACAGCTCCAACTTCCTTTTAGAACGAAACTCACAACCATGAGAGGCCCTTCAGAACTCCCCCATTAACCCTTTGACACCCAGAAGTCTTCCATAAACTTATATATAATGATGCCCTGAATAACAAATGTATTTCTGTTATTAACTGCTGTAGGACGATGCCTCTTTCTTTCTTTCTTTGTGAGGGTATCATTAGACCATTATATTCAAGTTAGGAAAGGCCTGTGGAAGTCAAATGGCTTCATTAAATAGTTGTTTTTATTAATCCCCAGATCTCCTTCCTAATCTCAAAACTATCATCTACTGTTTGCCAAAATAAAATATATCTATCCATCTATTGCTGGATGCCGTGATCCCCGAAGGAGTGACCACGAACGAAACGCCCCCATGCACCTCTGTTCCCAGTCAGTCGACGCCCCTCATCCCATCCAGTACCGCCTTCACTCATATACTTCTTCATTCCATCCTTCCACCTCTCTCTCGGTTTACCTTTCCCTCTCTGTCCTTCCACCTCGCTCTCGTACACCCTCTTAGGGGTACTTCACACAGTCAGGAATGCGAGCTAGAATCACTAGGAGTAGCTGAAAATTCGGATTCCTGGGTCTATTCGCGGTGACAATCGATGACTCCTGGTGACTCTAGCGATATCCTAGTGATTCCTAGTGACTCCAAACCAGTCCCGGCCGATTGGCCTTGTCCGACAAAATGTTCACCGTGTTTAAGGTTCTCGCCGCGAATCGGACCATTCCCAGTGATTCCCAGTGATCCCCCAGTGACTCCCAGTGAGTCCTGGTGATTCTGGTGAGAACTGAAATCAAAACCTGTCCGCGAATCAGATACAAATCGCCAGGACTCACTGGGAATCACTGGGGATCACTGTGAATCAACTGGGAGTCACTGGGAATGGGCTGATTCGTGGCGAGAACTTTAAACACGGTGAACACTTTGTCGGACAGGGCCAATCGCCCGCGAGTGGTTTGGAGTCACTGGGAGTCTAACAGGAATCACTAGGATATCGCTAGAGTCACTAGGAGTCATCGATTTTTCACCGCGAATAGGCCCAGGTATCCGAATTTTCAGCTACTCCTAGTGATTCTAGCTCACATTCCTGACTGTGTGAAGTATCCTTTAATAAATATATTATTCATATAAACCTGTAATACTTCTCACGTGAAAGTATAATATACAGTATACAGGTAGTTAACTTTTCTTGGCCAAACATTATAAATAGGCCTAGTATTAACCTGTGTAAGTACAATTTCCCACAAGACATTGTATTCACCCAGTGATTGTGTGTAGAGAAGGAAATTACGGTAGTTGAGGTAATTAATAATGTGAACAATGTATGGTCAATGTTACAATACCCTACTTGTAGTCTACAAGTTCTGCAACTCCCCTTACCTAACATAACGAGAGTGGTGGAGACGTGTTTGTATGTGTTGTGAAATGTCAAGTTCGCTTGGTAGTGGACAGTGGAGTTTGGATTACTACTTCGAGGGGCGTTGTAGTCGCCGGGGTAAACTTTGAGCCAGCGTAATCGTGGCTTGGTTGTTTAGGGGCCGTTGTAGTCGCCGGTTAATAATCTAGAAGTTCTGCAACTCTCCTGACCTAACTTAAGCAAACTAACACAACCTATAAGTGTTACCTATTTTAGGTAATTGTATGAAATATTACAGAACTCTGTAACGAATGAAAAGAAGAAGGTGCGAAGGATAAACTATCCACTATTTAGACAATAGTTTAAATATATTTGTTTCGTAAAGTATATATAGTAAGCATTGATATCATGACCTTACGGTACATAATAATACAGACTTATCGTATTTTATTAATGTCTGTAATGATGTATGAATACAGTCATAATACTTAATGATGATATTAGAGGACTGTAGTTATAGTGTCCGTGGGTCGGTGGTGAGTGTGCATGTGGCTTGGCACAGCTTGGGGGCCCCT
This sequence comes from Paralithodes platypus, assembly GCA_032716605.1. Classification (NCBI taxonomy): domain Eukaryota; kingdom Metazoa; phylum Arthropoda; class Malacostraca; order Decapoda; family Lithodidae; genus Paralithodes; species Paralithodes platypus. The sequence goes on from CM064541.1 coordinate 16,613,785, forward strand.
TATATAGGGGCTGTGCACAATGGGGGCCATGCCTGGCATACTCGCATCTCATTCCTAACAAATCCCAGTGATGCTCGGTGACTCCCAGTGACTCCTATCTAATTCCCAGTGATTCCTATATTACTTCTATCGACTCGTATATTACAGTAATCCGAAATTTTCAACTTTTCAATAACTCACACTTCACTCCTGGTTTTATCCCGGTGATTCCTGGTGATTCCCAGTGATTCCAAGTGACTCCCAGTGATTCTCAGGTACACTCCCACTGGTTCCTACGGTGTTGTGAGTGCACGGGGAATTGCAGACATTCGCGGTCGTATTCCCAGGAATAATTACTCCTAGTGATTCTAGCTCGCATTCCTGACTGTGTGAAGTACCCTTTAGTTATTCTCATTTCACCATATAACAGTGGTTGTCAATGAACCTTTTTCCAAGATGACATAATACTTATCCCCTATGTGTATATGATGATGCTTATTTCTGGCTACCATCAGATGACCATAATTTCTTGAGGATACACCTGTGGGAGACAAAAGGCTCGCCCAGATTGTTTTACTCCTTTGAGATCTACAGACACTCTTAGATAACTAAAATGATTAGATAGAATACTATTTACCCCTTCAGCTCGATAACGTCTTTTTACCATTGAATCTAGCTAACATACGAACATTTAATTTAGTTTATGAAGAACCTATGATATTCGGAGGGTTTATTGAGATCGCTTTTACCCCTTTGAATTCTAAAAGGTAGATTATAAACTAAAGAAAATCGTCTAATGGTAACCAGAATGTGATGGAAATTACGTCATTGTGCTGAAGGGGTTAAGTAAATGTACATAACGGTAGTGGAGGTGTTAATGCCTGCTCTAACAAAGTTATTGACAGGTTAAGGATGTAGTCAATCAATAAACTGATAAGACGCTACATTTTATAGTTCGGAGAGTATTGGCACTGTGTTGAACTTAAAACTTAAAACTATCTTTTACCTTTTGTTTACTATTAGTGTCGCGACAGCAAGTGCTGTATAACAGAAGCAGGTCAAAACAGCCACACTCCTAAGGGGCCATAATCCTAAACAGACTAGGTTAGGTTAGAGAAGAGATTGGTTAATTTAGTTTGGATAGGTTAGAATGAGCTAGGTTAGTTTAGGCGCAGTTAAGCTCTCTCTCTCTGATAATATACTGTATGTAAATAGCAGTTATTCATAATAACCGTGGCTGTTTCGGTGTATGGACATTTGTGTTTATAACCCTTCCAACTGCCATCACCACCTCACTACACTACATCATCTCCTCCCTCATCCCACCACTCCATTCTACACCCAACCAATCCTCCATCTCCCTCACACTTCTTCTGTTCATACAGTCACCAATATAAGTTCCGTTCTAATGTTGTTTATACTGTATGTACGCTGACATCCTAAACTTTATTCCTGGTATCATTAGACTATAATAATCAGCATAGGAAACTGTATAGTTGGGAACTAATATACCTGGTATAAGTGTTGTGCTGTACAGTGCTGACATGATCTCATGATTTCAGAGGTGTATAGTGAATAGTCGAATATATGCATTACTGTATGTTACATACTATAATATAAACAGGTTTCGTCGTATTGAATCCCTTGAAGAATCTAAAATAATTGACAAGTCGCAAATATACTTTAATCATCTTAATTTGACATTCAATCATTAGTATTAAATTATATAGTAATTGTCACTTATAGATCTTTAACCCCTTTATTACCGTTACGTAATTGTCATCATATTCTGTATAATATTCGACGAATTTCTTTAGTTTATAATCTACCTATGCGACACAAATTAGTTAATAAGATCTTAATAAACCCTCTAGAAACATAGGTCCTTCTTAAGATGCATAACATCACGTAATTTTAGCCAGAATAAAAAGGTAAACAAGCGTCATGGTGCTGAAGGGGTTAATCTATTACTGTAATATTAACGTTAATAAATTATAGTACCTGTAATCAACACCCAGCCAAATAAGTTATTGGACGAAGGAGAATAATCTATGAAAACGCGGACCTAGTGGCGTCCATCATTCATGAGAAATTAACAATAACTTTTGTGGATTGCAGGTTGGTGGAAAGTTACCCTGAAGAAGTGAATTGCAGACGCAGATCATGCGGGATAAAGCTGGAGTATTGTAAAGCAGAAAATCATGAAGGTGTAATATTTGTACACACATAATCACAAATATATTTTAAGAATATATACCTATATTGTTCTGAGTTGGTGCCTATTGTTTTGCCTTCAGAGAGCGGGAGTGTTGGTATATGGTGGTGGTGATCAGACTCAGCTCTCACTAACACATTGACTGGATGTGGCCGATCATCATCCTCCACGACCACCACAAGTAAGTCTTCATACTGGTTTACTAATTAGATAAATCACACAAAACATTAGCCAATTGTCGACTTGCGAGTTTCGTTCTATAAGGAAGTTTGAGCTGTAGACAACGATATTTAACAACATTTACAGCTAAAATACGGTCGTAGTACATTTATAAATACATACAACCCAATTCAACATACCATTTATCCATCAGAAACCTACATTATTCTTGCATTTCTCTTTATTATCGATGTTCACGGCTCCAACTTCCTTATAGAACGAAACTAGCAAGTGGTCAATTGGTTCAAGTGATCCAAAATAATAACCATAATAAGTGATATCGGACCACATGACCCACACATCCAGGAAGTGGCTCAAATATTCAATAAATAATTCAATTTTTACCAAATCACAACTAGCCACAGTTGAATCCTTCATCTTAAATCGACCTTTTGCCGCTAAAACTTTGTCATGGTCCTATTTTCATCATATCATTATCAAGCTTACTCGATTACCTTTCTAAAGCCACATGGAATGTGCATCAGTCCCCGTACAACATACCCACAATACAGTAGCACCCAACACACCACTCTGTTCAGTAATTGATTCAGTGGCTACTGACTGGATCCTAGGTTGGCTACTGAGTAGCCAACCTAGGATCCAGTCAGTAGCCAACCTGGGATTCAGTCAGTCAGTAGCCAACCTGGGATCCCAAAGAGGGGGTAATGGGAGGGAATAACAGTGCAGAAGATAATTATGATAAGTTGCACAACAAGTGTCAGTAAGCCATTATTATTACTGCTTTATATTCACAACAATTAATCAACTTTATTTTTGCCTGCAATATTCTTGGCCCTAAGATTGTACATGGGATTGTACATCGATAATTGGTTGTGATGTAATATCAAACTTATTGTACAACCGCATGAATATTGCAGTGATAGTAGTTAACACAGAAGTAGTGTATTGATTATCGGAAAGTAAGCTGTATACATAAGAGTGATGTCTTTTTAACTTTATTGTAGCTAAATTTAAATTATAGTGTTCAGCTTTGGATACAAGTGGTGGAGTTAAATGTTATTTGTGATAGTTATCAGCCTTTTCATTCATTGAATTAGCTTACGCATGATTTGTAGTGTAGGCCACAGTCATGGTATGGTCTATTAAAGGTGAAGGAACATGGTATACGCATGCAGGTTATTGGCTTCTTTTCTGAAAATTCCAATATAACTCTTAGTGGGTCACAACACAGAACATTTATCTTTGTCTGTTTGAAAATATAATGTGCATCGTCAGAATTAAACTGCCAATGACACATGAATCATGCAAGAAAATATGGGTAAGTTGTAATCATTGTATTTAATTATCCTAATTCTTGCTACAACATTAATAAAGTAGGCCATGTGTATTATTGTCCTAAAATTTACTGCAGAAATACTAAAGATGTAGGGAATTACTTTTATTATCCTAATCTTCGCTAGTTAAGGATGTTGTATGCATTGTTATGTTATCCTAATTTTTACTACAAATATAATAAAGTTATATGCATGGTCAAATATTACTCTATTTTTTTCTACACAAATCTGTATGTCTCCCTACGTTACAACTATTGAATGAACCGGAAACTATCTACGGTACACTACACACTATTACAAGAAGGACCAGGAAGGACTAACATAAAAGGTTTGTAATGAGAACCCTGCCAACACCACCAACACTGTCACTACATACTATTGAGGTCACAGGACTCGTACAAAAACTTAAAAAAAACATTTGCAAACATTGTTTTATTATCCTAATCCTTACTACAAAATATGCTTCTGTAATCCCTGTGTTACAATAATTGAATGTCTGTCACTACATCAAGCAAACCTGTTCTTGCTGATCCTCCCTACTCCTTTAATGGATTAAATATCCCTGATCGAGTTACTAAGGTCAGTGTCTACAACAAGTATTTATATAATTACAACAATAATATTTTTATCAAATATTTGATGGATGTGTCCATCATATGAATTAGCAGACATTTATGTTACCTAAGAGGTTTGAAACCTCACTTGGTTTCTTGTGGTAATCTTTATACTGTATATGTTTCATGTATTTCAATGAATTACAACATATACTTTAAGAGATACATTGATGGACTACCTATTGATCATCAAAACATTAAGGATTGCAATTCTTGATACAGTATTTCTAAGATGAGAAATATAACAGTAATATATTGCAAAACAGTTCCACATAATTATCTGATTAGGATCATACCATCTATAATACGCAGACTAGTATTCGGTATACTGTATTATCTGATTAGGATCATACCATCTATAATACGCAGACTAGTATTCGGTATACTGTATTATCTGATTAGGATCATACCATCTATAATACGCAGACTAGTATTCGGTATACTGTATTATCTGATTAGGATCATACCATCTATAATACGCAGACTAGTATTCGGTATACTGTATTATCTGATTAGGATCATACCATCTATAATACGCAGACTAGTATTCGGTATACTGTATTATCTGATTAGGATCATACCATCTATAATACGCAGACTAGTATTCGGTATACTGTATTATCTGATTAGGATCATACCATCTATAATACGCAGACTAGTATTCGGTATACTGTATTATCTGATTAGGATCATACCATCTATAATACGCAGACTAGTATTCGGTATACTGTATTATCTGATTAGGATCATACCATCTATAATACGCAGACTAGTATTCGGTATACTGTATTATCTGATTAGGATCATACCATCTATAATACGCAGACTAGTATTCGGTATACTGTATTATCTGATTAGGATCATACCATCTATAATACGCAGACTAGTATTCGGTATACTGTATTATCTGATTAGGATCATACCATCTATAATACGCAGACTAGTATTCGGTATACTGTATTATCTGATTAGGATCATACCATCTATAATACGCAGACTAGTATTCGGTATACTGTATTATCTGATTAGGATCATACCATCTATAATACGCAGACTAGTATTCGGTATACTGTATTATCTGATTAGGATCATACCATCTATAATACGCAGACTAGTATTCGGTATACTGTATTATCTGATTAGGATCATACCATCTATAATACGCAGACTAGTATTCGGTATACTGTATTATCTGATTAGGATCATACCATCTATAATACACAGACTAGTATTCGGTATACTGTATTATCTGATTAGGATCATACCATCTATAATACGCAGACTAGTATTCGGTATACTGTATTATCTGATTAGGATCATACCATCTATAATACGCAGACTAGTATTCGGTATACTGTATTATCTGATTAGGATCATACCATCTATAATACGCAGACTAGTATTCGGTATACTGTATTATCTGATTAGGATCATACCATCTATAATACGCAGACTAGTATTCGGTATACTGTATTATCTGATTAGGATCATACCATCTATAATACGCAGACTAGTATTCGGTATACTGTATTATCTGATTAGGATCATACCATCTATAATACGCAGACTAGTATTCGGTATACTGTATTATCTGATTAGGATCATACCATCTATAATACGCAGACTAGTATTCGGTATACTGTATTATCTGATTAGGATCATACCATCTATAATACGCAGACTAGTATTCGGTATACTGTATTTTGAAAATAATGATATAAAAGGAAATGGTTGAATTATTTAGTAACGATGTTTATAGACCGATGTTGCTGAATATTGATGATCTCTACAGCAGTTATAATTACACATTAAATGTTTTGGCATTGGACAAAAGAAAAGTTGAACAAGTTGCAGAATAGGATAAGCTCGTCCAGCACTGACAGTTGGTACACACATTAGCAACACTAGATAATCTTGAATGCACAACAACCACATCAGTGTGACATGAGCTGAGAGGCTAATTATGTATGGATCACCTCCTGAATTGAATAACTTCTTCCTTACTACATACCCTATCTGCCCTCCAGTGTTCATGAACATCAGTTCATGACTTTGTGGGATATTTTGTTTACACAACATACAGATTAACAAACGGAGGCGAAATATAACCTCTATCCAATTCCTTGGTGAAGGTAATTTCAGGTGAGTGGTTGGTGCCAGACAGCTTGCTGGATCACAATATGCATTACTGTATAATTATGATGTACTTTATTATTTGTATATATGCTTGCACTTTTGGCAATATAAACATCATATACTATTGCATTAATATACTAATTGTAATACACACTATATTATATTTGTAAGTAATTACAAAAACACATTGGTAATAGTGCCTATATGTTACTTACAGTGATGAAGATAATATGTAATAGTTACTATTATATAGTGTACACGATTAGGGGAAGGGTCATAATTACATTTTAAAAATTACAAACAGGCAACTATTATATCATATTTTTAACATAATGAACTCATTGCTCATCCACTATGCCATATAAGTGTATGAAATATACCTTAAAATCATTATGAAAATATAATAATTTGAAATTAATGAAAATATTGTTATTTTCAGTGTTGAGACTGTGTTGGCATTTGCTGTTGTTGTCCATCATCACACTAGCTAATGCTCCCTCAGGTAATCACTATTATAGTTGAGTTACATATGCAATATTTTAACATAATTATGTAATCAGTAGGTTTGATGAGCATTCAACTTTATGAGGTACTGTTTCAAATTAACCCTCTGATCCTCACCCAAATAAATCAAGTGATTTTGAGGTTTTGTTGAAGGTAAGCCATGCAAATAGCATTCTTAAACTTTAAAACATTTTGTGGGAAAAAAAACTGGCAGCACGATACATGTGAGATATTCATATCAAAAATCGATCGGTGTGAAGGTAATAGGGAATCTATTGGCAACGCTTAGTGATGCATTGTCACAATGCAAAAAAATCAATACTGGCTTTTGAGTATCAAGTTTGTGTTGAGCAGTGAAACAAGAAACTACGCTGCACCGGGGATTAACCCTCCTGGCCCGGGCTGGCTCTCCAAAGGACGGAGCTCGTATCCGGGCAATTTGGCCGAAAATCAACAAAAGTAAACTAAGGCTAATCTCGCTTAATATATTACCTACATTAATCAAACATATATAGAAATGGGCGCCTTATCTTGCCGCGTAGAATGGCGTTGAGTAGAGCTCTCTAGCTCAACTGGTTCCCGAGTGATGGTGATGGAAGTGGAGGTAACTTTTGCCACGTATTTACCTCGGCGCGTCCGAACACTCAACCGCGGCCCCGGCTACGACGCCCAGTTGCACTCGTCGCTCAACCCGCAATTATGCCGGGAAGTGATTTGATAGTGTTTTATTGTTTATTATGTCATTTATTATAGTTATTATGTTATTTTCACTCAATAAAGTTATTTACATGAAGTTATTTGTGTCTCTGTCACTTATTACTTAGTTTTATTATTATGATTATAGTGTCACTTTCACTGGACTTTGATAATTGATAGTGTAATTTTCACTTTTATGTATTGTTAAGTAAGCTAATAATATATATAGTGTCACTTTCACTTGTTCATATTGTTATGAAGGCACTTATTATTACTTGTGTGTGTCTCTTTCACTTATACTTAGTTTTATTATTATTATACTGTCACTTTGACTGAACTAGGCTTATTGATAGTGTCATTGTCACTTATTTATTGTTAGAAATATATATTTTAGTGTCACTTTCACTTGTTCATATTGTTATTGAAGGCACTTATTATTACTCATATGTGTCCTTTTCACTTATACTTAGTTATATTATTATTCTTAGCCTACATTTGAGTGTCACTTTCACTGTTGTCACTTCCACTTCAAAAGTTTATTAGAGTGTGGAAGTCGTTGAAGCAGGTGCTAGCACACAGTCCCACTTGACACTCGAGGAATTCCCAAGTGGTTTTGCTCACTTTGTGGGGTCTTCTAGTTGTGTGGCTGCACACATGGCGCCTCTTCTGGATTCTGCTGTTACTACCTGGTGCTTTGAAAGGAAGGGCATTGAGCTGGTGCTTCCTGAAAAATTCAGCACACCCCGTTCTGTCCAGCTGGCCTGGTCCTTGTAGTGGCCTCCCTGGTGTACCCGCATGTTTAGCCAGGAGCTCAAGTATCACCTGTTTGTGGAACTTCTGCAGGGACTTGTACTTCTTGGCTCCTGGAGTCCTCAGACGGTAGATGTTGTAAGCATTGAGGACCGACATATCTACCGTATGCAGGATAAACTTCTTGTACCACCTGCAAGATGTTCACAGGCAGTCGATGAAGCCCATCTGCATGTTGGACTTGTCAATGAGGCGCATTTTGAGGTTGTAATCCAGGACAGCAGCTGGTTTCTGGATGGGGTTCTTGGTTCTTCGGTCCACCTTCCCTGTGGCGACCATCTCGGCCTTGTGGCATGTGCTGAGGAGGTTGACCTTCCGCTGGTCATGCCAGTGGATGGAGAGGATGGGGCCACTCTTCTTGTGGAAGATGTCCATCTTCTTCGTCTTGGTTGGGTAGCCTGGCATGCCCTTCCTCTTGGCCTTGACTGTGCCGACAGTTCCGGTCTTGCGGTCATGGAGGTACTTGCTCAGGATAGCCGACGTGTAGTAATTATCTGTGTAGAGGATGTGGTTTTGATTGAAGTGCCTCTCCATCATCTTCTTCACTACAGCGCCACGAAAACCAATGAGGGGTCAGTCACAATTTTTCCACCCTTGCCGCTGTACACCACAAAGTCCAGCACATACCCCGTCAAACAGTCGCAGAGGACGAAGAGCTTGATGCCGAAGCGGTGTCTCTTGGACGGGATACTGTCGGAAGTGCAGCCTACCGCGGAACAGGACCAGAGACTCGTCGAGGCACATCTTCTGGAAAGGAATCAGGAAGGTGGTGAATCGATGACGTATCATGTCATACAGCTTCCTGATCTTCCATAATGAGTCGGGAAGGTGGACTGCCATGTTGTTTGTCTGGTGGAGATAGGAGAGGATGTCGAAGTACCTGTCCCTGGACATGTACTTGCCAAATGCTGGAGTAGTTATAATGTCGCCAGTGATCCAGTAGTCTGCCAGAGCGTGCTTCCTGATATGTGTCATCAGCATTGTGAGTGCCAAGAACACATATAGTTCTGCCACAGTGACAGCTCTCCATACCACCATCTTGGCACTGGTCTTCCTCCCAAGAAAGTTGGCACAGATCTCATGATGGTTGTTGGTCTCCTCGACGAGGTATTCCATGACTTCATTGTCATAGAAGCCACAGAAAATTTCACTGGGGGTAGCATCTGGGCCACAGGGAAATGTTGGTGATACCCCGGAATCCATCTGTACCTCGTCAAAGGCAGGACAATCTGGCTCAAAATCAGCCCCATCTGTCCACACAAACAGGTCGCATGCTGATGCTCGAGCACGTGCAGGTGCAGCAGGCACACGCCCTGGACGCCCTGGCACACGCCCTTGGCCACGCGGACGCCCTGCACGCCCACGCCCACGCCCAGGGGCAGCGGCGTCGGCAGACTGACCACGTCCACGACCTCGCCCTATCACTCGTATTGTCGGGACTTCCTCTTCCTCTTCCTCTTCCTGTTCCTGTTCCTCTTCCTCCTTAGGCGACGTCAGGTCATCTGGGGCAATGTTGGGGTTGTCAGCATCTTCTTCAGGAGACAATTCGGGTGAAGAAGTGACCGGGCGTCGGCGGTGTGGGGCGCGGGAGGCTGCGGGAGGTTCAACAATGGGAGCCTCGGCCTCAGGAGTTGGGCTCCTTTTGCGGCGAGCCGAGGGCTTCTCAGCAGCAAATAATGCTCTGCGGTGTGTTGATGGCTGTGGCACACTACTAATACAACTTGAAGAGGCCCTTTGGTCATCCTGAAGGAGAGATGAAGCCGAGGGCTGTGGGTGACCCACGCGGCGTCCCGGGTCAAGGCGTCGGGACAATGGAATGCGGGTGGTTGCTAGACCAGGGTCGGCGTCACTATCACTGTCTTCAGCTTCCCTATCCTTTTCTGCAGCTGCCCTGCGTGCTATTTTAGCTGCACTTTTCACCAACGATTGTTTATAAAAATACTTGCCCACTTTCAAGGGCGTACAGGCAGGCAAAGGGGAAGGTCCTGGGCTAGGGCTAGGCCTAGGCTGACATAGCAAAGATGGCGAGGGGGTAGGCCTAGATTCTAGCACACTTGGAAGTTCAATGGCACCTACCTGAAACACTTCCACATCAGGATCATCACTACTGTCTCCCCCCTCAAATAAATCAACATTATCATCGTCTCCAAAGCCAACGAAATCGTCATCTTCGCTTGCACTTATAAATTGTTCTTTGTCCACCAAGCTTTCGCCACTGCTCTCTTCACTATCAAAAAGTTCTCGCTGTATAGCGCTATCACTCAACAAACGCTTCACTTTCTTTCGTTGAGCTTTCTTCTCGGTTGCAACAGGCGTCGAAGTTGCGAGCGGGGTAGCAGTGGGGCCCGCGGGAGGTTGCACCGAATCGGACACGTCGGATTTTTTTTTTTCAGTATAACTCGCTAAGGCGGCCACGTACAAACTAATAACGCTAGTAGTTGAGGCTTGGTGGCGCTCCGGTCGCCCCTGCATTGTAAAATTTGGCCGCGCGAATTTTGAAGCACGCTTTCAAGCACAGGGATTTTAAAAGGACACTCGGGCACCTGCCCTTCTTTCGAGGTGTCATTTTAAAAGGACACCCGGGCTGGAAGGGTTAAACATGGCTGATTATTGTGTTTGGACAACTCATGTGACTGGTAAATAGGTGTAAAGAGCTAATTTCCAGTGAAAAAATTGATTATTGTGACTGGAGCGTATTGAGTAGGTGGGCGGCGATGCGGCATACACCCTCTCTCTTTCTCTCGAATCTCTCGCAACACTGGTAGGTCTCGCGGTTCTCTCGCATATGTATGATGGAGGGTGAAGGTATTGGATGGGTTGAGAAGGGTGACTGTAGGTATTTGAGGGGGGAGGGAGGACGTATAGGGAGGAGGGGGAGGGGAAAATTAGAAATAATGATAAGGAGGGAAGTTGAGGAAGAAAGGGAGGGGAGAAAGGGGGAGACATAGTGGTATGGAGACATGCCACCTAATAATATATTGCATCCATTTCCCCGGCACTCGTGCTTTTATATAAAATTATATAATATATTTTATTATATTTTTAACCCTTAATTAGCGGGGCCCGACTTAAGTCCGTATCTAAAAACCTGGACTATGTGGCGGGGCCCGACTTAAGTCTGTGTGCAATTTTGGCGCAATATTGGCTCTGAGAGAGAGCCGAGCGGTGGGAGGAGCGTAGGTTGCCTCATGACCGCTCGCCACGACCGTCGTGGGCCCACTGACATGTAATCCACACTACTCCACGCTCTCTCACTCGCTACACACGTAATTATGTAACAAAATGACCGTATTTTAGCGATTTTGCCCTTCGGTTGCACGATCGTTGCAAGACAACCAGTGATCGTAGAAGGATGGTTCAGGTGTCATTGGAAAGCTCAATTTACGCCCTTTCAGGGATACATACTTGTATTACGCTCTGGCTCTTGTTTATGCATGAAAAAGAGCACGGAAACAACCCCACTTATGGTAAAAAAAAAACGCTGGGCGGCACGGTCAAATATACCGCCTAGGCCGCTCGTTGAGTGTTAAAGTAAAAGACACCAGACGGATTATCGCATTTGGCCAGTCAAAAGAATGTCACCACATACAGGTTAGAATAAAAGTTGAATTTGGATTAAGTCAGGGAAACGACCAACATTTTTGGTCAGAAATTATTTTTACTATGATCTGTTCGAAGTTTTGTGAGGTTTTCTACAGTCATATTGTAGATTGGATTTTCTTCTTTCTTTTGATCCACAATACATTATAGTACACACGTTCATTGCTGGGGAAAATTGATTGTGAATACAAAAAATCCGCTACGACGCCATATTTATTTTTGTGGGTATTATTGTGTTCTATTTTTCATATAATCAAAACATTGAAAATTTACAAATTCTGATTTGAGCATTGGAAAGAGTGTGATAAATATATAGTCACTGAGCATAAATATATAATACAGTACAAGGAGTTGAATTCCGAAGAACGATGAACTATTTAATTCTCGAACAACTTCCCCTAACATTTTGACATTTTGAATTACTATTCTTGGTAATGTTATAGTAAAGGCTTTCCTCCTTCTTATGATGTAAAATATATTGTATGTGGAAGGGATTATTGTGGGTTAAAGCAAGGTGATAATATACATGTTTTGCCTTGCAGCCCACTAGAAGTAGCGTTTGAAATCAGATTCTTGAAAAATAATTTAGTATAACTTAAGCAAGCATCAGGGAGTTTACCATGTCTCACAGCACCATTGTACATACATATGGTAATATGGTTTCATTGTTTTCATCTGTAGGAACATTATAGCGTCTTAGCAGCTGATATTTTATATGTAATGAAAATATTTGCTACTACTATTAAATTATATAGTATGTATAACATTATATATATATATATCTATATATATATATATATATATATATATATATATATATATATATATATATATATATATATATATATATATATATATAATAAATTATATATGCATACAATATATATGCTAAGTTGAAGTGAGGAAAAGATATGCCGAGTATTTTGAATTTTTGTTAAATGCAAGAGATGGAAGAGAAGCAGTGATTGAAGCAGAGGTGGATGGAGATAGGTTACCCAGGCCACCCAGGTGGCAGGGAATGAATGAAAGGATTGAGGAAAATGAGGTGAAAGAAGCAGTGAAACAAAAGAGAGCGGGAAAAGCAGAAGGTTTGGATGGTATTTCTGTGGAGTGTATAAAGAAAGGTGGAGATGTGATAATAGATTGGTTGGTGAGACTTTTCAATGTGTGCTTTTCTGTGTCAATGGTACCAATAGACTGGAAGAGTGCATGTATTGTACCGTTGTACAAGGGGAAGGGAGATCGGTAGGAGTGTTCAAGTTATAGAGGTATTAGTTTATTGTCAGTGGTTGGAAAGCTGCATGGCAGGGTGTTGATAGAGAGGATAATAAAGTGTACGGAAGTTGCAATAGGAGAAGAACAGTGCGGTTTTATTAGGGGAAGAGGGTGCGTGGATCAGATGTTTGCAGTAAGACAGTTATGCGAGAAGTATTTAGAGAAGCATAAGGAGATATTTTGGGTGTTTATGGACTTGGAAAAAGCGTATGATCGTGTGGACCGTGAAGCAATGTGGAAGGTGTTAGGGATTTATGAAATAGGAGGACATTTGTTAGAAGCAGTTTAGAATTTTTATGAAGGGAGCAGAGCATGTGTTAGAGTAGGAAATGGCGAGTTCAGTGAATGGTTTGAGGTAAAGGTAGGTTTGCGACAGGGTTGTGTAATATCACCATGGCTGTTTAATATGTTTATGGATGGTGTGGTGAGGGAGGTGAAAAGGAGAACTAAAGGAGAACTATGGGAAGAGGATTGGGTTTAGTAGGAAAGAATGGTAGAGATTGGGAGTTGAATCAGTTGCTGTTCGCTGATGACACAGCATTGGTGGCGGATTCTGAGGAGAAGCTGCAGCGGATAGTCAAAGAGTTTGGTGTGGTTTGTGGAAGGAGGAAACTGAAGGTGAACGTCAATAAAAGTAAAGTAATGGTGTGTAATAGGGGAGAGCATAGGGTGAATCTAGATGTGAGGTTGGATGGGGAAATATTGGAACAAGTAGAGTGTTTTAAATATCTAGGAGGAACGATAAGCAGGAGTGGAGGTATGGAAATGGAGGTAAAACAGAGAGTGTGTGAAGGAAGGAAGGTTTTCGGAGCAATGGGAAGTATGTGGAAGACGAGAAATCTCGGAGTGAAAGTAAAAAGTGCACTGTATCAAGGAATTGTTGCACCAACAGTGATGTATGGGGCTGACACATGGGCTATGAAGAAAAAGGAGAAAAGAAATCTGGATGTGATGGAGATGAGCTGCTTGAGGATTATGTGTGGAGTTACTCGTAGATACGGATTGAGGAATGAAGAGATACGTAGGAGAGTGGGTCAGCAGGAACATTTGTCAGCCAGAGTGGACAGAAGGGTGCTGAGCTGGTATGATCATGTTGAACGAATGGGAGATGAAAGGCTTACAAAGAGAATATGTGAGTCAGGTACAAGGGGAGGTAGAAGGGCAGGAAGACCCCCATTGAGATGGAGAGACTGTGTAAGAGAAGCTTTGGATGATAGAGGAATGACTATAGATCAGGCAGGGGAAGTGGTGGTGGACAGGAGTGAATGGAGAATGCTTGTGAATAGTTGAGTGGACATGTGGTCATTTGGAGTAAGGGGTCGGGCACAAGTTGGACTAGATAATAGTCCATCAGGTGCCTGGCCCGGGGAGACGATTAATATGAAGGGTGCGCCTGGAAGTGTGGTGGGAGGGCTTGTGGCTTTGGCTCCGCTGCATGTCTGCCTGCCGAGATCGGAACCTCTTCGGGTGGTCGGGGGAGTGCTGGAGCGACCTTGGTGACCCTGGTCTCTGGGTCTTCTCCTGGGTGACCTAGATGTGTGTGAATTTGTGTTTTTTATCTGTGTTTATTCGTTGTTTTATGTTGTTTTTGTGTTTTCCCTGTTCTTGCTCTGTCTTGAGTCGGCTACCCCCAAAATGGGGATTGGGCCTGAGCATATAGATAGATAGAAGTTTTCATAATGACAACATATTTCGCTCCAAAATCTTCGTAATAGCTAAGTAATCAAGACAGCAACATTGCAATTGACTGTCACCTAGAAATAAATAGACGAAAGGCTTAGATCTTATTATCTTCAGGTCTGAGTCACGATGCAAGTGATGCATATGATATACTGCTTTTACTATATGTACAGTATGTGTATCATACAATATACAGTATTCTGGTAAAAGTTTCAGAGCCCAGAACTGAAGTAGCAGTATACACTGGTGGCAACACGGCTGAGGATTCCTTCACAACAGGTGAGACAATTATTAAGTTTTTGCTTAAATTGCTGATAATATTTATTGATCATGGCTACTGTCATTTTTGGTAGGTGTTCTTGAAACATGATTATAAATTGTTTCCATAAATCATAGCAATAAAATCTCAATTACATGTAATAGTTTGAAAGCGGATATTTATGTAAATTTAGCTAACACCAGGCGTTTCTACGAGCAATAGCTTGCCTTTGAATAGTCAAAGATAGGATCAAATCTATGGTATAGCTCCTTTGTAATATATAAGTGTGAATAAGGTTCATTATAGCCTCCAGAACATCTAAAAATGGAGGCCATCATATACTTTTCAGAACCAACTCCCGAGGATGACCCTTCTACTGCTGCTGCTGCGGATGATGACAACCTAGGTAAGAGAGAGAGAGAGAGAGAGTTATTGTATGTTTTGCCAGATCTGTTTTTGTGGAAGATTTAATACACTATATAATTAGATCAGAGAATGCGCAAACAAAACATTGTATGTATGTATGTATATATATACTAAGGCACTTCGGCAGTACTTCTTTGTCTTCCCATGGAATTATTTTTGCTTTCGTGGCCGGGGAGCCTCGGAGAGTGCTGAACGCGTTATCAAGGTAATCCTCTCGGGCATGGAGGCATACATTCCCAAAAAAATCTTGGTGTACTAACACTTGTTCTACTGCTGTAGAAACATTCAAACGGCACCGACGCCTCCAAACTAAAAAAAATCTCATTCATATATTTCTGCCCAGAATAAAGCCAAAAATGTCCTTCGACCTGCCAAACACTGTTATCAATATAAATGCACTCTAACTATCCAATACCACCTCTTCCCAAGCTATCTGGCATCTAGCCAAAAACCTCTCCAACAATATTTCTTCCTCGTCTTTCCCTCCCCTTTTCCACTCTGATGGTACAACCATCACTTCTTCCTTTCTTTGCTCAAACTTTCGCTACAAACTCCACTTTGGATGATTCCGGTGCTATTCCTCCCTCTTCACCCCACTCTCTCCTACTTGTGCAATGTGCATATCCTAATCTCTTCTAAAGAAGTACTTTCTACCTTATCTGGGCCTAATACTAAGGAGGTTTATGGTCTGGATAGTATTCCTCCTGTTGTACTAAAAAAAATGTGTTTCCGTGCTGACTCCCTGCTTAGGCAAACTATTCCGTCTCTGTCTCTCCTCTAACGTCTTCCCTTCTTGCTGGAACTTTGCTCTTGTTCAACCTGCCCTAAAGAAGGGTGACCACTCGCAATCCTCCAACTATTGTCCAATTGCTCTTATTACTTGTATCTTTAAAGTTTTTGAAACTATTCTTACATAAACATTTCTTAAGTATTTCGTTTCTCATAATCTACTCTCAGATCGCCAGTATGGTTTCCGTAAGGGTGGTTCTACTGGTGATCTTCGTTCATATCTTACTAATTCTTGGTCATCCTCGTTTAGGGACTTCGGTGAGGCCCGTTCTATTGTGCTAGAATATCTAAGGCCTTCGATAGAGTCTGGCACATATCTCAAATTTATAAACTACCCTCCTTCGGTTTTATCCCTCCATGTGTGCCTTATCTCTAATTTCCTTCCTGGCCATTCCATAGCTGCAGATGTAGACAGCCACCATTCAATTCCTCATCCTATCAACTCCGGTGTTACTCAGGGTTCTGTCCTATCTCCAATTATCTTTCTAATATTCATAAATTATCTTCTCAACTGTACCTCCAGTCCTATACATTCATATGCTGACGACTCTACCCTACACTATTCAACTTATATTCAAAAATGCCCCAGCAAGCAATCCCTCAAAAACTCATATGATGAAACCATAAAACACTTCTATTCTGATCAAACAACCATTTCCAATTGGGGCAGAGAAAATCTTGTTGCTTTCAATGCTTCCAAAACCCAATTTCTCCATTTATCTACCCGCCAAGAACTCCCACAGGACTCTCCCTTATATTTCAAAAATACAATAATCACCCCTTATCTTCTCTCAGTATCCTCAGTGTTTCATTTTCTTCTGATCTGTCTTGCAAAGACCATAATACCACTATTGCTAAAACTACTTCCCAGAAGCTGGGTGTGCTCAACCACCTCAGGGGGTTCTTTACCCCTTCACAGCTTCTTGCTCTTTACAGGGGCGCAGTGCGTCCATGTATTGAGTATTGTTTACATACATGTGTGGGGAGGATCCTCTCATACATCACTCCTTGACAAAGTAGAATAGAAAGCATTTTGCATCATTCATTCACGTTCACTCACCAATTCTCTGTAATATCTCTTAACAATTATGTTGCATCTCTCTCGCTATTCTATTGCTATTACAATAATCATTATTCCTCGGAGCTCTCTCAGTGTATACCACCTCCTCTACGTAGGGTACGTAGTACCCGTCTTGCAACATAATCCCACCCCTTCTCTGTGTATCTCTTCAACTCAAGAGTGCAACGATACTCCCAATCTTTCTTCTATTCAACAGCTGAGGGCTAGAACTCTCTCCCTGAATCCATTTTTCCCTCATCCTATGACTGAAATTGCTTCAAATTCTGTCTGTCCAGGCATTTTGGCTCGGTCTAATTCAAGTGAACGTAAAGGGATAGCAGGATGCAAGGAGAGGGAATAGGTCAGCCAGTGCAAGCAGACACACCTTTATGTTTTGCAAACCTAAGAGGGATGTTTCACCTATGTAGAGCAAGTGAATTCCCAAATTATGTAGGAGTCATAAAAATGGGGTAGTTGTATTTAAATTGTCAGCCAATTGTAAACGTATTTGTAAAGACAAACATAATTTTGAGTTAGGAAAAGAGTGCTTGAGTAAGTTATTGAGATTCTTATGAATTGTGAAGCAGAGATGACCATAGTAAGGAGCATTTATGGAATGTGTGTCACTCTATTTATCAATGGGTCTGAAACCTTTCGTTTAGAATATTGGATATTTTTGAGGATTTTTATATCCTGATCAAAGTTTGACCAGGAAGTCCCCTTAGTCGCTCTAATCTTTCAATTTTTAGACAAATTTTTCCTTTGCCCCTCAACTTTCCCTTCATAATTGCTGAGGGGCACAGGGCCTTGGGTCGGTCTTTCTATCGATCTATCTATGTATGTGCTGTTTTGTCTGTCTATCTATTTATGTCTGTCTTTCTGTCTGTCTATCTATTATATTTTTTGTTCTGTCTGTGTGTCTCTCTATATGTGTCTGTCTTTCTGTCTATCTATCTATCAATCGGTTCAGACTTGGGGTAGAGAGTTGGGTAGAATAGAGGTGTGACTATGTTCTTCCGCTTGTCTGTAATTCTGTCGGTCTATCCATCTATCTACAAATCTTTAATTCGGTTTTTCTATGTGTATATCATTCTATTTGTCCATGTATCTAATCATTCTGTGTTCCTATTTGTCTGCCTGCCTGTCTGTATGTCTAATGTTACGACTGAGGTTTAAATATATCAGGGCTCTTATTCATTGGACTAGTAATGGCATAAAATATGCTACAAACGGAAAGCGCTAGATCCAACCTCTGATGTATATTCCCAGTGAACAAAGAACACAAATACTCTACAGAGTTCTATATGCAATAATAGGTTATTAAAATCTCAATAAATGTGCGTCTACTCTAGGCTTAATGTTATGTGAAAACAGCCTATTACTACCTATAACCGAAGGTGCTTGGTTATGGTATGCAAAGTAAGATGGTAAGAGAAGTTACAGCTTACGTTACTTTAATCAATAAATGTCAGGCACTCCTGCATGAAAGAAAGTGCACTAAAGTCCTTCAACACCAACAAGGAATCTTCTTTAAATGTTAGATGCTATCAAGATGCTCGAATCGGAAATGGAACCCAAAAAGGCCGGCAGCGGAACAATGCTCGTGCAGGCTATGCACACAAAAGGCAGGAGATATAATGCAGTCGGAGCCAAGAATATCCTAAACGCTACAACACTAATAATAATCGCCACGACAATGCAGTATTCCTAACAACAAAAAGAGCCTAAGTCGTTTGTGTCTCCATACATCAAACTAGGCTGCGAAATGCTTGTGTAATCATAAACGGGTATGCGTAATAAGAGTAATTAGGTTAATATACTTAATGTCTACTATGACTGATATAGTCTAGCTAGAGTCAATGATACGAGATACTGGTGCGCATGGCATGCCGCATAGCCTAGTGCAAATCTCAAGCCTGTGCGTCAAATATTACGTTATAGGGAAGGGTAGCTCTCTTTGAGAAACCTTAATACCGAAGTATTAAGCGTTCTCCTGGCGTACCTCAAAGACAAACAACGAGCTTAGAACAGTGCAGAATGGTATAGGCAAAAAGCCCTCATTCATGCTTGCTCTACTCTCAATGGCACAGACTAGAATTTACTCAATCAACTCCAGTTCTCAGGTATGTCGTGCAGCTTTTAACTAAAGCCAGCACTCATAGGAAACAATACCTTATAATATCAGACTCCTAGTCTAGCATTATCTAATCCAGCAGAACACTAATAATTATAGGAGGCGGTACTGAACAATATGAATGCCAACCAATGCTTCGTGATCAACTTATCTTAACACTAACATACATGGGTTATATCAGACCTTAACGCACAATACAACTGGCCAGCATGAAGCTGATTTTGCAGAGTTAACCAGAGGGGGTATAATATTAATAAAAGGTGGTGAAAGATATGGAAAATGAGAGAGATAGGCAGAGGAAAAGGTTCTCAGGTGCAGAGAGAGCGGGACAGGTATCAAAGGGATAAGAGGGATGCGTTCTAGAAAACAGATCTGAGGGAGAAAGTGGTGAGAGGGCTGTATATATACTAGCACTAGCTCTAGCCGTGTGGGGAAAAAGCGGTAACAAGTCCTCCAACCAATACTAAAGAAGCCAGCCAGACATGACGTCACAAAGTATGGTAAAAAACTCCCTCAACGAATCCCCACGAGGCCAGTCAGCTATGACGTCATCGAGTATAGCAAAACACTACGCGCCTCCTCTCACTCTGTTCTACTCTCTCTCTCTCTCTCAATTCCTATCATTACTACTTAATGATAAAACATATACTTTGCAATTAAATATATAAAGCCTTGACATGGGCGAAAACAAAGAGCCTTTCTGGACTGCCCATGACACGAGCTTTCATATGAAATAAAGCACACAATAATACATCAACTGTAGCCACATCCACTGCCCTGGCGATCCTAGCGAGTCACTGTAGGACAAGCCATGCAGTTCTAACGGAGTGGTTAACGTCACACCCCCCCCAAGATTTTTCTCAGAGGCCCAAGGCTCACAAAAATCTGATTGTTAGAACCCATGCTATATCTCTACTTCCCATCACCCAGTGGCAGTAAAATATCTGGCACAGTTCTCAACAAAACAGTTTACAAAATTATAACCCTCCCCAACACAATAGGTTAAATCATATGTAGTTATGCTCCTCAAGAGTGAGCTTCTCTAGCCCAGCATTCTGAGAGGACTGCAACTCAGAATTACTGCTATAACATACTGAAAAAATTCAACTATCAAAGAGTTTTTATTTGATTTTTATGTTTTTAATTTGTTTATTTCGGCTGCACTATAGGGGCAAGCCTAGTTTTTTCTTCTATACCAAACGCTCAACTCCTGCTTTACGACCCAATACGCTGGGCTACAACCGCGAGCCAACAAGCACCAAACGCAAAATACTATTCAAACTAAAGCAGGAGGCTACCCGTGTGTCAATCTACCCAGGATCATATACCCTTGAAAGACAATCTGCAACCACGTTGTCACAACCGGCAATATGGCGTATGTCCAGGTTATATACCAATAACCTTAGTGACCACCTGGTCATCCTCATATTCCGATTGTGAAACTGGTCCAAGAACTTGAGAGGGTGATGATCTGTGTAAACTACAACGACCGGACCATAGGCTGGAACATAGACCTCGAAATGCCCCAGCGCAAGCACAACCGCCAGCAGCTCCTCCTCGACAACAGAGCAGCTCCCCTGGGCCGAATTGAACTTCTCCGAGCATAAACTAACAGGATGCTCCAGCCCATCATCGTCCTTTTTCACAAGGACGGCACCAGCCCCCACACCACTAGCATCCGTTGCTAGTTGGAAAGGTAGGCTAAAGTCAGGGGCCCTGAGGATCGGGTGAGTGCACAACAGGTGTTTTACTACGCTAAACACCTTCTCACACTCAGGCGCCCATTTGACTTTCTTATCTTTCCAGTTATCCTCCACCTGAGCTTGACTGTCCCGTTCTCCTTCTCCACCTTGACTGCTAAACGTCATCACAGGCACAGTGAGAGGCTCAGGGGAGTGCCCCATACTCCTTCATGAGATTAACATGACATAACTGATTGTGCTTCCGTCTGTCTGGAGTGGCTACCAAGTAATCCAGGTCTGATAGCTCCTCCACCACCCTATAAGGACCAGCGTACTTCGCGGATAAGGGGTGACCTACAAGGGGCAGTAGAATCAACACCTCCTGACCCATGTGCAACTCCCTGAGTTCAACCTTGAGGTCGTACGTGTCCTTCCTGAGGGCCTGAGAGCTAGTCAAATTACGGCCAGCCAACTCCAGACTGCGCAACATCCGTTCTCGACTGTTGAGGACACACTTGAGCATAGAACAAGGTTTTTCTGCGCCCTCCCATACTTCTTCAACCAAATGGAGAGGCCCTCTGACACGGTGTCCAAAGACGAGCTCATTAGGGCTGAATTCCAAACTCTCCTCAGGTACCTCCCGCACAGCAAACAAAACACATGGCAGGCCAAGATCCCAATCCTTCCCACTCTCAAAGCAACAACAACGAAGCACAGATTTCAAGGCTGAGTGCCATCGCTCTAACACACCCTGGCTCTCCGGATGATACGCAGATGACACAACCCCAACAATCCCATGCTGCGGCATTGCTTGAACAAAGAGGCTAGAAGTGAAGTTGGGTCCCTGGACTGACTGAATCCCCTGCAGGTAACCATACCGGGAAAAATACACTAGCAAGTTTCGGACCACCGTCTTCGCCGACCCATTTCTCATACCGTACGCGTCATGGTACCTTGTTGCTACATCTCCCGACTGTGCATCACTGTCGTCCTTCAACTCTTTCGTCTTTTTAAGCCCATCCTCTGCCTTTTCAGGAACAGTTACTGAGTCTTCTCCAGACTCGAAATGTGGTCCTAATAATGAGTCCCCGAGAAGGTCCGTTGATACTAAACTCTCAACCGCATCAACTTTCAACCCCTTCTCGGTACCGTTCCTCCGCTGATCTAAAGATTGTTGACCAGAATGTGACTCCCTGGATGCA
This sequence comes from Paralithodes platypus, assembly GCA_032716605.1. Lineage (NCBI taxonomy): Eukaryota > Metazoa > Arthropoda > Malacostraca > Decapoda > Lithodidae > Paralithodes > Paralithodes platypus. The sequence continues at coordinate 16,636,360 of CM064541.1, forward strand.
GGATCTCCGGTGACAACACACGCCATAGGCTGCACCGGACACTTCTCAACCCACTCCTGCTCCTCCCTACTCACGTCGGCCGGCTTCTCGGCAACGACCAAGGGTGGAGCCTCAGAAGTAGGTCCCGCAAAGTCGTTGCCGAGAAGGAGGTCGATGCCCCCAACAGGTAACTTCTCCACAATTCCTACATCCAGGTCACGAGTCACACCATCAACTTCCATCTTCATTCTTACAAGCGGGTATGACCTTGTTGCATTAACTCCCTGAACTACAACCACCCGCGCCGTATTGACAGGTTTACCAGTGAAATTCCTCAACAATGTTTGCGATGCCCCAGTGTCACGCAAAATTCTCACCTCATGTCTTCTACCCCCCACTCCACACAACCGAGTCCCCTGTGGTCACTAAAGGCATCACGGACAGGGAATAAGCCTTCCGGATCCTTCTGCACTGGCAGTGTATTTACCTCGGAAGAAATGCCTCTAACAAACTCCGATGTCCTCTTGAACACTCCAATGCCTAGAGCAAAAGACACGGCTGCCGGAGGAGGTCGACTAGGGCACTCATTTGCCTTATGACCCTCCTGGTGGCAACTAAAACACATAAATTTCGGTTTCGGCTTATACAGTGATGTAAAAGGCCCCTGACTTTTCACATACGGTGTGGTGTAAGGTTTGGATTCAGTTTTAGTTTCATAGCTCTTCTGTTTAAATGTTTCATTGCTACGGGGAGGGGCAGGATAACGGTCCTTAGCACTTGCATCGTACTTCTGTGAGGACCCGCAACCCCGAATCAACGACAGCCGTCGATCAGCCATTTCTGCTGCTTCGACTAGAGTTCTTGGGTTTTTCTCCTTTAAGTTCAAAGTTAGATCACCGCCCGTGCTCTTAAAGAACTGCTCCAACATCATCAACTGCTTAACTCCATCAAACGTTGTTACCTTCTCAGATCGGAACCAGTTCCCCATAGCATCGGACAAGTCCCGGGCGTGTTCCAAAAAGGTGCTATCTCTTCCCTTACTTACACCCCGGAACTTCAAACGGTACGTATCTGGTTGCAGTTCGTAAGCCCTCAGGACAGCCTCCTTGAGATCCTCATACACAATACATGACTCCAAAGGTAACGCATCATTGGCTTTAAGACCCTTGCCTATTAATCTAGAGGATACAAGTGCTGCCCATTTATTCTCTGGCCACTGGTGTTCCTGGCACTTCTTCTCAAAGCGTGCGAAAAATTCTGTTACACCACTCTCATCAAACACCGGAACCAGTTTCAATAAGTGCGAGAGAGATTGATCATGAGCACGGTTACCAGCCCCAAGTCGCTGTCCCGTTGTCTCTACTCGCGACTTCTCTACGTCCCTGTCGGCACAGTACCTAGTCGACTCAGCTTGGATTTTTGCTAGCTCTATTTGCTGGTGACTTTTCCTCTCTTCTATCTTGGCTAATTCTATTTGCTGCTGGAGCTCACATGCCCTTTGTTGCTGCTGAATCTTAGCTAATTCGAGCTGATACAATAATTCTGGAGTTAACCCTTGAGGAGGTGAAGGTGCTACAATGTTTGAAATTACCGGTGGTCCCCCAAGGGGCAACCCACCCTGCCAGTCACCACCCACCTGTGGAAGCGTACCCGGGGTCGGCAAACCACTGGGATGGCTGGGAGTCGAGTGTAGGGGAAGCATGGCCGAAGGGCTTAAGCACTCAACCCATCTCGCTCACCAGTCACCCTGCCCAGTACACACGTTATCAAGTTATCCCTGGTCATGCTGCTAGTACCCGCATGACCGATAGCTGTGGCCAGGCATTGAAGACCGTACCGATTCACACCCTCCAAACGCTCGGCAGTAACAGGCCATTGCAAAAATATCCTAGCATCGTCCTCACAGTTCACCTGATTAACCATTTCATCATACTGCTGTTCCTCAGTTTCGACATTACGTACTGTGTCTCCATTCTCCTCTGATCCGGTATAAGACATGATGCTCACAAAAATTTCCCACCTCAATATTCAGAAAAGAAGCACCCCAAACTCTTATACCTCAATATACACACAAAAATTCTCGGAAATACTCAAGGGCTATACTATGTTGCAAAAAAAAAAAATTATTCTTGCTGATCCCCGCAAAATATTCCCCAAAACAACAAATGTTCCCTGCTAATAAATGTAGGTTCACCAAATCCTAGGTAAGGTCGCCATTTGTTACGACTGAGGTTTAAATATATCAGGGCTCTTATTCATTGGACTAGTAATGGCATAAATGCTACAACGGAAAGCGCTAGATTCAACCTCTGATGTATATTCCCAGTGAACAAAGAACACAAATATTCTACAGAGTTCTATATGCAATAATAGGTTATTAAACTGTCAATAAATGTGTGTCTACTCTAGGCTTAATGTTATGTGAAAACAGCCTATTACTACCTATAACCGAAGGTGCTTGGTTATGGTATGCAAATTAAGGTGGTAAGAGAAGTTACAGCTTACGTTACTTTAATCAATAAATGTCAGGCACTCCTGCATGAAAGAAAGTGCACTAAAATCCTTCAACACCAACAAGGAATCTTCTTTAAATGTTAGATGCTATCAAGATGCTCGAATCGGAAATGGAACCCAAAAAGGCCGGTAGCGGAACAATGCTCGTGCAGGCTATGCACACAAAAGGCAGGAGATATAATGCAGTCGGAGCCAAGAATATCCTAAACGCTACAACACTAATAATAATCGCCACAACAATGCAGTATTCCTATCAACAAAAAGAGCCTAAGTTGTTTGTGTCTCCATACATCAAACTAGGCTGCGAAATGCTTGTGTAATCATAAACGGGTATGCATAATAAGAGTAATTAGGTTAATATACTTAATGTCTACTGTGACTGATAAAGTCTAGCTAGAGTCAATGATACGAGATACTGGTGCGCATGGCATGCCGCATAGCCTAGTGCAAATCTCAAGTCTGTGCGTCAAATATTACGTTATAGGGAAGGGTAGCTCTCTTGAGAAACCTTAATACCGAAGTATTAAGCGTTCTCCTGGCGTACCTCAAAGACAAACAACGAGCTTAGAACAGTGCAGAATGGTATAGGCAAAAAGCCCTCATTCGTGCATGCTCTACTCTCAATGGCACACAGACTAGAATTTACTCAATCAACTCCAGTTCTCAGGTATGTCGTGCAGCTTTTAACTAAAGCCAGCACCCATAGGAAACAATACCTTATAATATCAGACTCCTAGTCTAGCATTATGTAATCCAGCAGAACACTAATAATTATAGGAATCGGTACTGAACAATATGAATGCCAACCAATGCTTCGTGATCAACTTATCTTAACACTAACATACTAGGGTTATATCAGACCTTAATGCACAATACAACTGGCCAGCATTAAGCTGATTTTGCAGAGTTAACCAGAGGGGGTATAATATTAATAAAAGGTGGTGAAAGATATGGAAAATGAGAGAGATAGGCAGAGGAAAAGGTTCTCAGGTGCAGAGAGAGCGGGACAGGTATCAAAGGGATAAGAGGGATGCGTTCTAGAAACCATATCTGAGGGAGAAAGTGGCGAGAGGGCTGTATATATACTAGCACTAGCTCTAGCCGCATGGGAAAAAAGCGGTAACAAGTCGTCCAACCAATACTAAAGAAGCCAGCCAGACATGACGTCACAAAGCATGTTAAAAAACTCCCTCAACGAATCCCCACGAGGCCAGTCAGCTATGACGTCATCGAGTATAGCAAAACACTACGCGCCTCCTCTCACTCTGTTCTACTCTCTCTCTCTCTCTCTCAATTCCTATCATTACTATTTAATGATAAAACATATACTTTGCAATTAAATATATAAAGCCTTGACATGGGCGAAAACAAAGAGCCTTTCTGGACTGCCCATGACACGAGCTTTCATATGAAATAAAGCACACAATAATACATTAACTGTAGCCACATCCACTGCCCTGGCGATCCTAGCGAGTCACTGTAGGACAAGAGATGCAGTTCTAACGGAGTTGTTAACGTCACACTATCTATCTATTTAATTTTGCTCTCTCTCTCTCTCTCTCTCTCTCTCTCTCTCTCTCTCTCTCTTTCTCTGTATATATATATATATATATATCCCCAAAAGATCATTTAGATCAACACAGAACCCACCCAAATGGATGAAAAATAGACTATTAGATATAGGACAAAAAAGAGGAATATATAGAACAAGTAAGAAAGGCGAAATTCACCTACTTGGTTACTATCAAAATCTATCAAGACAGGTAAAAAAGGATATTAGGAAAGAAAACAGAAATTATGAAGTAAAGGTTGCCAATGACTCATAAAAGTAATCCTAAATCTTTTTGCCAACTATATAAATCCAAGGTTAGAGATGTAATTGGTCCCCTTAAAACTTTGATAGGAGAATTTACAGAACATTATTTAGAAATGTGTAGTACATTAAATAGTCAATTTCTTTCCGTTTTCACTAATGAAAATTTGGCACAGTTTCCAGAAGTCCGTAAGGTATATAGCGATAGTATAGAAAATAGGTTAAGTACGGTTACTAGAAGTAGAAATGATGTGCTTAAGGAAATTGACAGACTGAAACCTCATAAATCTCCTGGTCCTGATGAGGTATCTGCTAGAGTATTCAAATAATGCAGAGATGAGTTAAGTCACCCATTAACATTTCTATTTAACAAGTTATTAGAAACAGGCTTAGTTCCAGAAGCTTGGAAGCTTGCAAATGTAGTTGCAATCTTCATAAAAGGTGATAAGTCAATAGCAACCAATAACCGTCCCATTAGTCTCACATCAATCATATGAAAGCTACTACAGTCAATTATTGCTAGGAAAATTATAAACCACTTGGAAACATTTAATTTAATAAATTCTTCTCAGCATGGATTCGCTCAGGGACGTTCTTGCCTTACTAATTTGCTTAGCTTTTTCTCAGAGGTATATGAAGCAGTAGATAATAACAAGTCATATGATATAATATATTTATATTTCAGTAAAGCTTTCGACAGAGTCCCTCATGAGAGATTGATGAGAAAGGTTGAGGCGCATGGAATAGGTGGGGCGTTGTTGGGATGGATTAGGTCATGGCTAATTGGTAGGAAGCAGAGAGTCAGCATAAATGGTACTAAGTCAGAATGGGGAGTAGTCAAAAGTGGTGTCCCCCAGGGATCTGTATTGGGTCCTCTGCTGTTTGTTATATACATAAATTACCTTGATTTAGGTATAACTAGTGGGATAAGTAAATTCACAGACGATACCAAAATGGGGAGAAAATAGGTTCAGATAGTGACATTGAGTGCCTCCATAGGGATCTAAATACCTTACACGAATGGTCAGTAAATTGGCAGATGAATTTTAAAATTGACAAATGCAAGGTATTAAAGATAGGGAAGATGAAACCAATTGTAAAATATAAACTAGCTAATATGGAATTAGAAAACTCAGACTGTGAGAAAGATCTAGGTGTGTTTGTTAGCAATTTTTTGAAGCCTAGAAAACAGTGTATAAACATTCATAAAAAGGCAAACAGGATTCTCGGGTTAATCTCTAGTAGTGTGAGTAACAGAACTTATGATGATATCTTAAAACTTTACTTGTCATTAGTGAGACCCAATATGGATTATGCTGTTCAATTATGGTGCCCTTATTACAGAATGGACGTAGATTCCCTGGAGAGAGTACAACATAGAATGACAAAAATGATCCATAATATTAGAAATCTTCCATATGAAGAGAGGTTGAAGAAATTAGGCTTACATTCGTTAGAGAGACGCAGCGTTAGAGGGGATATGATAGAGGTGTTCAAGTGGGTTAGCGGGATTAATAAACGGCACATGAAAAATGAACTAAAGCTCAATGGTTGCGAAAGAACTCGAACAAATGGTTTCAAATTAGATACATTTCGTTTCAGAAAAGATATAGGCAAATGTTGGTTTGCTAACAGAGTTGTAGATGGGTGGAATAGGCTTCCGTGATATAGTGTGATCAAGAACGATATGGAGCTTGAAGATAAAATTAGATAGGCATATGGACGAGATAGGATTATATATATATATATATTGTTACGCATCTGGACCTCAGTTGCTTAGATACGGTATACGAAAATAATTACTAATGCAACTGCACCTTGTCTCTCTACCAAACAACACCACGACACAACAGGTAAGAGCACTATGAACGCTTCCAGGCTCTTCTCAGGGCTTAAGTTGCAGACTGCCCTGCTCCCATTCTGAATATGTAGAACAGAAATAATCATGTAACCTACTAGCTACGAGAACTCGAAACCAACACCGGGATTAGCAATGCTGGGTTGGATAATCAAAACAGTTAAATACATAGGCTACCAGCAGACATCAAAGAAAGAAGAGTGCAGATGTATTTCGAGCATAACAGGCTATGCGCACCCTTGACAGTACTAAACCGTGCGCAAACCAGCCAACGGTAATCCACTCTCCACCCAAGAGAGTTGCACATAATAATATTGTATAAATATAATAATGAACTAACAATACAAGTCAGTGTCCTAATATGACTACTAACCTCAGGGTGATATTAGTGGAAGCAGGTTGCCCTGACCACCTCTAATATCACATCAATATATCCTACTTCAACCTGGGCCCCCCAGTGAGATACCGCCCAGAAACAATGAACTCTTACAGAGTCCACCTCCCACACTCACTTAACTATGGGGGGGGGGGGTTCAGACTGAAGCTGGAATTCTAATTAATATTAAACACTCCGTTGCCTCAGTTCGAAACCCGAGATAGGGAACAAACAATCGCTGGGGCAGAACCGTCGAAGTTGTTACCGGGTCCTAAGAACAAACACTGGGAAAAATATGTAGGGTATGGATGTGTGTGTGTGTGGACTGTCTATGGGATTAACCCGTGGAGCCCCGGCTAGTTTTGTAATGTTTGTTCACCAGAACCCGGCCGGTTTTCAAAAAATTGTTTTATTCCAGAAACAATAGCGAATGGGTTAAGAATGAAGGAAAAAACACGAAAAACCGCTCAAAAAGCTTAAAGAATGGTCCTACAGAGCCCCCGAAAACGTATTTTACAAGGGTAAAAATTTAAGGCAATTACCCCAAAAAAACAGGTTATTGCGCTCTCACGCGCATGCACGTGGACTTTGAGAGTTTTCAACCATCGGCACGGTTGCGTGGGATACGTACACAGTTCCCATACAAATCTGAGCCCTCTCGAGTGGCTACACCTGAGGTTACGGTCGGAGCAATTAGGGTGACTCGTCAGACGCGTCGCTGGGGCTGTGCGTTACATACATCGCCGACGCGTCAGACGCGTTGCTGGGGCTGTACGGGTTAACAGTGCTTATTATTAACCCCTAAAGATTGGGGCGGACTTAAGTCCGCCTCCAATTTGCAGCAAGTTAGGAGCATTAAATAGCACTGTATGAATATTCCCATATTCAAAATATGCTATACGGGTTCAATGCCTGGTGAGTTATCTGCTCAACAGGTGGTGTTGTGTGTGTGTCAATATGAGAGTCCGAGTGTAGGGGGTGAGACAGTGAAGCACGGGAACGAGGTGGCTTCAGAGATGGGGTCGTTTCGGGCCATGAGTGAGCACCGTGCCTCATGTGAAGGCAAGATGGCAGGTGCTCGTTGTACTCTACGTGCTTCACATGTCTCACTCCCTAGACTGGAACAAGCTTCACTGTTCATTGTAAAGCGGTGAATGTTAACCCTTATTTAGCGGGGTCGGACTTAAGTCCGATACGAGAAAATTGGACTAAATGGCGGGGTCGGACTTAAGTCCGTGGGCGTATTCCCGCCCTAATTTTGGTGGAAAGCGAAACTTGGTGGTCAGGGGGTGTACTAAAAGGGCCCACCCACACATCCCCACTGCGTGACCGTGACTAAGTGACCCTCAAGCAGCCATAATGGAAGGTCAAGATTTGCCCGTGTTCGATTCGGTGGCCGCCAATCCCTAGTGCGTCGCGCCACCCTACTAACCATGCACGGCTCACCACCCAGAAACTAGATATCATGCTGAACTCTTCAGAACTTTCTAATAAGCTGTTGGATGAAACCGTCGAAGGTCTGGGTGAGAGTTTTGGTAGTGTGGATGACTCGGAAGACGAAAATAACCCGATTATAGGCTTTCACCCCAAGCATAATTTGCGTGGGGTGGATGTTGTGGTTGATATTGGACAGACCCTTGAGCAAATTGGAGACGTTCCTGACAAAGAACATACTGGTGTGGATGTTGGTAAGTACAATTTATATTTTATAATTGCTTGAAAATGTGATTGCAAGCATTTTATCACCTTACGAGCGGCTGGTGGAGTATATTTCACTGTGCCGCCCAGCGGGTTTTTTTTTTTTACCCTAAATGGGGTTGTTCCGTGCTCTTTTTCATGCATAAACAAGACCCAGAGCGTAATACAAGTATATATCCTGAAAGTGCGTAAATTGAGCTTTCCAATGACACCCGAACCATCCTTTTACGATCACTGGTTGTCTTTCAACGATCGTAAAACACGAGTGCAAAATCCCTAAAATACGGTAATTTCCTTATAGAATTCCCTGTGTGGCGAGCGGTCTTGAGGTAATTTATGCTCCTAATCACCGCTCCGCTCTCTCTCAGAGCACATTACGTCCTCAAAATTGCACTCTACAAGAAATTTCCTTTGCATTTATAGCGTATTATTTGCAGGCGTTCGGTAAATTTCTTACGGTAATACAAACAACCAAAGATTGAATATTTGTGCTTGGCATTATATGATTGTGGAGAACAGATGTAGGCCTACCGTATATATTATGTTTTCATATTATATGATACATGTGTAACATTTTTATATTATCACTACTCTCTCTCTCTCTCTCTCTCTCTGTCTCACTCTCTTTGTTTGTACTCCTTTGTACTCTCTTTGTCTGATGTAGGCCAGGGCACGCCCCTAACTAATCTCTTCCCTCCCAGGGGAAATCACACCTAGCAGATGTTTTTGACCTCCCCTCTCTCTCTGTCTGTCTTCCTCTCTGGGTCTACCTATACTGCATGTGACATTGAAATTGCTTGAGAGTTTGATTGCAAGCATTTTATAGCGTATTATTTGCAGGCGTTCGGTAAATTTCTCACGATAACCAGGGTGTATGGTACATTTCTCACGATAATACAAGCAACAACGAAGCTTGGGGTCTACAATATACCTTTTTATAATTGCATGTGACCTTGTAATTGCTTGAAAGTTTGATTGCAAGCATTTTATAGCTTATTATTTTCAGGCGTTCAATAAATTTGATAAATATATCAAAATAAGTCCTGTGGGACTATGAAATATGAAACTGTCTACGTGGTGCGATGCATAAGGTGTTGATTTTCGGTGTGAGCATCCTGGATTCGAATCCACGGACTGCCACATGTGTTTGTAAATTTCATTAATCGATTTTAGGAGTATAGTTGGTTGTTGGAAGGAACATAATAATAACTATTATTGGACAAGGACAATATTTTGTTCATCCCTCCACTGGAACATCAACAACAATGTCAACAACGTATCGCCGTCGGCAATCGTAAGATTCAGAGTCGTAAAGATTCCAGGACGAGCTCAATAGAAAATGAATGAATGAAATGAATGAGTGTGCAGTACTGCCAATACGTATAGCGACTTCCGCTAGATCTAGAGACCTTTACTTCGATCTAGCAGCAATGACTTACACTAGCGGTTTGTTTTGAAATTTCAGAACAATTTCGAAGTGATATTATATGGATTTTGCCAATTCATATTTCTAGTGGTATTTATCATGTCTTACATCTAACAATATATGCTAGCGGATTTAATTTCAATTGGTAACCCTCCCGCTCTAGTCGGCTCCAAGAAAATCGATAATGGTGGCACTTTAGTAAACAGGTGATAAACAAAACCGCATGCGGATCGGTTTGGTGTATCGGTATTATGGTAAGTTGGCTACCTACTATTGTTTATACGATATAGTAAGTAATGATAAGTAAATTATTATATATTATATATAAAACAAAAACAAAATTCCTGCAAAGCAAGCGAAACAGAGAGAGAGAGAGAGAGAGAGAGAGAATGCAGAAACTGAACTGAAGAAAGAGTGAAAAAGATATAATAATACAGAAATATTACAAGCAAATAAATGAAATAGAGGGATTAGTTAGAGAAAATAATAATGAGAAATACATAATACGGATGAGGAAGAGGGAAAGCGAGCGAGCCAGAGAGAGAGAGAGAGAGAGAGAGAGAGAGACAGGAAGAGTGAGAGAGATTAGATAAAATAGAGAGATTGCAAGCATTTTATAGCGTATTATTTGCAGGCGTTCAGTAAATTCTTACGGTAATACAAACAATGAAAGATTGAATATTTGTGCTTGGCATTATATGATTGTGGGGAACAGATGTAGGCCTACCGTATATATTATTTGTTCATATATATATGATACATATGTAACATTGTTATATTATCACGACACTCTCTCTCTCTCTTGTCTCTTCCTCTCTGGGTCGGTTACCTATAGCCTACATTTATAATTGCATGTGACCTTGAAATTGCTTGAGAGTTTGATTGCAAGCATTTTATAGCGTATTATTTGCAGGCGTTCAGTAAATTTCTTACGGTAATACAAACAACCAAACGACGAAAGATTGAATATTTGTGCTGCACATCCCTCATACGAAATACCATTCCCACCGTATAGAGAGAATACAGAAACTGAACTGAAGACAGAGTGAAAAAGATATAATAATACAGAAATATTACAAGCAAATAAATGAAATAGAGAGATTAGTTAGAGAAAATAATAATGAGAAATACATATACGGATGAGGAAGAGAGAAAGGGAGCACAAGAGAGGGAAAGCGAGCAAACCAGAGAGACAGACAGACAGGAGGAGTAAGAGAGATTAGAGAAAATAATAATGAGAATTACATATACGGATGAGGAAGAGAGAGAGAGACAGAGCGCGCGAGAGAGGGAAAGCGAGCAAGCCAGAGAGAGAGAGAGAAAGAGAAACAGACAGATAGACAGGAGAGAGAGAGAGAGAGAGAATACAAAAATAAGGAGAAATAAGAGAAAAATAAGACCGATTACCGAAGGAATACTAGACGCGCTAGAGGCCGAAGTCAGGCCAAAGCGAACGCAACCGAACGCGCCCGGGAAATAGACCAAAAAGTACCTCCTCTTCCTCACCTCTTCCCACCCTCCACACTCATTCATAACATCCATTCATAGACTTATATGGGGAGACGAAGAGTTGCTCTTTCCAAAAATGATCGTTTCGTTCGCATTGGAGCCATAGTAACGGCGCTAGGGCGAGTGAAATTGAGCGAATATTTCGGGATTATGCCCGCTGAGCGGTACAGTGTAAAATACCTTACCACCCGCTAAATAAGGGTTAAGGCTCTCAGCCTATGCCCGAGAGGAAGTAAGTTGGAATATAGAAAAAAAAAAAAAAAAAAATATTAAGGCTTTTAAAGGATTATAATCGAGTGCAAATGGCCGGGAGCGCAGCGGGCCAGACAGCCGACTCCCAGGGCTTACCGCCGCCCACTAACTCATGTTCCCTCTGTTCTTGAGAGGCCGGCAGCATTGCCAGTAGTGAGCGTAGTGGGAAAAAATATGCCGCTATACGCTAAACTCCCATGTTACTGGTAACACTGCATGAGAACGACGAGTGCTATGTAGCTCGTTCTGGTCTCATTTTGAAGCTTTTAGCGATCTAGTTTTTTGCTGAATACATTTTTGTTTCATGCAGATACTTGATTTATCATTCAGGAGGGCCTGAATATGCCCAAATAAGCCCAAAATCCCCCGCTAGACAATGGTTAAAGACCCCGGCAAGCCTCCCAGCTCTCCTTATCACAGATCCCGAAGTAAACCACCGGAGGTACAAAATATATAAAAAAAAAATTGAAATATAGTAAACTGCTGATCAGAGGAAAAGAATAATTAAAAGAAGAAATTAATGTCTAGGATTCTCTGTTAATTACGTTACGTTAATATCTATGCAAGCAAAGACAAACAAAAGGGGCAGACTGATAGGTCACAAGAGAGAGAGGACACCACCTATCTAGTCTGACCGCCGAGCAGAGAATGGCGAGAACACGCGTGGCTGGCGGGAGCCGGCCTCAAACTAAGGGGTTGCAATATATCACCACACGATATGATAACACTAAGACACTTCACAAGAATAACTTGTCATAACCTATTCCTGTGTTAACATATTGGCTAAAACAATGTGGCAGATAAAATAAAGTATATCTCAATATTGTAACACAACTAAACTTGCACTGGTCACGGAATTAAATAAACTTGTGGTGCCGGCAAAATCGCCTCCTCCCGACACAAGAGCAACATTCCTCACTCCCCTCCCTCCCAACTTGCAAGCCGACGTTGCCACGGGCAATTTTAACCCGAAACTGATGACACTCTATTGGCTCATTCTACGCAAAAGTTTATTGAGACAAAAAAAATTAGAGGTACGGCAAAACTAGTCATGTGCAATTAGAAGGGTATCGGAGTGAAACTCACAATATCAGGTCTTTCTAATAGACTTGGCACAGCTGCATATAGAAGATAGCTAGGCACCACTAAAGTCTAGCTACTCCTAAAAGACCCTATAGACCCTGTTCATTGTGACACCCTCACACGGGGGTGGGGGGGAAAGTTTTGGAGCTTTGAAACAAAACTTGCATCATTAGTTTACAACTGCAAAATATGTACATTGACAGTCTTTTGTATTTTTACATTTTATAGATTTGTTATCATGAGTAAATATGACTTACTTTCTAAATCGCCTCGTGCTCTCCTATCATCCGTCAGAGGACTCACGGGACAAACAGTCTGCCAGGACATTATCAACACCACGGATGTGCCTAACATCGAGATGATATTCTTGCAACATCAAACTCCAGCGAGTAAGTCTCTGGTTTTTGTCCTTGAGTTTATTAAGAAATTGCAGAGGATGATGGTCAGAGTAGATTCTGAGCCCATATGGTGGCAAATAAACAGCGAAATGGTGTAAACTCAAAATAATAGCTAGCAACTCCCTTTCGATCACAGAATAATTCATGTGTGCTCAGTTAAACTTTTTCGAAAAGTAGGAAATTGGGTGCTCAACATCATCTCCGAACTCTTGCATCAACACAGAGCCGGCACCCACATCGCTCGCGTCTACTGCCAAGACGAAAGGCCTGTTGAAATCTGGGGCACGTAATATAGGATGGCAACAGAGGAGGATTTTGACATCTTTGAAAGCCTGCTCACACTCTGGTGTCCATTTAAATGGTTTGATCTTTTGTAGGAAATTTGTCAATGGGGCAAGCACGGTGGAATATCCTTTGATGAACTGGCGATAATAGCCTATCATGCCAAGGAAACGTTGCACGGCTTTCTTATTATGAGGTGCTCGGAAACTCTGGATAGCCTCCACCTTCGCCCAAAGGGGACAGACCTGGCTGTGGCCAACAACATAACCCCGATATTGCACCCGAGCCTGCACGAACTCGCACTTTGCCAGGTTGACCACTAAACTAGCCTCAGACAACTTCCGGAAAAGCTCACCCACATTGGCCAAATGGTCGGTCCAATTTGTGTCATAAACAACAACATCGTCTATGTAGACTAAACAATTGGGGTCATCATGCACAACCCTGTCCATTAACCGCTGAAATGTGGCGGGAGCATTCTTCAAGCCGTACGGCATTATCTGGCACTGATACACTCCTCCACCCACCACAAAACTAGCGATTTTCTTGGCACGTTCAGTTAGTGGGACTTGCCAATAGCCTTTAACTAAGTCCACCTTTGTGATGAACGTGGCTGCCCCAATCTTGTCTACCGAGTCATTGACTCTTGGTAAAGAGTAGGTACCTGTCATGGAGAGTAGATTTACTTTGCGAAAATCGACACAGAAGCTAATTTTACAATCAGGCTTAGGCTGCAAAGTTACTGGGCTTGACCACTCACTCCAGCCTTTCTTGATGAGGCCCTTGTCAACCATATACCTCAGCTCAGCGTCAAGAGCGAGCTGCTTCTGTGGATTAACTCTATAAGGTGGTAATTTTATAGGCTTATTCTCTCCCACATCGATGTCATGCACCGCCCAAGATGTCAAACCTGGTGCATCCCCTATTACGTGTGGATAAGCCCATAAGGTAGTAAACATCTCCTCAACCCTTTCCGGAGGTAAATGGGTCAATTTCTCCCACAGGGCCAGGTACCCGTTCTCGGCCCATGTCCCAGCCGGCACAGCCTCACCTGGGAAAAGGTCCCTCTCCTCCTGCTTCATGCCTTCTGCAACCAGGACAGGGCAACGAGACACGGCATCCTGGTCCCTGGGACCGGAGAATTGGGGAGAGAGCAGAGGGGGTTTGCGAGGCACTGCAGGAGCCTTGCCTGGCGTTCCCACAGTGCATGAACCGCTAGCCCTGTGACCCGGGTTATCCACCCACCATCCACCAGGCCCGGGATCACCCTGCACCTCCGACTCCAACTCTCCAGTCAATAACATAGGCAAGAAATTGACCGTATCTGACTCAACTTTTCGCACTGACACGTTCTGAGCAGATACAGTAGCACAAACTGCCTCAGACAACTCCCGTTAACACCAGCAGGTGATTGATTGGCGCCCATGACACTCTCTCGGCTAGCCCCTTGAGGTGACATCGCCTGTGTGCCCGACGCATGATAGTACCTCTTCAACATGTTAATATGGCAGAGCTGATGGGTCTTACGTCTGTTTGTAGTACTCTCCCCGACCTTTGAAAACAAGTGTGTTAATGAAGCATTACTCTACTGCGCCTCACCAATCTCCCCCGGTGCCACGGTGGTAAGATTAGGTATAGCCTCCAAGTTGGTCTGATTCGATGATACAGGATCAACCGGTCCTCCCGTAGGGACCCGATCGCTCCCTTCAGTATCACCTCTGGCACCGGGCGAAACAAGTGAGGAGCTTTCTGCTGAGCCTTCCTCCTCGTCCTGCACACCCTCGGCACCCTGCAGATCAGTCGAATCTATGGGTGATGCAGATTCATTACTGTACATCCCCTCGATCAGATCTATCTCCTCCCCAAACAATTTCTCTGGCTGTGCAACCTGGGCCATAGATCTCGTGCCCGTACACACCGGAAACAAATCGGGAGGCAGCTTCTTAGCCTCCTTGTTCCTCTCCTCCGGCTGTACCTGCTCCGACACCACTACCGGAGGTGGAAAGACTCTACTCCCTGCCATATCTGCTCCAAGCAGAAAATCAATCCCCTCCACAGGTAATGTGTCCACAACCGCTACCTTCAACGTCGCCGTGACTACAGGACACCTAAGATGATCAGGAACGAGGCTATAACAGGCCTCAGTGTTTACACCTTGACATAACACAAACTCGTCAGATTTTATCGGCTTCCCCGTCAAGTTCAAACACATGGACTGCTTAGCTCCCGAATCCCTAAGAACCTTGACTGGATACACCTTCCCACACAGCTCTACTTCACCCTCATAAAGGGAGTACAAAGGAGTACAAAGGAAATCAAGCAACAACAGATCTAGTGACCCTTCTAGGCTGCTTGTCCTCCAAAACACTGAGGATCAAGTGTCCAAACAGTGGTTTAGAGTGGGTAAGGGAACATTGGAAAGGGAACTACTGCCCTGCCACTAACGTGGCAGGACTAGGAAGTCAGTAGGGGACATATGGGTTAGTAACTGAGGGGAGGATAAAGTTATTCATTTACAAACGCAGTCAGTCGCGGGTTTGATGCGAGATATTTGTCTAGGCGGAATTTAAATGAATCAACGGTGCTGCAGTCTATAACGTCTCGGGGAAGCCCATTCCACAAGTTGACAACTCGATTGAAGAAGAAATTCTTAGATTCGTGCGAGTTAAAAGATTTACCAATAATTTTGCAACCGTTTCCCCGCGTGTAATTAGATTGGTCGATAGTGAAATACTTACTACAGTTCATATTGTCGATGCCTTTGATGATTTTGAACACTTGAATTAAGTCGCCTCTTAATCTGCGCTGGGTTAAAGGAAATAGATTTAATTCTCTAAGACGCTCTTCGTATGGTTTGTTCTTTAGGCTAGGTATCATTTTGGTAACTCTACGTTGAACTCGTTCTAGCTTGTTTATATCTTTTTGGTAATAAGGGCACCAGCATTGAACGCAGTATTCCAGAAGAGGGCGGACTAAGGAATTGTAAAGGGTTAGGATAACTTCTTTGGATTTATGCTCAAATGACCTGCCTATAAAGCCAATTATTTTGTTTGCCTTCTTAACAACTTCTGAACATTGTTGACTCGGTTTTAGGTTACTCGATATTGTTACTCCCAGATCGGTTTCTCTGTTTACATTCTTAAGCTGAGTGCCATTCATCGAATAGTTTGCTTTCTCATTTAGGTATCCGACATGTAGTACTTTACATTTATCCGCATTGAAACTCATTTGCCAAATTTGGGCCCAACATGACAATTTATCTAGATTGTGTTGCATATCGTCAACTTGTTCTTTTGAGAGTACGCTATTTGCAATTTTTGTATCGTCAGCAAATTTTGAGATTGTGCAGGTGAGACCCTCATCTATGTCGTTGATGTAAATTAGAAAGAGAATTGGTCCTAGTACCGATCCCTGGGGTACCCCGCTACTTACATTGGTCCATTTAGATGCCTTACCGTTTATGACTACCCTTTGCTTTCTGTTGCTGAGCCAATTTTCTATCCATTTCAACACACCGTCTTGTATTCCATGCGCTTTTAGTTTTAGCAGTAAACGTTTGTGGGGAACTTTGTCAAAGGCCTTTTGAAAATCAAGGTATATAATATCTACAGCTTTACTCTCATCGTAGAGGTTGAGGATATCGTGGAACAAGTCTAAGAGGTTTGTTAAACAGGAACGTTTTTTACGAAAGCCGTGTTGAGTATCTTTAACCCTTAATTAGCGGCTCACCACATAAGTCGAGTTAAATAAAGCTGGACTATGTGGCGGCGCTCGACATAACTCGAGTGGCAATTTCAGCACGTAATGTTGCTGAGAGAGAGAGACAAGTGGTGGCAGGAGAGTAGCGAGCGTATGACTGCTCCAGACCACCGCGGCGAACCTACTGACACGAATCTCACCTCCCTCCTACCTCTCTCACTCGCTATATAAGGAATTGTATGGGGAAAGTGCCTAATTACATGCTTTTTGCACTCGCGTTGCACGGTTATTGCAAGAAAACTAGCCATCATAAAAGGATCGTGATGGTGTCATTCGAAAGCTCTGTTTATGCCCTTTCAGGGATAGATACTTGTTTTACGTTCTGGGTCTTATTTAGGCATGAAAATGATCACATAAACAGCCCTATTTTGGCTAAAAACACCCCGCTGGGCGGTACATATAAATAAACCGCATAGGCCGCTCTTAAGGTGTTAAGTATGTTATTTTCCTCTAAGTGATTTACGAGTCTGTCTCGTATGACCGTTTCTAGCATTTTACATACAACTGAGGTTAAGCTAATTGGACGATAGTTACTGGGTAGGGATTTGCTGCCTTTTTTGAATATCGGTGTTACGTTGGCTAGCTTCCACTGATCAGGCATAGTTCCAGACTGCAAGGATTTATTGAATAGTAATGTCAGTGGTTTGGAGAGCTCATTCTTAGCTTCCTTTAAAACTCTAGGCGAGATTGTATCAGGTCCAGGCGTTTTATTTACCTTGAGTTTATCTAAACAATTCAATACTTCTCTCTCTGTAACGGTGATATTGCTTAGAACATCTGAATTATCAATCTGAATCGGCGATGGTGTAGGGATATCACTGAGGTCTTCTGTTGTAAAAACTGATGCAAAGAAGGTATTGAGGGCATTACTCATTTGTACTTCGTCTTTGGTGTATTCTCATTTTTCATCGACTAACGGTCCAACAGTTGAAGTAACTACTTTTTTCTTTCTGATATAACTATAGAATTCTTTTGGGTTTGTTTTACTTTGATTCGCAATATGTAACTCTAAGGTCTTTTTACTTTGCTTAATTAACTTTTTGACTTTGCGTCGTAGCTCTACAAATTTCACCCGTTCTTCGTCATTTTGTGAGGATTTTAATCTATCATTAGCAAATTTTTTAGCAAGCAGGCAGTTTGAAATATCTTTATTCCACCTTTTGGGCTTATTATTATGGCCTGGACGCCGTATTTTCGATGGTATGCAGTCTTGCACTGCTTTTAGGTAAGTGGTTTCGAATAACTTCCAAGATGTATCTATGTCGTTATTGTTAATTAAAAAGCTCCAGTCAGTTTCTTTAAACATAGCTCTAAGTTTATGGAAGTTTGCTTTCTTGAAATTAGGGACTTTTTCGATGCTACTATTTGGTTCGTTACTAGTAAACTTTAAAGTGAAAGTTATCGTACGATGGTCGCTGTTACTGAATTCATCACCAACATTCAAATTCTCTATCAATTCTTCTTTTGTTGCAAGTACAATGTCAAGAACGTTATTACCACGGGTCGGCGTTCGAACAAATTGATAAAGCGAACTCTCTTGCAAGTTCGTATACAATTCATGTCCAGAGTGTGAAGTAAGAGTATCGCCCCACTTGGTCACAGGTAAATTAAAGTCGCCAAAAATTATGGTATCTTGTGAGTTACTTACATCTGCAATTTGTTCGTAAATTTCTCGGTCAGTTTGCACTGATTGAGCTGGAGGTCTGTATATTAACGCACGTATTATTTTTGTACCTTTATTATTCTTTATTAGCACAAAAGATGTGTCAACGTTCACAATTTGAGGTTTTGACACGAGGGTCGGGTTAAGACTTTCTTTGATATAAAATAAAACGCCACCTCCATTTTTATTTATTCGGCTGTTCTCAAACATTACATAACCGGGAAGTGAATACTCTGCTAAAAAGTCTCTATCTTCTGTATTGAGCCAAGATTCTGTTATGCCAATCACATCATAATTTTCTGTAAACACTAGTTCCTCTAAATCTGAAAATTTATTGCGTATGCTACGAGCGTTTGCATAGAAAACCTTTAAAGTTGCGGTTTTAGAACTCGCAGAACGTTCTTTCATCGAATTTTTGGTTCTGGTCGGATCTACATTTACATTCATGGCTGTCCTCGGTCCTCGGTCGTTATCCCTGACGGTTTTGAATTTGGGTCGTGTTGGTGGAACTTTATCCAAATTCGCGGTTCTTGACGGATTAGTATTTAATTCCTTTGTAGGTTGCCATCCTCGCTGTCTTCGGTCCTCCTTCCTGGTTGTCCTGTGCTGAGTCGATTTCTTCTCCGAAAATCCTTCACCTCATCGTTGAGAAGACGCCCAAAACGTGCTGCTCCCACCTGGTTCAGATGAACTCCATCGTCCGAAAACAAATAGTCATCGTAGTAGAAAGCCCGAAATGAACGAAAGCCCGGCACCAAGCGAGCGAGGCTTCTGGACCTGCATTGGTACCTAGTTGAGACACTTTGTCGGGGGCAGGCAGTGCCACGGACGTTGGCACCCCACGCTTCACCCTTCGGTCTGCCTCCAACCTCTGTAACAAAGATTCATCCCCTCCTCCCTGGATACCAACCACTGACGACACAGGCTTAGCAAGCACTGCAGAAGACTTTGGCTGGGGACAGTTTGGTTTAATATGTCCGGTCTGTTTACACCCATAACACCTAACAACACTGGAATCAGGTCGGGCTTTTTTTTTTTATTTTTGTTTGTCTCCACCGTTATTATTACGTGTGGGACCAGGGCCACTATTACTGTACCCTCCACTTCCACCTGCTCGGTACTTCTCGTCACGCGCAGTCGTGGGGGGGGGGGGGGGGGGGGGGGGGGATATGGCACGATCAGTGAAACCCTTGGTTGCCAACACTCGATCGTCAGCCCACACGGCAGCATCAGACAGCTTGCCAGGGCGCTTCTCACGGATCTTTTGGCAAATCTCTTTGTCGACATTGTTGGTAAAGTGTTCTAGCAGGAAAAGCTCAACTGCCTCATTTAAATTGGTTACATTTTCACTCAAAAGCCAACGAGGCAAACAACCACGGAGGTACTTAGCAAACTCAATATGACAATGATTAGGCTTCTTCCTTGCATTACGAAATTTAAGGCGATAGGCTTCTGGTCTGAGTTCATAAGCCTTAAGGATAGCATGCTTTAAATTATCATACCCTGCTAACTCCTCCACTGACATCCTATCATATGCCTCGAGCGCTTTTCCCTTGAGAACAATTGCAACCAATGCTGCCCAGCGTTCCCGTGGCCACTCGAACTCGCGTGCTTTCTTTTCGAATCGCTGGAACCATTCAGTTACTTTTTCTGCGTCAAAAGCGAGAACGAGCTTCAGGCTACGAGACAACCTTAACTTGCTAGATTCCTCCCTGTCTACCGTGCCAACTTGTCCCCTTGTGTACCTACCCCCGTCTACCTCAACTTTGGTTCTTTGTAACTCTATTGTCATTCTCTGTGTTTCTAACCTCTCCTGCATCTCTCTCTCTTTCTCCTCTCTTTCCTCCTGCATTTCTCTCTCTTTCTCTTCTCTTTTCTCCTGCATTTTCAATTTCTTCAAATCTAGTTGTACTAGAGCATCAATCGATAGCCCTACTGGGGCAAAAGTAGGGGGTGGTGTAGGAACGTAAGCGTGACGGTAACGTGGCTGAATCATAGAAAATCCGGCTGGGATAAATGGGGGGGGGGAGGTGTAACCTGGTTATGTGCCGCCCAGCCAGCGGCAGGAGTAGAGTGTAAAGGATAAAAATGGGGTTGAGTAAGTTGGGGCACACCAGGAGGCACGTCAGGCAACAACGGGGGAACAACAGTAGGACATGTCAACTGGGAAGATGTTATGCTATCATTAAAAGGCCTGGATGTGCGTGGTGGAGAGCGTGCAGGTGTGATATAGCCTATATAACATACTTCCCTCGTGGTAAGAAGCGACCCCTCTACTCCCAACACTGATGCTATCAAGTTCAATTCCTCCACCCGTCTCAACTGCATCAGTTCCCATTCTGGAGAACTCCGAAGGAACACTCTTGCATCGTCCTCACTGGTGATGTGCAACGGCACGACACTCTCCCCCTCCTCTCTTGCTTGTTGTTCAGACATAGTAAAATATATGATGCTAGACACCTATGCTAAACAAAATTCCTCTGATCAAAATAAATCTTATTAATACTGCTGGTACTATTCTGATTATCCTGGGCAAGGTCGCCACTGTTACGCATCTGGACCTTAGTTTCTTAGAGACGGTATACGAAAATAATTACTAATGCAACTGCACCTTGTCTCTCCACGACGCAACAGGTAAGAGCACTATGAACGCTTCCAGGCTCTTCTCAGGGCTTAAGGTGCACACTGCCTTGCTCCTATTCTGAATATGTAGAACAGAAATAATCATGTAACTTACTAGCTATGAGAACTCGAAACCAACACCGGGATTAGCAATGCTGGGTTGGATAATCAAAACAGTTAAATACATAGGCTACCAGCAGGCATCAAAGAAAGAAGAGTGCAGATGTACTTCGAGCATAACAGGCTATGCGCGTCCTCGACAGTACTAAACCGTGCGCAAACCAGCCAACGGTAATCCACTCTCAACCCAAGAGAGTTGCACATAATAATATTGTATAAATATAATAATGAACTAACAATACAAGGCAGTGTCCTAATATGACTACTAACCTTGGGTAAACAGGTTGCCCTGACCACCTCTAATATCACCTACTTCTACCTGGGCCCCCCAGTGAGATACCGCCCAGAAACAATGAACTATTAGAGAGTCCACCTCCCACACTCACTTAACTATGGGGGGGGGGGGGTCCATACTGAAGCTGGATTTCTAATTAATATTAAACACTCCGTTGCCTCAGTTCGAAACCCGAGATAGGGAACAAACAATCGCTGGGGCAGAACCGTCAAGGTTGTTATCGGGTCCTAAGCACAAGCACTGGGAAAAATATGTAGGGTATGGATGTGTGTGTGTGTGGACTGTCTATGGTATTAACAGTGCTTATTATTAAGGACCCCGGCAAGCCTCCCTGCTCTCCCTGTCACGGATTCCGAAGTAAACCACCGGAGGTACAGCATATATAAAAAAAAAAAAAAAAAAAAAAAAATATAAAATGCTGATCAGAGGAAAAGAATAATTAAAAGAAGAAATGAATGTCTAGGATTCTCTGTTAATTACGTTAAGTTAATATTATGTGCAAGCAAAAACAAACAAAAGGGGCAGACTGATGGGTCACAAGAGAGAGAGGACACCACCTATATAGTCTGACCGCCGAGCAGAGAATGGCGAGAACACGCGTGGCTGGCGGGAGCCGGCCTCAAACTAAGGGTTGCAATATATCACCACAAAATATGATAACACTAAGACACTTCACAAGAATAACTTGTCATAACATATTCCTGTGTTAACATATTGGCTAAAACAATATGGCAGATAAAATAAAGTATATCTCAATATTGTAACACAACTAAACTTGCACTGGTCACGTAATTAAATAAACTATTGGGGCCGGCAAAATCGCCTCCTCCCGAGACAAGAGCAACATTCCTCACTCCCCTCCCTCCCAACTTGCAAGCCGATGTTGCCACGGGCAATTTTAACCCGAAACTGATGACACTCTATTGGCTCATTCTACACAAAAGTTTATTGAGACAAAAATGCTTAGAGGTACGGCAAAACTAGACATGTGCAAATAGAAGGGTATCGGAGTGAAACTCACAATACCAGGTCTTTCTAATAGACTTGGCACAGCTGCATATAGAAGACAGCTAGGCACCACTCCTACTCCTAAAAGACCCTATAGACCCTGGTCATTGTGACAATATATATATATATATATAGATATATATATATATATATATATATATTAATATATATATTATATATATTAATATATATATATATATATATATATATATATATATATATATCCACCTGTATACTTTGTGGAGAGGGTGCAACAGGGGAAGAGGGTTGTAGGAATGCTGAAGCAGTAACAAGAAATTGGGTGGTCAATATGGAAGTGAAGAAGTCCTTGCATGACATTGTGGTAATCCCGACACTGACGTACGGAAGCGAAGCGAAGCATGGACGTTAGAGAAGAAACTCAGACTAAGAGTGTGAGGGGTAGAAATGAGTTACTTGAGAAGTGCATGTGTAGTTACATGGAGGGATAGACAGACGAATGAGGAAGTAAGAAGGAGGTGTGGTGTGGAGGTAGATGTGCTGGAAAGTGTGAAAAGGAACACCTTGAGATGGTTCGGCCATATGGAACGTATGGGAAGCGAGAAAATGACTAAGAGGGTGTACAAGAGCGAGGTGGAAGGACAGAGAGGGAGAGGTAAACCGAAAGAGAGGTGGAAGGATGGAGTGAGGAGGTGCATGAGGGCAGTGTGTTCGTGGCCACCCCTTCGGGGATCACGACGTCAGGCAATAAATAAATAGAAAATATGTTTCTATTTATTGATCTACCTAACAAAAATACCTATCTATTTATATATCTAACACATATATCTATATATTCACCTGTAGGCTATAATATAAATTATGTCCCTATCTATTTATCCTTAACATATATATCTATCTGTCCACCTCTCTCTCTCTCTCTCTCTCTCTCTATATATATATATATATATATATATATACCTGTATACTGTGACGCACCCCAGTGCTTGGCAACGCAACCTGATTGTACTCCTTGGTACTCGACGGTACCGCCCGTGATCTGGCTACCGTCAGCCGCAATGTATATTGAGTGTGACAACTTATAACTATGTTCTTTGTATCTCTGCAAAGGTCTCGTCATGTGCTAACCAGTGGTGGGTTTTGTTTTAAGCCATGTCGAGACCTTCCATTTAATATGTAGTATCAATAGAGAAGTTGATAGATAAGACAATGGGAGTTCAGAGAGAGAGAGTGAGTTAGGCTTCAGAGCAAGAGGGTAGCAACGCGCCACGCTGCCGGCCGGGTGGGTTGCCAGACGTATGGACTGGTTGGCAGCCCTGCGCTTATAGCTAGGCGCGACAGGGTTGGTAGTCCATTGTTGCCTGCCTACGCTGCCTGGGCTGGGCCCATGTTGTCGTACAGCATACTGCCTGGAGGCTGGCTGCGTGTTCCATGACCAGGTTGCCTAGAACCTTTGAGATTCTAACATCCCTTGCCCTCGCTCCCAACTTCTCACTGTTGCACTCTTTCTCTCTGACGACATTACTCTCATTTCATTCTTCTCTCTATTTAAATGCATAACCTTCCCTTGAGGTCCTAAAGGAGTTTCAGCACTCACCTCTCGTATTACTCTTAGGACAAGCATATATTTACATGTATTAGATTTAAGGGGTTAATGTGAACAGCGATCTTCTTGATGAGGATAGTTGGTGAACGTTCTACATGTTCACGAGTTATATGCCCCGCTCATCATCCCATTTGTGACTAGACTGGTGCCATGTGTTAGAGCCCGACCATGCCCAGGAGTTGTCTGTAGAGGGACGAGGACTTAGCCTTGATTTGCATACCGAGCCAGGAGCGAGTGTAGTACCCGAGACTACAGCTCGCTCGTAGTGCCGGTATAGTAGAGTAACGTAATTTATCTGTCCTTGTGTTCTCTACAGTCTTCTCCTGGGTTCTCGCTTTCGGTGCTGGGACTCGTTGTTCCTGTGACTTGGCCTGCTAGCTAGAACACATGGGGATGATGAGTGGGATATATCTTTATTTTACTATGCATTGCAGCTCTCTTTAAGTATATGTATGTAACCCTTTACAATACACATTACTCACACACAAGACAACACTATTAATACTTTCATGTATCAATTAACTGCACTGTCGTTTTGCTGCTGTGTCCGGAGTTCTGTTGCGTAGGGCGCATACGGACTCGGAGGGGAGACAGAGTGAGAGAAGTGAAGTAGCCTATGCGGTAGTAGGCTACCGGCGCAGTACTGTTGCCTGCAACCTTTTAGTTATTCCAAGTATAGATTCATTATTATAATAAGTGACTACTATTTATGTTCCTCCCATGTGTATTACTAGGTATCTACTGGATCATGAACATCTTGTATGCTACATGCTAGTGCATGTTAGTAAGGGACAGTTATTGTAGTGCACGCGCTTTCAAGTAGGCGTGTACATTTGTCATTTAGCATTTCACTGTCATACCTTTAGCCTGCTTCTATTCTACATTATTAGAGGCTTAATATTAACGTAGTTTCTTGAGTATTGCATTTCTTTAGTAATAACGTAACCTATAAATGTCTGAGGGAGTTTAGCCTCATAGCCTACCCCTGTTGTACACTTTCGCCGAGTTAAGGTACCTCGTTACCGTAGACGATAACTCTGTAGGGCGTTGGTGCTTTTGTTGTCTGGAGCATATAGTATTTGGGACTGGAATCGAGCGTGTTGTTGTCACTTAAGCCATTTCTGTCCTACGATCAAGAATCCCGAATATGTATTGCCGATCCAGCCGTAACAAAATGGCGACCTTGCACAAGATTCAGTAGTATCCTATCACATGTTTTTTGGAGAACTATTCTATGCTACCTAGTAGAGCTGGCTAGAATTGTCTTGCATATTGGAGGAATTTTTATTGTGTCATTATTGTATTGGTGGACTTGCAGATTGTTTCGTTAGGTGTCTAGAGTAGAGTCATTCAAGCATCTTTAACATTTTGTGAGTCGAGACTGCAATTAGTAATAAGCACTTTTTTTTTTTATGAACAGCAATTGTATAACCAGCACTATGTCTAATGACTCATAATTTACGGGGGAGGATAACACGGTACAGCCTAGTGACCAGCAAGTACAGCAGATATTTAGGGAGGGGAGTGTTATAAGTGGAGAGAGGGATGCCCGGGCATTTTTGCAGACACCTTTGACCGAACAGCGCCTGCAGGCTATTGATTGTTACGGTCTTCGCTGTTTAGCCACGGTTTTGGGGCGGGACTGTCCTGACAGTTGGCCCAAGAAAAATTTGGTGGCATGTTTGTTGGGTGATGGCGATGGGGCGGTGGGTGGAGTGGGGTCTTGGGGGGTTCCCTCCAAGCCTCCATTCCACTCTACCCCTGAGCTGGGCCTTCAGCCAGCGAGTCTTAGCACGATGCAGCAGGAGGGTTCTCAATGGCAAGCTGGCTTACCCGTAAACACGTCTCGGTGTGGATCCCCCATTTTGTGCTCTCCCCCCCCCAGGCCTGTTTCCTGAGATGTTATTTCAGCTAGAACTAGCTAAGCTTAAGTTGCAAGAGAGTCAACAGGCTAGTATAGAACGGATTAAGCTGCAGGAGACTCAGATACAACAGGCTAGTATAGAACGCATAGAGGTTGCTAGAATCCAAGCCAATCAGGATGCAACCAGGTACCAGGCTGAAATGGATGTCGAGAAGTCTAGAGTAGAGACCACGGGGCGTCATCTCGGTGGTGGGCACCGGATTACAGACTCAGTTTCGCATTTAATTAAGTTAGTACCCGCATTTGATGAGACAGCAGTGACTGAGTTTTTTGCTCGTTTCGAAAAGAAGTGTCGTGAGTATGACTGGCCGGAGGTTAAATGGGCAGCATTAGTTTCATCACGTCTAGTGGGTAAGGGGTTGAAAGCCTACGATGCACTGTCACTGGACGAGAGTGTCGTGTATGGACTGGTGAAGGAGGCTGTGCTCCGGGCCTACGAACTGCAACCCGAAACTTATAGATTGAAGTTCCGTGGCGTGAATAAGAAGAGCGACGTCAGTTTTATGGAGCACGCACGGGACTTAACAGATGCATGTAATAACTGGTTTCGGTCCGAGCACGCAGAGTCGGCTGAGGAAATTAAGCAACTTTTCTATCTGGAACAGTTTTACAAATGTACTGGAACCGATCTAACGCTGAACATTAAGGAAAAATGTCCCAAGACAGTAGAGGAGGCTGCCAAGATGGCAGACCTCAGATTATCATTGATTCGTGGTTGCGGTGCCGCTCAGAGGGCTGAGTCAGGGCAGAATGGGCGCTATACCCCACCCACCAGAGTTTTCGATAATAACAAATCCTATGACACACATAACCACACTAAAAGCATTGCACCTAATAACACCTACAAACACAAGCCTCTCCCGTTTACTAAAGGTCAGGCCCCTTCTTCGCCCGCACAAGGGAAGAAGCCCATTGGGGCTGTGAAATGTTACAAATGTCAGAAGCTAGGCCATTATTCACGTGAGTGCCCTAGTAACACTCCCGCTAAGCCGGTGTCATTGGTTCACAGTATCGGTGTGTCTCTGAAGGCTGCAGCAACTGCACGGGGTAGGTTGTCAGCAGCTGAGGCACACGCGGTAAAGAAGCGTACGGAAGGCTCGACACCTGTCCGGGACACTTTCTGTAGCCATCGGGGACACGGGTTTGTGAGCTGGGGGAGTGAACTACAGAGGGTTGACTTGCTGAGGGATACGGGGGCTTCGCAAACTTTGTTGAGGAACTTCACAGGGAAACCGATAAATGTGGCCAGAGATGTTGTGGTGCAGGGTATAAATGCTACGAGGTCATACCCACTTGTGAGGTTGGAGTTGAGAGTGGGAGAGGTGTGCAGGGAGCTGGATGTAGGGATCGTTGAGTGTTTGCCAGTTGAGGGCGTCGACCTTCTTCTCGGCAACGACTTTGCGGTGCCCACTTCCGGGACTCCACCCTTAGTCGTTGCCGAGAGGGCGGCGACGTGGATGGTGAGAATTGGGAATGGGTTGGGAGGTGCCAACAGGATGAGATGGCCTGTGTGGTAACCCGATCTCGCTCTGCGGCTCCTGCACAGCCTAGCACTCAACCTCGGGGACAGTGGAGGAAGGATCAGGAGAAGGTTGCTAAGGGCAGGAAAAGGGACATTGATTCTGCTGCACTTCTCGGTGATTCGGTACTTGGACCTATAATAAACACGGGAGTTGACTCTGGCCCAGATATGGTGTGTAACAAGGCAGAGTTGGGTAAGACTTCGCGTGAGGCAAGAGCTGTAGCGAGAGCCACTAAGGCAGTAGAGCCTACTAGCCGGGGTAATGTCTTATTACAAAACCATCTTGATGCATTGACGCCCGGGGACATTAGTGAGCAGCAGCTGCAAGATGCTAGCCTAGCTCGTTATAGCAACGGTGCCATAGAGTTGGAGGAAGATGGGGATGCGAAGCCGGGAGATTTCTTTAGGCTCAACAGGATATTGTACCGCAGATTTATAGACCCCAAATCGAAGTGGGAGGGCGGTGCGAGGGTAGTAGACCAGGTGGTTGTTCCAAATAAGTATAGAGAGTCCTTATTGTGTCTGGCGCATGATATGCCGGTGGCGGGTCATTTGGGGGTAACAAAAACATTGGCGGCATTGGGCAGGTTTTTCTGGTGGCCTGGGGTCAAGGCTGATGTCTGTGCATGGGTGGCTGGGTGTGCGACCTGCCAGACAACGGGGAAGCCTAACCAGACAATCCCGAAGGCACCTTTGTTTCCCATACCTGTCACCGGGCCTCCGTTCAGCAAAGTTGTAGTAGATTTGGTTGGCCCTTTCCCGCCTACTAGTAGTGGCAATAAATTCCTGTTGACAATCATGGATGTGGCTACGAGATACCCGGACGCATACCCCATGAGAAACGGCTCGGCAAAGGCAGTTGTTAAAAACTTATTATTGTTCTGTTCCCGTTATGGATTTCCACGTGAGGTGCAGTCAGACCAGGGGAGCAATTTTACATCCAAATTGTTCAAGCAAACCCTTCAGTTGCACGGTATATGTTCTGTAGTGTCGTCAGCCTACCATCCCAAGAGTCAGGGAGTCTTGGAGCGGTGGCACTCGACCCTGAAGAGTATGCTACGCTGTTTCTGTGCAGAACATGACACTGATTGGGATTTGGGTCTGCCGTATGTTCTGTTCGCTGCACGTGAAGTCCCAGGAGAGAGCCTGGGGTTCAGTCCATATCAACTAGTCTTTGGCCATAATGTGAGAGGACCTTTAAGTATGGTGAAAGAGATCTGGCAGGGCGAAGAGAAGCCGGGGTCTGTACTTAAATATGTCCTTGAGAGCCGGGAGAGACTTATAGGTTGCATGGCAGCGGCAGGTAATAACTTGGTTAATGCACAGGCGGTCATGAAGCACCAGTATGACGCCAAGGTGAAGCTTCGGGAGTTTTCGGTGGGTCAGGAGGTAATGTTGCTTTTACCTTTGCCTGGACACCCCCTTTCTGCCAAGTTCATTGGGCCGTATGTGGTGGCTAAGAAACTGTCCGACCTTGATTATCTCGTTGCAACACCTGACCGTAGGAAAAAACATCAGTTATGTCTGTTAACCTCATGAAAGAGTATGTGAGACGCCCCTCAGAGCCTCTCACTGTCCCTGTGCTGGCCTGCAGCGGCCAGGGTGGAGAAGGAGGTGGGGACAGTCATGCTGCTGAGGAGGATAGCTGGGACTGTGTCATTTCCGCGGAACAGTAGGCGGGGAATACTGAACAAGAGGCTAGGCAAGCTGTAAGTCACCTGCCTGAGCACCAGGGTGCTGCTGTCCTAGGCCTGTTCAGGTCATACCCCTCTGTTTTCGCCGAATACCCAGGTCTCACTACTCAGGTAACGCACGACGTGGACGTCGGTGATAATGTGCCCTTCAAGTCAGTGCCCTACCGTGTGCCCCCGGTAAAGTTGCCAGCATTACGGGAGGAGTTAAAGTACATGGTTGAGAGAGGGATGATCACTGAAGGTTATGTGAAGTGGACATCACCCGTCACGTTGCAGCCAAAATCTGACGGCAAGGTGCGGTTCTGCATAGATTTTCGTAGGCTAAATGGCTTGACCACTACCAACCCTTACCCTTTGCCTCGAGTGGACGACAGCGTGGACAAGATAGGGAATGCAAAGTACCTTACTAAAATTGATCTTGTAAAAGGCTACTGGCAAGTACCCCTGTCGGACCGAGCTAAGCAAGTTTGTGGTTTTGTGGTAGATGGCAAGACCTACCAATGCAACGTAATGCCTTATGGGCTTAAGAACGCACCTGCCACGTTTCAGAACCTGATGAACGATATTTGTGACGAAATCCCTAACTGCACGGTCTACCTTGATGACGTGATAGTGTATGATGACGATTTTGAAAATCACCTAAATCACTTAGAGACCCTGTTTGGGAAGTTGCACGATGCTGGGCTGGTGGTGAACCTGAGGAAGTGCGAGTTTGTAAAGGCTACTGTGCAGTATCTTGGCTTTGTGGTCGGGTTAGGCCGGGTGTGCCCCCCCCTGAGCAAGATACAGGCTATCAATATGTTTCCCAGGCCCACCACTAAGCGCCAGGTCATGCGGTTCCTAGGTATGATAGGCTATTATAGGCGCTTCATCCGGGGATACTCTACTGTCTTAGCACCGTTAACTGATCTACTGTCGAAGTCAGTGAAGTTCTGTTGGGCTGCGGAGTGTCAGAGGGCTTTCGACCTAGTCAAGCACCTGCTGTGTACACATCCGATTTTGAGGGCCCCAGACTTCTCCAGGAGTTTTCAGCTGGCGACTGATGCCAGCGGTGTGGGTGCCGGGGCAGTGTTACTGCAGACTGATTCCGAGGGCTTGGAACACCCAGTGAGCTTCTTTTCTCGCAAGTTTAATTCGGCACAAAGGAATTACTCGACTATAGAGAAGGAGCTTCTGGCTATCGTTTTGTCGCTCAAACATTTCGAAGTTTATGTTCCAGCCTACGGCCCGGTAGTGATGATTTATACGGACCATCATCCCTTGAAATTCCTAAATCAGTTTCACAATCGGAATATGCGGTTGACCAGGTGGTCCCTAATGCTCCAAGAGTATAATCTCAACATTCAGCATATTGCCGGGAGTGAGAACGTGATAGCAGATTGTCTATCAAGGGTTGATGATCCAAGATAGTCGTGCACGGTGTGTGGGTTGAGCAGGAGTAAAATTAGGCTATCATAACGCCGTCCAAAAAGATTATAAAACAATAAAATAAACGAGAAAACTCTTTCTTTTTTTTTAGTTTTGTAAGTCTTTATTGTTGTAGCATGATGCATGCGATATTGTGTTTTATGTATAATTCACACTTCAGTTGTTGTGCACCTTTTGCAATTAGTGGCAGCTAAGGGTAGCAGGTCGGTTGGTTGCCTGTCAGATTTTGATAATGCTTCTCAGGTCGATTATCTAAAATCTTGGGGGGGCTGTGACGCACCCCAGTGCGTGGCAACGCAACCTGATTGTACTCCTTGGTACTCGACGGTACCGCCCGTGATCTGGCTACCGTCAGCCGCAATGTATATTGAGTGTGACAACTTATAACTATGTTCTTTGTATCTCTGCAAAGGTCTCGTCATGTGCTAACCAGTGGTGGGTTTTGTTTTAAGCCATGTCGAGACCTTCCATTTAATATGTAGTATCAATAGAGAAGTTGATAGATAAGACAATGGGAGTTCAGAGAGAGAGAGTGAGTTAGGCTTCAGAGCAAGAGGGTAGCAACGCGCCACGCTGCCGGCCGGGTGGGTTGCCAGACGTATGGACTGGTTGGCAGCCCTGCGCTTATAGCTAGGCGCGACAGGGTTGGTAGTCCATTGTTGCCTGCCTACGCTGCCTGGGCTGGGCCCATGTTGTCGTACAGCATACTGCCTGGAGGCTGGCTGCGTGTTCCATGACCAGGTTGCCTAGAACCTTTGAGATTCTAACATCCCTTGCCCTCGCTCCCAACTTCTCACTGTTGCACTCTTTCTCTCTGACGACATTACTCTCATTTCATTCTTCTCTCTATTTAAATGCATAACCTTCCCTTGAGGTCCTAAAGGAGTTTCAGCACTCACCTCTCGTATTACTCTTAGGACAAGCATATATTTACATGTATTAGATTTAAGGGGTTAATGTGAACAGCGATCTTCTTGATGAGGATAGTTGGTGAACGTTCTACATGTTCACGAGTTATATGCCCCGCTCATCATCCCATTTGTGACTAGACTGGTGCCATGTGTAAGAGCCCGACCATGCCCAGGAGTTGTCTGTAGAGGGACGAGGACTTAGCCTTGATTTGCATACCGAGCCAGGAGCGAGTGTAGTACCCGAGACTACAGCTCGCTCGTAGTGCCGGTATAGTAGAGTAACGTAATTTATCTGTCCTTGTGTTCTCTACAGTCTTCTCCTGGGTTCTCGCTTTCGGTGCTGGGACTCGTTGTTCCTGTGACTTGGCCTGCTAGCTAGAACACATGGGGATGATGAGTGGGATATATCTTTATTTTACTATGCATTGCAGCTCTCTTTAAGTATATGTATGTAACCCTTTACAATACACATTACTCACACACAAGACAACACTATTAATACTTTCATGTATCAATTAACTGCACTGTCGTTTTGCTGCTGTGTCCGGAGTTCTGTTGTGTAGGGCGCATACGGACTCGGAGGGGAGACAGAGTGAGAGAAGTGAAGTAGCCTATGCGGTAGTAGGCTACCGGCGCAGTACTGTTGCCTGCAACCTTTTAGTTATTCCAAGTATAGATTCATTATTATAATAAGTGACTACTATTTATGTTCCTCCCATGTGTATTACTAGGTATCTACTGGATCATGAACATCTTGTATGCTACATGCTAGTGCATGTTAGTAGGGGACAGTTATTGTAGTGCACGCGCTTTCAAGTAGGCGTGTACATTTGTCATTTAGCATTTCACTGTCATACCTTTAGCCTGCTTCTATTCTACATTATTAGAGGCTTAATATTAACGTAGTTTCTTGAGTATTGCATTTCTTTAGTAATAACGTAACCTATAAATGTCTGAGGGAGTTTAGCCTCATAGCCTACCCCTGTTGTACACTTTCGCCGAGTTAAGGTACCTCGTTACCGTAGACGATAACTCTGTAGGGCGTTGGTGCTTTTGTTGTCTGGAGCATATAGTATTTGGGACTGGAATCGAGCGTGTCGTTGTCACTTAAGCCATTTCTGTCCTACGATCAAGAATCCCGAATATGTATTGCCGATCCAGCCGTAACAAAATGGCCCCCAATATCATGGATTTATATGAAACACTTGTGAAAATCATCTGTTGACCCAATGTTCCAAGATGTTTTACATGAGTATCCCATATAACTTTGTTTTCTCTAACAGCTTGGTAATAGAAAACATCTCTAGTAGGAGTAACTTAGTTATTTTCCCCAAAATTGTCACTTCCTAGGTATGAATTTGAATGTTTTGCGATTACCAGAGATCATATATTGGCAACTCCAAGTGCAACTACTTTTTTGTATCTTGCTCTGCTTCGTTCCCCTTCTACACACTATACAGTATATAGGACTATATAGCAACAGTTAGATGATTAGATAATGGCTTTATCTCCCATATTTTCCTAGATTCAACATTTTTCATGTCGAAATTTGGGCTACCAAAAAATATAGATATATTATATATTTTGTTCAGCCCCTTCTAATATTCAATATGGGAAAACTAGATCATTTAGTTGTAGGGGATTCTTGTAGGATACGCCAGAAAAATATGGCGGGAAATTGAACAATTTTCAATGACTAGTTGATTTTTCATATAGTGCAATGAAATTCTGCATTCGTGCGCGCACACATAGAGAGCTGATTTTTTCAGCGAGTCTTAGTATTTCCATTGGTAATAAGATGGTATAATGCCAGAAACAAAATCTCTTATACAGGGTGAATTGGGGGTGTAAGGTTCTGCCTCCCCTATACAGTAAAAGACAATTGGGGGTGTAAGGTTCTGCCTCCCCTATACAGTAAAAGACAATTGGGGGTGTAAGGTTCTGCCTCCCCTATACAGTAAAAGACAATTGGGGGTGTAAGGTTCTGCCTCCCCTATACAGTAAAAGACAATTGGGGGTGTAAGGTTCTGCCTCCCCTATACAGTAAAAGACAATTGGGGGTGTAAGGTTCTGCCTTCCCTATACAGTAATTGGGGGTGTAAGGTTCTGCCTCCCCTATACAGTAAAAGACAATTTGTCTCCATTAACCTTATTTGAATCAAAACTTCGTTATATTTGGACCTCCCCTTTTTAGCTCCATTAATATGGACATTTTGAGACGATTCACCCTATTAATTTGGCAACAATAAGACGTTTAATCCCATTCAGGTGTTGTATATTTGTCTGCATGTGTAGTAGCAACTCCTTTACTTAAAGGAATTGGCCTTCGACTGGGACATTTTTCTATATAAAAGTGTACAAATTTAGCTTGAAGGGGGTGTGGTTGAGCATTTTTATACTTTGAAGGAAGTCTGGGGAAGGCGTTTTTGTTAACTTAGGGGACAAACTATACACGCTGTCCCAAAATATGATGCATAAATTGTTCTATAACAAAACATCTAAATATCAACTGTTTTTTTAAGAGGTATTGAAGGTTTTATATAGTGTCTTCCCTGTATCGCTGTAATGGACTCATCCATGTCAAATAGTTTCCAGTAGGTCAAATGTGAGCTAATAATTATGTCTATAATAATTTTGCAACTTATATAATTACACAACAACATATTGATAATAACATGGTACAATAATTTCAGTTAGATGGAGGTGTGGTTTGGGACACCCTGTATATAATACAATACTCGAACATTATCTCTCTCTCTCTCTGCTGTGTTTTCATTCAGCCAATTTTTGTTTTCAAGGTTTTAGGGCCAAAACTACAAAGCGAGCGGAAAACCCTGAAAAAACTGGAGATTTTTTCCTTGGACCTTGACATTTTCCTTTTTTCCAAGGTTTTTGAGCCAGTTTTTAGAGAGAGAGAGAGAGAGAGAGAGAGAGAGAAGTGGTAACAACCAAGACTGATGATGATGATGTGGGAGGGAGGGACAGAAAGGAGTGAAGACATTGGTACATAAAGACTATATACACCATCCAACAACAACAACAAAGATAATGTTGTTATATCTATTTTATATTATTAGGGGTTCGTCCCCTACGGGGAACCCCTATTGTAATCATTAAACCCGGTTTTTCATCCAAATTCTTCTTACGCGCCGGTTTCGACGCAATAACTCCAGAACCGCTTTTTGGATCGGGATCAAACTTTCACAAGAGGTGCGTTTTTGTATTGGGCAACTTTTGATATTTTAAACATCCGGCATGGCGGCCAAACAGGTCCGTGGCAGCCGATTTCCCGAAAAACTTGACGCCTAAATACCGTCTCTTGCACTCATAGGAAACGAATGGGCTTTGGCATACGGACTCCCCTACTAATGCTCCGCAAATGTTATAGAGAAGGTTTTGCTTTTGCACGTGGGTTTTTTTCCGGCAATCTTGAAAAAACCTCGAATTCCACTTAAAATTCCACATCTTGAAAACTACGCCGATGATCAGAGCCATGCTTGCGTAGTTGGGTGAGGCTTGCAATTCCGAACGTTTTGATAACAAAAGAATATAAATGGGTGGAATAGTTTGACCGCAGCATTGAAAATTGTCTATTCTTAAATTACTTTAAAACCGCATTCACTACCCACACAAAGTTTACCGTCTACAGTCTATAGGCTTCCACGCATCCCCCAGTTTTGTTTAATAACATAATCTCTTTATTATTCAGATCTATTATTTTTGTTGTATTTAACTCTCTCAAAACAGTTTTGAGTCCCTACGAATTCCAGCAATTATTTAGCCAACCTACCTATACATACCTACCCTACCAAATAATAATGATAATTCAAATTCATTTTTGGTGAATGACAGAGTATTGGCTAAGGTTTTTAACAATTCCTCCCTTTGCCAAATGCTTTGTTTAATAACAATGATATGGACCTTTAAAGTTTTGGCAATTGCCTGTGTGACTTACCCTGCCCTTCCTTCCTACCTCCCTCCTCCCTCATATCTAGCAAATGTATCAACAACCACTCTAGTGAACTTTCGGTATTTAGTTTATTCAGCTTAATA
This sequence comes from Paralithodes platypus, assembly GCA_032716605.1. Classification (NCBI taxonomy): domain Eukaryota; kingdom Metazoa; phylum Arthropoda; class Malacostraca; order Decapoda; family Lithodidae; genus Paralithodes; species Paralithodes platypus. The sequence goes on from CM064541.1 coordinate 16,672,132, forward strand.
CTATTTATCCATATAAAATAGAAACCTATCACGATTTTTGTCTAATACAACCATAGACAGTGCTATTACATATTATTTGAACATGATGTCGAATTTAGAAGTTGCTGTTTACCTTGAACAGTAATGACAGAACCGAAAGCTTCTCTTGCCGTGTAGTACTCAAAGAAAGCAGGGTTACTTAAGCCGGCCCATACCGAACTGTTACCAAGTCAGAGATTCAGAGGTAACTTTCACAATGCATTATAACCCTAGACAGACACCAATATACCACTAAATCATACAAATATCACTACAAAAAAGATAGGAAAATATTATATTAATGTCCTAGGTATTTGAAATTATGCAAATGAGTAAAATGCATTATGATATAATGATAATGGCATTGATTGATGGAAGGAATGTGTAAGAGAGTATGGGTCTGTGGGTTCAAGGATTGTGTGGGTGAGAATGAAAGTAGGAATACAAACGTGGGTGATTGTATGCGTGTATGCCCCGACAGAGGATATACTTGAAAGAAAGAAAGAGGAGTTCTGGATGAATGTGGAGGCGTGCCTGGAGAAGTTTGACAAGAACTAAAGAATATTTCTGATTGGGGATATGAATGGTAAGGTGGGTGATAGGAAAGTTGAGGGAGTGGTGGGAGGGTGGGGGGTACCATCAGAGGTGAATGGGAATGGTAGTGCACTTGTGGACGTATGTGGGGAGGAGGCTGTGGATAGCCAACACCTTCTTCCGACACAGAATGATCCACAGGTACACGTGGAAACGGATGTTGACGATGAAGGATAAGACAGTGGTGGAACGAAAGTCATTGTTTGATTATGTATGTGTGGATGAACGAATGAAGAAATCTGTGATGGATGCTAGGGTGTATAGGGGTATTGGAGGGGGTCTGTCTGATCATTATGTAGTGGTAGCTAAGGTTAGGATACAAAAGAAGTGGGTGAGGAGAGCTGGAGGGAAGCGAGAGGAGGGTGGAATGGTGAGGAGGGTGGAGAGGTTGCAGGAAGAGGAAGTCAGGGAGGAGTACAGGAGAGCAGTGGAAAGACGACTAGGTGGGTTCGACCTGGAAGTTATGGAGGAAGTGGAGGAGATGAGCAAGGTGTTAAGGATGAGATCTGTGCAGCATGTGAGGAGGTGTGTGGAGTGAGGAGAAGAGGGAGGGGAGTGAAAGGTACAGCATGGTGGACAGAAGAGGTAAGAATAGCTGTGAAAGAAAAGAAGAAATCATATAGAGAGTGGTTGGGTAGTAGAGGGAATGAAGATTCCGAGAGACAGAAACGAGCGAGGTACGTGGAGAGTAAGAGGGTGGTGAAGAGAGTAGTGAAGGAAAGTAAGAGAAGAGTAGATGAGGAATTTGGAAGGAATCTGAGTGTAAAATGGAGGGAGAGTAAGAAACTGTTCTGGAAAGAAGTCAAGAAAGTTAGGGAAGGTAGCAAGGGAAACAGTAAGGGTGAGAAAGATAAGAATGGGAGAATGCTAGCCGAGAAGCAAGAGAGAGTCGAAAGATGGAGGGAGTACTTCAGTGAGTTGCTAAATGTAAGGAATGAAGAGCCAGCAAACATAGCTGGATATGGTATGGGAGGGAGAAGAAGAGAAGTAGTGGAGGAGGAGGTGGGGATCAGGAGGTCAGAAGTGTGGGAAGCCATGAAAAGAGTGAAGTTGGGGAAAGCACCAGGAACAGATGGAGTGTGTGGGGAAATGTTGAGGTATGGTGGTGAGATAGTGATAGAATGGGTATGGAAAATGTGCAAACTAGCATGGGAGAAGGGGAGTGCACCCGATGACTGGAAGACTGGCATAATAGTCCCCCTATATAAGGGCAAAGGGGAAAGAGGAGTGTGTGGTAACCACCGAGGAATATGAGGACCCTGGAGGACAAGGGGCGAATGCGCTAATACCTTACTTTCGAGTTATGAGTGTTTAAAGTCTGGAATAGGTAGCATACATAGAATATTACAGAACAGCATGTTATTATATACCATTAGAATCCTCTGGAAGAGACAAATTGATAGAAAATAAAATAAAATACAAAAATAAATAATAAAATAAAAATAAAACGCACAATAGAATTATTTTTTTTGTTCAGCCTATAGTAATTATTGTTCAATCTGCTTGAAATTTAATCCTGTATTAGATGTCCATGAAACTAAGATACTGTTAAATTTTCAGCCAAAAAAACGCGCAAACGCGCATGTCATTGGCCGGGAGGCGGGCCTTTAACCCGGGGAATGCTAGCCGGCCGCTCATTGGCTTGAGTGCGCGGGAAAATTCGCCCCTCCACCTCCTACAATCCATACCTCCTTCGCCGCTACACAAGGTCGAAACAAGGGATTTAGAACCTAGGGTACTGAGCCCGCATGGGTGGGAATTGCAAAACGCTCTTCACACGCTCTTCACCACGTGATTTTCAGTGCTTCCATCTATCGGGAACCAGTCCTAACTCAAGTTTGCTCATGGTGGCACATTCGCCCCTTGTCCTCCAGGGTCCTCATATGTCTTCTAAGCGTAGTAGGGAAGGTATACAGTAGGGTAGTGATTGAGAGAGTGAGAGTGAGAACAGAAAAATGGATAGGTGACGAGCAGGGAGGTTTTAGGAAGGGAAGAGGATGTGTAGATCAGATTTTTACCCTGAATTGTGTTGTGGAGAAGTATTTGGAGAAGAAACAGAAGGTGTATGTTGCCTTTATGGACTTGGAGAAGGCCTATGACAGAGTGGATAGAGAAGGTTTGTGGAAAGTACTTAGAATATACGGAGTAGAGGGCAAGTTGCTGAAAGCAGTGAAGAGCATGTATGAGGGTGCAAAGGCGGCAGTACGTGTGGAGAGTGAGCAGAGCGAGTTCTTTGACCTGAATGTTGGTTTGAAACAGGGGTGTGTGATGTCCCCGTGGTTGTTTACTGTATATATGGATGGAGTCATGAAAGAAATACTATCAAGAGCAGTGGACGTTTGTGTATCGCTGAAAAGGGAGGGAATTGACTGGAAGCTACCTATACTGCTGTTTGCGGATGATACAGTTCTGATGAGTGATAATGAATGGGAGTTGCAGGGTCTGGTAAATGAGTTTGGAACAGTGTGCGAAAAACGGAATTTGAAGGTAAATGCGGGGAAGAGCAAGGTTATGGTCTTCGAAAGGGGTGAAGTCACAGAGTGTGAGGTGAAGCTGAACGGTCAGGCTATGGAGATCGTTAACTCTTTTAAGTATCTGGGCAGTGTGTTGAGTAAAGATGGGACTATGGATGAAGAAGTGCGGGAGAGGGTTGTAGGAACGCTAAAAGCAGTAACAAGAAATAGGGTGGTCAGTATGGAAGTGAAGAAGTCCTTGCATGACAGTGTGGTAATCCCGACACTGACTTACGGAAGCGAAGCATGGACGTTGGTTGAGACACTCAGACCAAGAGTGAGAGCAGTGGAAATGAATTTCTTAAGGAGTGCGTGTGGAGTTACATGGAGGGATAGACAGACTAATGAGGAAGTAAGAAGGAGGTGTGGTATGGAGGTAGATGTGCTGGAAAGTGTGAAAAGGAACAACTTGAGATGGTTCGGCCATATGGAACGTATGGAAAGCGAGAGAATGACTAAGAGAGTGTATGAGAGCGAGGTGGAGGGACAGAGAGGGAGAGGTAGACCGAATGAGAGGTGGAAGGATGGAGTGAGGTAGTACATGAACGAAGGCGGTGCTGGTTGGGGGGAGGGGCGTTGACTGACTGGGGACAGAGGTGCATGGGGGCGGTTCGTTCGTGGCCACCCCTTCGGGGATCACGGCGTCAGGCAATAGATAGATAGATAGATTAGTATCTGGCAACAGTGTTGCACTATAATTTTCTGAACGTATTAATATACACATCTATCACTATTTAAATTTAATACAACCATACACAGTGCTATTACATATTATTTGAACATAATATAGGATGGTCTTTCCTTTAAACAATTTTCTATATCTATTCACGAAAAATATAGGCCTAGCCTAGGCAGCGCTACCGGCAGGTACGAATTTAGAGTATAACTAAATAAGTTGGTCACCAATTATTTTGCAATATTTGAAAACAAATATGGATTTTATATGCTCTAAACATTATATGAAAATGTGTTTTAAGCCTCGGCAAAACCTAATAAAAATATATGGTACTAAAATGGAATTTTGTCGTAACATGGTTGTCAATACCTTCCTATAGACGGCACCGATTCGTACACTCGCCATTTTCACCTGTCTCCCGAGGTCTGTCCACCAGCTTTTTAGTCCACTCCACCTGCCCATCTTTGTCGATAGGTTGGGTTGTTTGGTTAGGTTAATATACTAGGTCTCAGAAACAAGATTCGTAGTTGCGGTAGTATTTACGGTATCTGGACACTTCGAGCGAATTCATATTCGAGCGGAGGCGCATTTAGGTTAGGTTAGGTTAGGTTAGGATAAGTTAAGTGAAGTTAAGTTAAGTTAAGTTAAGTTAGGTTAATTAGGTTAGATTGTGCATCCGCTCGATCAGGAATTCGCTCGAAGTGACTCGCATTCGTATTTACAGATACGGCCGAATACCGGTAGGCTACTATATGGGCGCCGGCCCAACCGCCATGTTGTATCCCACGTAGCCTACTTGGTAGCCTACTACGGACACATTGTAGGCATTAGGTGTGGATTAGGCTTGTATCCAATGTACTAGGTCTATGTTACTGGATATTTATGATTTAAATAAGTGCTATGTTTTCGATAAATCTGGTTATATGGCTTTGCAATTAGGGAAATCATGAGCCGATTTCCGACATTTAGTTAGTCTTTTTCGATTCTCAAAATACGATCCAAGTTTTGCCAAAAATTGGCTCGGGTTTTCCAAAATTATGCTTTTTTGGGTTTTCAATTTAGGGAAACATGAGCCAAAATTCTAAATTAGGTTACTGTAATTTGTTTACTCTTAAAATTCGCAAAATCCGAGCCAAGTTTTGCCAAAACTTGGCTCGGGTTTTCCAAAATTCGGGTTTTATGGCTTTGCAATTTCGGAAAACCTGAGCCAAATTTCTAAATGAGGTTACTGTCATTTTGTGGTCTACAAACTCTCAAAATTCGAGCCAGCTTTGGCCAAAACTTGGCTCGGGTTTTCGAAATATTGGGTTTTAGGCCTTAGAAATACCTTAAAACCCGAGCCAAGTTTTGCTAAAATACGTTTTAATCGACGTTTTACGCATTTAACCCCTCATTTTCCCTGTACTTCATAGCCCTCCCCACTATCGGGCGACGTGTCTTAAAATCGTTGTATAATGGGGAACACGGTTTCGCCGAGGGTTGTAATTATTTCCAAACACTTTATATTGATGAAAACTAACAGGGAAAAATAAAAACATCCATGGGAAAATTGGTGACCATCTTATTTAGTTTTTCCGAATTTAGCAGTTCGAATTTTGATTGAGAGTGGGATTAGGCCTAGGCCTAGCCTTGGGCTTAACGTGGGATACTGTTTGGGGGTTGGGAATAGGCTCAGGCTGCTTTAGGCCTAATTAGGTAAAAATAGACAAATCGAGACAATTGCACAGCCAACATAGGCTAGCCTATTTATAGGCTACCTTTCATTACTGCAGTTAAGCACAAACTTATTTTACAATGGAAAATAATGCATGAGGAGGGCTGGGTAGGCCTATTAGTATTTTGTGAAATAACTTAAATTAGGTTAGGCTATACCCTAGTATACTTCATTAGGTTATAGGCCTATGAGAAAACAGGCCTAGGCCTAGCTTAATTTTATTTCACTGCTCAACATATTTTGTTTTGTTTTTGCTGTTGAGCTCTGCATATATTCAGGTATCCTTGGGTTTTAGTAAAATTGCATTAGGCTAGGCTACATATTTGTACTTCTATTGGAAAGCACAGGCCTACACAATAGTACACATGTTAAAGAATTTAGCCTAGCCTACCACAATTTAGCCTAGACTGAAAGAACAAACAAAAATAGGCTAGGCTAATTGCAGCTAAATAATGTAGCCTAGCCTCCACAATTTAGCCTAGACTGAAAAAAAAAAAAAAAAAAAGGCTAATTGCAGTTTTGGTAAGAGTTGTAGTTGTGGGCATACCAAAAGCTTTGTTTATATAGCCTAGTCGCACGCTCGCAGTTAGGCCTACATTCGCTTCTAATTTAACTGATGGGGTAAACTGGGTAAAGCCACCCTCAATCCGCCGGCCGGTAACAAAACAATTTACCCAACGCCTGGCCGTGGGATACAATAATGGGTTGAAGGGGCTTTATCCCGCTATGACTTACGGTGTTGTCATCATCATATATATCACCAGCAGGGGCAAATAACCACAGTCAAATTAGACGCGAATGTAACTGCGAGCGTGCGACTACGTAAATAAAGGGAACGATAGACCTGCTAACACAACTCTTAACGTATTTTTTCCTAATGTATCAGATTTTTTTATATTTATGACCTCAACAGTTGAAAGATGACAATTTTATGGTTTATTTTAGGCTATACAAAAACATTTGCTTTGTAACTTAGATACTCATATTTATGCTTATAATTGCAGTACGAGTGGGGTTTTTCTTTTTATATGTAGGCCTAAGCTAAACAAATGTTAGTTTTTGTTTTATAGGCTAAACTAGGCTGAATTTATGCTAATAAATATTAATTGGAGGGAGCAAATCTGTCAAGGAATAGCCTAGATGTGGAAATTTTACAGCCAATTTGCTCTAGCCCTTTTTGAGATACAGAGGTTAGAGATCGTTGGATACAATAATATGTTGAGGGGGTCAATCACCCCCCATGACATATTGTCATCATCATATATATTGCCAGCAGGGGGCAAATAGCCTAGGCCTAGCCTAACTACAAAAAAAATCGCCGTCAAAATAGACGCGAACTTATATTAACTACGGCGATCGACCATTGCCCGCACCGGCCGTCCCCAGTTATTGTTGAGGTCCTGAGGAACCGTATGACTTTGACGAGCTCCTCCCTCCGCAGTCTCCGCATCCCATGTATCGTCGTACGGTACCTCTTCCCCTCCACATCCTACATCTGGTCGTTCTACATATGCCTCCTAAGCCTCGCCTCGTCCCGTCACTGAGCATGTGGATGGGCGTCCCTTTCTGGCTTCAAAGATGGATTCTTTCCGACAGCTCCTACTGGATTGTCTGGGGTTGGGACATTGCTTCAAGACATTGCTTCAAGACATTGCTCTGGCCCTAGTACCGCGGTTTGTAGTCTCTGGTTCGCCACCTGATGACCTGCTATTGGGTTGTTGCCTTTACAGTGTTACGGTGCTACGAATGACCTAGAGTGAAAGTGACACGGTGGTGAATTTTAACCTTAACTATAAACTAATTATAAACTATAATGCCTCTAAAAACTGGGACTCCTGTACAGAGTTCGAGAATTCTTCACTGACGAGCAGTTGGCCGTGATATATAAAAGTCATGTGCGTTCTCAGATGGATTACTGTTCACCTCTGTGGGGTGGAAGTGGAGTGGTTGCATTGAGGCAGTTGGACAAAATTCAAAATAAAGCTATTAGATTAATCAATAACCCTGCAATCACACAGGACCTTCCTACATTATCCATACGAAGAAACGTTGCATCCCTTGCATTATTCTACAGATATTTTCACAGCAATTGTTCCGAGGAAATTGCTTCAATTGTGCCGCCTCTCCACATCTTTTCCCGTAGAACTAGGGCAGCTGAGAGCGCCCATGAATTTACACTTTCTCCTCCACAATGCAGAACTTCTGCTTATCAGAATTCATTTATCCCCAGAGCTACTACTCTTTGGAATTCACTTCCCTCGAATTGCTTTCCACAAACTTACAATCTACAAATGTTTAAATCCAGTTGTTACAAACATTTTATGAATGGAGGATGCCTTTAGGCACATGGACCTTTTTGTTTTATCTGTGTTTTTCCTTCCTCCGTTCATTGTCTCTTAAAAAAAAAAATATATATAATAATTTAATTGTGACATAGGATCTCCGCGACTACGGTAGGGCCGGTGCGGGCGAGTATTCGCCTGAGGTTGCCCTTAACCCCCAAGACAAGACAAGACAAAATTCTAGTGCTGGTTTTATTCAGATTTTGTGAGTTTTAATTTAGCCTAGCCTAGGCCTAAGAGTTCAGAAGATTTGCAAAATGCACCCCATACTAGCCTACCCATAGCCTAATAGGCCTAGTGATTCTTTTTTGGCAGACCACCCACAAATTTTCATATAGCCTAGGCCTAGGCTAGCCTAAGTTCTGGAATGCATGTTGGAATAGCCTTCCTATAAACTGTAGGCTAGGGTACTTCCTTTTAATTTAAGTTTGATTCTTTGGAAAAATCTATTAGGCCTAGACCAGGGCAGGAAAGTAACATTTAAAATGACGTGTAAAAAGTCACCCATAAACGGCGGGCCGCTATGTTATTGTAATTTGGGAGCTTATTTCGTCTGTTGATTGACTTTGTCCTTAATTGGGGATCCGATGAATTAGCACAGATGATGATGACTTACCGTACATCATAATACGTGACGGGCCGACGTGGGGGGGCAGAGCCGCAGAGACCCCCTCAACATATTTTGTGTCCCACAGTAACTTTTAATGGGATGGATGTAGTTACCGGGTGTACGGTCGTCATGTTTACATAGGGCGATCGCCGCGGTTAACTTCGCGTCTATTTTGACGGCGAATTTTTTCAGGCATATTTCATTTTATTCACTTCCTTTTATATTTAGGCTATAATCTAGCTTTGGCACGACAATAACCCTAACCTAGTCTTTCTTAAAGATTCTTCTAATCTTCCAGTAGCCTATACCCTAATTTAGGTCATTTTTAAAGGCACACAATTAAATAGTTGGTATTTTAAACGACTCTACTGCAGCATTATGAGAAACAATTTATTAGAGATAATTGGCAACAATAGATTCGCCATATTTTTCTCCATAGGCTATAGTCCGCATGGAGCATTTTCGTTATCGACAAATTGAAAAAATTCCCACTTCACAGACAAAATTGACAAATACACCAAAAATCGGGGTGTGGGGGCGGCAGCCCCCACCCATAATAGCATACTATAATAGATTAGGTAAGGTTGTTAGGTTAGGCTAGGCTAATGTCCTTTCAAAGGGGTATAGGCCTAGTAAACACTTGGATAGCCTATACCTGGTCAAGGGTAAGTCCTGCTGTAGTCAACTTGAATGCTACCTTAAATTGTAATATTAGACTAGGCCTAGCCTATAGATAAAATAGCCTAGCCTACTTATTTATTGTAGCCTATAATATAGGCCTAGCCGGGTAGAATGTAGAGTTCGGGCGTACCGCCACCATTGTTTACACTGTGCAGAGCGGCGCCGGAAGCTTGCCATCATGTTCCCGTCCATTTTGAATGCCGTTGGATATGATAATATGTTGAGGGCGGCAAACACCCCCCATGACATATTGTCATCATCATATAATTTGCCAGCAAGGGGCATATAGGCCTAACCAAAAAAAATCGTCGTCAAAAACTCAAAATAAACGCGAACTTACAGTAAGTGCGGCGATTGACCATGTAAACATGATGGCGGCGGCGGCGGTGGACGCTTGCGATCATGTTCCCGTCTATTTTGACTGCCATTGAATACAATAATAAGTTGAGGGGAGGGCTTTGTGGCAATTTTTGTGGTTGTTTGCCCCCTACTGGCAATATATATGATGATGACAACACGTCATAGGGGCAAAGCCCCCCCTCAACATATTATTGTATCCAATGGCATTCAAAATAGATGGGAACATTATCGCAAGTGTCCGACGCCGACACCGGCGCCGTCATGTTTACATATGTCGATCATCGTGGTTAAAGGCTGGTTCACACATAGCCGAGTCGGTGCGCGAGTCCAACACGAGTCACACTCGTCGATTATCGCCGTCGCTGGAGGCTGAGTCGGCCGCGAGTAGCAATTGCTCCCGAGTCAAGGAGAGTGTAACACGAGTTAACTCGAGTCAATACGAGTCAACATGTGTTCATGCAAGAGTCTGTACGAGTAACTGAGAGTCAAAACGAGTGTAACACGAACCCAACACGAGTGTCAAAAATTTGAAAAATAATGGCCACATTCCAGGGCACGTAAACAAAGAGTATGGACGAGTCTAACACGAATCAACGCGATTGTTACACGGGTCAACACGATTGTTATACGGATCAACACGAAAGACAGCGCGTTGACTCAAGTTGCATCTCTGTTGCACACGTGTTGACTCGTGTTACATCCGTGTAAACTCGTGTAAACTCTCGTTGATTCGTCCTACATTTTTGAAATAACGGTATTTCAAATGACACTTGCTTTTTCGTGTTACACTCGTGTTTTTTTCTCAGTGGATCGTGTTTACTCTTGTTTACTCGTGTTTTCACTCGTGTTTGAATCGTGTAAACTCTGACATCATGGGGGCACCAAATTTTGGGACTCACATTCGTGCTTTCTACTCTTGTTGATACGTGTTGCATGTGTGCTACATACGTGTTGTTGCGTGTAGACACGTGTTGCTTCGTCAACGTCGAAATGATGACGAAAAGCGACGAATCACCAAAGAGTGTTACATGGGTTTACACGAGTCAACATGAGTTAACACGAATAACGAAGAGTTATTCAGAGTCAAACACGAGTTAACACGTATGTACACGAGTCTACACGTATTTGGGCCACACTCGTGGGTACTCGCCACGGGACCCAAAAATGTCATGCATGCATGAAATTTTTGGACCCCGTGGCGAGTACCCACGAGTGTGTCGAGTAAACAAAGAGTATACACGAGCGTAGCATGAGTCTATACGAGTGTTGAGGAGTATCGACGAGTCATTGCTGAATAGCAAAATTTCATCACTCGTGTTGGACTCGCGCACCGACTCGGCTATGTGTGAACCAGCCTTTAGTTCGCGTCTATTTTGGGGGCGTTTTTTTCGGTTATTTGCCTCCTGCTGGCAATATATATGATGATGACAATATGTCATGGGGGGGGGGTGACCCCCCTCAACCTATTATTGTATCCAAAAGCAGTCAAATAGACGGGAACATTATGGCCAGCGTCCGCCGCCGCTCCGCGTAGTGTAAACAAGGCTGGCGGTACACCCGAACTCTACATTCTACCCCACTAATTTTCCAACTAGCATAACCGATGATTATCAATGATCAATCCCAGTCAGAAACGTCCATGCTTCCCTCCCATAAGTCAATGTCGGGATTACCACACTGTCATGCAAGGACTTCTTTACTTCCATGCTGACCACCCTATTTCTTGTTACTGCTTTCAGAGTTCCTACAACGCTCTTCCCCTGTTACAGTTTCTCCCACACTTCTTCATCCATAGGCCTACTCACATCTTTAGTCAACACACTGCCAAATACTTAAATGAGCTGACATTCTTCATAGCCGTTCAACCTCACTTCACACTCTATGGTTGCACCCCTTTCAAAGACCATAATATTGCTCTTCCTAGCATTTACCTCCAGATTCCGTTTTTCACACACTGTTCCAAACATATTTACCTGACCCTGCAACTCCCATTCACTATCGCTCATCAGAACTGTGTTGTCAGCAACAGTAGTACCGGTACTGTACTGTTGAGGCAACTTCCACTCGTTTCCTTCCCTTATCAGCGGTACACCAACATCCGCTGCTCTTCCTTGTATTTCTTTCATGACTCCATCCATATACTGTACCGGTATATATTGAACAACCATGGGAACATCACACACACCCTTGCTTGAACCCAACATTCAGATTAAAGAACTCACTCTGTTAATTATCCACACATACTGACACCTTTGCACCCTCATACATGCTCTTCATTGCTTTCAGAAACTTGCCATCTACTCCGTATATTCTCAGTACCGGTACTTTCCACATACCTTCTCTATCAATTCTGTCATAGGCCTTCTCCAACTCCATAAATGCAGCATACAACTTTTGTCGCTTCTCCAGATATTTCTCCACAACACATTTCCGGGCAAAAATCTGAGCTACACATCCTCTTCCCTTCCTAAGATGACTACAGTATGCTAACCGTTTCCCCAGCAATACTAACTGAAAATGCCCAAATATATTGCATGTCCACTTCAGATTTATCTAAAATATGTAAAATTACACCAAATACCACTACAGTAGCACTGAACTCAATAAAACTCACTAACAGGATAAATAAATGGAAGAAATACACCAAAAGATTAATATGTTAACCCTTTACCCAGCAATACTGACTGAAAAGGCCTAAATAGATTGCATGTGCTCTTCAGATTTATACATACATACGTACATAACATTTTAAGACTGAGTGCTCCACACAGATGTGCAGTTTCAGTCTCTTTTCCTAATGGCGGCATTCCAGGCAACCCTGTTAAGGGATGGTTACTTGTCAAGTTTTTGGATTTGAGATCGGCACGTATAGTCCGATCTGAGGTCTTACTCGGTCCACCCCTTGGTGCAGCTCCCTCCACAATCGCAGACCTGCATCTTTTCACCCAATTTTGTTCATCCATTCTCTCCACATGTCCATACCATCCCAGTTTACTTGTACGCATCTCCTCGCTAATACTCTTTATACCTAAACGTCTCTTCAGCTCATCGTTTGTTATTCTGTTGACATCCTTTATCTGAAATATGTAAAATTACACCAATTACCAACTACATTACCAAAAAATTTAATAAAGTACACTAACAGGATAAAGAAAATGTAAGAAATAGCCCTAAAGATGAATTTATCTATCTATCTATTGACGGACGCCTTGATCCCCGAAGGATTGGCCACGAACGAAACACCCTATGCACCTCTGTCCCCAGTCAGTCGACGCCCCTCCTCCCATCCAGCACCGCTTTCACGCATATACTTCTTAACTCCATCCTTCCACCTCTCTCTCAGTTTATTTCTCCCTCTGTCCTTCCACCTCACTCATACACGCTCTTAGTCATTCTCTCGCTTCCCATACGTTCCACATGGCCGAACCATCTCAAGGTGTTCTTTTTCGCACTTTCCAGTACATTCACACCACACCTCTCTCGTACTTCCTCATTTGTCTGTCTATCCCTCCATGTAACTGCACACACTTCTCAAGTAACTAATTTCCATCCCTTTTACTCTTGGTTTGAATCTCTCCAACAACGTCCATGCTTCGCTTCCGTAAGTCAGTGTCGGGATTACCACACTGTCATGCAACGACTTCTTCAGTTCCATGCTGACCACCCTATTTCATGTTGCTGCTTTCAGCATTCCTACAACCCTCTTCCCCTGTTGCACCCTCTCCCACACTTCTTCATCCATACTCCCATCTTTACTCTGTACACTGCCAAGATACTTAACCCTTAAAAAGCGGCTCACCACATAAGTCGTTTTTAATAAAGCTGGACTATGTGGCGGCGCTCGACATAGGTCGAGTGGCAATTTCAGCACGTAATGTTGCTGAGAGAGAGAGACAAGTGGTGGCAGGAGACTAGCGAGCGTATGACTGCTCCAGACCACCGCGGCGAACCTACTGACACGAATCTCAGCTCCCTCCTCCCTCTCTCACTCGCTACATACTGAATTATATGGGGAAAGTACCGAATTACATGCTTTTTGCACTCGCGTTGCACGGTTATTGCAAGAAAACTATCCATCATACAAGGATCGTTATGGTGTTATTCGAAAGCTCTGTTTATGCCCTTTCAGGGATAGATACTTGTTTTACGTTCTGGGTCTTATTTAGGCATGAAAATGATCACGTAAACAGCCCTATTTTGGCTAAAAACACCCCGCTGGGCGGTACATATAAATAAACCGCATAGGCCGCTAAAGAAGGGTTAAATGAGCTGACAATCTCCATAGCCTGACCGTTCAACTTCACCTCACACTCTGTGGCTTCACCCCTTTCGAAGACCATAACCTTGCTCTTCCCCGCATTTACCTTCAGATTCCATTTTTCGCACACTGTTCCAAACATATTTACCAGACCCTGCAACTCCCATTCATATCATCAGTAAACAGCAGTACACAAACATCCACTGCTCTTCCTTGTATTTCTTTTATGACTCCATCCATATACTGTATATATAGAACAACCATCGGGACATCACACACCCTTGCTTTACCAAACATTCAGATCAAAGAACTCCCTCTGTTCATTCTTCACACGTACTGATACCTTTGCACTCTCATACATACTCTTCACTGCTTTCAGCAACTTGCCATCTTCTCCATATGAGGACCCTGGAGGACAAGGGGCGAATGTGCCACCATGAGCGAAATTGAGTTAGGACTGGTTCCCGATAGATGGAAGCACTGAAAATCACGTGGTGAAGAGCGTGTGAAGAGCGTTTTGCGATTCCCACCCATGCGGGCTCAGTACCCTAGGTTCTAAATCCCTTGTTTCGACCTTGTGTAGCGGCGGAGGAGGTATGGATTGTAGGAGGTGGAAGGGCGAATGTTCCCGCGCGCTCAAGCCAATGAGCGGCCGGCTAGCATTCCCCGGGTTAAAGGCCCGCCTCCCGGCCAATGACACGCGCGTTTGCGCGTTTTTTTGGCTGAAAATTTAACAGTATCTTAGTTTCATGGACATCTAATACAGGATTAAATTTCAAGCAGATTGAACAATAATTACTATAGGCTGAAAAAAAAAAAAAATCTATTGTGCGTTTTTTTTTTTTTTTTTTTTTTCTATCAGTTTGTCTCTTCCAGAGGATTCTAATGGTATATAATAACATGCTATTCTGTAATATGCTATGTATGCCACCTATTCCAGACTTTAAACACTCATAACTCGAAAGAAAGGTATTGGCGCATTCGCCCCTTGTCCTCCAGGGTCCTCATATATTCTCAGTACTTTCCACATACCTTCTCTATCAACACTGTCATTCCACTCGTTGCCTTCCCTTATTAGTGGTACACCAACATCCACTGCTCATCCTTGGATTTCTTTTATGACTCCATCCATATACAGTACAGTATATATTGAACAACCACAGGGACATCACACACCCTTTCTTTAACCTAAAATTCAGATCAAAGAACTCGCTCTGTTCATTCTCAACACGTACTGACACCTTTGCACCCTCATACATGCTTTTCACTGCTTTCAGCAACTTGCTATCTGCTCCGTATATTCCAAGTACTTTCTACATACCGGTACCTTCTCTATCAACTCTGTCATAGGCCTTCTCCAAGTCCATGAAGGCAGCATACAACTTTTGTCCCTTCTCAAGATATTTCTCCACAACATATTTCAGGGCAAAGATCTGAGCTACACATCCTCTTCCCTTCCTATGATGAATACTGTATGTTAACCGTTTCCCCAGCAACACTGACTGAAAATGCCCAAATATATTGCATGTGTGTTTCTGATTTATCTAAAATATGTAAAATTATACCAAATACCAACTACATTAGCACAAAACTCAATCAATCACAGAAACAGGATAAAAACATAGAATAAATACCCCAAAAGATGAATATGTTAACCCTTTCCCCAGCAATACTTACTGAACATGCACAAATAAATTGCATGTGCTCTTCAGATTTAGCTGAAATATGTAAAATTACACCAAATACTAACTACATTAGCACAAAAATCAATCAAGCACTTTAACAGGATAAATAAAATGGAAGAAATAGCCCAAAAATGAATTTATCTATAGCCTACCGGTATATATTGCCGGACACCTTGATCCCCGAAGGGGTGACCATGAACGAAACGCCTGCGTATTTCAAGCTCGCTTGAGTTATCACTCGATCGTCTTTTAGAGCTTTTTGGCCCGGGGTAATTACCACACCATCGTGTCATAAGGAGTTTGAGGGGGGTAAATTGCTAGATACATAGAGGAAGAGGAATGCCAAGTAAAGTTAAACAAAAATATATAAGATATTTTTAACATGAGGTTGCTTATAATAATTTGTACCTCTGCAGTTTCTCCATGGCTAACGAAAAAGGTCACATTCCTAAGAAGCCCCAACCAAAAAGGCCAAGCTTCTGTACAGAACAAATTCCACACCATTACCCTTATGGTGACCCTATCAAATAATCAAAACAACCACACTTCTTAACCCAATTCCCGCGGGGCCCCTCATATGACGGAGACGATTTTCCGGCTATTTTGTAGCCTGTGAGCCAGGCTAGCTTTTGCAAGCAGCACGGATGGACGTCAGCCGGAGCCTACAGGCCCCGCCACGACACTGAGGTTTGTGTGAGAGAGAGCCCACTTATGTGCAGCATCACACATAGCGAAAACAGAAAATAATTGGTAATTTTTAGCGATTTCGCCTATCGGATTTGGTAATTTTTTGCAATTTTGCCCTTCGTTTGCAAGATCCTTACAAGAAAACCAGACGTCATACAGGAATAATTCAGGAGTAATTTGAAAGCTATTACCGTACTTTCACGAATACATAATTGTATTACGCTCTGGCTTTTGCTTATGCATGAAAATGAGCAGGGAATGAAGGCAATTTCGGGCAATTATGCCAACTCGTACAGGAGTCCTTGGAGCGGCTTCGTTCGCGCCGGGAATTTCCACACCTCTCACACCACACACACACATCACATAGTTTTTCCTACACCGAGAAATGACTCTCCGTCTGTCATTTCTCGAAGACTTCTTCTAGCCGGAGACATTGAGAGCAACCCAGGACCCACCTACACATACATATTATGTCCAACTTGCTCAAAACCCATCACTTCGAGTCAACACACTAAGGGTTCAGTTCTCTGCAATTCATGCAGGAACTGGACCCACTTCACCTACACAACACTTGCCTCCAAGAAACACTACATGAACACCTGGACCTGTTCCTCATGCCCCTCCCTCTCCCAGTCAAATACCTCGCCTAACCTCGTCCACCTCTCCTCCCCAACCCACCTAACCTTCCCATATAATCCACTCCCCCCTCCCCCCCCCTAAAACCCGTCCACCTCTCCTCCATAACCCACCTAACCTTCCCATACCATCCACATCCTCAACTCAACACACCACACCCCATCCTAATCCATCTCAACCCCCATCTCCTGCTCCCCAATCCCCACCCCCCCCTCACCCATCCCAACCCCGAACCCCTCCCTCACCCCCACCCCATCCTCGTGCAGCAGCACCCAACATACATCGTGCACATAACATTAACATTCTCCAATTGAACATAGATGGCATCAACACAAAGAAACACGAACTCTCACACTTCATCAAACAACACAACATACACATTGCCATCTTACAAGAAACAAAACTCTGCACAACACATAAAACACCCACATTTCGTGATTTCACCACCATCAGACAAGAACGGGCTGTCGGCGGAGGCGGTGAACTCATCATCCTGGTACACAAAGAAATATCATACATAGTTACCAGTGTACAAACCAAATCCCTCCTCCCCCCAAATGATAACACAACAGAAATACAATCAATTAAAATACGC
Organism: Paralithodes platypus; assembly: GCA_032716605.1. NCBI lineage: Eukaryota > Metazoa > Arthropoda > Malacostraca > Decapoda > Lithodidae > Paralithodes > Paralithodes platypus. The sequence continues at coordinate 16,689,501 of CM064541.1, forward strand.
ATTGGCAACAACTCCAACATAACCATCATAAACACATACATCCCCTACAGTACCAAATGAATACAGACCACACTTACAACACATCACAAACACCCCACACATCATCCTGGGTGGTGACTTCAACGCCAAGACGTCGGCCTGGTTTGTCGACAACCCCGACACAGACAGAGGGCTGGTACTACAAAACCAAACTGATAACCTCATCATCCTTAGCGACATCCATCAACATACCCATATTCCTCACCAAGCCCTCTATAACCCATCATCTCCAGACATCACCTTTTGCTCCCTAGAACTCGCCCCCACAACATCTTGGAGGGTGGTCAGAACCTTAGGCTCTGACCACCTCCCGATCATTATCACCACCAAAACCAGACTCACCCCAGCTAGCCACAAACACACATACACCAATTATAAAAGAGCTAACTGGGAAGCATTCACAAATGAGACAGAACAACACTTCACAACTCTAAACAGTACACCCACCACTAACATCAACAATGCTGTACACATACTCAATAAAACTATCCAAAACGCTGACAAGAACCACATTCCAAGAGGTAACAGAAAAAGACACAACCCCAACTTCACACCAGAAATTCAAAACCTCATCAGACAACGCGACATACTGAAACACTCCCCAGCACCCCACACACAAGACATCACACAACAAATCCAAGCACTCAACACCCAAACTAACAACAAAATACAAGAACAACAAAAACTAAATTGGAATAACTTCCTACAAACTCTTGATCACAAAACAAACCCCAAAAAACTCTACAAAACACTAAACAGCATCACACCTTCCAACAGCAACACAACACAATCACATGCTGCAATCACAACAACAGACTCTACTCCTTCATGTAAACAACAAGCAAACACTCTCATCAATCACTTCTCACATGTCAGCCACCTAGAACCTCACAAAGACGACCGACGTGTCATCCGACGTAAGAGACAATTCCCCACAGACCCTGACTATACACCCTTCACCAATCACCAGACAAAGCATATCATCAACAATCTCAAGCACTCACCCGCTTGTGGCCTAGACAACATAAGCAACATACACCTCAGACACCTGGGACCACAAGGTATACAAGCACTCACTAACATATCAAACTACAGTTATTCACACAACACAATACCAGACATTTGGAAGCATGGTATCATCACCACATTCCCCAAACCCAACAAAGACCCCACGTTACCCTCCTCGCACCACCCCATCACACTCCTTTGCTACCCCTACAAAGTCATCGAACACCTAGTATTACAACTAATTACACCCGACCTACCCCTAGCTCCAACACAACATGGCTTTAGGCCACTGCACTCCACAAACACTCTTCTCACAGACCTTACACAAAGAGCTTTTGACGGCATCAACTCAGCTAGACCACCACACAGATCACTATTAGCCACACTCGACATTAGTAAAGCCTTCGATGCCATCCCCCACCACAACCTAACAAACAAAATCTACAAAGCAAACATGCACAACAACACAAAAAGGTGGCTGGCCAACTTCCTAGCAGGCAGATATGCACACGTATCTTTTGCCGGTCAGTCATCTAAAATCAGAAACTTTCCAAACGGAGTCCCACAAGGATCCGTCCTATCGCCCGCACTCTTCAATCTGTACATGCACGATATAACTACACCCAATACACCCCAAATAAACTTAGCCTCCTATGCAGATGACATAACACTCACATGCACACACCATGACCCAAAAAGAGCAACGATCTCCTTCAACCCTATCTCAACACACTACATGGCTGGTGCACTACAAACAGACTTAATCTAGCCCTAGCCAAATCCACCGCAACCCTGCTCACAAGCTGGACAGGAGAACACGAATACATCCCTCAACTCACCATAAACAACACACCTCTAACACATACACACACACCCAAAATCCTAGGAGTAACATATGATACTCATATGACATTCAAACAGCACACCACAAACATTAAAAAGAAACTGACACCCAGACTTAACGCCCTCAGGTCACTTGCTCACACAAAATTTGGACACAACAAAGAAACTACCACCACAGTATATAAACAATACATAAGATCAGTGATGGAATACGCAAGCCCAGCCTGGGCTTCTAACCTAGCTGAAATACATCATAAGACCCTTACAGACTATTCAAAACAAAGCCCTGAAGATCATTACAGGCTGCACAGCTACTGCACCCACAGATCACCTACATCAAGAAACCCAAATCCTCAAAGTCAAAGACCATCTGGACATGAGAGGCACTCAATTCCTGGCAGCAGCCTCCACGAACCAAGACCACCCACACAACACACCCGCAGACACCAAGAAATATCAAAACAACACCCAGCACACGGTATCACACACAATTACTGTCCTCTCTCCCTCCCTGCCCACCCCGAACTAACTTCCAGAAGCACATCCATACTCATATCTCTCACCGATCCATCCACTCACTCACAGACAACATGCAGCTGCAAGCACGACCTCCCGAAATCCATCCTTCCGAATCCTCCCTTCCTCGCGAGGACAGAGTCCACCTGGCCAGGCTGAGATGCGGAAACCATCCAGCTCTCCTGAGCTATCAGAAGAGACTGGATGACTCCGTTGTCGACGCCTGCCCGGGATGTAACACAGCACCCCATACCATTAAACACATCATAGAAGACTGCATTTTACACAACCACTTACGCCAACAACACAATCTACACTCAATGAGAGCTCTGTGGGAAAGCCCGATCGTGGCCATGGCCTTCCTCAGGGACTAGGGGCTGTTCGGCCAGGCAGCTTAGGGAACAACAACAACAACAACAACTCGTACAGGATTAATAGCTTTAACCAAAATGGTCACACTCCTTAATGGTCTAAGTGGCCATATCCAAAATGGCTACACTATATTCCTTCTGTAATTTCTCCATGCCCGATAAGATACATGATATTTTGATATATGTGGCACAGCCCTTGTATCCAACACAATACCCTGCGTGCAACCCTGCTCGAACCCCGCACAACATTGCTTGCAACTTTAATTATTATTATTATTATTATAATTATATATATATATATATATATAGCCTATTCATACACAGTATATAGCTCGAAGTGGATTATTGCTGTTTTTTCAGAATAATAGGGAATCTGGGAAGTTATATATTTATACTGTACTGTATATATATACTGTTTTAGCTTATTTTATATTTATTTATAATATGCACAATATATATATATATATATATAAATATATATATATATATATATATATATATATATATATATATATATATATATATATATATATATATGTATATATATATATATTTTTGTTTTTGTTTTTTTTGTTTTTTTTGCCAATTGCAATGGTATATAACTACATATCGTATGAACTTGTTGATAATTGTTTAGAAGCTAATTATTCAAGTTGGCCATTTAAGGTTGCTTTTGGATTGTTTTCGCGAGCGGTAGCGAGCCAAGTATATCTTGGAGCTATTTTTCCGAGGTTAGGTTTATAGCGAAGCGAGCATCCCAAATTATATATCTGTCATATCTATCTATGAATATGTCCGTCTGTCTGTTTGGCTTTATATATACAGTATATGTATGTGTTTTGTTTTGTGTTTTTGGTCTTGTTATTTACCTATTTATATATATACCAGACTGCTATTATGTCTAGCTTATTTATCTATGTATCTGTATGTCTGTGTATCTATCTGTATGTAACTATATATTTATCTGTGTTTGTTCTCTCCCTCCCTACACCACCACCACCACCACCACCGCTCCACAGTGTGTGTGGCCGGCAAGATACCGCCATACGACGAGTTCCCGGAGGGGCATGATGTTCGTCATGTGGAGATGTGGCCAACCAGCTCGGTGGTGAGGAATGACAGTGTCAAGGTCAAACAGGCCATGGTCAACATAAAACACCCAACACATAACAACCGGTCCATTATTAGATTCAACTACTATAATCAGTTGCTTTCTAACCGTATGTTGACAATTATAATTGAGCGAAGTGGTGGTGAGGAACGGCTGAAGGTCCAGTGTGCCCGGAAGGTGAAGATAAGGGGGAGAGAGACCTACACCCTGGACAACACTACCACCAAGACTGATCTAGAGATGTCCTTCAACAACTCCACGGAACTCACACTGCAGGTCAGAAGTTATATATTCCGGCGTTACTCTTGATGATCACACATGTGCATTACAAACAACTTATGGAGTACCCAATGGAGATGCTCTATGATTACAGTAAGTGTATACCTACACAGTAGATACATCAATTACGGTGGCTATTTTGTATATTGTGCAATATACAATATACAGTATAAATATATATATACTGTATATATATACATATATATATATATATGTATATAATATATATATATATATATATATATATATATATATATATATACAGTATATATACTGTATATATATATATATATATATATATATATATATATATATATAATACACATTACCCCATGCTACTCTTAGGTAAGGATGATGTCGGGAATAGGGTAATGATCCCGACAGGTTTTGGTCCAATAGGACATTTGAATTTGGCGGTATCGTATCGCTTGTACGATTTCGGCTGGTTCTTTGTGTATTGTAGTTTATTCTTAAGTTAGGTTAAATATTAACTGTAATGTATAAATATCTACATCAGCTCTAGATGTATTATGAAACCAAGTTATGGGTTATAATTATTATGAGCCGGCAGCCATATGTAATTTCGCGAAGCGATCGGAGGCCGGCCCTTTAGTCTCTCAATCCACACCGTACAGCCAACATCTCCTCCCCCGGCCCTGACTCAACCCACAGTTCACCATGTGCTACAACTAATAACAATATTAACAACAGTCCTACATCACCAGTCCTCACTCCTCTAAGCTAAGTTCATTGTATCGATATTGTATTATGTGAACATTCCTACATGTCATGCAATTGAATTAGCCGTGTGTGGGGGACTGGATTACACCCATCGAATACCTCGTTGGTAATTATATTATAACTATTTGTTGGGATATTTCATGTACCAGTGATATGTAATTTAACCTCTTTATCTAAATTCCCGATAAATATTGGTCCTTCGTGCCCTAAGGCTTCCGTACCGTAGTACCGTTTTGTTTACTTCCTAGACGCTTGTGGTCTTACAAATGGCTGCCGCCTCGCGCGTTATTGGCCGACTTCCGTTTCCCTAGTTTCGACCCAGTTTCTTCCCTCGTGTTTTTTACCGTTTAGGCACCGTCCCTTTCTTTTTTGGGACTAGTTTCCAGGTTTTTTGGGCGTGTGAGCCTTGGCGTTTTTTTGGTGGGTTAGCTGGGCTGGAGATTGGGGTTGGAGTAATTTCGTCGGGCGCCATTTCGCGCTCATAGGCTAGGCTAGGCAGTCTAGGCCTGCAGGTATCTGTGGTGGCTTTTCATTTCGCTTTGGTGGTGTGCCTGTGGTGTTAGTTGTGTTGTGTCATTGTGGGACTCTTTATTAATTTTGCTAGTGGGGAGGGTTCTCATGTGACCTTTTATCTTTAAATTTCATAATAGCCTAGGCCTAGTTGCTTAAAGTGGCGGTCATGAGTGTCGGTTTTTGTTAATTCCTAAGCGATTGACAGTTAATAGTCAGACCTCATGATTGTAGCTTAACCAACTAGGCTTACCTATAAAGGGCTTACAATAATTAGTGCTTCACCTTACCCTTTCTTTTAATGGATTTGGTATTTAATTCTTTTGTCTAGTTAGATAATTTCCTTTCGATAGTTTATATTAAGGGGGATGTAAGTATTATGTAATTCTTTTTGAGTACATTTCTTAAGTAATGGGGGTTTGCCGCTGTTGATTCCTAAGCGATTAACGGTTTGTAGTCTGACCTCATTGTAGTTTAAGTTGCTTAAAATTAAACCTTAACGATGACAGATTTGAAGAAACTTAAGATTCTTAAGGGAAGGATGAAGGGAATTTTAAATAGAGGTTTAAGAGATCTTGATGAATTTTTAATAAGTGCCACGGCTGATCAGATAAAAGGTAAAATTGCTACTGTTACTAAATCGCTAGCTGCTTATGATAGTTATTCTCAGCAGGTATATGGTTTATTGACAGTTACTGACGATGTGGAAGAAGAAATGTCGGCAGATTTTGAGTACTTTGAGGACGTTAATACAGCCTTAGCCAGACTATCTTCCACCCAAGAATCAACCTCTGTTAAGGATACCGGTACACCAAAGGCGACTGGTTTTAACCTGCCGAAGCTTACTTTGCCTACCTTTTCCGGGGATTCGGCTACTTGGACTGGATTTTGGGATATTTTGAGTGTTCCATCCATCATCATAAAACACTCACGTCCATCCAAAGGTTCACATATCTCCGTGGTCAATTGAAAGGGGAGGCATTGAAGCTAATCGATGGGTACAAGCTAGAAGCTACCAGCTACGAGTCTGCAGTGGAGTTGCTGAAGAGAACTTACGGGAGAGTGGAAGTCATCAAGACTGCTTTAATTACCAAATTCTTCACACTAGATCCTCCATCCTATGATGTGGCGGACCTAAAGGAGTACTATGCCTCCTTTGAGAGCCTCCTCCGATCTATGGAGACAATGGCCGTCACCAAGGAGGAGATATTTAGTGTGAATATCTTGAATAAGATACCCTCTCCCTTAAGGGAAATCTTACGACGACAACTAAGCGACTCTCCACTAAACTTGGAAGCGTTGGTGCAGGTATACCAGACTGAAGTCTTCAATATGGAGAGTACTGGACACTACCGACAAGTGGAGATGTCGCCATCTACTGCAGCTTTCCCGGTACAGACTTCTCCTAAACAGAAAAGGCCAATATCATTAGGTTGTAAGTTGTGCAGTGTCCACGGTCATCTGTGGTATCAGTGTCCTAAGTATCCTAAGGCTACACAGAAGATTATCAAGGCTAAATCGCTTAAGTTATGTACCAGCTGTCTGGCAAGAGACCACTTCAACAGTACCTGCACCAATTCCTACATCAAACCTTGTAAGTATTGCAAGGGGAAACATTGGTTTTCCCTTTGCACCCAGTCTGATCGGCATGACGGCAAAGAAAAGGGGAGAACCCCCAAAGAGTCACATGAGAAAGGTAAGAGCGAGGGTGATAAAGTATCTGCCATGTCCATTGCTTCTCGAGAATGTCAATTGCTTCCTACTATGATGCTGCCAGTAGTGGGGAGTAATAATAATACTATAATGACGCGCACCTTACTTGACCAGTGCTCACAGAGGTCATTCGTTTCTGCGGTCATCATTACCCCAGCTCAAGTGTACCAGCAAGGGTCAAGAGAATTTGCGTCTCCATGGTTTCACTGGTGAAATAGATTCCAGTGACTATGATATTGTGGAGATTTCATATGTTTATAGAAAAAAGGTATGTCCCATCAAGGCTGTTGTGGTCGACACACTACCCAGTTTCTATATAGCATCAGAGATTCAACCACATTTGAAATATCTCAGGAGCAAGGGTTATAAACTGGCTGATGATCAACTCTCTGCTAACAATGGTATTATGCTACTGGTCGGAGCTGATTATTACTACGACCTGGTTCACCCTGGATATCGGCGGGTAGATAAGCTTATAATGCTCCCCACGATCCAAGGGTATGCCATTTCTGGATCCTATGCCACTTCCTCTAAAGACACACAGGTGGAGGTGGTTACGGTCCTCAAGGTAGCAGTAAGCCCCATAGATAAATATATTCGGCCAAATGTGCCTGATAATACATGTACTGATATAGATAAGCTATGGGACTTGGACAATATTGGAATTGACCCACATGAACTTGATCGTGAGTCCAAGCTAGCGTTAAGCTCGTATGAAGAGACTGTAACGTATGACTCTGGCAGAGGTCAGTATGTGGTAAGGCTCCCTTGGAATGATAACAAGAGTAAATTACCTACTAATTTCCATCTAGCACTTGGTAGGTTGCGTGGGCTTCAGAAGCAGTTTGTCAAGGATCCAAGTTATTGCGAGACTTATGCGGCAGTTTTGGCCGAGCAGGTACAACGTGGATTTGTGGAGAGAGTAGATCTCAGTGAGTATGGGGATAACATCCATTACCTTGCTCACCATGGGATTAAAAAGGACAGTTCCACCACTCCTGTTCGTATTGTGTATGACTGCTCTGCTAAATCCAGTGATCGCTCCTATAGCCTGAATGATTGTCTGTACACGGGTCCGTCCCTGGTCTCTGATCTAGCGCAAATTATGTTGCGCTTCAGATGTCATAAGTTTGCATGGGTCGCCGATATTGAGAAGGCCTTCCTGATGCTTCAACTCCATCGTGAAGACAGGGACTCGACAAGATTTTTATGGCCACGGGACCCAATGGATCTAGATTCAGAGTATCTGGTCTACAGCTTCAGAGTCGTCTTATTCGGGGCGACCTGTTCCCAGTTCCTTCTCAACGCTACTATCTTGCGTCATCTTGAGGAGGCTGGACTAGATCCTGACTTCAAGAATGAGATCAAGCAGGGGATCTATGTGGACAATCTTCAAGGCACCGGAGACAATGAAGATTTATTGCTCAAGAGATGCTGGGAGATCTGCGATATATTTGCCAAGGCTCATTTATACTTAAGAGAATGGGCCACTAATAGTGGTCTTTTGAAAGGTCAATTTGCTTCTGACGGTGTAGCTACTGAGAATAGTGAGGTGAAGTTTTTAGGCCACAAATGGGACACTACCACAGATTGTATATCCTTCTGTCACACCCCATGCGGCAGTGAGCTTATGACCAAGCGAAACTGCTTAAGCTTGTCAGCGAGGTTGTTTGATCCCCTAGGTTTTTTGCTGCCTGTAACAATCCGTGCTCGTATGTTTTTACAGCAACTATGGCGGCTAAAACTAGATTGGGACACGCCCCTCCCGACTGAGTTACAAGATACTTGGCGGTTGATTCGGTCGGACCTTTCCACATGTTGCAAGGTCCAACTTAATCGTCAGGTTATTAGTGGTCACCAGGTGGATCTACATGCTTTTTCTGATGCTAGTAATAGTGCGTACGGTACTGCCATATACATATGTAATGGTAGTGAAGCGACGCTGGCCATAGCGAAGGCCAAAGTAGCCCCTATAAAGAAGATTACAGTTCCTAAATTAGAACTTACTGCATTGCTTCTGTCTGCTCGTCTAATAAAGTTTACACTGGATGCTTATACAGACATACTACAGATTAATAACGTCTATGTCTGGAGCGACAGTCAAATAGCGCTTTCATGGGTACACAGCCAGAAAGTGTTACCTGTTTATGTTTCTAATCGCACTGATGAGATTCATAACTTAGTTCCTACAGCTACATTTCGCTATGTGAGCACCAGGGATAACCCCAGTGACATAATTTCCCGGGGGATCTCAGCACAGCAGTTTATGTCTTCCTCTATTTGGTGGCATGGACCTCCATGGCTTACATCTCCAACTGAATGGCCTCAGGATTTCAGGGAATACATATCTGATCCTTCAAGTCGGCCCCAAGATGATGTGTTAAGTAGTTCGAATGTGAGTACTACACATCAGGATAACAAGTTGGTAGAGTGGGAACGTTACGGCAGCTATGATCAAGTAATACGGGTATTTGCATGGATATACCGTTTCATTAACAACATGAGAAGTCGGGGTCACGGGTCTTTCCTTAGTGAAGATTCGAAGCATATCAGACTCCATGAATTGAGATCAGCAGAAGCAAAACTAATATGTTTAGTACAAAAGGAATCTTATCCTACTGAACATCAAATCCTGAGCAAGGAGTCAAAGGCCAAACCCTCAAACTTAATGAGGCAGCTAGGATTATATATGGAAGGAGGCATTATTAAGTGTAGAGGCAGGATACAAAAAGCGGACCTTATTGATTCTGCGAAATATCCTGTCCTCCTTAGCTCCTCTCATTTGATTACCAAACTGTTGATTCGCCAATGCCATCGGACCTGCCTACATTTTGGCGTAAATTATGTTCTGGCGTATATGCGACAACGTTGGTGGATCCCTAAGATGCGACAAGCAATTAAAGGGATCCACAATAGCTGTACGATCTGTAAAAGATTACAGGGTAAGCCTTACTCCCCAGTTGATCTACCTCCCTTGCCTGAGTTCAGGGTACAAAGGACTGAACCATTTCAGGTAACCGGGGTAGACTACACCGGAGCGATTCATGTTAGAGAATCGCCCGGTAATATCATAAAGGTATATGCCGTCCTATTCACATGTGCGGTAACCAGAGCGATTCATATTGAATTGATTGACGACCTATCCAGTGAGGGGTTTTTGCATACTCTAAGACGCTTTGCAGGCCGCAATGGTTTCCCTCAAATTATTATGAGCGATAATGCGACTTGTTTTGTCGGGGCCTCTAAATATCTCCAGAGTTTAATGGATGACCCGCAGGTTGTGGCTACCCTCACTGGAAAGGGTTGTCAATGGAGATTTATACCAGCACGTGCACCATGGTTCGGGGCGATTTGGGAGAGAACAATCGGTATCGTCAAATCTGCCTTGAAGAAGGTATTAGGAAGGGCACTGGTGACCAGACGGGAGTTGCAAACCATCTTAACCCGGGAGCTGCGGGGAGACTCTTAAGAGTTCCCCCGGCGCACTGCGGGGAGACTCTTAAGAGTCAGAGAAAAAAAAAATCAACTTTTGACATCGAAAAAAAAAAAAAAAAAAAATTTGGCCCCTGGGCCATGCAAAATCTCAGTCCTCTACCTCCCCTCCTTCCCCACTTTCCTCCTCTCCTTCAGTTATCACCTATTTTCCCTGTTATTCCCTTATTCTGAGGTATATTTTCGTGCTAACATTAGAAATCCGATTGGAGGGTGTGGTCATCACTGATAGCAAGCGAGTGCAAGAGAGAGAGAGAGAGTATCGATCGACTGTGTCTCAGTGGCCTTGGGGGAAATTGGCGGGAAAGCAGATTGCCTCACCCATACATTATACAACTCGCGGGCTATATCTCCGATTTTGACCATCCAAACGCTGTTTTCACTCGTTTTATTGTTGTTTCAGGTTAATACCTTTATAATCAACCCATAATAGGCGCATATGGATAAGTATTAATGCTATTAATGGCACAATGAATATTTTAGTGACGGAAACACCTCAAATACGTCAGCACAGGGGGACGTTTCCAATTACCCCCATGCGCACTTCAGAGGTTAATAGAGATTGAGAATTTAGTCAACGACAGGCCCTTGACCTATACCTCGGCAGATGTTGATGAACTCTTACCCATTTCGCCTTCCATGATGACACTTGGACGAACCCTTAATACCTTTCCTAGATCGTCCGTAAATGACGAAGATCTGCATGACCCTACGTTCGGCAATGCTGACGCCACACGTCGTCGCTTCCAGTATGTAAACAAGGTGTCCGACGATCTATGGAAACGGTGGACCCAAGAATATTTGCTGTCTCTTCGTGAGCGTCACTCTCATAAGATCAAAGGGACGAATCAACGATGGCCTCGTATCGGGGATATCGTCCTGATTCATGATGAGCGTCCTAGGTTATTTTGGAAGCTTGGGAGGATTATCGATTTGTTCCAGGGCATTGATGGTCTTATAAGGGTTGCTAAAATACGAACTTCGACTGGGGTTACTACTCGCCCAGTCGTGAGGTTATATCCCTTGGAGCAGGATGTAGAACTGCCGGATTATCCTGGCGTCTCTACTGATACCCCTCCGCGGGAGAGTGCTGGTGACAGTGCTCCTCAAGGTGGGGCAGCAGATGATGAGAAGGATGATCCTCCTCAGGCTTCAGGTGGCGCTCGTCCCAAAAGGAGGACGGCTATGAGTTCCGTGGATCTTTGGAGATCAAAGATCCAACAAGGTGATCTTTGACTTCGATGTCCTTTTTTTGTTCCTGTATATCATTTTTGGTGGCGGGCAATATGTCGGGAATAGGGTAATGATCCCGACAGGTTTTGGTCCAATAGGACATTTGAATTTGGCGGTATCGTATCGCTTGTACGATTTCGGCTGGTTCTTTGTGTATTGTAGTTTATTCTTAAGTTAGGTTAAATATTAACTGTAATGTATAAATATCTACATCAGCTCTAGATGTATTATGAAACCAAGTTATGGGTTATAATTATTATGAGCCGGCAGCCATATGTAATTTCGCGAAGCGATCGGAGGCCAGCCCTTTAGTCTCTCAATCAATACCGTACAGCCAACATCTCCTCCCCCGGCCCTGACTCAACCCACAGTTCACCATGTGCTACAACTAATAACAATATTAACAACAGTCCTACATCACCAGTCCTCACTCCTCTAAGCTAAGTTCATTGTATCGATATTGTATTATGTGAACATTCCTACATGTCATGCAATTGAATTAGCCGTGTGTGGGGGACTGGATTACACCCATCGAATACCTCGTTGGTAATTATATTATAACTATTTGTTGGGATATTTCATGTACCAGTGATATGTAATTTAACCTCTTTATCTAAATTCCCGATAGATGATATATAAATCCATGTACAAGTGTGTTTGTATTATTATTGGTGTGTGGTAGTGTACAAAGTGTGCGTTGTGTAATGGACTAATATTCTCACACCAAGTAGATTAACCACACGTGAGTTTAATAATTTGAGTTCTAGAATGAAGAGCGCCATTACCTGTAGGAGCTTCATTTGCTTTCACTCCTTCATTATATATATATGCTTTCATTCATTTCATTGGAGGTGTTTGGTGCTGTGGTGAAACTAATATAAAATAGTATATACTGTATATATACTGTATATACTGCATATATATAAAATCCTATCGGGCATGGAAGCATACATTCCATTCTCTTTCTCTCAGATTAATGCTAAACAATCTTGGTTTACTCACGCCTGTTCTACTGCTGTCCGCAATAAGGAGGAAGCATTCAAACGGTACCGACGCCTAAAAACTCAAGACTCTCATTCTTCTTATGTTTCTGCCCGGAATCAAGCCAAATCTGCTCTTTCATTAATAATAAATGCACTGAACTATCCAATTTTTCTTCCTCGTCTTTCCCTCCCCTTTCCCACTCTGATGGCACAACCATCACTTCTTCCTCTGACACAGCTAAACTCTTTGCTCAAACTTTTGCTAGAAACTCCACCTTGGATGATTCTGGTGCTATACCTCCCTCTCCACCCTCCTCTCTCTTACTTATGCCTAATATCCTAATCTCTTCTAAAGATGTACTTTCTACCCTCTCTGGGCTTAATACTAATAAGGCGTACGGTCCGGACGGTGTTCCTCCTGTTGTACTCAAAAACAGTGTTTCCGTGCTAACTCCCTTCCTAGGCAAACTATTTCATCTCTGTGTATCTTCTAATGTCTTCCCTTCATCCTGGAAGTTTGCTCTCATTCAAACTGTCCCAAAGAAGGGTGACCGCTCTCCGTCCAATTGCTCTCATCTCTTATATTTCTAAAGTTTTTGAAACTATTCTTGCTTCCAAATTTCTTAAGCATTTCTCTTCTCATAATCTGCTCTCAGATCGCCAGTATGGCTTCCTTAACCCTTAATTAGCGGCGAGCAACATAAGTCGAGTTAAATAAAGCTGGACTATGTGGCGGCGCTCGACATAGGTCGAGTGGCAATTTCAGCACGTAATGTGGCTGAGAGAGAGAGACAAGTGGTGGCAGGAGACTAGCGAGCGTATGACTGCTCCAGACCACCGCGGCGAACCTACTGACACAAATCTCAGCTCCCTCCTCCCTCTCTCACTCGCTACATACTCAATTATGTACTGAAAGTACCGAATTACCTGCTTTTTGCACTCGCGTTGCACGGTTATTGCAAGAAAACTATCCATCATACAAGGATCGTTATGGTGTCATTCGAAAGCTCTGTTTATGCCCTTTCAGGGATAGGTACTTGTTTTACGTTCTGGGTCTTATTTAGGCATGAAAATGATCACGTAAACAGCCCTATTTTGGCTAAAAACACCCCGCTGTGCGGTACACATAAATAAACCGCATAGGCCGCTCGTAAGGTGTTAAGGGTCGCTCTACTGGTGATCTTCTTTCATATCTTACTAACTCTTGGTCATCCTTCTTTCGGGACTTCGGTGAGACTTTTTCTATTGCACTAGACATATCGAAAGCCTTCGATAGAGTCTGGCACAAATCTATAATATCTAAACTACCCTCCTTCGGTTTCTATCCCTCCATCTGTGCCTTTGTCTCTAATTTCATCTACAGCCGTTCCATAGCTGCGGTTGTGGACGGCCATCGCTTACTTCCTCACCCTATAAACTCCGGTGTTCCTCAGGGCTCTGTCCTATCTCCTATTCTCTTTCTAATTTTTGTAAATGACCTTCTCAACTGTACCTCAACTCCCATCCATTCATACGCAGACGACTCAACCCTACACTACTCCATTAGTTTTTCAGAATACCAAAAGCCAGCAATTCCTCAACGACAAACGGAATGAAGCCATAGAACACTTAAATTCTGATCTAACTACTCTCTCCAATTGGGGCAGAGAAAACCTTGTTACCTTTAATGCTTCCAAAACCCAATTTCTCCATCTATCTACCCGTCAGGAACTCCCTGCGGGCTATCCCTTATTCTTCAACAATACAAAAATCAATCCTTCATCTTCTCTCAATATTCTTGGTGTCTCTTTTTCTTCTGCTCTCAGTTGGAAGGACCATATTACCAGCCTTGCTAAGGCAGCCTCCCAGAAGCTGGGTGTGCTCAACCACCTTAGGGGGTTCTTTACCCCTGCTCAGCTTCTTGCTCTGTACAGGGGCATAATGCATCCTTGTATTGAGTATTGGGTCACATGTGTGGGGAGGTTCCTCTCACACCGCTCTCCTAGACAAAATTGAAAGGAAGGCCTTTCGTATCATTAACTCCCGTCCACTCACCAACTCTCTCTCTTCGCCGCAACGTTGCATCTCTTTCGCTATTCTATCGCTACTATATTAATCAGTGTTCCTCAGATCTTTCCCAGTGTATACCACCTCCTTTACGTAGGGCACGTGGTACGCGTCTTGCAACACAATCCCACCCCTACTCTGTGCAACTCTCCAACCCAAGAGTGAAACGTTACTCTCAGTCTTTCTTCTATTCAACAGCTGAGCTCTGGAACTCTCTCCCAGAATCAGTCTTTCCCTCTTCCTATGACTTAACCCATAACTAGCGGCGCGCAACATAAGTCGAGTATAATAAATCTGGACTATCTGGCGGCGCTCGACATAGGTCGTGTGGCAATTTCAGCACGTAATGTTGCTGAGAGAGAGAGACAAGTGGTGGCAGGAGAGTAGCGAGCGTATGACTGCTCCAGACCACCCCGGCGAACCTACTGACACGAATCCCACCTCCTCCCTCTCTCACTCGCTATATACGGAATTGTATGGGGAAAGTGCCGAATTACATGCTTTTTGCACTCGCGTTGCGCGGTTGTTGCAAGAAAACTAGCCATCATAAAAGGATCGTTATGGTGTCATTGGAAAGCTCTGTTTATGCCCTTTCAGGGATAGATACTTGTTTTACGCTCTGGGTCTTATTTAGGCATGAAAATGATCACGGAAACAGCCCTATTTTGGCTAAAAACACCCCGCTGGGCGGTACATATAAATAAACCGCTAGCCCGCTAATCTAGTGTTAAATTGCTTCAAACTCTGTGTGTCCAGGCATTTTGGCTCAAATGTCCCTTGATTTTGGCCCTGTCACTCCTTCAACTTTGGGGGAGGCACTCGCTATAGGCAGGTCTGCCTATTGCCTCCCTCACTCACATAGAAAACAAATTATATATATATACAATATATATACTGTATATATATACAATATATATATATGTTTATATATATATATATATATATATATATATATATATATATATATATATATATATATATAAAGTATGGGTGTTACAAAAAATAATGTTCATATTATATACACATATATTTTACAGGGTACTGTGTTTTTATATATATCATTATAATGCCTATATTTGCTATTGATATTCAATGTTTGGCTAATAATATGTGATAATTGCATTATTATTATATTATTAATATACTATTAATTGCGTTACTTTTGTGTATATTTATAGGTGGGATTATCGTTGGTGCAAATATTGAACAGTTCTGGTCGTGTATGGAACGGAACATGCAATGTCTTAAACGACATCGAGAACCTTCAATACCTCTTCCTGGGTGTGATGTGTGGCTCTTATGGTGATGATGACTGTGGCTCACTTTCTGCATGCAACTCAGGTGACTTATTATTATAGAACTAAGCCCATTTATTTAGGGTATATCCAATTGTCAACAAAATATATTTAGTATTAGTATACAGTATTATTATAATATTTCTTGTGGGCGTAAAAAAGAAGAAATGCAGGCACCAATATTTCCACTAAATATGACGAGCTGGATTTGAATCTGAGAATCGTGATGGATACATTTAAATTTGTAAAGGCACCAAGCTCACCCAGGCAGCTATTAGAACACCACTGCCCGCCGCTGATTAGTTAAATGCTCATTATACTGCTAATCCATTCAACCAATCCGGCACTGCACACCTGCAGCCTAGTCATTGATTGGGAAGGTTCAATACAACATGTTTCAATAACAGGCTGCTAACGATTATCAAAGTTAGCTGAAATGCCAATCAAGTAACAACAAAGTTAAAATCGCTAATTAGCTGTTAACGTATTAGCGGAACCGTGCCCACCACTGCTAGCAGCCATAGTTATACCCTGTTTGTGTTACTCTACAGAACACGTTAATTTAAGGGAGCCTACCTCGCTTGTTTTACCTTTCTCTCCCTCTCTCTTTGGTTTCTATCCATTCGACCCCATTCAGCCTACTGTGTTAAGACGTTTACCCCCATCCAGGTGTCCATATTCTCCTGGCGAGCGATAGCAAGCCAGCATATATATATATTTTTGTTTTGACAGCAAGCTAAATTTGTATATTTTTCTGTAGAAAAATTTCTCCGGCGAAGCCGGATTTCTCCATACAATCCTGGCTCGCTATCGCTCGCCATCGACACCTGGATGGGGACAAACGTCTTAAAACAGTTGGCTGAATGGGGCCGAATGGATAGAAGCCAAGGAAAGAGAGAAAAGGAGAGAAAGATAAAAAAGCCGGTGACCCCCCCATAACAAATATGTATTTTCCTTTAATATGTATTCTAAAATAGTAAACAAATCTGTACAAGAGAGTTATATTCTAAGGGAGTGATGATGTCACACAAAGACGCTCTCTGGACACAGCAGCGATACAAAGGCCAGTCTTGGAAAATATTTGATGTGCTCAACACACTAGCTAATGCTACACACAGTCATTCTTGAATTAAATATAAAATAATTTACTGTCGCTATTACTGAACTCCAACAGCAACAGCAAAAGTTAAATAACATGTTTTGGGTAATTATTATATTTGTTTTAAGTATTGTTGAGGATGTTGCTTGATTTTGCCATTTTCAAGCAGTGCACTTTAGGTTATCATAAGCTAACATAAACATCTTCCCTCAAACTATAAAATGCCAATAGAAAAATGTCCCGGCCGAAGGACAATTTTGTCTAAGTTACAGGCTCGCTATCGCTCGCCCAGAAAATAAGTCTATACCTAAATTGGGTGAAACTTGGTAGTATCGCCAAACTAGCCAATTGAAGGGAAAAGTCTTAAAATCCTTAGGCCTAACGGAGCAAAATAGAGTTGATACAAAAATCCCCCCTCAGACTAAATAGGGTTAAGGGGGTCACCGGCTGTTTTTAGCTTTCTCTCCTTTTCTCTCTTTTCCTGTCTTGTATCCATTCGGCCACATTCAGCCAACTGTTTTAAGACGTTTATCCCCATCCAGGTATCTTCCTGGCGAGCGATAGCGAGCTACCATTGTATGGAGAAATCCGGCTTCGCCGGAGAATCTTTCTATCGAAAAATTTACAAATTTAGCTTGCTGTCAAAACAGAAATATATATATGCTGGCTCGCTACCGCTCGCCAGGAAAATATTGACACCTGGATGGGAGTAAACGTCTTAAAACAGTAGGCTGAATGGGGCCGAATGGATACAAGCCAAAGAGAGAGGGAGAGAAGAGAAAAAAAAAGCGAAGTGGGCCCCCTTAACATTCCTTTACTCCTTACCCTACAGAGTGTAACGCGGTCAACATGACGTGGTTGTACGATGGTGGAGTATCACTACGGGCCTACCCCTTCAACGATACGATGGATATACTGGAGACTGACATCTTACATCTCCACCATCCACAACACTACAACTACTGGCGCCTTTACCTACAGCTGTTCAACACAACAGGTCTTGTAGGTCGTGCAGTAATACAACAAGAAGATAACAACAACACCAACAACCCGGCGGTCAGGCTGTTGATGGACTGTGGTGTCTGGCCGTACACTGTCAACACAACAATCAACCATTTTCCCCCTTCACCACTCAGGTTCAAAATACAGGTAAGTTAACCAAAACAACACTTTCACTATACCCTCACTATTCACCATTTACCCATTTGCAAGCTATATTTGTACATTTGTCGATAGAAAAATGTCCAGGCTGAAGGCCAGTTTCTCCTTAGTTTCAGGCTCGCTATCGCTCGCCACGAAAAAATCAACCGCTGAATGGACCAGTAAGTCATTAAACAGTCAGCTAGTGGAGTGAAACATCTAGGTGTTCCATATATTGAGCTTGACATCATTTGTAGACGTTTCGCCCAGTGCAGGTATAGATTTGTTTTCTTCCGATATCAGAATATACACTGTATATCTTTTGCTTAGTTTGAAAGGGATCCGATAAAGGATCCCGATTTCCAAGATCCTTGTCAAGCTAAATGAGTTGGCTTTGCCCTTAGCCCCTTCTGTACCGGCGACGTCTTATTAGTTCTACTCGAGCTAAATTTAGATGATTTTATGAAGCTTGGGAATGATATATGGTAGCTAATAGAATTAAGTAAGATAACCTGTAGCCTTTTAATGAGTAGACGTCCTTCCTAAGCTGTACAAAATCGTCTTATAGTTGACAGACTATATTGAAAAGTACATTACCGGTATAGAAGGGGTTAGGGGAGATGGGTATTTTTTCTGGTCCCCCTTCATCCTCATGTTTAGCACCATTAGTTTTCAGATATTAAGATATTTGGCATATTAGTTAGGCGATTTTAAGACATTTCGCCCCATTTATGTGTCACTTTTTTTTCCTGGCGAGAGATAGCGAGCTTGTAATTTTAAAGGAACCGGCTTTCGGCCAAGACATTTGTATCAATTGTTTTACAAATTTATCTTAAAGGAGGGTGTGGGGGGACGGGGGAGGGGGGTTAAAAGTATGATGGAGGTCTAGTGGGGAAACTAAACAAGATAATATAAATATACATAAATGAGCAAATAAATACGCCCATCTCTCCTTATGGGAGCCCACCTCGGGTTTGTTTCTCTTTCTCTCCCTCTCTCTTTGGCTTGTATCCATTCGGCCCCATTCAGTTTACTGTTTCAAGAAGTTTACCCCCATCCAGGTGTAAATATTTTCCTGGCCAGCGATAGCGAGCCAGCATATATATATATTTGTTTTGATAGCAAGCTAAATTTGTAAATTTTTTGATAGAAAAATGTCTCTGGCGAAGCCGGATTTCTCCATACAATGCTGGCTCGCTATCACTAGCCAGGAAGAAATCGACACTTGGATAGGGATAAACGTCTTAAAACAGTTGGCTGAATGGGGCCGAATGGATACAAGCCAGGGAAAGAGAGAAAAGGAGAGAAAGATAAAAAAAAACGGTGACCCCCCTTTAGGATATGGGCGATCATAACTGATAATCAAAATTATTATTACAAACAGTATCTGTTGTAAGACCGTATTTATTGTTGTTGTTTCAGGTTGAGTCCAAGTGGTGGAGAATGACGGACACAACTGGTGGTGTGGAGAAGGTTGTGGGTCAAGCAAATTGTACTGAGGACATACCTAGCTTCCCTCACCTCTGGCTAAAGGTGGACTGCCGTGGCGCTGGCTGCGGTGAAATGTCCATCTCCTGCCAGAAAGGTCAGTACAACTATATCAGTAATATATAATAACTCCAGTATTATCATCTTCAAGTTATTTCTGCACTTATTTATCTATTTTCGTTATTATCCTAACACAGGCTACCTTTATCTACACCCCCTGGATATGGTGTCTTTGGGGCTTGTTTTATACCTTACCCAGATGTGATGGCTCCGTCTGGGTCGACCTGTTTATATCCATCTTTATGTATTTGTATATGGACTGCTTTCAACTTTTTCTGTTTTTGTTTCTACTTTTGTCCGGTGATATAGAAGTTAATCCCGGTCCTCATTGACAACTTGCTACAAGTTGTCGTGTATTTTATTCCAATATTCGTGGTCTCTATAAGAACATCAAGGATCTTACATTTGCATCTGTTGATTATGATATTGTCTTTTGTTCTGAAACCCTTGTCTCTGGTTATAGATATTATTCTGAACTTCTTATACCTAACTTCGGTAAACCAGTTCTTATTCGGCATGATTCTATTCCTCGTGCTCGTGGAATGAGCTTGTATATTAGATCTGGGTATAATGCTCAGCACTTAACTAAGCATATTTGTAAATGCCATGAGATGCAGTTAGTTAAAGTTTCCAGCAAGTATCATAATCATTACATTACATTACATCTTTTATTTTTGTTGGTGATGTCAATGCGCATCATCAAAAGTGGTTGAACTCGGTCTCTCCAATTAATAGAAATGGTCATGCTGCATTGGATTTTGCAAACTTATCTGGTTGTGAACAGCTAATCCAAGGACCTACTCATATGTCTGGAAATTGTCTTGATCTAGTACTAACAGATATTCCTGGGGTTGTAGAAACCTCCGTTCTTGTACCTGTTGGCACTTCCGACCACAATGCCATCATGTGTAAAATTAATCTTGATTTTTCTGTTCCTGATATTACTCTCTCACGTAAAGTCTACCTTAAATCCCGGGTTAACTGGGACAACGTTTGTAATGATGTTTGTAATATTGAGTGGAATCACATACTAAGATCTCATGACCCGGTTTCAGCTCTCAACAATTCCCTTCTTGGTATCCTTCGCAAAAGAGTTCCATCAAAGACAATTAAGTCTCATATCAGGGATAAAGCATGGTTTAATGATGACTGCAAGCGTGCATTTGATGACAAACAGGCTGCATATCGTCTATGGAGGCGTAATCAAACCCCCTTGCATTGGGAAAATTATGTTTTTAAAAGGGCAGATGCGCAGAGAGTTTATGATGGTGCTGAGAGGGATTATAACTCCCATCTTCAGGATGTTCTGGCAGGAGCTACACAGCCTCATAAATGGTGGTCCGCTTTGAAATCCTCTTTATTTGGAATAGATTCCTCCATGCCTCCTCTTTGTGATTCTGATGGCTCCATCTCTTTTGATCCATTATCGAAGGCCAATATTCTATCTAATATTTGTATTAATAAGCAGAGTAATCAGGAATTGTCTTTGCCATTGACATGTTTCCCTAGACCCAACCTCAATTCAATGGCATTCAAATCAGCTGAACTGAAAAGGCACTTGCTGGATCTTGATACCTATGGTGGCACAGACCCGGATGGGTTTTTCCCTCTCTTTTTTAAAAAGGTTGCAGTGGTCTTGGCACCTAAATTGGCCGTCGTGTTTAGGTTGCTTTTGAAATCAGGTAGTTTTCCTCTTTGCTGGCGTAAGGCTAGTATCACTCCTATTCCAAAGGGAAATACTTCCTCATCATCTCCTTATGACGATCGCCCTATTTCCATTACGCCTATCCTATCCAAGCTCTATGAGAGGTTTTTGTCCAGACGCCGTTCCTCTTATTGTAATAGTCATACTTTGATACCAAATTCACAGTTTGGTTTTCGTAAGGGACTGGGTACATGTGATGCACTTCTGACACTCACCCATGACTTGCAATCTTCATTGGACCAGGGACATGAGTCTCGTGTCGTGGCTATTGACTTTAGTTTTGCTTTTGATTTAGTCAACCACTTCTGTTTAATTTACAGCTCATTGGTATTGGTGGCAATTTTTTAAGGATCTTTGAAGATTTTTTGATGAAAAGATCTCAGTCTGTGGTCATTGATGGGTGTCATTCCCCTTCTGTTACTGTTGTTTCTGGTGTTCCACAAGGCAGTGTCCTTGGGCCTTTGCTTTTTATTATTTTTACTGCTGACCTGTGTTCCGAGCTTGAAAATAAACTAATCTCCTATGCTGATGATACAACTTTATATGCGTCAATTGAATCACCAATAGATCGACACGTAATTGCTACTGCTCTGAATAGGGATTTAGCCAAAATTACATCATGGTGTGAACTTTGGGGCATGAAACTTAATGCTAGTAAAACACACTCCATTATCATCAGCAGATCTCATACCTTGGATCCTCCCCATTCTTATCTACAAGTTTCTGGCGAGCAAATTGAGAATGTGGATACTCTGCGTTTGTTAGGAGTTACTCTTGATCCCAAACTTACTTTTGAAAAGCATATTCGTTCTTTCTCCTCTTCCATTTCCCCAAAAATTGGTCTGCTTCACAAGGTTTATAAAACATTTGCTTGTGACGCCACAGTTTTCAAGTCTTTCTATGCTTTTATTTTGCCACATTTCGAGTACTGCTCACCTGTCTGGTTGTCAGCAGCTGACTGCCATCTCAAGTTGCTTGACATGTCGCTAAATTACATCAGTTTTATTCTACCTCATTTGTCTCTTGATCTGTGTCATCGACGTAAAGTTGGTGCCCTTAGTCTTTTATTTAAAGTTTTTAACAACCCTCAGCATCCCTTACATGGGGTTCTGCCTGGGCCCTATGTCCGGGCTCGTGTAACTAGATTCACAAGCAATCTTAATGATATTGCCATGAGCCGTGTTAATTTTTCTACTACACAGTTTTCATGGTGTTTTGTGCCGGCCATGGTTGACTTGTGGAATAAGTTGCCAAATGAGCTAGTCAATTCAGCTAATATCTCCATTTTTAAGTCTAGAGTTAATGCTTTTTTGCAGCATTAATTCTAATTTTTAAACTTATTTTATTCTATTTTATTGTATTATATTTATACTTGATATCCTCCACTGCATAATATGTTATCTGTGTTTAATATGTGTATATGTACAGTACAGTATACAGTATATGTTTTTATTTTTTCCTAAGTTGCCGTAGTCTCTCTCCAGTGCCTCCGGGTGTTTTGTGTGGATTGATCTTGATGGTGTTTCTGCACCCTGGTTGGAGACTTCGGCTTCTCATATAATAATAATAATAATAATAATAATAATAATTAAAGACATACTAATATGATATCATTAATGTGTGATGTCACTCATAATTTAAAAATTTGCACAATTAATCATTTTAGTATACTATGATGCCATACCTTCTTTGTTCAGTATCATTAGACGATTTAATTAAAGGTAAAGAAGGGTATATTAAAGTCATATGGCTAATTGAGACAGTTCTTACTCGTTGGACTCCCATAGGCCCTTTGTAAGCTGAATAAAATTGTCCAAAGCAAACCAGAAGAAAAAACAAAACCGAAAACAAATATATATACAGTATACAGTATACATAATATATATATATATATATATATATATATATATATATATATATATATATATATATATATATATATATATATATACATATATATATATATATATATATATATATATATATATATATATATACATATATATATATATATATATATATATATATATATATATATATATATATATATATATATGTATATATATATATATACCGTCACCTAATAAAAGAGCTAAACATGATACAACATTAAGAACTAATTACTGTGAATATACTATTAGTGTTTTGGTGATACAACAGTGCATGGTATTAACCCTGTCTTAACTTGCGACGTCTGTATTATTTGGTTTCAGCTTCATTTACAAGATTATTATAAAGTTTAGGGAAGGTATATCTTAGCTAAAAGGATCGAGATATTAGGTAGCTTTTTAATGGGTGAGGGCCTTCCCGACTATATTAAGGGGAGATGGTTCACTTTTTGAGCGATTTTTGAATGTATTCGTTATTTTTCAAGTTTCCTCCCTAAACCTCCATCAAATTTATAAAAAAAAAACATCCATTAGATCCCCCTTCTAGAATAATTTGTACATTTTTCTGTTGAAAAATGTACCGGCCAATGGCCGGTTCTTCCAACATTAAAGGCTCACTATCGTTCGCCAGGGAAAAAATAGAACGAAAGGTCTAAATATTGACGAAGAAATGGGGCGAAAGATCATAAAGTCGACTAACAAATGGGGCAAACATCTTAACATCTGAAAACTAATGGGGCTAAACATGAGGGAGAAAGTGGTCCAGAAAACCGGCCCATCCGCCCTTAAAAATAGTCTAATAGTTAGCAGAATATAGTGAAAAGGATGCCACCGGTACTGTAAGGGTTAACTGATAATGTACGGGGCTATTGTTTGACTCCCGAACGAGGGCAGTAAAAGGATGCCACCGGTACTGTAAGGGTTAACTGATAATGTACGGGGCTATTGTTTGACTCCCAAGCGAGGGCAGTAAAAGGATGCCACCGGTACTGTAAGGGTTAACTGATAATGTACGGGGCTATTGTTTGAATCCCGAGCGAGGGCAGTAAAAGGATGCCACCAGTACTGTAAGGGTTAACTGATAATGTACGGGGCTATTGTTTGACTCCCGAGCGAGGGCAGTAAAAGGATGCCACCGGTACTGTAAGGGTTAACTGATAATGTACGGGGCTATTGTTTGACTCCCGAGCGAGGGCAGTAAAAGGATGCCACCGGTACTGTAAGGGTTAACTGATAATGTACGGGGCTATTGTTTGACTCCCGAGCGAGGGCAATAAAAGGATGCCACCGGTACTGTAAGGGTTAACTGATAATGTACGGGGCTATTGTTTGACTCCCGAGCGAGGACAGTAAAAGGATGCCACCGGTACTGTAAGGGTTAACTGATAATGTACGGGGCTATTGTTTGACTCCCGAGCGAGGGCAATAAAAGGATGCCACCGGTACTGTAAGGGTTAACTGATAATGTACGGGGCTATTGTTTGACTCCCGAGCGAGGGCAGTAAAAGGATGCCACCGGTACTGTAAGGGTTAACTGATAATGTACGGGGCTATTGTTTGACTCCCGAGCGAGGGCAGTAAAAGGATGCCACCGGTACTGTAAGGGTTAACTGATAATGTACGGGGCTATTGTTTGACTCCCGAGCGAGGGCAGTAAAAGGATGCCACCGGTACTGTAAGGGTTAACTGATAATGTACTGGGCTATTGTTTGACTCCCGAGCGAGGGCAGTAAAAGGATGCCACCGGTACTGTAAGGGTTAACTGATAATGTACGGGGCTATTGTTTGACTCCCGAGCGAGGGCAGTAAAAGGTGTTACGACTGAGGTTTAAATATATCAGGGCTCTTATTCGTTGGACTAGTAATGGCATAAATGCTACAACGGAAAGCGCTAGATCCAACCTCTGATGTATATTCCCAGTGAACAAAGAACACATATACTCTCCAGAGTTCTATATGCAATAATAGCTTATTAAACTCTCAATAAATGTGCGTCTACTCTAGGCTTAATGTTATGTGAAAACCCGCCTATTACTACCTATAACCGAAGGTGCTTGGTTATGGTATGCAAAGTAAGGTGGTAAGAGAAGTTACAGCTTACGTTACTTTAATCAATAAATGTCAGGCACTCCTGCATGAAAGAAAGTGCACTAAAGTCCTTCAACACCAACAAGGAATCTTCTTTAAATGTTAGATGCTATACAGATGCTCGTATCGGAAATGGAACCCCAAAAAGGCTGGCAGCGGAACAATGCTCGAGCAGACTATGCTCACAAAACGGCAGGATATATAATGCAGTCGGAGCCAAGAATATCCTAAACGCCATAACAATAATAATAATCGCCACGAAAATGCAGTATTCCTATCAACATAAAGAGCCTAAGTCGTTTGTGTCTCAATACATCAAACTAGGTTGTGAAATGCTTGTGTAATCATAAACGGGTATGCATAAATAGAGTACTTGGTTTAATATACTTAATGTCTACTGTGACTGATAAAGTCTAGCTAGAGTCAATGATACGAGATACTGGTGCGCATGGCATCCGCATAGCCTAGTGCAAATCTCAAGTCTGTGCGTCAAGTAATACGTTAGAGTGAAGGGTAGCTCTCTTGAGAAACCTTAATACCGAGGTATTAATCGTTCTCCGGGCGTACCTCAAAGACAAACAACGATCTTAGAACAGTGCAGAATGGTATAGGCAAAAAGCCCTCATTCGTGCATGCTCTACTCTCAATGGCACACATACTAGAATTTACCCAATCAACTCCAGTTCTCAGGTATGTCGTGCAGCTTTTAACTAAAGCCAGCACCCATCGGAAAAAATACCTTATAGTATCAGACTCCTAGTCTAGCATTATCTAATCCAGCAGAACACTAATAATTATAGGAAGCGGTACTGAACAATATGAATGCCAACCAATGCTTCGTGATCAACTTATCTTAACAACTAACATACATGGGATATATAAGACCTTAACGCACAAAACAACTGGCCAGCATGAAGCTGATTATGCAGACTTAACCAGAGGGGGTATAATATTAATAAAAGGTGGTGAAAGATATGGAAAATGAGAGAGATAGGCAGAGGAAAAAGTTCTCAGGTGCAGTGAGGGTGACAGATATCAAAGGGATAAGAAGGATGCGTTCTAGAAACCAGATCTGAGGGAGAGAGTGGCCAGAGAGCAGTATATATACTAGCACTAGTTAGAACCGCGTAGGAAAAGCGGTAACAAGTCCTCTAGACAATGCTAAAGAAGCTAGCTAAACATGACGTCACCAAGCATGGTAAAAACTCCTCCAACGAATCCCCACGAGGCCAGCCAGCTATGACGTCATCGAGTATAGCAAAACACTGCGCGCCTCCCCACACTCTGTTCTACTCTCTCTCTCTCTCTCAAATCCTATCATTACTACTTAATGATAAAACATATACTTTGCAATTAAATATATAAAGCCTTGACATGGGTGAAAACAAAGAGCCTTTCTGGACACAAACATGACACAAACTTTCATATGAAATAAAGCACACAACAATACATCAACTGTAGCCACATCCACTGCCCTGGCGATCCTAGCGAGTCACTGTAGGACAAGCCATGCGGTTCTAACGGAGTGGTTAACGTCACACCCCCCCCAATATTTTTCTCAGAGGCCCAAGGCTCACAAAAATCTGATTGTTAGAACCCATGCAATATCTCTACTTCCCATCACCCAGCGGCAGTAAAATATCTGGCACCGTTCTCAACAAAACATTTTACAAAATTATAACCCTCCACAACACAATAGGTTAAATCATATGTAGTTATGCTCCTCAAGAGCGAGCTTCTCTAGCCCAGCATTCTGAGAGGAGTGCAACTCAGAATTACTGCTATAACATACTGAAAACATTCAACTATCAAAGAAAGAGTTTTTATTTGATTTTTATGTTTTTAATGTGTTTATTTCGGCTGCACTATAGGGGCAAGCCTATTTTTTTCTTCTATACCAAACGCTCAACTCCTGCTTTACGACCCAATATGCTGGGCTACAACCGCGAGCCAACAAGCACCAAGCGCAAAATACTATTCAAACTAAAGCAGGAGGCTACCCGTGTGTCAATCTACCCAGGATCATCTACCCTCGAAAGACAATCTGCAACCATGTTGTCACAACCGACAATATGGCGTATGTCCAGATTATATACCAGTAACCTTAGTGACCACCTGGTCAGCCTCATATTCCGATTGTGAAACTGGTCCAAGAACTTGAGAGGGTGATGATCTGGGTAAACTACAACGACCGGACCATAGGCTGGAACATAGACCTCGAAATGCCCCAGCGCAAGCACAACCGCCAGCAGCTCCTCCTCGACAACACAGCAGCTCCCCTGGGCCGAATTGTACTTCTCCGAGCAGAAACTAACAGGATGCTCCAGCCCATCATCGTCCTTTTTCACAAGGACGGCACCAGCCCCCACACCACTAGCATCCGTTGCTAGTTGGAAAGGTAGGCTAAAGTCAGGGGCCCTGAGGATCGGGTGAGTGCACAACAGGTGTTTTACTACTCCAAACGCCCTCGCACACTCAGGGGCCCATTTGACATTCTTATCCTTCCAGTTATCCTCCACCTGAGCTTGACTGTCCCATTCTCCTTCTCCACCTTGACTGCTAAACGTCATCACAGGCACAGTGAGAGGCTCAGGGGGGTGCCTCACATACTCCTTCATGAGATTAACGTGACATAACTGATTGCGCATACGTCTGTCTGGAGCGGCCACCAAGCAATCCAGGTCCGATAGCCTCTCAACCACCCTATAAGGACCAGTGTACTTCGCGGATAAGGGATGACCTACAAGGGGCAGTAGAATCAGCACCTCCTGACCCATGCGAAACTCCCTGAGTTTAACCTTGAGGTCGTACCTGTCCTTCATGAGGGCCTGAGAGCTAGTCGAATTACGGCCAGCCAACTCCAGACTGCGCAACATCCGTTCTTGACTGTCGAGGACATACTTGAGCCTAGAACAAGGTTTTTCTGCACCCTCCCATATTTCTTTAACCATATGGAGAGGCCCTCTGACACGGTGTCCAAAGACGAGCTCACTAGGGCCGAATCCCAAACTTTCCCCAGGTACCTCCCGTGCAGCAAACAAAACACATGGCAGGCCAAGATCCCAACCATTCCCACTCTCAAAGCAACAACAACGAAGCACAGATTCCAAGGCTGAGTTCCATCGCTCTAACACACCCTGGCTCTCCGGATGATACGCAGATGACACAACCGTAACAATCCCATGCTGCTGCATTGCTTGAACAAAGAGGCTAGAAGTGAAGTTTGATCCTTGGTCTGACTGAACTACCTGCGGGTAACCATACCGGGAAAAATACACTAGCAAGTTTCGGACCACCGTCTTCGCTGACCCATTTCTCATAGGGTACGCGTCAGGGTACCTTGTTGCTACCTCCATGATGGTCAGGGGATACTTGTAAAAATCTCCCGACTGTGCATCACTGTCCTCCTTCAACTCGACAGCACCGGTACCACATTCAAGAACCTCCGGGTCTTCTAAGTGCAATTTACGAATGTCCGAAGGAGCAAGCTTATCTAAGTGTTTGCGAAACAACTCATGACCCCCTCCTACACTGAATTTAGCCTCCCGTTGCTCCCTCTCTGTGTATCGTTGCTGTCTCTTCGTCTTTTTAAGCCCATCCTCTGCTTTCTTACTAACAGTTAATGGGTCTTCTCCAGACTCGAAAATTGGTCCTAATAATGAGTCCCCGAGAATGTCCGTTGATACTAAACTCTCAACCGCATCAACTTTCAACCCCATCTCGGTACCTTTCCTCCGCTTGTCTAAAGACTGTTGACCAGAATGTGACTCCCTGGATGCAAGAGATCTAGTGACAACACATGCCATAGGTTGCACCGGACACTTCTCAACCCACTCCTGCTCCTCCCTACTCACGCCGGCCGGCTTCTCGGCAACGACTAAGGGTGGAGCCTCAGAAGTAGGCCCCGCAAAGTCGTTGCCGAGAAGGAGGTCGACGCCCCCAACAGGTAACTTCTCCACAATTCCTACATCCAGGTCACGAGTCACACCATCAACTTCCATCTTCATTCTTACAAGCGGGTATGACCTTGTTGCATTAACCCCCTGAACCACAACCACCCGCGCCGTATTTACAGGTTTACCAGTGAAATTCCTCAACAATGTTTGCGATGCCCCAGTGTCACGCAAAATTCTCACCTCATGTCTTCTACCCCCCCACTCCACACAACTGAGTCCCCTGTGGTCACTAAAGGCATCACAGACAGGGAATAAGCCTTCCGGATCCTTCTGCACTGGCAGTGTATTTACCTCGGAAGAATTGCCTCTAACAAACTCCGATGTCCTCTTGAACACTCCAATGCCGTGAGCAAAAGACACGGCTGCTGGAGGAGGTCGACTAGGGCACTCATTTGCCTTATGACCCTCCTGGTGGCACTTAAAACACATAAATTTCGGTTTCGGCTTATACTGTGATGTAAAAAGCCCCTGACTTTTTTCATACGGCATGGTGTTAGGTTTGGATTCAGTTTTAGTTTCATTGCTCTTTTGTTTAAATGTGTCATTGCTACGGGGAGGGGGAGGATAACGGTCCCTAGCACTTGCATCGTACTTCTGTGAGGACCCGCAACCCCGAATCAACGACAGCCGTCGATCAGCCATTTCTGCTGCTTCGACTAGAGTTCTTGGGTTTTTCTCCTTTAAGTTCAAAGTTAGATCACCGCTCGTGCTCTTAAAGAACTGCTCCAACATCATCAACTGCTTAATTCCATCAAATGTTGTTACCTTCTCAGATCGGAGCCAGTTCCCCATAGTATCGGACAAGTCCCGGGCGTGTTCCAAAAAGGTGCTATCTCTTCCCTTAGTTACACCCCGGAACTTCAAACGGTACGTTTCTGGTTGCAGTTCGTAAGCCCTCAGGACAGCCTCCTTGAGATCCTCATACACAATACATGACTCCAAAGGTAACGCATCGTAGGCTTTAAGACCCTTGCCTATTAATCTAGAGGATACAAGTGCTGCCCATTTATTCTCTGGCCACTGGTGTTCCTGGCACTTCTTCTCAAAGCGTGCAAAAAATTATGTTACACCACTCTCATCAAACACCGGAACCAGTTTCAATAAGTGCGATAGAGATTGATCATGAGCACGGTTACCAGCCCCAAGTCGCTGTCCCGTTGTCTCTACTCGCGACTTCTCTACGTCCATGTCGGCACAGTACCTAGTCGACTCTAAATCAGCTTGGATTTTTGCTAGCTTGGCTCTCTCTTCTATCTTGGCTAATTCTATTTGCTGCTAATGCTGATGCTGAAGCTCACATACCCTGATAGCCTTTCTCTCTTCGATCTTAGCTGATTCTATTTGCTGCTGATGCTGAAACTTAGCTAATTCGAGCTTTAACAATAATTATGGAGATAACCCTTGAGGAGGTGAAGATGCTACAATGTTTGAAATTACCAGTGGTCCCCCCAGGGGCAACCCCCCCTGCCACTCACCACCCAACTGTGGAAGCGTACTCGGGGTCAGCAAACTACTGGGATGGCTGGGAGTTGTGTGTAGGGGAAGCATGGCCGAAGGGCTCTGAGCACTCAACCCATCTCGCTCACCAGTCACCCTGCCCAGTACACACGTTATCAAGTTATCCCTGGTCATGCTGCTAGTACCCGCATGACCGATAGCTGTGGCCAGGCATTGAAGACCGTACCGATCCATACCCTCCAACCGCTCGGCAGTAACAGGCCAATGCAAAAATATCCTAGCATCCTCCTCACAGTTTACCTGATTAACTATTTCATCATACTGCTGTTCCTCAGTTTCGACATTACGTACTGTGTCTCCATTCTCCTCTGATCCGGTATAAGACATGATGCTCACAAAAATTTCCCACCTCAATATTCAGAAAAGAAGCACCCCAAACTCTTATACCTCAATATACACACACAAATTCTCGGAAATACTCAAGGGCTATACTATGTTGCAAAACAAAATTATTCTTGCTGATCCCCGCAAAATATTCCCCAAAACAACAAATGTTCCCTGCTAATAAATGTAGGTTCACCAAATCCTAGGTAAGGTCGCCATTTGTTACGACTGAGGTTTAAATATATCAGGGCTCTTATTCGTTGGACTAGTAATGGCATAAATGCTACAACGGAAAGCGCTAGATCCAACCTCTGATGTATATTCCCAGTGAACAAAGAACACAAATACTCTCCAGAGTTCTATATGCAATAATAGGTTATTAAACTCTCAATAAATGTGCGTCTACTCTAGGCTTAATGTTATGTGAAAACAGCCTATTACTACCTATAACCGAAGGTGCTTGGTTATGGTATGCAAAGTAAGGTGGTAAGAGAAGTTACAGCTTACGTTACTTTAATCAATAAATGTCAGGCACTCCTGCATGAAAGAAAGTGCACTAAAGTCCTTCAACACCAACAAGGAATCTTCTTTAAATGTTAGATGCTATCAAGATGCTCGAATCGGAAATGGAACCCCAAAAGGGCTGGCAGCGAAACAATGCTCGAGCAGGCTATGCTCACAAAATTGCAAGATATATAATGCAGTCGGAGCCAAGAATATCCTAAACGCCACAACAATAATAATAATCGGCACGACAATGCAGTATTCTTATCAACAAAAAGAGCCTTAGTCGTTTGTGTCTCAATACATCAAACTAGGCTGCGAAATGCTTGTGTAATCATAAACGGGTATGCATAAAAAGAATAATTGGTTTAATATACTTAATGTCTACTGTGACTGATAAAGTCTAGCTCTGGAGTCAATGATACGAGATACTGGTGCGCATGGCATGCCGCATAGCCTAGTGCAAATCTCAAGTCTGTGCGTCAAGTATTACATTAGAGTGAAGGGTAGCTCTCTTGAGAAACCTTAATACCGAAGTATTAAGCGTTCTCCTGGCGTACCTCAAAGACAAACAACGAGCTTAGAACAGTGCAGAATGGTATAGGCAAAAAGCCCTCATTCGTGCATGCTCTACTCTCAATGGCACACAGACTAGAATTTACCGAATCAACTCCAGTTCTCAGGTATGTCGTGCAGCTTTTAACTAAAGCCAGCACCCATCGGAAACAATACCTTATAGTATCAGACTCCTAGTCTAGCATTATCTAATCCAGCAGAACACTAATAATTATAGGAAGCGGTACTGAACAATATGAATGCCAACCAATGCTTCGTGATCAACTTATCTTAACAACTAACATACATGGGATATATAAGACCTTAACGCACAATACAACTGGCCAGCATGAAGCTGCTTATGCAGAGTTAACCAGAGGGGGTATAATATTAATAAAAGGTGGTGAAAGATATGGAAAATGAGAGAGATAGGCAGAGGAAAAGGTTCTCAGGTGCAGTGAGGGAGACAGATATCAAAGGGATAAGAGGGATGCGTTCTAGAAACCAGATCTGAGGGAGAGAGTGGCCAGAGAGCAGTATATATACTAGCACTAGTTCGAACCATGTAGGAAAAGCGGTAACAAGTCCTCTAGCCAATGCTAAAGAAGCTAGCTAAACATGACGTCACCAGGCATGGTAAAAACTCCTCCAACGACTCCCCACGAGGCCAGCCAGCTATGGCATCATCGAGTATAGCAAAACACTGCGCGCCTCCCCACACTCTGTTCTACTCTCTCTCTCTCTCTCAAATCCTATCATTACTACTTAATGATAAAACATATACTTTGCAATTAAATATAGACATGGGTGAAAACCAAGAGCCTTTCTG
Source organism: Paralithodes platypus (assembly GCA_032716605.1). Lineage (NCBI taxonomy): Eukaryota > Metazoa > Arthropoda > Malacostraca > Decapoda > Lithodidae > Paralithodes > Paralithodes platypus. Next base: position 16,722,836 of record CM064541.1, read on the forward strand.
GACTGCCCATGACACCAGCTTTCATATGAAATAAAGCACACAACAATACATCAACTGTAGCCACATCCACTGCCCTGGCGATCTTAGCGAGTCACTGTAGGAAAAGCCATGCGGTTCTAACGGAGTGGTTAACATCACAAAGGATGCCACCGGTACTGTAAGGGTTAACTGATAATGTACGGGGCTATTGTTTGACTCCCGAGCGAGGGCAGTAAAAGGATGCCACCGGTACTGTAAGGGTTAACTGATAATGTACGGGGCTATTGTTTGAATCCCGAGCGAGGACAGTAAAAGGATGCCACCGGTACTGTAAGGGTTAACTGATAATGTACGGGGCTATTGTTTGACTCCCGAGCGAGGGCAGTAAAAGGATGCCACCGGTACTGTAAGGGTTAACTGATAATGTACGGGGCTATTGTTTGACTCCCGAGCGAGGACAGTAAAAGGATGCCACCGGTACTGTAAGGGTTAACTGATAATGTACGGGGCTATTGTTTGACTCCCGAGCGAGGGCAATAAAAGGATGCCACCAGTACTGTAAGGGTTAACTGATAATGTACGGGGCTATTGTTTGACTCCCGAGCGAGGGCAGTAAAAGGATGCCACCGGTACTGTAAGGGTTAACTGATTATGTACGGGGCTATTGTTTGACTCCCAAGCGAGGGGAGTAAAAGGATGCCACCGGTACTGTAAGGGTTAACTGATAATGTACGGGGCTATTGTTTGACTCCCGAGCGAGGGCAATAAAAGGATGCCACCGGTACTGTAAGGGTTAACTGATAATGTACGGGGCTATTGTTTGACTCCCGAGCGAGGGCAGTAAAAGGATGCCACCGGTACTGTAAGGGTTAACTGATAATGTACGGGGCTATTGTTTGACTCCCGAGCGAGGGCAGTAAAAGGATGCCACCGGTACTGTAAGGGTTAACTGATAATGTACGGGGCTATTGTTTGACTCCCGAGCGAGGGCAGTAAAAGGATGCCACCGGTACTGTAAGGGTTAACTGATAATGTACGGGGCTATTGTTTGACTCCCGAGCGAGGGCAGTAAAAGGATGCCACCGGTACTGTAAGGGTTAACTGATAATGTACGGTGCTATTGTTTGACTCCCGAGCGAGGGCAGTAAAAGGATGCCACCGGTACTGTAAGGGTTAACTGATAATGTACGGGGCTATTGTTTGACTCCCGAGCGAGGGCAGTAAAAGGTGTTACGACTGAGGTTTAAATATATCAGGGCTCTTATTCGTTGGACTAGTAATGGCATAAATGCTACAACGGAAAGCGCTAGATCCAACCTCTGATGTATATTCCCAGTGAACAAAGAACACAAATACTCTCCAGAGTTCTATATGCAATAATAGCTTATTAAACTCTCAATAAATGTGCGTCTACTCTAGGCTTAATGGTATGTGAAAACCCGCCTATTACTACCTATAACCGAAGGTGCTTGGTTATGGTATGCAAAGTAAGGTGGTAAGAGAAGTTACAGCTTACGTTACTTTAATCAATAAATGTCAGGCACTCCTGCATGAAAGAAAGTGCACTAAAGTCCTTCAACACCAACAAGGAATCTTCTTTAAATGTTAGATGCTATCAAGATGCTCGAATCGGAAATGGAACCCCAAAAAGGCTGGCAGCGGAACAATGCTCGAGCAGGCTATGCTCACAAAAAGGCAGGATATATAATGCAGTCGGAGCCAAGAATATCCTAAACGCCATAACAATAATAATAATCACCACGACAATGCAGTATTCCTATCAACATAAAGAGCCTAAGTCGTTTGTGTCTCAATACATCAAACTAGGTTGCGAAATGCTTGTGTAATCATAAACGGGTATGCATAAATAGAGTACTTGGTTTAATATACTTAATGTCTACTGTGACTGATAAAGTCTAGCTAGAGTCAATGATACGAGATACTGGTGCGCATGGCATGCCGCATAGCCTAGTGCAAATCTCAAGTCTGTGCGTCAAGTAATACGTTAGAGTGAAGGGTAGCTCTCTTGAGAAACCTTAATACCGAGGTATTAATCGTTCTCCGGGCGTACCTCAAAGACAAACAACGATCTTAGAACAGTGCAGAATGGTATAGGCAAAAAGCCCTCATTCGTGCATGCTCTACTCTCAATGGCACACATACTAGAATTTACCCAATCAACTCCAGTTCTCAGGTATGTCGTGCAGCTTTTAACTAAAGCCAGCACCCATCGGAAACAATACCTTATAGTATCAGACTCCTAGTCTAGCATTATCTAATCCAGCAGAACACTAATAATTATAGGAAGCGGTACTGAACAATATGAATGCCAACCAATGCTTCGTGATCAACTTATCTTAACAACTAACATACATGGGATATATAAGACCTTAACGCACAAAACAACTGGCCAGCATGAAGCTGATTATGCAGACTTAACCAGAGGGGGTATAATATTAATAAAAGGTGGTGAAAGATATGGAAAATGAGAGAGATAGGCAGAGGAAAAAGTTCTCAGGTGCAGTGAGGGTGACAGATATCAAAGGGATAAGAGGGATGCGTTCTAGAAACCAGATCTGAGGGAGAGAGTGGCCAGAGAGCAGTATATATACTAGCACTAGTTAGAACCGCGTAGGGAAAGCGGTAACAAGTCCTCTAGCCAATGCTAAAGAAGCTAGCTAAACATGACGTCTCCTCAAGAGCGAGCTTCTCTAGCCCAGCATTCTGAGAGGAGTGCAACTCAGAATTACTGCTATAACATACTGAAAAAATTCAACTATCAAAGAAAGAGTTTTTATTTGATTTTTATGTTTTTAATGTGTTTATTTCGGCTGCACTATAGGGGCAAGCCTATTTTTTCTTCTATACCAAACGCTCAACTCCTGCTTTACGACCCAATATGCTGGGCTACAACCGCGAGCCAACAAGCACCAAGCGCAAAATACTATTCAAACTAAAGCAGGAGGCTACCCGTGTGTCAATCTACCCAGGATCATCTACCCTCGAAAGACAATCTGCAACCACGTTGTCACAACCGACAATATGGCGTATGTCCAGGTTATATACCAGTAACCTTAGTGACCACCTGGTCAGCCTCATATTCCGATTGTGAAACTGGTCCAAGAACTTGAGAGGGTGATGATCTGGGTAAACTACAACGACCGGACCATAGGCTGGAACATAGACCTCGAAATGCCCCAGCGCAAGCACAACCGCCAGCAGCTCCTCCTTGACAACAGAGCAGCTCCCCTGGGCCGAATTGTACTTCTCCGAGCAGAAACTAACAGGATGCTCCAGCCCATCATCGTCCTTTTTCACAAGGACGGCACCAGCCCCCACACCACTAGCATCCGTTGCTAGTTGGAAAGGTAGGCTAAAGTCAGGGGCCCTGAGGATCGGGTGAGTGCACAACAGGTGTTTTACTACTCCAAACGCCCTCGCACACTCAGGGGCCCATTTGACATTCTTATCCTTCCAGTTATCCTCCACCTGAGCTTGACTGTCCCATTCTCCTTCTCCACCTTGACTGCTAAACGTCATCACAGGCACAGTGAGAGGCTCAGGGGGGTGCCTCACATACTCCTTCATGAGATTAACGTGACATAACTGATTGCGCATACGTCTGTCTGGAGCGGCCACCAAGCAATCCAGGTCCGATAGCCTCTCAACCACCCTATAAGGACCAGTGTACTTCGTGGATAAGGGATGACCTACAAGGGGCAGTAGAATCAGCACCTCCTGACCCATGCGAAACTCCCTGAGTTTAACCTTGAGGTCGTACCTGTCCTTCATGAGGGCCTGAGAGCTAGTCGAATTATGGTCAGCCAACTCCAGACTACGCAACATCCGTTCTTGACTGTCGAGGACATACTTGAGCCTAGAACAAGGTTTTTCTGCACCCTCCCATATTTCTTTAACCATATGGAGAGGCCCTCTGACACGGTGTCCAAAGACGAGCTCACTAGGGCCGAATCCCAAACTTTCCCCAGGTACCTCCCGTGCAGCAAACAAAACACATGGCAGGCCAAGATCCCAACCATTCCCACTCTCAAAGCAACAACAACGAAGCACAGATTCCAAGGCTGAGTTCCATCGCTCTAACACACCCTGGCTCTCCGGATGATACGCAGATGACACAACCGTAACAATCCCATGCTGCTGCATTGCTTGAACAAAGAGGCTAGAAGTGAAGTTGGATCCTTGGTCTGACTGAACTACCTGCGGGTAACCATACCGGGAAAAATACACTAGCAAATTTCGGACCACCGTCTTCACTGACCCATTTCTCATAGGGTACGCATCAGGGTACCTTGTTGCTACCTCCATGATGGTCAGGGGATACTTGTAAAAATCTCCCGACTGTGCATCACTGTCCTCCTTCAACTCGACAGCACCGGTACCACATTCAAGAACCTCCGGGTCTTCTAAGTGCAATTTACGAATGTCCGAAGGAGCAAGCTTATCTAAGTGTTTGCGAAACAACTCATGCCCCCCTCCTACACTGAATTTAGCCTCCCGTTGCTCCCTCTCTGTGTATCGTTGCTGTCTCTTCGTCATTTTAAGCCCATCCTCTGCTTTCTTACTAACAGTTAATGGGTCTTCTCCAGACTCGAAAATTGGTCCTAATAATGAGTCCCCGAGAATGTCCGTTGATACTAAACTCTCAACCGCATCAACTTTCAACCCCTTCTCGGTACCTTTCCTCCGCTTGTCTAAAGACTGTTGACCAGAATGTGACTCCCTGGATGCAAGAGATCTAGTGACAACACATGCCATAGGTTGCACCGGACACTTCTCAACCCACTCCTGCTCCTCCCTACTCACGTCGGCCGGCCTCTCGGCAACGACTAAGGGTGGAGCCTCAGAAGTAGGCCCCGCAAAGTCGTTGCCGAGAAGGAGGTCGACGCCCCAACAGGTAACTTCTCCACAATCCCTACATCCAGGTCACGAGTCACACCATCAACTTCCATCTTCATTCTTACAAGCGGGTATGACCTTGTTGCCTTAACCCCCTGAACCACAACCACCCGCGCCGTATTTACAGGTTTACCAGTGAAATTCCTCAACAATGTTTGCGATGCCCCAGTGTCACGCAAAATTCTCACCTCATGTCTTCTACCCCCCCACTCCACACAACTGAGTCCCCTGTGGTCACTAAAGGCATCACAGACAGGGAATAAGCCTTCCGGATCCTTCTGCACTGGCAGTGTATTTACCTCGGAAGAATTGCCTCTAACAAACTCCGATGTCCTCTTGAACACTCCAATGCCGTGATCAAAAGACACAGCTGCCGGAGGAGGTCGACTAGGGCACTCATTTGCCTTATGACCCTCCTGGTGGCACTTAAAACACATAAATTTCGGTTTCGGCTTATACTGTGATGTAAAAAGCCCCTGACTTTTTTCATACGGCATGGTGTTAGGTTTGGATTCAGTTTTAGTTTCATTGCTCTTTTGTTTAAATGTGTCATTGCTACGGGGAGGGGGAGGATAACGGTCCCTAGCACTTGCATCGTACTTCTGTGAGGACCCGCAACCCCGAATCAACGACAGCCGTCGATCAGCCATTTCTGCTGCTTCGACTAGAGTTCTTGGGTTTTTCTCCTTTAAGTTCAAAGTTAGATCACCGCCCGTGCTCTTAAAGAACTGCTCCAACATCATCAACTGCTTAATTCCATCAAATGTTGTTACCTTCTCAGATCGGAGCCAGTTCCCCATAGCATCGGACAAGTCCCGGGCGTGTTCCAAAAAGGTGCTATCTCTTCCCTTAGTTACACCCCGGAACTTCAAACGGTACGTTCTGGTTGCAGTTCGTAAGCCCTCAGGACAGCCTCCTTGAGATCCTCATACACAATACATGACTCCAAAGGTAACGCATCGTAGGCTTTAAGACCCTTGCCTATTAATCTAGAGGATACAAGTGCTGCCCATTTATTCTCTGGCCACTGGTGTTCCTGGCACTTCTTCTCAAAGCGTGCGAAAAATTATGTTACACCACTCTCATCAAACACCGGAACCAGTTTCAATAAGTGCGAGAGAGATTGATCATGAGCACGGTTACCAGCCCCAAGTCGCTGTCCCGTTGTCTCTACTCGCGACTTCTCTACGTCCATGTCGGCACAGTACCTAGTCGACTCTAAATCAGCTTGGATTTTTGCTAGCTTGGCTCTCTCTTCTATCTTGGCTAATTCTATTTGCTGCTGATGCTGAAGCTCACATACCCTGATAGCCTTTCTCTCTTCGATCTTAGCTGATTCTATTTGCTGCTGATGCTGAAATTTAGCTAATTCGAGCTTAAACAATAATTATGGAGATAACCCTTGAGGAGGTGAAGATGCTACAATGTTTGAAATTACCGGTGGTCCCCCCAGGGGCAACCCCCCTGCCACTCACCACCCAACTGTGGAAGCGTACTCGGGGTCAGCAAACTACTGGGATGGCTGGGAGTCGAGTGTAGGGGAAGCATGGCCGAAGGGCTCTGAGCACTCAACCCATCTCGCTCACCAGTCACCCTGCCCAGTACACACGTTATCAAGTTATCCCTGGTCATGCTGCTAGTACCCGCATGACCGATAGCTGTGGCCAGGCATTGAAGACCGTACCGATCCATACCCTCCAACCGCTCGGCAGTAACAGGCCAATGCAAAAATATCCTAGCATCCTCCTCACAGTTTACCTGATTAACTATTTCATCATACTGCTGTTCCTCAGTTTCGACATTACGTACTGTGTCTCCATTCTCCTCTGATCCGGTATAAGACATGATGCTCACAAAAATTTCCCACCTCAATATTCAGAAAAGAAGCACCCCAAACTCTTATACCTCAATATACACACACAAATTCTCAGAAATACTCAAGGGCTATACTATGTTGCAAAACAAATTATTCTTGCTGATCCCCGCAAAATATTCCCCAAAACAACAAATGTTCCCTGCTAATAAATGTAGGTTCACCAAATCCTAGGTAAGGTCGCCATTTGTTACGACTAAGGTTTAAATATATCAGGGCTCTTATTCGTTGGACTAGTAATGGCATAAATGCTACAACGGAAAGCGCTAGATCCAACCTCTGATGTATATTCCCAGTGAACAAAGAACACAAATACTCTCCAGAGTTCTATATGCAATAATAGGTTATTAAACTCTCAATAAATGTGCGTCTACTCTAGGCTTAATGTTATGTGAAAACAGCCTATTACTACCTATAACCGAAGGTGCTTGGTTATGGTATGCAAAGTAAGGTGGTAAGAGAAGTTACAGCTTACGTTACTTTAATCAATAAATGTCAGGCACTCCTGCATGAAAGAAAGTGCACTAAAGTCCTTCAACACCAACAAGGAATCTTCTTTAAATGTTAGATGCTATCAAGATGCTCGAATCGGAAATGGAACCCCAAAAAGGCTGGCAGCGGAACAATGCTCGAGCAGGCTATGCTCACAAAATTGCAGGATATATAATGCAGTCGGAGCCAAGAATATCCTAAACGCCACAACAATAATAATAATCGGCACGTCAATGCAGTATTCCTATCAACAAAAAGAGCCTAAGTCGTTTGTGTCTCAATACATCAAACTAGGCTGCGAAATACTTGTGTAATCATAAACGGGTATGCATAAAAAGAATAATTGGTTTAATATACTTAATGTCTACTGTGACTGATAAAGTCTAGCTCTGGAGTCAATGATACGAGATACTGGTGCGCATGGCATGCCGCATAGCCTAGTGCAAATCTAAAGTCTGTGCGTCAAGTATTACATTAGAGTGAAGGGTAGCTCTCTTGAGAAACCTTAATACCGAAGTATTAAGCGTTCTCCTGGCATACCTCAAAGACAAACAACGAGCTTAGAACAGTGCAGGATGGTATAGGCAAAAAGCCCTCATTCGTGCATGCTCTACTCTCAATGGCACACATACTAGAATTTACCCAATCAACTCCAGTTCTCAGGTATGTCGTGCAGCTTTTAACTAAAGCCAGCACCCATCGGAAACAATACCTTATAGTATCAGACTCCTAGTCTAGCATTATCTAATCCAGCAGAACACTAATAATTATAGGAAGCGGTACTGAACAATATGAATGCCAACCAATGCTTCGTGATCAACTTATCTTAACAACTAACATACATGGGATATATAAGACCTTAACGCACAATACAACTGGCCAGCATGAAGCTGCTTATGCAGAGTTAACCAGAGGGGGTATAATATTAATAAAAGGTGGTGAAAGATATGGAAAATGAGAGAGATAGGCAGAGGAAAAGGTTCTCAGGTGCAGTTAGGCGGACAGATATCAAAGGGATAAGAGGGATGCGTTCTAGAAACCAGATCTGAGGGAGAGAGTGGCCAGAGAGCAGTATATATACTAGCACTAGTTCGAACCATGTAGGAAAAGCGGTAACAAGTCCTCTAGCCAATGCTAAAGAAGCTAGCTAAACATGACGTCACCAGGCATGGTAAAAACTCCTCCAACGACTCCCCACGAGGCCAGCCAGCTATGGCATCATCGAGTATAGCAAAACACTGCGCGCCTCCCCACACTCTGTTCTACTCTCTCTCTCTCTCTCAAATCCTATCATTACTACTTAATGATAAAACATATACTTTGCAATTAAATATATAAAGCCTTGACATGGGTGAAAACCAAGAGCCTTTCTGGACTGCCCATGACACCAGCTTTCATATGAAATAAAGCACACAACAATACTTCAACTGTAGCCACATCCACTGCCCTGGCGATCTTAGCGAGTCACTGTAGGAAAAGCCATGCGGTTCTAACGGAGTGGTTCACATCACAAAGGATGCCACCGGTACTGTAAGGGTTAACTGATAATGTACGGGGCTATTGTTTGACTCCCGAGCGAGGGCAGTAAAAGGATGCCACCGGTACTGTAAGGGTTAACTGATAATGTACGGGGCTATTGTTTGACTCCCGAGCGAGGACAGTAAAAGGATGCCACCGGTACTGTAAGGGTTAACTGATAATGTACGGGGCTATTGTTTGACTCCCGAGCGAGGGCAATAAAAGGATGCCACCAGTACTGTAAGGGTTAACTGATAATGTACGGGGCTATTGTTTGACTCCCGAGCGAGGGCAGTAAAAGGATGCCACCGGTACTGTAAGGGTTAACTGATTATGTACGGGGCTATTGTTTGACTCCCAAGCGAGGGGAGTAAAAGGATGCCACCGGTACTGTAAGGGTTAACTGATAATGTACGGGGCTATTGTTTGACTCCCGAGCGAGGGCAATAAAAGGATGCCACCGGTACTGTAAGGGTTAACTGATAATGTACGGGGCTATTGTTTGACTCCCGAGCGAGGGGAGTAAAAGGATGCCACCGGTACTGTAAGGGTTAACTGATAATGTACGGGGCTATTGTTTGACTCCCGAGCGAGGGCAGTAAAAGGATGCCACCGGTACTGTAAGGGTTAACTGATAATGTACGGGGCTATTGTTTGACTCCCGAGCGAGGACAGTAAAAGGATGCCACCGGTACTGTAAGGGTTAACTGATAATGTACGGGGCTATTGTTTGACTCCCGAGCGAGGACAGTAAAAGGATGCCACCGGTACTGTAAGGGTTAACTGATAATGTACGGGGCTATTGTTTGACTCCCGAGCGAGGTCAGCAGTAGCCACTCTGATAATTTAGCTGACTGACCTAACTATGCAGTAATAGGTAGGTTGTTCATTGAGGATCTGATGATATACCTGGTGGAGTTAAGGTCAGGTAACACCAACGATCTGTCCAACAATTTTCGATAAGCAATGTTTTGTCGCAATATTTCTGGATATATTATATTATAATCGCCAAATAGACTGAAAGTAGATTATATTATGTGAACGGGTTATGATTCAGCTTAAATGGTGAAGTGGCAATACTTGTCCTATAAAATGCCGGAAGATGGTTGTGCAACGGCCTTAAAGCTGTGGTAACATAACAGTTTACAGGTATATACATAAAGGAGTATATAACTCACTACACACTATAAAGAACCAACGTACCGATATGAGCGCCGTCATACAGTTGTTGTGTAATACTTTAAGGAGTAATTATTTTGCTGGTGCTTTCCTTAACCCTCTCACATTCTTGACGCAATTTTGAGCCTATTAGGGATACTTTAAAGCCTTTGTTACCATCAGGGGTATTTAGAAACCTTTAGTTTAGTTACTTTAACATCTGCAGTTGTCTTTGAGTTAGCTGTGGGCAGAAAACTAATTTTGGAGAGGTAATTATAAGAGTGAGAGAACTCTATTTCTTATTGCTAATCTGGCAACCTCTGCGTCATATGGTCGTGAGAGGGTTAAAGGGAGGCAATTGTTCTCCTTCTCCCTCATGTTAAATCCTATTAGTTATGAGATTACAAGACATTCGCCCCATTAGTTTGGCAATTGTCAGACCTTTTGCCCCATTTCTTTGCCAATATTAAGACCTTTCGTGCCATTTAGGTGTCGATTTTTTTTCCTGGCGAGCGATAGCGAGCCTGTATTTAAAAAGGAATCGGCCTTCGGCCGGGACATTTTCCTATCGAAAACTGTACAAATTCATATCGAAGGGGGGTCTTGAGCGTAATTTTTTAAGCTTGATAGAGGTTTAGAGAGCAAACTAAACCTCCTCCTTAAACCATTGAGCCGAACCAGTAAATTATGCTGCACAATACCGTCTGGGCTCTCTTAAGTGAAATCGGTATTGCTTTGATATTACGGACAGTTTATTACAAGCACAGAGTAAATTTCTATAAATATATTGCTGATTATTTGTCTTCTAATAGTAGACAATATAGAATGTTGACATAATATGACTATTCTGTAATGCCAGTCAATATATTGAGGGGTTCACATGCTTTTTTTTATCTTTCTCTCCTTTTTTATCTTTCCCTGGCTTGTATCCATTCGGCCCCATTCAGCCAACTGTCTTAAGATGTTTATCCCCATCCAGGTGTCGATTTCTTCTTGGCGAGCTATAGCGAGCCGGCATTGTATGGAGAAATCCGGCTTCGCCGGAGAAATTTGTCTATCCAAAAATTTACAAATTTAGCTTCCTGTCAAAACAAATATACAGTATATATACTGTATATATGTGCTGGATCGCTGACGCTCGCCAGGAAAATGTGGACACCTGGATGGGGGTAAACGTCTTAAAATAGTAGGCTGAATGGGGCCTAATGGATACAAGTCAAAAAGAGAGGGAGAGAAAGAGAAAAAAAGCGAGGTGGGCTCCCTTAAAACCATACAACAGACCTACTGTAAGTAACGGTGATGGTGTATAATGTGACAGGCATTATTACTGTTATGTCTTAATATAACCTTACCATTAATCATTATATTTTTAGTAGCTGTGTGTGATCTATTATATTTATAGTGTTGTGATAATATTTCAGACCCAGAGATGGAACCCTGCTATGAGCCCCCTATTGAAGTGCTGCTGCGGAAGCAAGGATACAAGTTTGTGATCAAAGCTGTGATAACATATGTCAGTCTTGCTGGTCTCGTGCATAATTTATTATTTATTACACACTTGTTTATTGTGATCATTGCCTGACAAATAGTGTTTTTATATGTTGTTTTCATCTTTATATATATATATATATATATATATATATATATATATATATATATATATATATATATATATATATATACACAGTATATATAAGTGATTCATAAACTATATAAACCATAGTAATTTACAATAACCCAATATAATCATATTTTATGTCATGTTTTTAGATGATATGACTTCATAAGTAACAAACATAATGTTGCCTTAAATTTGACTAAATATTCACTAATTTTCCTTATTAATAATGATAGGTTAATCAAATTTTAATGTTAATTATGTTTGTGTTGGGCTGCACTACAACAGGTGCATGGAGTGTTAGAGTATTGTAGTATAGTCACACATATGTATGCATGTGTGTTATGTCTATTCACTAAGTCTCTTGCAAGCTATTTTTTATGAAATATTTGTAATTACCTTTTTGTTATTTGTTTTATTTTTGTGATCATCGGACGATGTCCAATTGCATAGTCGCACGATCCTCGCCGCAAGCTTATCAGCCTCAGATTTAAACAAATATCGTCAGTACTTGTGGTATGAGGCTTCATTGAATACAGATTTTCATTGCATTAGGTGTTTGTTATTGCTACTTCAGAAAACAAATGAAATGACAAAGCTTGGGTGTATATTATGAAACAACAACACTAATGATCCGTCATAAATTTGTAGTATTATTGCTTTATAGCTGGTGGTGGGAGTTCTGCTTGGGCTCCTTTGCACTTGGCTCTGCATTGCTGTGGTCCACATTGATCCAGCCTTCGTTGCCGTACCGCTCCTGAGAATGGCTGATGACGTGACGCAATACTTCAGGCCTCAAGTTCGTCTATTTCGTCACAGAGGTCGTCGATTTCGTCACCGACACTGATGTTGAGGTGAAGAACTGGTGAACCAACATGGCAACAGATCCTGCACTGAACATGACTCCAGCACAAGATAGACCTCAACAGGGTATTTGAATCTTTAGGAACCATAATAATGTAGTATTTTGCAGTTTGGATTAGTCTTTGGTTGGGTGTGGACACATTTGGTAAGCGGTTGTATACCTTTTTGTTGCACTGTACTGTAATGTTTAACTTCTTTAGGCTAGTGGTTATTTTTAGACACATTTGATGAGTGGTTACATACTTATTTTTTTTATTTTTTAATATAACATTAGATTTGTGCTTTGAGGAAAATTTTATATTTCTTTAGTGTGTTTCCATTTGTGTATGTTAGGTGTTAAGAGGGTTGCAATTCCTGTTTGATTTGCTATTTTTAGTTTATTAAGCTTATGGTTGACGTTTTAAATTGACTTTACTTGTATTGTTTAAATGTTGGTCCATTTGATAATGTAATGTTAAACTAATTTATTTAAAAAATTTAGGATTATGATATTTTACCTGTGGATGGCTGCTTGAGCAAGCCGAACATTCGAAATAAAGATGGTGCTCCATGGAGTTCTATCTATCTATCTATATGCTCAGGCCCAATCCCCATTTTGGCGGTAGCCGACTCAAGACAGAGCAAGAACAGGGAAAACACCAAAACAACATAATACAACAAATAAACACAGATAAAAAACACAAACTCACACACATCCAGGTCACCCAGGAGAAGACCCAGAGACCAGGGTCACCAAGGTCGCTCCAGCACTCCCCCGGCCCCCGACCACCCGGACAGGTTCCGATCTCGGCAGGCAGACATGCAGCGGAGCCAAAGCCACAAGCCCTCCCACCACACTTCCAGGCGCACCCTTCATATTAACCGTCTCCCCGGGCCAGGCGCCTGATGGACTATTATCTAGTCCAACTTGCGCCCGACCCCTTACTCCAAATGACCACGTGTTCACTCAACTATTCACAAGCATTCTCCATTCACTCCTGTCCACCACCACTTCCCCTGTCTGATCTATAGTCATTCCTCTATCATCCAAAACCTTTCTTACACAGTCTCTCCATCTCAATGGTGGTCTTCCTGCCCTTCTATCTCCCCTTTTACCTGACTCACATATTCTCTTTGTAAGCCTTTCATCACCCATTCGTTCAACATGACCATACCAGCTCAGCACCTTTCTGTCCACTCTGGCTGACAAATGTTCCTGCTGCCCCACTCTCCTACGTATCTCTTCATTCCTCAATCTGTCTCTACGAGTAACTCCACACATACTCCTCAAGCAGCTCATCTCCATCACATCCAGCCCTCTTTCTCCTTATTCTTCAGAGCCCATGTCTCAGCCCCATACATCACTGTTGGCACAACAATTCCTTGATACAGTGCACTTTTTACTTTCACTCCAAGATTTCTCATCTTCCACATACTTCCCATTGCTCCGAAAACCTTCCTTCCTTCAAACACTCTCTGTTTTACCTCCACTTCCATACCTCCACTCCTGCTTATCGTTCCTCCTAGATATTTAAAACACTCTACTTGTTCCAATATTTCCCCATCCAGCCTCACATCTAGATTCACCCTATGCTCTCCCCTATTACACACCATTACTTTACTTTTATTGACGTTCACCTTCAGTTTCCTCCTTCCACAAACCACACCAAACTCTTTGACTACCCGCTGCAGTTTCTCATCAGAATCCGCCACCAATGCTGTGTCATCAGCGAACAGCAACTGATTCAACTCCCAATCTCTACCATTCTTTCCTACTAAACCCAATACTCTTCCCATAGTTCTCCTTTTCACCTCCCTCACCACACCATCCATAAACATATTAAACAGCCATGGTGACATTACACAACCCTGTCGCAAACCTACCTTTACCTCAAACCATTCACTCAACTCACCATTTCCTACTCTCACACATGCTCTGCTCCCTTCATAAAAACTCTTAACTGCTTCTAACAAATGTCCTCCTATTTCAAAAATTCTTAACACCTTCCACATTGCTTCATGGTCCACACGATCATAAGCTTTTTCCAAGTCCATAAAAACCCAAAATATCTCCTTATGCTTCTCTAAATACTTCTCGCATAACTGTCTTACTGCAAACATCTGATCCACGAACCCTCTTCCCCTCCTAAAACCGCACTGTTCTTCTCCTATTGCAAATTCCGTACACTTTATTATCCTCTCTATCAACACCCTGCCATACAGCTTTCCAACCACTGACAATAAACTAATACCTCTATAACTTGAACACTCCTGCCGATTTCCCTTCCCTTGTACAACGGCACAATACATGCACTCTTCCAGTCTATTGGTACCATTGACACAGCAAAGCACACATTGAAAAGTCTCACCAACCAATCTATTATCACATCTCCACCCTTCTTTATACACTCCAAAGCAATACCATCCATACCTTCTGCTTTTCCCACTCTCATATGTTTCACTGCTTCTTTCACCTCATTTTCCTCAATCCTTTCATTCATTCCCTGCCACCTGGGTGGCCTGGGTAACCTATCTCCATCCACCTCTGCTTCAATCACTGCTTCTCTTCCATCTCTTGTATTTAACAAAGATTCAAAATACTCTGCATATCTTTTCCTCACTTCAACTGGTTCCACTAGTAATTCTCCATTTTCATCTTTCACTGACTCTTCCCTCTTTTGTCCTCCTTTCCTTACTTTATTTACCTCCTTCCAGAACATCTTCTTTCGTTCTTCAAAATACTCAGCCTTTGACCCCACCTGTCGTTTGCATCTTTTTTCGCTTCTCTAATTTTCCGTTTTGCCTCTCTCCTTTTCTCCTTGTACCTCTCCCATACCTCAACACTACCATCTTGTAAAACTCTCTCAAAAGACTGTCTCTTCTCCTCAACTGCCTTTCTCACCGTATCATTCCACCACTCGCTTCCCTTCCTGATACCTCTGCCTCCTACTTTCCTTTTGCCGCATACTACCTCTGCACTTGCTTTCACTCCTTCCTTAAACTGTTGCCATTCAACCTCTACTTCTCTCTCTTCCATCTCTCTCACTTCCATCCACTTTTCATTTAGTCTTTCCTTGTTATCCCTCTCTTTTTCACTCTTCTCTAACTCACTAACTTTTATTACCTCTCTTACTTCACGCTTGTCTCTTATTCTCCTGCAACTCTTAACTCTTAGCTTTCCCTCCACCAGGTAATGATCTGACATACCCTCCGCCTCACCTCTCATCACATTCACATCCAGCAGTCTACACAATCTTTCCCTTGTCACCAGCACATAATCCATCAATGCCCTCTCTACAATCTCTCCCCTCACAAGTCTATGCCAGGTGTACTTGAGTATACGCCTTTTTTTGAAGAACGTATTACCTACACTCAATCTACACTCTTCACATACATTGTTCAGTCTTTCTCCACTCTCGTTTACACCATCCACACCATCCTTGGAGTTATTTCCCTATTTTTCCTCCTATTATGGAAGCTGCGTATATATATATATATATATATATATATATATATATATATATATATATATATATATATATATATATATATATATATATATATATCTATATATATATATTCTGACATACGGAGCCCTGTATGTTAATTTAAGAGTTAGAATTAGAGTTGAAGGAGCCCACTACCCAAACGGTGAAGTAGACTAGCGAACGAGCGAGTGGGCAAACCATCTCGCCCCATACCAGCATGCTAGCCTTCACACCTTGATGACCGATGCTATGACGTATGATCGACGCCAGGAGCTGTGAGTGGACCATGCACCTGTTATGTGATTCGAGGAGCTATGATTGGAGCCGGCACCACCCGCCGCCTCCTGATTCGTTCCTACACCATCATTGTTTGGTATATAAGACCCGAGTTGTGGGCATTCAAATCAGTCTCATTTGGAGTTGGGGAAGGTGAACGTGCAGCTGGAGGAAGACGGGGTGAAGTATTATAATGGGATTGTGACTGTCAGTCAGATTATATAAATGTGTGTTAAGTGTGTTCGGTGTGGATATTAAGTCCTAAGATCCAAAAGGAAAGGAAGCAACAACAGGAAATTATTTTATTAGATTTTACTTTTGTTTTGCCTTCAGCTGACTGATACCTTAATATATATCTCTGTGCTATCTAGATTCATCAAGTTAACCACTTGAGGATCAAGATACGTAACTGAAGAGTGGCGACCTTGCCAGGATTCGTTTCATACAGTTTCACTCAGTTTCATTAACGTTTCACTACTTAAACCAAATATTAATCATGCCTCAACTAATTAATGAAGAAGATGCTCGAGTTTTCATAGAATCAGAACCCACAGCCCCTGATATTGACTGTCTGTCAAAATCCGAACTGAAAGTGCTTGCCTCACATCTCCAATTAACTGTCTCAAACATGTCCAAAGTAGAGGTGGCTCAGACCATAAAAACCCATCTGTTCCCTGTAGAAGGCGAGGAGGGTGACGGAGCAGTTGGTGGGATCCCTAGTAAACCTAGCCAACTTGATATACAATTGCCACCTGGTTTGACCGGTGATCAAATATTCTAACTAGAACAAGCCAGACTAAATGTTGAACTAGAACTAGCCAGAATAAAAGCAAATACCGAACAAGCCAACGCAAGTATAGAACTAGCCAGAATAAAAGCCAGAGCAACGACCGAACAATATGAATATCAATATCGTACGGCTCAACTAAATGTCAATACAAATGCTCCTGTAATTGCTCCCCCTCTGGGATTGACTATGACTAGTGTCATTCCACCTTTCACTGAGGATAATGTGCAGGATTTCTTTGTTTTGTTTGAGGAAGTTGCTGGAGGTATGAAGTGGACAAGAGATCAATGGCCTTTTATGTTACAAACTGTTTTGACAGGGCAGGCTCGAGCCACGTATTTGTCAGAAGTAGCAGAAGTTAGGCAGGATTATGACAGTCTCAAAGAAGCTATCTTAAAAACCTATCAATTGCAGCCTGAGGCTTACAGGCAATCTTTCCGAAAAAACCAGAAGAAAGTAGAAGAAACCCATAAGGTATTTGCCAGGACCATGACTAAAACTTTCAATCATTGGGTCAAGAGTAAGAAAGTCACAAGCTACAACGATCTGAAGGAGTTGGTCCTGTTAGAAAATTTCCTATGGAAAATTGATTCTTCTGTATCCTATCATTTAAAGGGGAAAAAGGTAGATTGTCTTGCCGACGCCGCTGACATGGCTGACACATACGTGCTCAACAACAAATTTCGTGGAAAGAAGCCCTACGATAATTCTAGTTCTAATTTTAAGTATCCCAATCACAAATCTGACGGACCCAGTCACAAGCCTATAACGTCTTCCCCAGCTAGCCAAAATAGAAATGTTCCCCCAACTAAAAATGCGACTCAGGGCAATGGTAACAGAGGTGGGCCCCAAACTAATAGTAATGCTCAAAGAGGGAACTTTCCCGTATCCCCTAAAGTATGTACTTTTTGTGGCATGAGAGGCCACCTAGCTTATCAGTGCTGGGCCAAGGAAAAAACCGAGAGATCGGGGCAGACAGTTGCCGTCGTATCTCAAATTCCATGTGTGCCTTTAATGCAGGGCTCCCGACAGAAGGAGTACCTAGCACCAAATGTTCCTTTAATGCAGGACTCCCGACAGAAGGAGTACCTAGCACCAAAAGTTCCTTTAATGCAGGACTCTCGACAGAAGGAGTACCTAGCAGCTAACGTAAACCATCTAGACAGGGGTGTAGTAGCATGTGTGGTGCAACCCACTAGGGTTAAGCCAATAATAATTTCACCATCAGTGCAGGACAGTTACCGTCCCTTTATTTCATCTGGCAACGTGAGATTAAATGGTTGCATGCATGAGGTAAAAATTCTGAGAGACACAGGTTCTACTAGCACCCTCATGGTGAATCCTTACACTGAGTGCCCACCTGGCGAACCAGTTGTAATGAGAGGTGCTGGAGGCCAGTTTTATGAATACTTGGTAAAAGGCGAAATTGAATGTGAGTTACTACAGAGTGAGGCCACCATAGCTTTGTGTAGGTCCCAAGATATCCCTGTGCCTGGGGTAACTCTCCTTTTGGGGAATGATGTAGCAGGTGAGAAGGTCCGACCAGACCCCATTTTGTCACTTTCCCCTGTTAACGAGCCACTAACCGGTGAGCTCGAAAAGGAGATGCCAACTGTTTTCCCTGTGTGTGCTGTCACACGTTCAATGTCTCAAGTAGCAGTTCCCTCAGACAGAAATGTACCGAATGTAAGAGTTGATGAAAGGGATGATGAGAGTGTGAATGATGCTCCAACTGTGCCTGATGATGTGACTGAGGTGGATTTATCTGACACCTTTATGGCTCATCTTGACCCTAACGATGACCATGAAACCCCTCCAAATTGTCCTAGCGGCCTGGTAGAGCTACAGAGAGATGATAGTGAATGCAAGGAGTTAGCTGCCAGGTCCGTGAGTGAAGAGGAATGTGAGAAGGAGGGTGGTGAATGTTTCTACCTCAAAGGAGGAGTATTGTGGCGAAGATGGAGACCGCCACACAGACCAATCGATGATGGGGCTTGGGACGTCCATCAAGTAGTAGTCCCCAAACCTTGTCGTAGAGATATAATGGAAATGGCACATTGTATACCATTGGCAGGACACCTAGGTGTGAGAAAAACTCTAGACAGAATCAGATCCCACTTTTACTGGCCAGGAATGCGTGCAGATGTAGTGGAGTGTTGTAGAGTGTGTCACACTTGCCAGATGACAGGAAAACCCAATCAGAAGGTGCCTGTACATCCTCTGGTGCCCTTGCCCGTTTTCGAGAATCCTTTTACTCGGGTGGTAGTGGACATTGTAGGCCCATTGCCTAAGACTTCCCAAGGTAACCTTTATTTATTAACTATCATGGACATGGCAACTCGCTACCCAGAGGCTATACCCTTAAGGACTACCTCTGCTCCAACTGTAATCAAGGAACTGCTCAAATTTTTCACCAGAATGGGTTTCCCCCATGAGGTGCAAAGTGATCAAGGAACTAATTTTACCTCTAACATTTTCCAGCAGTCCCTGAAGGAGTTGGGTATCGAGCATGTAAAGTCTAGCACCTACCACCCAGAGAGTCAAGGGGTTCTCGAACGATATCATCAGACATTAAAGGGAATGTTACGTAAGTATTGTACAGAGACCGGAGTTGAGTGGGATAAGGGGGTACCTTTTCTTTTATTTGCTACTCGTGAGGTTCCAACTGAATCCCTGGGTTTTTCCCCTAATGAGCTAGTTTTCGGTCACCAGGTAAGAGGTCCTTTGCAACTATTGCAGGATAGCCTAGTTGGCCAGGAGGGGAACCAAAACCTCAAGTATGTTTCAGATTTCAAAACCCGGCTGAGATCCTCATGTGAGTTTGCCGCTCAAAACTTGACCGTGGCTAAAAGCTCCATGAAAAAATGGTATGACAGAAAAGCCCGTGAGAGGGAGTTTAAGCCCGGTGATGAGGTTTTGGTCCTGCTCCCCCTTTTTGGCCAACCTTTATCTGCCAAGTTCAGGGGCCCATATAAGATCATTCGGAGGGTGAGCATTACCGATTATCTAGTAACTACCCCAGACAGGAGAAAGCCCACGCAAGTATTCCATATAAATATGTTGAAGCCCTACCATAGGTCCCCTGATTCCTCTCCTCCAGATTCTCCCACTGTGGCAGTGAATGTCAGGACCTGTGGGCAGCCTGGTGCGGACAAAGTCTTCAGTTCTCTTACTGATCCGCAACAGACTGTTCCAGAGCCTGAAGGTATCCATGCAGACTTTGACTTGTCATGTAGCCTATCCAACTTTCAGTATAATTCAGTGGCTTTGAGGGAATTACCATCTAAACTATGTCATCTTCCCTCTGATCAAGCGAACCAACTAATCTCTGTTTTATCTCAGTCTCCCAGTGTGTTCCGTGATACTCCAGGGCTCACTTCTTTGGCCGTGCACGACATCGACGTAGGGGATGCAACTCCCATTAAACTATCCCCCTACCGTGTCTCGCCACAACGCAGGAGTATACTGCAGGTCGAGCTTGACTTAATTTTTTCAAACCAGCTGATCACAAGGGCCTTCAGCCAGTGGAGTAGTCCGGTCATACTTGTGCCGAAGCCAGACGGGAGCCATTGGTTTTGTAGGGACTATAGGCAAGTCAATGCTGTCACAAAGAACGATACCTACCCACTGCCACGGATCAAAGATTGCATTTACCAGTTTGGCCTCATGCAGCAGTACGTATAATTTAATGAGAGGATTTTGGCAATTAGCTCTCCCTTGTGGCGAGGTAAATATCATGCTTTTGTAGTGCGCTTTTAAGCCTTCAGCTGTGAGATGCCTTGCAGTTCGAATAACGCTCCAGCTACGTTCCGGCTATGTTCTGATGTGGTACCTGGAGACGTTGCCTACTTTGGGTGATATCCTTATTATATCCTCATTATAATCTTGCTGTTGCCAATCTGGTGGTGAATCTATTTATGTATTATGTTTAATATTATGTACTATACTCCTTAAACTCTTTTCTAGGGGGGAGGTCTGACATACGGAGCCCTGTATGTTAATTTAAGAGTTAGAATTAGAGTTGAAGGAGCCCACTACCCAAACGGTGAAGCAGACTAGCGAACGAGCGAGTGGGCAAACCATCTCGCCCCATACCAGCATGCTAGCCTTCACACCTCGATGACCGATGCTATGACGTATGATCGACGCCAGGAGCTGTGAGTGGACCATGCACCTGTTATGTGATTCGAGGAGCTATGATTGGAGCCGGCACCACCCGCCGCCTCCTGATTCGTTCCTACACCATCATTGTTTGGTATATAAGACCCGAGTTGTGGGCATTCAAATCAGTCTCATTTGGAGTTGGGGAAGGTGAACTTGCAGCTGGAGGAAGACGGGGTGAAGTATTATAATAGGATTGTGACTGTCAGTCAGATTATATAAATGTGTGTTCGGTGTAAACACTTATGTTATGTTGGTTAGTGAGATATGTGATTGGGAATTAACGTGAACACTATTATTATGTGTTTAACTATTTAATTGGGAATTAACGTGAACGCTACTATTATGTGTTTAACTATTTAATTGGGAATTAACGTGAACACTACTATTATGTGTTTAACTATTTGATTGGGAATTAACGTGAACACTACTATTATGTGTTTAACTATTTGATTGGGAATTAACGTGAACACTACTATTATGTGTTTAACTATTTGATTGCGAATTAACGTTAACGCTACTATTTATGTACTTAACTATTTGATTGGGAATTAACGTTAACGCTATTATTATGTACTTAACTATTTTAGTTGACTAACTTGTGGACTAAAGCAACTCTTTAAGTAATTGGGTTATGATGAAAGTAATACTATTGTTTTATATTAATACTTACGAGTTCTTTCATTTTCTTTGAATTAAGCTTACAGTGCTTAATGGTGCTTAGTACGGTGATGCTATTGTCTCGTATTAGTAATATCGCCTTAGACTAACATGGCTGTGTTAATATTACTTCTAGTGATTTCCTAAGCTGAAGAAAATTCTTTTGCTTCAAAATATTATATTTTGCTTTTCATATTATTTGAGTGAGACCTGAATCGAATCTATGAAACGATCCTGTAACTTTATTTACTCATAATCAAACCTCAATGTTACGTGATTAAGAAATACATTTAACTAATTATTAAATATATATCTAACTTTTTATGTGACTTTGATATTACTCCTGATGATAATAATAATATAATACTATTAACGTAAGACAAGAACCAAGAATAATTACATTAAATATAAATAAAAGGACATATAAGAAAACTATCTATTCATTTCAAAAAGGTAAGAGACAGAAATATTCTTACTTTAATATTTATCTTTCAAGACTTTTTATAAAATTAATAGTCCTTCTTTAGCTATAACTTATTCGGTTCATAACCATAGCCTACTAAGCTTCGGTTAAATAATAATTCTTTATAAATACTACATGACTTTAATTAGTTTCAGTATTTTTCATAATTAAAGAGTATCAGTCAATAAAGGATATTAAGTCCTAAGATCCAAAAGGAAAGGAAGCAACAACAGGAAATTATTTTATTAGATTTTACTTTTGTTTTGCCTTCAGCTGACTGATACCTTAATATATATCTCTGTGCTATCTAGATTCATCAAGTTAACCACTTGAGGATCAAGATACGTAACAATATATATATATATATATATATATATATATATATATATATACAGTATATAATGATTATATAGATATTAAGTTATGACATTTCTTCCTATGATTTAAACTGCTTCAAGCTCCGTGTGTTCAGACATTTTGACTTTACCATACCTTGAATTTGGCTCTCAGTCACTCTTTGCACTTGATATAGGTATTATTGCCATTTGTCTTCTTCGCACACATAGGATTAATATGCAGTATCCCATACTAAGACTACAGTATACAAGACCGTTAATTGAGTCTCTATACAATATTCATGGTTTGTGATTTAATAGTATAGAAAATACCAGCAGGATTGATTGAGCCGGACATATGTATTCATAATTAATGTATAAGTTAGGATTCCCTGCATGACTAAAGTTAAATGTAGTAAATTATATGGTATTATATTGTCTATTGTTTAATATGCTGATCTTAAAACGGGTGGATGGGACTCGTCAGCCTTGGTCGGCAACCAGTCTAGGGGAGTAAACCTTTTACAAACCTGTACTGTACCTACTGATGTAGCATGTTAGTGGGTGGACTAGCCTCAAACCACCATTGAATAATAGTGCTAGAAAATACATAGAGGGTCTTTGAGTCGGACGTCCCTAAGCTGTGTGGTGAATCCTGTAAGTCCTTAAGGGGATAGTACTTGTTTTTTTGGTCTATATATTTATCTATTAGATTATATTTGAGTTGCCTCGCTAGACTTCCATCAAGCTTAAAAAAACACCACCTAGACCCCCTTATAAGTCAAATTTGTACAGTTATTGGTAACAAAAATATCCCGGCTGAAGGCAAATTCCTTCTAAAACTACAGGCTCGCTATCGCTCGCCAGGAAAATAATATACACCTAAATGAACAAAGGGGTGTTAATATTGACAAAGAAATGGGGCGAAAGGTCTCAAAATCGCCAAACTAACAGGCAAAAAACGTCTTAAAATCTCAAAACTAATATGCTAAACACAAGACAGAAGGGGTCTAGAAAAAGCAATTACCTCCCTCTTAAAGAAATTGCTATGGGTTGTCCTTCCCACAGGGGATGTTTCACCACTCTCATAAAGGAGTACAAAGGAGTACAAAGGAAATCAAGCAACAACAGATCTAGTGACCCTTCTAGGTTGCTTGTCATCCAAAACACTGAGGATCAAGTGTCCAAACAGTGGTTTAGAGTGGGTATGGGAACATTGGAAAGGGAATTACTGCCCTGGAACTAATATCCGTGGCAGGATTAGGAAGTTAGTAGGGGACAGAGGGGTTAGTAACTGAAGGGGGGATAAAATAAAGTTATTCATTTACAAACGCAGTCAGTCGCGGGTTTGATGCGAGATATTTGTCTAGGCGGAGTTTAAATGAATCAACGGTGATGCAGTCTATAACGTTTCGGGGAAACCCATTCCACAAGTTGACAACTCGATTGAAGAAGAAAGTCTTAGATTCGTGTGAGTTAAAAGATTTACCAATAATTTTGCAACAGTTTCCCCGCATGTAATTAGATTGGTCGATAGTGAAGTACTTACTACAGTTCATATTGTCGATGCCTTTGATGAATTTGAACACTTGAATTAAGTCACCTCTTAATCTGCGCTGGGTTAAAGGAAATAGATTTAATTCTCTAAGACGCTCTTCGTATGGTTTGTTCTTTAGGCTAGGTATCATTTTGGTAACTCTGCGTTGGACTCGTTCTAGCTTGTTTATATCTTTTTGGTAATAAGGGCACCAGGATTGAACGCAGTATTCCAGAAGAGGGCGGACTAAGGAATTGTAAAGGGTTAGGATAACTTCTTTAGATTTATGTTCAAATGACCTGCCTATAAATCCAATTATTTTGTTTGCCTTCTTAACAACTTCTGAACATTGTTGACTCGGTTTTAGGTTACTCGATATTGTTACTCCCAGATCGGTTTCTCTGTTTACATTCTTAAGCTGAGTGCCATTCATCAAATAGTTTGCTTTCTCATTTAGGTATCCGATATGTAGTACTTTACATTTATCCGCATTGAAACTCATTTGCCAAATTTGGGCCCAACATGACAATTTATCTAGATTGTGTTGCATATCGTCAACTTGTTCTTTTGAGAGTACGCTATTTGCAATTTTTGTATCGTCAGCAAATTTTGAGATTGTTCAGGTGAGACCCTCATCTACAGTATGTCGTTGATGTAAATTAGAAAGATAATTGGTCCTAGTACCGATCCCTGGGGTACCCCGCTACTTACATTGGTCCATTTAGATGCCTTACCGTTTATGACTACTCTTTGCTTTCTGTCGCTGAGCCAATTTTCTATCCATTTCAACACACCGTCTTGTATTCCATGCGCTTTTAGTTTTAGCAGTAAACGTTTGTGGGGAACTTTGTCAAAGGCCTTTTGAAAATCAAGGTATATAATATCTACAGCTTTACTCTCATCGTAGAGGTGTAGACAGTGTATTCAGAGTACTGATTATCTTCATAAATATTACAACAATGAACTCATTTGTGAAGTTATTATTCGTTCTGTAGTCACCCATCTGTCTCTCTCTCTGATTTTGATGTTGGTATCTCTACTAGAAAAAGTTCTGATCATCTTTCTTGGATCGTACTGTATGTGTGGGTCATTATACGGAGAGCTTTCTCTGTTTGAACATATCCCATTCCCATTTTTCTTGAGGGAATGATGTTCGAATTCCACTCGTGATGTTTACAGCTTCAGAAATGTGTTCATGCGTCGATCAAAACCCTATTTTCCAATACACTATAGTCTATTCATTATAGCAAATTTAGAAACTGTGACAACTGAGTCTTGTAACTCAGGGACCGCTACAGGCAGCTCTGCCTTTTGCCTCCCTCACTTACATTGGAACAAACAAATATGTTAGGCTGAAACATTGTAAATATAACGAGACCTTTCAGTAGGTTTTATCTGATTCCAACCTACCCAATTAAACATTAACTACAGTAAATACATATTAACAAATATAGTACTGCAAAAACATGGACTATATAAACATTGTGGAGTTAAATGAGAATTGGCAATAGAAATAGTGAGAGAAAGCATCGTCAGTGCTTTGAAATATATTGATGAAACTCAACGACGACAAATATGGAGAACACAACGATACCGAAGAACACAATGATAACAAAGAACACAATGATAACAAAGAACACAACGATAACGCAGAACACAACAATAACAAAGAACACAACATTAACAAAGAACACAACGATAGTTAAATGACACAATGATAACAAAGAACACAATGATGACAAAGAACACAATGATAACAAAAGCGTCTGATTTGACTTGATAAGAATAATCTAGAGAAAATATAATTACTTCCTTAACCCTTAAAAAGCGGCCCACCACTTAAGTCGAGTTAAATAAAGCTGGACTATGTGGCGGCGCTCGACATAACTCGAGTGGCAATTTCAGCACGTAATGTGGCTGAGAGAGAGAGACAAGTGGTGGCAGGAGACTAGCGAGCGTATGACTGCTCCAGACCACCTCGGCGAACCTACTGACACAAATCTCAGCTCCCTCCTCCCTCTCTCACTCGCTACATACTCAATTATGTACCGAAAGTACCGAATTACCTGCTTTTTGCACTCGCGTTGCACGGTTATTGCAAGAAAACTATCCATCATACAAGGATCGTTATGGTGTCATTCGAAAGCTCTGTTTATGCCCTTTCAGGGATAGATACTTGTTTTACGTTCTGGGTCTTATTTAGGCATGAAAATGATCACGTAAACAGCCCTATTTTGGCTAAAAACACCCCGCTGGGCGGTACACATAAATAAACCTCATAGGCCGCTCGTAAGGTGTTAAATAGTTCGCCCTTAGACGTTTTACATTTAAAGGTCTCACAGTAGTATATTTTATTTGCAGTAACAGTACAAAATTAAGAGGTTTTCTAACAGTGATCAAACCCTTTTTTCTATTATTTCGTGTTGTGTGTGTCTTTTTCAATTTCTTAGTAAGAGAATAGGCGATCCCTATAGTGCCTTACTAATCTGAATTTCTTAGTAAGAGAGTATCCCTATACAGTGCCTTGCTAACTTGAATTTTTCCTAAACTTCCTTGTATAATTTTGTTTTTGCTGATCTCATAGTCTAACTAACATCAATTCATCCTTCAACTTTAGATAGAGGTGTGACGTTAAAGTGAAACTCCTACGACCTATATTCTATGCTAGTGACCTTGAATGTTACGTCATTTCAGAATTTCAGGTGGGGATTATGTTTCAATGCGTGTAAAATTTTCTTGAATTTAAAGTGGAATTTAAGGAATATAAGTTTGAGCCCCAGTCAGACAGAGAGTTGAGAAAAGAAGTAGGGACAAAACTGGATTCTTACATTGACGACTTGACTGAAAGACTAGCTAACTTTTTCAAGGAGACATCGGGCCACCCTGATACATCCTTAGCGCAAGCAAACTTCTAACAATATTTGCACATCAAATATAAGGCCCTTCGTGTCGCCCAGGCACCAAGGCTATGTTATTCTGAGACTGTGCCATGCACTTATCATAATTTTTCCCCTACAAACGTCCGACATTTTAAATATTTGTACAAACATCAGTGTACAACACCTGCATTCCAAAGGTAAGTTTAATATTTATACATTTCCAGGACTAAGGGTAAGTTAGATAGAGGCAAGTGTAGAGAAGTTTTCCGAACTTAGAACACTTACAGCTATGACAGCTACAACTACAGCTACAGCTCCCGCTACAGCTATGACAGCTACAGCTATACCAGCTATCACTACAGCTACAGCTATACCAGCTATCACTACAGCTACAGCCAGAAGCAATCCTCACGTGGATGCTCAGACACAGCTTACAGTCCACTTGCCTATGTTTTCTGGGAAAAATTGTCCTAACTACCCAGCTGGACCGTTTTCTTTCCTACACAGAATAGACGAGTACATGAAATCCCGCAACATCAAAAAGGCTGTAAACAAAATTGCCTTTGTCCGGTTACATCTGAAACCAGGAACTGCTATCGACCACGCTCAAGCAACCAGTCCATTTCAGACATCAAGCTACGAGGATTTATGGGTAAAACTCGCAAACTTCGCTAGCACTGGAAGTCACGATGGTCACCAATCAAAGAAATCCATCATCCCAGTCGCTAAACAAACTCCAAGGTATCATCCCAGTTTAGAGATTATCCCGGAGTCCCAGGAGTCACCTTCGGACACTGATGCGAGCATTGCTGCGGACACAGATACTGCTTCTGAGACCTCGTCGGACCCATCTCCCGAGATTCCAGACGCTACAGCAGAGACTGTTCCGCATCTTTTCTCAAATTGGTGCCAAGGCTCCACCCCAATAAAAAGCCCGAGCAAATTAATCTTGCCAATCCAAGAAGAGCTTGTGAGATAGTGACAGTATCACAGACAGTATGTACCTACTGCAATCATAATGCAAGGAGAAACCACTCTTGCGGGGCGAGTCGCAGACCTAGTCCGACGCCTTCGCTCCGAGAAGAACTGGTACAATTCCTAAGAAGTGTGGCCACTGCTATAAAGTTGGTCATACAAGAACAAATTGCTGGAAACGCCATCCACAGTTACTCCCACAGCGGAAACAAAAGTCACAACGCAAATCCCGAGTGCATACAAAACCTCGTAGGGCAGGAAAACCACAACGGAACCCTCGCCAAAAGCATCGAGAAAGACCTGCACGAAGGGGATACTGCATCGTTTGTGAAACTCCGTATGGACACAACACAAAGTATTGCCCTCGTGTAGACACCCCGAGTAGACCAAGAGATAAGTCGCCTCCTTCGCGATTCTGGTCCCTACCAGCGTGTCAGATCCTTTAGTTCCAAGACTAAAATTGGCAGACCCTCTGCAGTACAAACTCCTCTGAGTCGCAGAGAACGAGACCCCTCCATGGTCAACATTTTGTGTCACAATCACCACCTTACACTAAAGTTATACGTGACTAAGCCAGTTTTACGTGGTGGATTAAGCCTCACACCAATGTCCCACACGTAGTCCCCAATACATTCTTGTGGCGGTAGACACCTTTTGACACAGGTCTCCTACGAAACTCACAGATAGTTGCGTAGCAGAAGCACCTAAGCAAAGAAAGGTTCCGCACAAGCACAAATCATCTATGTCCAAGACATACTGAATCTGAAGGATAACCACATCAACATGAAGTCTCACAGATTAAGCTTCACCCATAGTTGTTCCGGTACTCAGTACTGTGTTCGAGCTGATTTATCCCCAGCACCGATTTAGTAACAGCTGTTCCAACAAGCATGGGCAGTTAGTTTACGCATCCTTGGAAGCTTTTCCAAGTCGATGGTGCATAAGTCTCAGTTGGGTCCACACTCTCGAAGTACATACACAACACGCATTACGCATTCTTTCCTGCATTCGATCATTATAGCAGCGACTGTGTCAACAAGCATGACCAGTTTCACCTGCAAGATCCTAAGAGTGCTAGGATCAAGAGCCATATTGCAAACCAAGATTACTCTCGCTCGTATCCACAGCTCAGAAGGATTCGTACTAAAGAAGGTGCACACCTTCCAATTGGGTTTCATGGATAGTTTCCCTTAGTAGTATCCGGAAGAGAACGGAATTGTGAGAGAAATAGGGTATGCCTTCCAGAACACTACCCGAAAGCTATAGCCGATGTGGAAAGACCTTTTACAGCACAAGTAAGTACATTACCAACGGCATCCAGATCCATTTTGTACTATCACATCCTGCAGGCAGACCCTGTAGAGGATAGGAACCGCAGTAGAGTTATAGAATGACTTGCGCATCTACTCAGGTATTTCAGCGCATAAGTAAACATTCTACTGAAGCTACGAAGACCTACACTTAGGATTGTAGTCGCCTTCCGCAGTGTACGACTAATAACACTAAAAAATTTAACCAAAGCACTACATATCCCTCAAAGTAGTCCTAGGTAAGTCTAAAACACACGTTCTTCCTTTGGTTGTCACCAACCTGATTGGTAACCAAGAACAAAACAGTTTTAGGTGGTTGGTCGCCACAAAGGCAACCACACAGTATATTCTAGCCAAGTTAAGGAAATACTTCCCACAGTCTGATCCATCAGAACTCCTACATGACATAGGAAGAAGGGGAATAAAGTTTTTCAAAGTAACTCAAAAGTCTTAAGTTTTTCTTAAGTGGAACTCCATCACCTCATGGATAGACACCAGAAGACTTGACTGTACATTCACGATCAGTATCAGAGATGTCCAAGTAAGCCAATCTCGAGTCGAGTAGAAAGGATTCTCATCGAATAGTATGATCTGTGCAGTTATTTACCTTTCTAAAGTCGCACATAACCCGTACAGCCCCAGCGACGTGTCTGACGCATCGGCGATGTATGTAACGCACAGCCCCAGCGACGCGTCTGACGAGTCACCCTAATTGCTCCGACCGTAACCTCAGGTGTAGCCACTCGAGAGGGCTCAGATTTGTATGGGAACTGTGTACGTATCCCACGCAACCGTGCCGATTGTTGAAAACTCTCAAAGTCCACGTGCGTGCGCGTGAGCGCGCAATAACCTGTTTTTTGGGGGTAATTGCCTTCAATTTTTTACTCTTGTAAAATACGTTTTCGGGGGCTCTGTAGGACCATTCTTTAAGCTTTTCGAGCGTTTTTTCGTGGTTTTTCCTTCATTCCTAACTCATTCGCTATTGTTTCTGGAATAAAACCATTTTTTGAAAACCGGCCGGGTTCTGGTGAACAAACATTACAAAACTAGCCGGGGCTCCACGGGTTAAAATACAAACTTAAGGTTAGAATTATATAAGATGTTTCCAAGTCTTATGAGGCAGAGCTCATCCAAATGGTTGCCTAAATTCCAGTCAAAACATGCTCAACATTCACACTCGTACACACAACTCTTCTCACAAGAACTCTGTACAACATTCAAAATGCCATGTGACATGGTCAAGATGCTAGTCATTGGTTACATAAGGAAAGTGATGAATAACGTAGAGACCAGATATCACAAAACGGAAAGGTTAACCCTTGTAACATCTTGGGAGTAGTAACCTTCGTGAATTATTAGCCTTGAGCCTTCCTTCGACCTCTACTCAGACAGACAGGCAAGGACAAAAAGGTACTCAAAGGTGATAACTTCTCACTGGCAGACTAAAGCGGTGGTAAGAGACATTCCTACAGCTAACCCGACACGTGATGGAACCGCACCAATCTTGGAGTATCCAACGCCTTCACTTCCATTCGACACTGTATCAGTGGATATGCTGAAGTTGCCGCGGAGTCACCAGGATTAACCGGTAACTTCTGGTATTATGGGTAAGAGCAAACGTAGCAGCCAACGCACTTATCAGAATTTTGATAGTTGCCCTGGTGTTCTCGTTACCGACCTAAAAAGAAGCCAAGTGAAAGACGGGCAAGATTAGAACCACTACATATCCAATAAGTAAGCTACTACTGGAAAACTATTAAGAAGGATAGTAAACAACACTTCGCCAAAAGATAACCTGTGACATTCCTGGAATACCCGAAGGCTTCACATCCATTTGACACTGTTTCTTTGGAATTGCTGAAATGCCCCAGGCGACACCAGATGTAAGCAGTACCAGCTGGTTTGTGTTGAATATAATCTTTCAGACTAGTTTGTCCTATTGCTGCTTAAAGATGGATGCAACAGACCAAATTACCAACAGGCTCGTACATTACTCACTTGTTTGCTATTCCTCTCCTAGGCACATCCTCGCCGAACACAGGATGGAAACCAAGCACAATGTGAACAAATCAATGAGTGATATCTACTTGAGAAAGCATGTGTTTGCACAACAGCTCAAATTCTAAATTGGGCTAGTTGACTGCAAAGTACCTCCGCTACCATAGCTATCATTGAAATCTTGGAACATCATGTAAACCTAAACATAATCTAGAAGTAAAGGAAAACCTAAAAGGCTTTACATTACCTTGAAGAGTCTTCCAAAACCTACAGACAGGTACACAAGACTAGCTTCTGAGGGTTAAGACAAGATTCTGACGTAAATTCTGGCAACAGCTAAGCTATGCAGAAATCAATATTCCTCTAGATTATTCTTATTAAGTCAAATCAGACGCTAAGAGACACTTCAAAGTCTTCAGCAAGATCCACCAGCAAATCTGAGATCATTTACAGACATCCCGGACTGAAATGATAAGGAAATAACATAAAAGGACACACCAAACTGTCCTGACGTAGGTCACAAAGCAATGTGCCTAGATCCGACGAGAATGTCTAAGCTCTCGCCGAAGTATAATGGACCCTATGTCGTTACGGACACAGCATCCGGTAACCAGTTTGAGGTTCGAGACCCTACCACCAATAAGGTAGAAGTAATTAATGGTGACAGGTTACAACGGAGGAGTCCAGAACTCTCCGTAGATGGCCATACTATACCTGAACCATAACTTTCAGCGGTGCAGTCAAATGCACCTACCACAAATTACTCCGCACAGATACACGAGTATAGGCGGAAGCTTCTTTTTGCAAAAAAAAAAAAAAGAGAGCATTCTAAAACAACTTACAAATTCAGTTGTAATAAGTTGAGTAGGTAAGACCACTCTAGACAGAGAGTGAAGTGATACCACTCAAGTAAGACCACTCTAGCTAGAGAGTGAAGTAATCAATACAAATCTTCGTTCTGTTAACGTCATATAACTGACAGAGCAAGCCACTCCCCACGTACATCCTACTGGGCGTGTGAAGTATTCTATTAGTAACCCTACGCGTAGAATATTACCCTTTCTCCCGAGAAAGATGAGCTGGTTAGTGGGTTCCCTACTAACTAATCAGATGATGCCTGGTGATATGCGAATTACACTTACGTTTCCCGTTTAACGTAGCTCGTATTAAATCTCCGGATGATTCATTTTGGTACTACCTGATGACCTTACCCAGGTAACCAGACACTCGCACTCACACACGTGCAAAGAGAGGACTGTTATATTTGCTGACCTACTCTCCTATGAGCTCTTTAAAACAGCCCACGCTTCTGAAGTACAAAACGCTAAGAAAGAGACTCACTGTCCTGGAGACTGCAGCAAAAGCGCTATAGAGTCTAGAATTCTAGAAGTAAGACTCACAAGTATAGATGTACGACTCACAAGTAAGACGAATGTGATGAATTCATTGAGTACGGTGATATCTGAGATGGATCATCATTGATCTACTGCCTGTTGCTCATCTCCGTACAGCATCAGCCATAGAGAAGGAACAGTTTGCCCTGTTTCCGCTTTTGAGTAAGAAAATTGTATACTCTATTTCTCATAAATAGATACAGTTATTCCGCTCACCATTTTAGTCCACATTCAGTTCCAGTCCTCACATTTAATAATGATTGAAGAATTATGCTGTTCCCGTTTCTTTTACACGGATGATTACTAACCTTTTCTGAAACAGCAGACATGTTGCTCGTCCCCAACGAACTTCAACTTGTGACTGTGACAAACAAAGACGCCTTTATTCATGTAGGTCCTCGTATCTTCCCCTGTCTGTGCGTCCTGAGTATGTGTTTTCCCTCTGTCCCCGGACTTAAATGCATGCGATCTTACCTTGACTCAAGCATCTGTGACTGACTGGTTCATAGTTTAGATTTAGAGTAATAGTTAATAATCATGGGATGTGTCAGGCACCTGTTCACTGCGAAGTACGGATTTCACTAATCTTCACGCTTCCTTATCGTCAACTTATTGCCTTGATAACTAACCTCTTCTCAGAGTTCATTCCTATTAACATTCTTTTCATAGGTAATTCTTTAAACCTCATGAAGTTCATAAATTCTTCAGAGTACTACTAACCTTAGTTTTATTAATTAATCAGGAAAAAAAATTTCCTACTACACTAACCCCCTTCCATGACTCTCGTCAACAACCTTATCCTAGTAAGTCTCTCCCTTCGTCTTCCGTTCAGGGTTAATCACCTCTTGCATGGGCGTGAGGTAAAATTTAAGCAACCGTTAATGCTAACGTGTAAGGTTTGGTCCTCACCATTATCACACTTTCATTGGCATTGCTATACACTGGGTACAGGGTTAGATAAGTCATAGGGATGATTCAATGTGTATCTAGATATATGTGAGTTATTCTTTCCTACAACCTGAGGAGGGCCTCAGCTGACGTGGCCGAGCGGTGTAACAGCGCATTTTGAGCGACTGTACACTTCTAAGATAAACCATATAATCACATATATAACTCACACCATTATAACTACCTTTTAAAAACAACTGTAAGTGTGTTGGTGTATTCTCCCTATAGAAGCTCAATCCATCACAATAGAAGCTGGTAACTTTCCACTCTGCTA
Source organism: Paralithodes platypus (assembly GCA_032716605.1). Lineage (NCBI taxonomy): Eukaryota > Metazoa > Arthropoda > Malacostraca > Decapoda > Lithodidae > Paralithodes > Paralithodes platypus. The sequence continues at coordinate 16,756,719 of CM064541.1, forward strand.
AGGCAAGCACGGATCCCACGATCACCAAATGGTATCACACTTCCGTTGCCAAGATATCGAGAAGTAATTGCTAGAAACTTTGTCACATCCAGTTGTCACATGGTGTTGCTGAACCGCGCCCCTCCCTCAAGAGGCAGAGGGCGAGTCAGTCAGCACACCACCACACCCTAAGGAGGGTATCTCTCTCCAGCCCTCTGGGTAAGACTAGTGACCTGTATAAGTGTAGAAGTACCTTATAAGTGACATACAAGTACGCAGTGACATACAAGTGTTCTAGTGATTCCCTTCTAATCATTATGTTCTCTCTCTTTATAGGAAGATCATTATTACTTGGAAAACAGCTCATAGTTCTAGGTTGCTATTATTAAAGTGTTATCATTAAGTATTAAGTAGAGTACTTATCTCGGTACACACTCAACATCGAGTATACACCACATTAATAAGTACTTTATAATTACATTGCCCCAACGCAAGGGACGTCTAGTGTAATATATTCTAATATCTCAAAATTAGGATAAAGGGCTAAAAGACATATATTTTTCTTCTAAAATAAACCACACAAAAGCCTGTGCCTGTTTATTTAAGACCTCTTCAAATATTATCCAATACATAACACAATTTACAGAATTCTACAGAGTACTGCAACAGTGTTCAGGAAATATGAGGTAAGAATATAATTTAACCCTAACCATCCGCTCAGTGCCTCAACCATAAACCGCCCGCTACACAATGATAACAAAGAACACAACGATAACAAAGAACACAACAATAACAAAGAACACAATGATAAAGAACACAACGATAACAAAGAACACAATGATAACAATGAACACAATGATAACAAAGAACACAATGATAACAAAGAACACAATGATAACAAAGAACACAACGATAACAAAGAACACAACAATAACAAAGAACACAATGATAACAAAGAACACAACAATAACAAAGAACACAACAATAACAAAGAACACAACGATAACAAAGAACACAATAACAAAGAACACAACGATAACAAAGAACACAACGATAACAAAGAACACAATGATAACAAAGAACACAATGATAACAAAGAACACAACGATAACAAAGAACACAACGATAACAATGAACACAACGATAACAAAGAACACAATGATAACAAAGAACACAACGATAACAAAGAACACAATGATGACAAAGAACACTGTTATGTGTGTCCCAGCTAACTCCATAGATGCACAACAGGCCTATCTTGGGTTGGGGAGTAAGTAGACACGCTGTAGATATATAGGTTCTTATTGAGAAGGATATGGGATACAGGCACGAAGCAGAGCCTACAGGGTGATAGCTCTGTCTCGTGGTACACAAACATGTATTGGCCCTCTGGTGAGAGGAGCCCCAGGCTTGAGTTGCCAGAGTGGCTATATGACATAACTAATATGACTGCCTGGATGCTAACATGAATCTTACTCATAGAGAGATATTACATATGCATAAGTGACTGTACTAGATATGAAAGTGATACTGTACAAGGTAAATCATATACATACACCTCCCTCCCCCCTCACTCTCGCAGTTCATTCTCGAGCGGACTCTTTCCTACTGAGCCGTTCTGATCGACGTGGGGTAACTTGGGGGTCAGAAGCTAAGGACTGTTCAGCGTCATTGAAAGGGGCCACAGGGTTGAGGGAGTCACCAGTTTGGGGCACGGGGCGGAGGAATCGACGGTTCCGCCACCACACACGGCCACTAGGGAGACGTACCTCATAGGCCCGTGACCTGCCAAGGCTCATCACAACCCCCACCTTGTCCCAGCGTTTCGTGGTCGGGTCTTGAATCTGCACTTGCTGACCGACACCTAACCTGGGAAGGGGCTGTGCGTGCTCATCGTACCGGGTCTTAACCTGCTCGGCACGGTCGGCTGCACGTCTATCACAGTCCTCGGCCTTGGCTTGCCATTCCGCAGCAAAGGACTTGGGATGGGCTGGGAGACATGTCCTAAGAGGATGACCATACAGGAACTGGGCTGGGGAGCGGCCTGTGAAGTTTGGAGTATTCCGGAGTTCCAAGAGACCCCGGTCGAAATCCTCACAGTCAATGTTGCCAGAGGGTGCAGTCTTTAAGGTGAGGTGCTTGAGAGACTTCACCGCAGCCTCGGCATGGCCGTTCGCCTGTGGGTAATGCGGTGATGTTACCACATGACGAACTCCCCATCGCTTCATAAAGTCCCGGAACTCGTGGCTGGTGAATGGTGGGCCCCCGTCGGTCCTCAGACGAAGGGGCACACCAACTTCCCGGAAGTAGCGACAGAATATCCTGATGGTCGCAGAGGCGGTTGTGTCGCCTGTGCAGGGGACAACAACAGGCCACCCCGAGAGACGGTCGACGACTACCAGGAAAGACTTCCCGGCGACCATGAAAAAGTCGGCCGACACAGACTCAAAGGGCCTTGTAGGGTTGTCATCATTCATGAGTGGTTCCTTCTGGAGGCTAGGCTGAAGGATCTGGCACGACTCACACGCTTGAACAGTGTTGGTGATGTCGGAATATATCCCCGGCCAGAAGACAGCCTGCCTCGCCCTGCGTTTAGTGGCCTCCACACCACGGTGGCCGTCATGAAGATGCTGTAGGGTGCGTCGGTGGAGGGCAGCAGGAACCACGATCCGAGCTCCATACAGGACGAGGTCATCATCAGCGTAGAGTTCGTCCCGTATCTTCCAGTATGGGAGCAAGGAATTGTGAAGGTCGTATCGGTTGGCAGGGAATCCTGAGGTCACACAGTCGAGTAGACGAACATATGCAGGGTTCGCTCTTGCCGCGACCCGGAGATCCTGTAGCGTCCTGTCTGCGTCTGGTGCCGAAGATCGTGCCGAAGATCGTCCTGAGTTGATAACGTCCTTGGTTGTCACTATAGTCCTGAGGTAGGTGGCGGCGGCGGCACAAGCGATCTCATCCTCTGGCGTGGGGCGGCTGACCGGGGCTCAAGACAGGGCATCAGGGATGCAGAGCAACTTGCCGGCACGCCACACGGCCTTGAAGATATAGGGTGAGGTCTTCTCCTTCAGGCGTTGGAGGCGGGGATTCTCCACAGCGTCCAACGTGTAGTGATTGATGATAGGGATGAGGGGGCGGTGGTCAGTCATCAGTGTGAAATCCTATAGACCCTGTAAATACAGTCGACACTTGGACATGGCCCAAACAGCAGCCAACATCTCCAACTCGATAGTAGCATAGCGGGTCTCAGCGTCCGCCAGGAACCGAGAGCCACACTGGATGAGCCGCAGGTGGCCACTGCCGTGGTCCTGCAAGAGGGCATACCCAATGCCGTTGAGTCGCGATGCATCAGTCTGAAGAATGGTGGGTAGGTCTGGGTCGAAGTGTGCGAGAACAGGAGGATTGACAAGGGCTAACTTGACTCGCCTGAAGGCCTCATCGTGGTCAGGAGTCCACACAAATGTCCTCTTGGGGCTCATCAAAGGGCGGAGGGGCTGAGCGGCGGCGGCGATGTCAGGGGTAAACTCTGCCAGCTGGTTGACCAGACCCAGGAATGACCTGAGGTCGGTCAAGTTGGTTGGTGCCGGAAAGTCCCCGATTGCAGCCACTTTGCTCGTGTCAGCCACAATACCATCCCCTGAGAGGGTGTATCCACAGAAGTCCACTGAAGGTGCGGCAACCACAAACTTGCTCTTGTTGAGGGTAATCCCGAACTTGCAGTACCTAGTCAGCACTTCATGGATGCGGTCGAGGTGAGACTTGTAGTCCTCATCGTACAGCAGTATGTCATCCACGACCTTAGCGCACCTCTGCACACCTTGTAGAGCCATATCATCCCTGTAGCAGAAGGCGTCGCCCGTAGCTGTGAATCCCATGGGTCCTCTGCAATGCTTGAAGCGTCCATACGGCGTGATGAAGGTGGTCAGGTGCTGGTCCTCTTCAGCCAACTCCATCTGCCAGTAACCACAGAGGGCGTCCGCAGTGGTGAAGTAGCGAGCTCCTCGGTCGACACCACGAACTGCTGCGGAGGGAGTAGGCGAAGGGTGAGCTGGTCGGGACACATGTTTGTTGAGTTTGGAGAGGTCGACGGTGATGCGCATTCCTCCGCTGTCCTTACCAACAACGACGAGGGGGTGGCACCATTCTGAGGGGTTGTCTCCAGCAGGCTTGATGATGCCCTGGGCCACCATGGACTCCAACTCTCGCTTGACTTGGTCCCTAAAGGCAAAGGGAATCTGTCGGGGAGTATGGATGGCGAAGGGCTCAGCTCCCTCTTTAAGATGGATCCTCAGGGGTTGACCCACCATAGGCTTGAGGGGCACAGTCTTTAGGTCGTCTTTGGACATCAACACGTCGCTAAACTCCCGCAGGAAGTAATTCTTTGCTTCAGCGGGCGACGTGGAGACTGGAAGTGGTGTAGCCTTACACCTGTTGACGTGCTTGACCTCTTGTATGGGCGTTGGGAATGCCAGAGGTATGATGGCTAACTCCCTGCAGTGGCTGTATGAAAGCAGAGGAGTCTGCTGGACACCCTCGTGCACATGGATCAGGGCAGTACACACTCTCTGTCCCAGGGTGAGGGTAGCCTGAAATACCCCCAGAGCAGGTGCCACGGGGAGCCGTCCGCCGTGAACGTTGTCGTGGGCGAAGGGGCTCGCAGGCTGCTCATGGGGATAGCCAAATCCTCAAGGTGACGCCGGCCAATCACGGTGACGTCGGCGCCCGTGTCCGGTAACATCCGTAGGCGGGATGTAGCGTCGCCAAAGGAGAGGGTAACACAGATGGGTTGCGGCGTCGAAGCTGTAGAAGGAGTCGATCCCACCTGACGACAGCTATTACTCCTAGCGTCGGCGGGCTTGCCAGAGTTGGAGGGGGCACCCGTATCGCCTGGGTGGCCACCTTGGCGTCTTTCCTTCTTCTTAGTCGACGGACAACACTTGTCATAATGCCCCAGAAGACAACAGATGCGGCACTGAACCTTGTGAGCAGGGCACTTATCTGTCCGAGCCCAGTGACCGTGGCGCCCACAGTTGTTACAGGTGCTGCCAGCAGCGGGACACTTGTCAGGCCCGTGTCGGCGAGCGCAACTCTGGCAGGCATCAGCTGCATTCGATGGAGGCTTGGGGGGTTGGGTCCTGTCACTGCCCTGTTTCTTGTTTTTCTTGTATGAAGAGACGGCCCTTACTTGTTCATGGGGCGCACTAATGGCCGTGGTCGCAGATTTGGCAGCCTCATACGAGCGGCACATAGTGACGACATCCTGTAGTATTGACTTGGAGTCCAGGGCGATGAGTTTCTGGACTAACTCCTTGTCCCTGAGGCCCATGAGGATGATAGTCTTGAGTTGTGTCTCCACACAGATGGGTGAGTTACCAGGGCACACATCCACTTCGTCTGCGAGACGTTTGAGGCGGACGTAGAACTCTGCAAAAGTTTCCCCTTCATGCTGTCTGCAGCTCAACAATTCACGACGCCGGAGTGCCTCATTCCTTAGACTCTTGATATGAAGCCGCAGGGCGTCCAACACCTCTTCAACAGTCTTGTCTGTGGAGGGAGCGATCTGGAGGGTGTGTTCTAAGACACGCTGCGTCTCGAGAGTCAGGCACATGCGTAGTTGTATCATCTGTTTGGCCGCAGGCAGGTTGGACAGGTCCACCATGACAGCATAGTCGTCCCAGCATCTCCTCCACTCCCGGAACATCTGGAATGTAGCGTCAGGCTTCAATGGTGGTGGTGTCTGGGCCGTAGCCTTCTGTGGTGGAGGATTGTGTGAGGGATGTGGGGAAGAATGTGGCTGCTGTCCGCCAAGGTGACCAGCAGGTGTGGAGGAGTCGGGAGGGGTCCTGGTGGGAGCCAACAGCTGAAATAAGCTCTGGAACTCCTGTCTCCTTATAGCCTCATCATGCCTGCGAGACTACTCCAGGACACGATCTCGTCGGGCCTCCTCCTCTTGTCTCTTCTGCTCATCATACCTGCGAGACTCCTCCAGGTATTTGAAAAATTGCAGGAAATCAACTGAAGAAGGGGCTGAAGGCGTGGTTGGGGACTGAGGGTGCTGATAATAAGGTGTGTATTCCTCCCCATCATAAGGCAAGTTTGTTCCTGCCCCTTCGTCCTGTACATCACCAGAGTCTGACATCTTGTGTGGGTGACAGACAGACAGGGAGATAACAAACACACAATTATTAGCCTCTCACATATACAAGTGGGGTATCAAAATGACTGGCAAAAACAGCAGAATATTTAGAATACACACCAGCTGTATCCTCACCAATGTATAAAACCCAATTACAATTAGCACTGAAGGGAATGCTTGGGTGATGAAATAAAAGTTTGCCAGTTGTGTGTGTGCCCAGTGTGTGTGCGTGCGTATGTACCGAGCGGTGGTGCGCGGCCTCCCTCACCTCAGTATCTTGCTGGCAGTCAGAGGGGGAGGATCTCACGCCCCGCTCTCTCGTGGCTCGGACTTGTGCGGGCGTTATGCTTATGCCACACACAATACATATAAAATAAAGCACACAATATAGCACTGGCACTGCACTGGGAACGTCGGCACCGCACTGTTGAGCACTATAACACTGTAATCCAAGCTGTGAGACGGTGGCTGGGATGCAGGGTGTGTGGACAATGGCGGCTGGCGGCGTCTGGCGAAATCCACATAAACTTCTCTTAATACACACTGCGCCATGTTATGTGTGTCCCAGCTAACTCCATAGATGCACAACAGGCCTATCTTGGGTTGGGGAGTAAGTAGACACGCTGTAGATATATAGGTTCTTATTGAGAAGGATATGGGATACAGGCACGAAGCAGAGCCTACAGGGTGATAGCTCTGTCTCGTGGTACACAAACATGTATTGGCCCTCTGGTGAGAGGAGCCCCAGGCTTGAGTTGCCAGAGTGGCTATATGACATAACTAATATGACTGCCTGGATGCTAACATGAATCTTACTCATAGAGAGATATTACATATGCATAAGTGACTGTACTAGATATGAAAGTGATACTGTACAAGGTAAATCATATACATACAAACACAATGATAACAAAGAACACAATGATAACAAAGAACACAACAATAACAAAGAACACAACGATAACAAAGAACACAATGATGATAAAGAACACAATGATAACAAAGAACACAACGATAACAAAGAACACAATGATAAAAAAGAACACAATGATAACAAAGAACACAACGATAACAAAGAACACAACGATAACAAAGAACACAATGATAACAAAGAACACAATGATGACAAAGAACACAATGATGACAAAGAACACAATGATAACAAAGAACACAACGATAACAAAGAACACAATGATGACAAAGAACACAATGATAACAAAGAACACTATGATAATAAAGAACACAACGATAACAAAGAACACAACGATAACAAAGAACACAACGAGAACAAAGAACACAATGATGACAAAGAACACAATGATGACAAATAACACAACGATAACAAAGAACACAACGATAACAAAGAACACAATGATGACAAAGAACACAATGATAACAAAGAACACAATGATAACAAAGAACACAACGATAACAAAGAACACAACGATAACAAAGAACACAATGATGACAAAGAACACAATGATAACAAAGAACACAATGATAACAAAGAACACAACGATAACAAAGAACACAACGATGACAAAGAACACAATGATGACAAAAAACACAATGATAACAAAGAACACAATGATAATAAAGAACACAATGATAACAAAGAACACAACGATAACAAAGAACACAATGATGACAAAGAACACAATGATAACAAAAAACACAATGATAACAAAGAACACAACGATAACAAAGAACACAATGATGACAAAGAACACAATGATGACAAAGAACACAACGATAACAAAGAACACAATGATAACAAAGAACACAATGATAACAAAGAACACAATGAAAACAAAGAACACAACGATAACAAAGAACACAACGGTAACAATTAATCAACCAACACACAGAAGAAAATGGTGACATAACACTACATAATATTATTCAGTGGGTATTATCTATATGATAAGTTTCAATATATCTAAACAAAATAAGGTGGTGTAATTAATCAACCACCTCCTCTACCCAACACCAACAAACCCAGAAAAAGAAGAACAACAAAAGCATGTCAATCAATCATAAACTTTCACTTTTGACACATGCAAAGAGAACAACTGAAACTAAATCCCACTATGTTCTGTGTATCGTCCTTTTGGCCCAGTTCTCCGTGCAGTGAAAGGAGTAGCTGTTCCACAGGTAGGCAGGAAAATGTATACACAATTTAATTGTTTGTGCAAGTGGAACCACAAAGGAGTGGTTGTTGAGAACTGTACTGGCCACGGTGGGGTTGGCGAGAGACACACCACATTCACAGTCAACGGCCAGTTTTCATATATGCTATTTTAGAATGCATTAAATTGTCAGCTTAATAAGTACTTGATTGATGAAAGGCATATCATCAAAGGTATGATACTGATTCATATTATCTTAGAGATATTCCAGTGACTGCATCCACAGTCAAGTTATATGTTAGCATAACAAACATGGTGCAGTCATGCTCAACAGTTATAACTTACCTCTAGTATACCATCTATTATCTCTATAAGAAGTAGAAGGATATCTTGTTTTACAAAATAATGAAGAACATTTTCTTATTCTAAGTTTACTTAGTGTTTTGTTGAAAAGTATTTTGTTTGCATTTTCTATGATAAACTGATATTGAAGCAGTGGAGGTGAGACAAGTCTAAAAAGTAGAATAATTATGTAACAGAGTAATGAACTCTTAGAGACTGGATGCATGCCTTTCAATAGTCTATGATATTGGCATTTTGATATCATTCTGGCAAACTTTAGACTACTTTAGTATTACTGGACTCTGTAACATTTGTGAGTAAAATACGTTAGCTATATTTAGAAAGGATCTATGAAAGTTAAGGGGTTTATTCGGATAGTTTGCAGTTTTGCACATTTTCATTCATAAAGAAGAATCAAAACGTATTACTATGATATATCCGTGAAAGTACAGGAATAGAGCTTTCCAATGACACCTGAGTTATATCTGTACGACGTCTGGTTGTCTAGCAACGATCTTGCAAATTCAGCCAAAATTGCTATTAGCGGTTTTGAGCTGTGTTCGATATGTGCAACGCTGCATTGATGTGGCAGACATCTGAGATTACATCAGTGTGGGCCAGTCTTGGTGGGTGACGGACGAAGGGGTCCCACGATACCTGCACTCACTTGCCTTACTCCCAGTACACATAATAAGCGGATTTTGGTCCGCAACGAAGGAGTTATCTCTACATAGCTTAACGTAACAGTATTAGCCGAGCTGGTTGAGATATACTGGTTAATATTGTATAGTCCATACCAGTTGAGTTGCCCGGTAACCTTCAGGAATATATGGGCTTGGTAAATAAATTTGCTTGTAAAAAGGCATAAAAAGGATAATTACATTTGTTATGGCAATTTACCCTTCAAAGAATACAATGGTAGTGATAAACCCATTTGTGATGCTTCTGCATAGTAGCCACGTGCGGGCATGCGCGTGCGTCGGCTGCCCAGCCGTTTAGAAACCAGCTGGTGGCTGCCGGTCGGCAGGCTTTTCCTTAGTATATATCCTACGACAACGTAATTTATGTCTGGGATATTCTTATGTTGTTTCACAGCTTGAAGCTCCCCTTATTCATAACCAACGCATCTTAGTATATTTTATTCTCGATAGTTGATTATTTCATTTTAATATATAAGATGTAAGTCTAGTGAGGGCGGGAGGAGACGAGCGGGAGAGAGAGACCGACTTGGGACGTTGCTTCGCTTGCCAGCTTGGGACGAGCCTGAAGCGTTGCCATATGCATTTGATTGCAACGTTAGGCTTAGTTTCGACTCACGCACGGGGTAGAGGATTTTGACCTGGCAACAGTGTTGAGTGTTGCCAAGCCTGGGATGTATTTTGTATGCCTAGGGTGGGGTCCAGACAGATTCAAGACTCAGAGCTCACCTCACTGTCGTACCCTTCGGACCCCCTTGATATCTATCCATCTCAACCCCACTTAGAAACTTTCTCTCTTACTTTGTATACCTTCCTTCCACTACTTCACCAATCTATTTAATTATCCCATCCCCTTGATAGGCCTTATATCTATTATTGTATTAACGATGAGCTCTCAGATAACTAGATAGGATTTTTGGGCTTTATGCGGAGATGTAATTGTTAATGAGACCTAGGAAGCTTTTTTGTTGTCTCATATTTGGTGGTTTCATGCTTGCTAGTGTGTTCTTGTGTCAGGTTAGCAGGGGCTAGACCGGAGGGGAGGCTTTTTGCGATTCTTTAAGTAAAGTCTGCTGGTGCGAGTCCTGTGGACCCGCACGACTTTACTAGGATACCCGTGGGAGTCTGGGGGCATTTTCTTGCCTGTGTCCCTGTGTGTCTAGTGTTGTGTTGTGTGTGGGCCCTTGCCTAGTCCACTCAGCACTGCGCTAGCCAGTCTTGCTTTTGTTTTAGGGTCGCCAGGAGAGAGTCAGATACTTGCGATCTGAGTCTCTCAAGAGAGCACCCTTTCAATTAGAGTAATTTGGTGCACAGACTTGGGAACGTCCCTAGGCTAGAGCAGGTGGCTCAGCCCGGGTATCCGAAGCCTATATCCTTCCGGCTAGACCTCTGCCACCTGGCAGATTAACAGCTAGGGGTTTATTATTTCTGTATGCTTGTTATTGTGCCACAGTTTACCGTTTTTGTGAGCATTGTGAGTCAGGGTGTGGCTTAGAGACTCTGTCCGAGCAGGCTTGCCTGACTAAGAGTGAGAAGCACACCTGTATGTGGTTATGTTGCGAGTTGCTGCCTTTATTGTATTATACCTATGCCATTATACACTGTATGGCCTATCACTAGTATTTATTCCTGCTTATGAGTTAAGAGTTCTCTAAATCCGTAACGTACTTTCTTTGCTAAGCATCAGATCCTACAGTAGCCGCATGCAGTTTAGAAACCCGCATCTTGTCTACCGGTACGATGTTTTGAGGACTGTTTGCTTTCACCTTCTTTCACGCAGGGGTGATTAGTTGTATTAATTAACGTAACGTTAAATGTACTTTCTTCTAGTTTGTTATTAAATTGTTTCTGCAATTTAATTCCGTTATCTATCTTTTCCTTGAAGCTTTAAGTCAACTTAATTGTGTGATCTTTTATATAGCCTGCTTGACTATCAGCAGTCTATAGTGCGTGCACACTGTAACCGAGTTATAGGATACCTCGTTGTCCAGGCAGGACTCTTGACGGTTTAGGGTGGTTTGTTGCCTGGGTTTATAGATAAGGGTTGGATCTAGCGTTTTTCGTTGTTGCTTATTGCCGCATACCTAGTCCAATAGAAAGAGCCCAGTGTTTATATATCCAAGGACGTAACAAATGGCGACCTTGCATAGGATTTACTGAACAGAGGAATATAGTGGTCATTTGTTTTGAGATTCCTTATGATTAAAGGAATACAGTGGACATAGAGTTTTTTTTTTTGGAGCAACCAATATAACACATTAAAGACTTTAAATAACATTAGTATATACATACTTGCATAGGAGATAAGGCACATTCTATAACCGTGATAATTACTGCAGTACACAAACATGTCTAATACATCAGAACACAGTGATGGGTCAGGTCACGATACAGGCTCGGAGGGAGAAAGACCTGTGGAGTGGCTAGTCGATAGCGAGGAGGGTGCTAGAAGATTTTTAGAGGTGCCCCTTACCGCTGCCAGGGTGTTGAAGCTGAATAAGTATGGCTTAAAGTGTGTGGCAGGTCTTCAGGGTCACCAGGGTTTAAGTGGCATGAGGAAAGATCAGCTGAGGACTTTGATATTGGGTTTAGAAGGGAGAGACCTGGGTGGAGAGGCGACTGGGGGCCCCGGTCCCCAGCCCCCCCTCCACTCTACCCCCGTATCAAACGTCAGGGTGCCTGAATTTAGTACATACCCCCAAGTTGATGGTCAATGGCAGCGTGGAATTCAATCACAGGGACCCTCCCCATTAAATGCACCTTCCCCTCCTCAAGGGTTGACTCCAGATTTGTTGTTTCGGCTTGAGATGGCCAAGGTTGAGGCCGCCGAAAGACAGGTTAGTGTGCAGGCTGAGGCTGCAGAGAGAACAGCTATACGAGAGGCTGAACTGCAGGCAGAGTCTACTAGGTATCGGGCTGACAGGGAGCTGGAGAGATCTCGAGTGGGGGTAACAGGGCGAAATATTGGGTGAGGTAACAGACATCGGGACCAATCATTGTCGCACCTGCTTAAACTAGTTCCTGTGTTCGATGAATTATGTGTGACTGAGTTTTTTATGCAATTTGAGAAGAAGTGTCAGGAACACCAGTGGCCTCAGGAAAACTGGGCAGCATTAGTTTCATCAAGACTCCTAGGAAAGGGGCTAAAAGCGTATGATGCACTACCTTTAGAGTCCTGTGTAGTTTATGATGAGCTAAAGAAGGCTGTGCTACGGGCCTATGAGTTACATCCAGAAACTTACCGCTTGAAGTTTCGGGGTGTTACTAAGGGCAAGGATAGTACCTTCCTAGAACACGCCCGGGACTTGTCTGATGCACTACGACATTGGCTGCGTTCTGAGAGGGCAGCTACTTTTGAGGAGTTGAGTGAGCTGGTTCTCTTGGAGCAGTTCTTTAAGTGCACAGGCGGGGACTTAACATTAAATATAAAGGAAAAAATCCTAGAACTCTCCAGGAGGCAGCAGAAATGGCTGACCTCCGACTGTCATTAATTCGAGGGTGCGGAGCAGCAGCTAGGAGTGAGTCGGGTGCAAAGGATCGTACCCCTCCCCCTCCCAAGAATTTTGATACACATAAATACACAAAACCATCTAGCACTGACAATAAAACTGAACATAAACCAAATACCGTCCCGTATAAGAAGTCTAATGGTACCTCCCACTCCCAAGGGAAACCAAAGAGTAAAGAGTGCTTTGCATGTCACAAGGAGGGTCACTTTGCAAATGCTTGTCCGAACAAGCCACCAAACAAGGTTGTGTCATTGGCCCGCAGCATAGGGGTGTCGCCTATATCTTCTGAGTTTGCCAAGGGTAGTTCATCAGAGGGTGGGACACAGCCTGTGTTCAAGAGTCCGGAAGGCTCGAACCCTGTCCGCGACGTCTTTGGGGGTCATAGAGGGCATGGTTTTGTGGGGTGGGCTGGCGAAAGGCGAGGAGTTAAGCTATTGCGTGATACGGGGGCTTCTCAGACCTTGTTTAAGATCTTTACTGGTAGACCGATTAACGCTGCTCGGGTGGTGGTAGTTCAGGGGATCAATGCTACGAAGTCCTACCTGCTGGTGCGGATGGAGCTGGAGGTGGGTGGTGTGGTGAAGGAGCTGGATGTAGGAATTGTAGAGAACTTGCCTGTTGGGGGTGTCGACCTCCTCCTCGGCAACGACTTTGCGGTGCCTGCTTCTAAGGTTTCACCCTTGGTCGTTGCAGAGAAGGCGGCCGACGTTAGTAGGGAGGAACAGGAGTGGGTTGAGAAGTGTAGCGTACAAACCATGGCGTGTGTTGTGACGCGTTCTCAGACATCCGGAGCCTTGCAGCCACCACCTCAGTCTATCAAACCGCGGAGGAAAGGTCACAAGAAAACGGGAAGTGTTGGTCAATTGGAGAGTTTTGAGCCGGCAGTGTTTCTTGGTGACTCATTATTGGCACCTATGTTAGAGTCTGGAGAGGCCCCGGGGCCTGTCACCGCTAGTCCAGGTGCAGGGCAGGAAGAGACTCTGCGACAGCATCGTTATGCGCAGCATGAGGAAAGGATGGCTCAGCGGGACATTGGAGGTGGAAATAAATTATTTAAGGTGAACTTGGATAATCTCGCACCTGCTGATATATGTTCCTTGCAGCTGGAAAATCCTGAAGTCAGGGCGTGTGGTAATGGTGCTGTCGAACTGGAGAGCGATGGGGATGCGCAGCCTGGTGATTTTTTCTTGTCCGAGGGGATCTTTTTTTTTTTTTTTTTTTTTTTTTTTTTAAGAGACACTGAACGGAGGAAGGAAAAACACAGATAAAACAAAAAGGTCCATGTGCCTAAAGGCATCCTCCATTCATAAAATGTTTGTAACAACTGGATTTAAACATTTGTTGATTGTAAGTTTGTGGAAAGCAATTCGAGGGAAGTGAATTCCAAAGAGTAGTAGCTCTGGGGATAAATGAATTCTGATAAGCAGAAGTTCTGCATTGTGGAGGAGAAAGTGTAAATTCATGGGCGCTCTCAGCTGCCCTAGTTCTACGGGGAAAGATGTGGAGAGGCGGCACAATTGAAGCAATTTCCTCGGAACAATTGCTGTGAAAATATCTGTAGAATAATGCAAGGGATGCAACGTTTCTTCGTATGGCTAATGTAGGAAGGTCCTGTGTGATTGCAGGGTTATTGATTAATCTAATAGCTTTATTTTGAATTTTGTCCAACTGCCTCAATGCAACCACTCCACTTCCACCCCACAGAGGTGAACAGTAATCCATCTGAGAGCGCACATGACTTTTATATATTACGGCCAACTGCTCGTCAGTGAAGAATTCTCGAACTCTGTACAGGAGTCCCAGTTTTTTAGAGGCATTCTTAGCAATGCTTCTAACATAATGTGTCCAGCTCAAGTTAGTAGTTGTATCGGAGACATCAGGATCCCAAGAAAAAGTGGGATGGCGGGTCAGGATTAGTGGACCAGTTAGTAGTACCGAGGGTGTGCCGTGAGAGCTTATTGAGATTAGCTCATGATGTGCCTTTGGCAGGGCACCTGGGGGCACGTAAGACGGAGGCAGCTCTGAGCAAGCTTTTCTGGCCTGGGTTAAAGGCGAGTGTTGTGTCATGATTGTCACAGTGTCACACTTGTCAAGTTGTTGGGAAACCCAATCAGGTCATCCCGAGAGCCCCATTACAACCCATCCCTGTCATTGGGCCGCCCTTCAGCAAAGTAGTTATCGATATGGTTGGCCCATTGCCCCCCACTAGTGCCGGCATTAAATTTTTACTAACTGTAATGGATGTAGCAACACGGTATCCAGATGCTTACCCCATGCGCAACGGAATGGCTAAGACTGTTGTCAAAAACCTACTTGTCTATTTCTCTCGTTATGGCTACCCTCAGGAGATCCAGTCTGATCAGGGATCCAATTTTACTTCTGCTCTGTTTAAGCAGACCATGCAGCAACATGGGATAGTGTCTGTGGTGTCATCTGCCTACCATCCCGAGAGTCAGGGAGTTTTGGAAGGGTGGCACTCGACTCTCAAGAGTATGTTGCGGTGTTATTGCATGGAAAATGGGAAGGACTGGGATCTAGGTCTCCCATACGTTTTAATTGCTGCGAGAGAAGTACCGGGGGAGAGCTTGGGATTTAGTCCGAACGAGTTGGTTTTTGAACACAGGGTCAGGGGGCCCCTCCACATAGTCAAGGAGATCTGGGAGGGAGTCACAAAGCCATGCTCGCTTCTAAAGTATGTAGTTGAAAGCCGTGAGAGAATGCTAAAGAGCTTGGAGGTAGCAGGTTGGAACCTTAAGAGTTCACAAGCTCAGATGAACGACAGATACGACCAGAAGGTGAAGCTGAGGGAGTTTGAAGTAGATCAGGAGGTACTGATACTACTGCCTCTGGTGGGACACCCCTTGTCTGCCAAGTATTCTGGTCCGTATCGGGTTGTAAGGAAGGTTTCTGATCTAGACTATTTAGTAGCTACTCCTGATCGTAAGAAAAAGAACCAACTTTGCCATGTAAATCTGATGAAAGAGTATGTGAGGCGCCCCTCCGAGCCTCTCACTGTCCCGGTGTTGATCTGCAGTGATCGTGGTGGAGAAGGAGGAAGGGACAGTCAAGCTGCGGGGGAGGATAATTGGGATTGTCATGTTTCCGCGGATCAGTGGGCGGGGAATTCTAGACAAGTGGCTCACGAGTTGATATTGCACCTGCCTGAGCAACAGCGTGTAGCTGTGCAGCACTTGTTTGATTCAAACCCAGCTGTTTTCGCGGAGCATCCTTGCCTCACTACTCAAGAGGTGCACGATGTCGATGTTGGGGACCACCCGCCCTTTAAATCAGTGCCATACCGTGTTCCCCCTATTAAATTACCAGCACTTAGGGAAGAGCTGGATTATATGCTGAAACGTGGGCTGATTTCTGAGGGTGCAGTAAGGTGGACTTCCCCAGTCACACTGCAGCCCAAACCTGATGGCAAGGTGCGGTTTTGTATAGATTTCCGCAGGTTGAATGGTTTAACCCCCACAAATGCCTACCCTCTCCCTCGCGTGGACGACAGTGTGGATAAGATAGGAAAAGCCAAGTTCCTCACTAAGATAGACCTTGTTAAGGGTTATTGGCAAGTGCCCTTGTCTGAGCGAGCGCGAGAGGTGTGTGGGTTTGTGGTGGACGGTGCCACATATCGTTGCCATGTTTTGCCATACGGGCTGAAAAATGCCCCTGCAACGTTTCAGAAATTAATGAGCGACATTGTAGCTGACATTCCCAACTGCACGGTGTACCTAGATGATGTCATAATATACGACGATGATTTTAACAGTCACTGTGCTCACATCGGACAGCTTTTTAATAAACTGAATGAAGCAGGTTTGGTGGTAAACCTGGGTAAGTGCGATTTTGTCAAAGCCACAGTTTTGTACCTGGGGTTCGAGGTGGGGATGGGTCAGGTGTGCCCTCCACAGACAAAGATCAAAGCCATCGATCAGTTTCCCCAGCCTACGACTAAGAAACAAATCATGCGGTTTCTAGGTATGATAGGCTATTATCGTCGCTTCATCAAAGGCTATTCGACTGTACTTGCACCTTTAACTGACTTATTATCTAAGGACAAGAAGTTCCGGTGGTCTCCTGAGTGTGCAGAGGCGTTTTCCTTGGTGAAACACCTGTTATGTACCCACCCCATACTCAGGGCCCCGGACTTCAGCAGACCTTTTCAGCTGGCGACTGATGCCAGTGGCGAAGGGGCTGGGGCTGTCTTGTTACAGACAGATAATGAAGGTATCGAACATCCAGTGAGTTTTTACAGTAAAAAATTCAATAGTGCACAAAGGAATTACTCTGTAATTGAAAAAGAACTCCTGGCGATAGTGCTGGCGCTCAGGCATTTCGATGTATATGTTCCTGCTTTCGGACCAGTCGTAGTGGTTTATACCGATCATCACCCTCTGAAATTCTTGAATCAGTTTCATAACCGGAATATGAGGCTGACCAGGTGGTCACTCATGCTTCAGGAGTATAATCTGGACATACGCCATATTGCCGGTTCTGATAACGTGATAGCGGATTGTCTATCAAGGGTGGATGATGTTGGTTAGACTGCCACAGGATTGAGGGTTGAGTGTGGAGGAAAATAGGCTGTCACTGTAGTTCAGCCGAAAAAAAACAAATTAAAAAAGCAAAAACCTAATAAAAACTCTTTATTTTTTATAACGTGTAGAATTTTGTATAAGATGTTGTAGCAGTACCTAAGTTGAATGTTTTCGCTTAATGTCGCTAAGTTAGTTGAACTTGCTCGGTGGAGCGCAACAGTCTTTATTTTTTTTATATATAGTGCCTTGTGTCGCAACAGTGTGTGGTACTATGAGAAGCTTTCTGTTAGATATGAAGAACCTAGTCAAGGGTCTTATATCTTGGGGGAGGTGTGACGCTTCTGCACAGTAGCCATGTGCGGGCATGCGCACGCGTCGGCTGCCCAGCCGTTTAGAAACCGGCTGGTGGCAGCCGGTCGGCAGGCTTTTCCTTAGTATATATCCTACGACAACGTAATTAATGTCTGGGATATTCTTATGTTGTTTCACAGCTTGAAGCTGCCCTTATTCTTAACCAACGCATCTTAGTATATTTTATTCTCGATAGTTGATTATTTCATTATAATATATAAGATGTAAGTCTAGTGAGGGCGGGAGGAGACGAGCGGGAGAGAGAGACCGGCTTGGGACGTTGCTTCGCTTTCCAGCTTGGGACGAGCCTGAAGCGTTGCCATATGCATTTGATTGCAACGTTAGGCTTAGTTTCGACTCACGCACGGGGTAGAGGATTTTGACCAGGCAACAGTGTTGAGTGTTGCCAAGCCTGGGATGTATTTTGTATGCCTAGGGTGGGGTCCAGACAGATTCAAGACTCAGAGCTCACCTCACTGTCGTACCCTTCGGACCCCCTTGATATCTATCCATCTCAACCCCACTTAGAAACTTTCTCTCTTACTTTGTATACCTTCCTTCCACTACTTCACCAATCTATTTAATTATCCCATCCCCTTGATAGACCTTATATCTATTATTGTATTAACGACGAGCTCTCAGATAACTAGATAGGATTTTGGGCCTTATGCAGAGATGTAATTGTTAATGAGACCTAGGAAGCTTTTTTGTTGTCTCATATTTGGTGGTTTCATGCTTGCTAGTGTGTTCTTGTGTCAGGTTAGCAGGGGCTAGACCGGAGGGGAGGCTTTTTGCGATCCTTTAAGTAAAGTCTGCTGGTGCGAGTCCTGTGGACCCGCACGACTTTACTAGGATACCCGTGGGAGTCTAGGGGCATTTTCTTGTCTGTGTCCCTGTGTGTCTAGTGTTGTGTTGTGTGAGGGCCCTTGCCTAGTCCACTCAGCACTGCGCTAGCACGTCTTGCTTTTGTTTTAGGGTCGCCAGGAGAGAGTCAGATACTTGCGATCTGAGTCTCTCAAGAGAGCACCCTTTCAATTAGAGTAATTTGGCGCACAGACTTGGGAACGTCCCTAGGCTAGAGCAGGTGGCTCAGCCCGGGTATCCGAAGCCTATATCCTTCCGGCTAGACCTCTGCCACCTGGCAGATTAACAGCTAGGGGTTTATTATTTCTGTATGCTTGTTATTGTGCCACAGTTTACCGTTTTTGTGAGCATTGTGAGTCAGGGTGTGGCTTAGAGACTCTGTCCGAGCAGGCTTGCCTGACTAAGAGTGAGAAGCACACCTGTATGTGGTTATGATGCGAGTTGCTGCCTTTATTGTATTATACCTATGCTATTATACACTGTATGGCCTATCACTAGTATTTATTCCTGCTTATGAGTTAAGAGTTCTCTAAATCCGTAACGTACTTTCTTTGCTAAGCATCAGATCCTACAGTAGCCGCATGCAGTTTAGAAACCCGCATCTTGTCTACCGGTACGATGTTTTGAGGACTGTTTGCTTTCACCTTCTTTCACGCAGGGGTGATTAGTTGTATTAATTAACGTAACGTTAAATGTACTTTCTTCTAGTTTGTTATTAAATTGTTTCTGCAATTTAATTCCGTTATCTATCTTTTCCTTGAAGCTTTAAGTCAACTTAATTGTGTGATCTTTTATATAGCCTGCTTGACTATCAGCAGTCTATAGTGCGTGCACCCTGTAACCGAGTCATAGGATACCTCGTTGTCCAGGCAGGACTCTTGACGGGTTAGGGTGGTTTGTTGCCTGGGTTTATAGATAAGGGTTGGATCTAGCGTTTTCCGTTGTTGCATGTGGCCGCATACCTAGTCCAATAGAAAGAGCTCAGTGTTTATATATCCCAGGACGTAACACATTTAATAATAGGATAGAAGGGTATATCAAACACTGAATGGTATAATATTATCACTATCAATAAATATCAATCTATCGATCTATTGCCCGATGCCGTGATCCACGAAGGGGTGGCCACGAACGTACCACCCCCATGCACCTCTGTCCCCAGTCAGTCGATACCCCTCCCCCCAACCAGCACTGCCTTCGTTCATATACTTCCTCACTCCATCCTTCCACCTCTCTTTCGGTCTACCTCTCCCTCTCTGTCCCTCCACCTCGCTCTCGTACACCCTCTTAGTCATTCTCTCGCTTTCCATACGCTCCATATGGCCGAACCATCTCAAGTTGTTCCTTTTCACACTTTCCAGCACATCTACCTCCACACCACACCTCCTTATTACTTCCTCATTAGTCTGTCTATCCTTCCATGTAACTCCGCACGCACTTCTTAAGTAATTAATTTCCACTGCTCTCACTCTTAGTCTGAGTCTCTCAACCAACGTCCATGCTTCGCTTCCGTTAGTCATTGTCGGGATTACCACACTGTCATGCAAGGACTTCTTCACTTCCATACTGACCACCCTATTTCTTGTTACTGCTTTCAGCGTTCCTACAACCCTCTTCCCCTATTGTACCCTCTTCCGCACTTCTTCATCCATAGTCCCATCTTTACTCAACACACTGCCCAGATACTTAAAAGAGTTGACGATCTCCATAGCCTGACCGTTCAGCTTCACCTCACACTCTGTGACTTCACCCCTTTCGAAGATCATAACCTTGCTCTTCCCCGCATTTACCTCCAAATTCCGGTTTTTTGCACACTGTTCCAAACTCATTTACCAGACCCTGCAATATATAAAACCTGGTATATACAGTATGTTAATACGATTTTCCCCTTCCTTTGAGTCTCGTCTCCTTGACTTTCATGGATAACCCTGGTTAACTTTGGCCATGATTAACACCTAACGAGCGGCCTAGGCGGTAAATAATATGTAGCCACCAGCGGGGTGTTTTTACCCAAAATAGGGCTGTTTACGTGATAATTTTCATGCCTAAATAAGACCCAGAGCGTAAAACAAGTATCTATCCCTGAAAGGGCATAAACAGAGCTTTCCAATGACACCACAACGATCCTTTTATGATGGCTAGTTTTCTTGCAACAACCGCACAACACGAGTGCAAAAACCATGTAATTCGGTACTTTCCCCATACAATTCACTATGTAGCGAGTGTGAGAGGGTGGAGGAGGGTGGAATTCGTGTCAGTTGGTCCACCGCGGTGGTCTGGAGCAGTCATACGCTCGCTACTCTCCTGCCACCACTTGTCGCTCTCTCTCAGCAACATTACGTGCTGAAATTGCCACACGACTTATGTTGTGAGCCGCCACATAGTCCAAATTTCTTTCACTCGACATATGATGCGCACCGCCAGTTAAGGGTTAAAGTGCAAGACATATATACAAACGAACTATGTTTGCTTTTCCTACTCTGGTGGTGAGAAATTTTAGCCATTGCCAGTTGAATTATTAACCCCTTGAGGATTATGATGCACTTTAGCAGTTTATTTTGGATATCATTAGACGATTTCATTCAGCTTAGGAAGGATCTGTAGGAGGCAGGGGCATCATTGAGTTGATTTGGCCCCTTAGATTCCTAGAGGAACTTCGTAAGCTGCATTAACTTGTATAATAATAGCCGAGCTATATTGTCAAAATGCATCATAATCCTCAAGGGGATAATGTTTAACCATTTCTTTACTATACCGCCTTTCTGTATTATATTGTGGCCGTCATTACAATATAACAGAAGGTTGGAACATAAACTACACTTGTCTTATTGTTCCATACATTTGCAAAGGTGTCCATGATACGTTTCTGTTGTGATAAATTAGACCAGTTTGTTCTAGGTCAAATGTCGCTTGACACTAGTTTTGATAATAATATACATACATCCATGTGTAGACATCCCACATGTTAACGGGAGATCACACTCACATACACTGCCTTGTCTGGTGAAGTTACTTTATAATATAGGTAGCCCTGCATAGACACTTAATAAATACTATCACAAACTAGGAATAGACAATAAAGTATGACCCTCTTACTTATACACGGACACGCACTCACTCGCTCATAAATTCCTTCACTCACACCCATTATCGTGCCCTTTTACAGCACCCAAACTATAATTATGATACAATTATATAACAATAATTGTAAAAATACGAACCATAATTTACCAATCCACAATGCCAGATACATCAGACAAAACAAAACACTAACATTTAATTTAAGTAACAGCTTTATCACAAAAAATCCCCTTCCCTCTCGTATGCATTCTCCATGTTTTCCAAGGCTCATAAATGGGTTGGGAGACAAATGTACTTCCGGTAATGGAGAGGACCAATTAATGTTATCTGCAACATTAATTGTCCGATCCTGGCACAGCATGGTTAACAAAAACTATGGGGGAGGCACTCGCTATAGGCAGTTCTGCCTTTTGCCTCTCTCAATCACATAGGAAATAAAAATGAGTCTCGTTAGGCCTAAGTTAACATTATCTTCCGCCTCAAACTCAGGAAACACCACATATTGCCAAAATATCAGGCAAAATATACAATAGACGAGGTACCTGTAGTGTGTGAGAGAAAAACAAATCCCTTTTGTCGGAAGGGCTGCACTTTGATAATTAACGGGATTCATATTCCTTCATGCGCACTAAATGGGGTTATTGTTATCATAATTATTCGATAGTTAATAATCGGAGGGAGTGGTGGGTGAGAAGAGAGCCTTCTGCATTGCTATCCTTGTCTTCCACTTTGTAGCAAATTATATTTTAGGATTAAGTCCGGACTGCCTATTACGGACTGCAAGGTCTGTGCAATCTGTGCATATATGTAACTATATGTAAGCTAATGTAACTCTCTCTTTCACACACAATTGTAGGTATGCCACGATAGTAATGTATAAAAGTAGTGTTATTAATAATGTGACTCCGGTACATCAAAGCTTGGTTGGTCCGGGGTCGTTCAATATATCCGCCTCATTGTAAACACAACCATTTATCAGTGTGCCAATGGGTGGAACAAACCTACCTACAGTGGTGGTGGTAATGAGAGAGAGAGAGAGAGAGAGAGAAAGAAAGAGAGAGAGAGTGAGAAACATGGGGAGAGAGAGAAACAGAGATACATGGATAGAGAGAGAGAGAGAGAATAGGAATGAATAACCCAGCAAAACAAATAAACGCGAAAAGCCCCCATTAATAATTAAATCTCCACTCCAACGCGATCATAACCACGTAATGTGTGAGCTATGCTGGATAATTGTATAATGGGTAATAATTGTGCATAGTGTGGCCCATACCCAGACCTGGACAACCAAATAGTATTTGACATAAAAGATCATTGCTGAATGTATGTCCTCTATCGACAAAGTGAGTAATTTATTTTGTATTTGTTTTTATTTTTTGTTTATGTGGCAATGTATGTATGTATATATGTATGTGGGTGTGGGTGTGAGTGGGTGTGAGTCATCAACGTTTCAGAAGAATGATAAATTAATACAATAAGAATCAGCCAAATGTATTTACAAGATCAAGAACAACATCACCACCAACAGTGAAACGCAACAATGTCTTCGCCAACACCTTGCAGCTCTCAAGTAAAACAAAGCTTTTCACATTTATTTTCAAATTCTCATTCTCAATTTAACTCTATCTCCCCCCCCCCCCCCCCCAATACACCCACACTGGAATGATGAGGAATATCATCATCTCAGGCATTCTCCCCAAGATCGACGCACCTGACAAATTCTACGACAAGGCCTTCAGCACAAATAGCCGACTAAAATATTTGTGTCTGAGGGAAGAAGTTGAATTCATTAACCTCTGGGACAACTTCTACAACCAGCCTACTCTGTTCCACAAGGATGGCACTCATCTAAACCCTGTGGGTTCAGCACGCATGGGTCGTCTCCTACACGAAGCAGTCCGCAGCCATGGATCAAAAAACGCCATCCGAGAAGAAGCAGCAGTGACATAAATCATCCAACGCCAAGAAAAAAACAGAGGCAACCGAGGACCACCAGCGATAAGGACCGAAGACAGCGAGGACCGAGGACAGCCATGAACATAAATGTAGATCCGACAAGAACCAAAAATATTATTAAAGAGTGTTCCGTGAGTTCTAAAATAACAAATTTAAAGGTTTTCTATGCAAACGCTCGTAGCATACGCAATAAATTTTCAGATTTAGAGGAGCTAGTGTTTACAGAAAATTATGATGTGATTGGCATAACAGAATCTTGGCTCAATACAGAAGATAGAGACTTTTTAGCAGAGTATTCACTTCCCGGTTATGTAATGTTTGAGAAAAGCCGAATAAATCGAAATGGAGGTGGCGTTTTACTTTATATCAAAGAAAGTCTTAACCCTACCCTCTTGTCAAAACCTCAAATTGTGAACGTCGACGCATCTTTTGTGCTAATAAAGAATAATAAAGGTACAAAAATAATACTTGCATTAATATACAGACCTCCAGCTCAATCAGTGCAAACTGACCGAGAAATTTACGAAAAAATTGCAGATGTAAGTAACTCACAAGATACCGTAATTTTTGGCGACTTTAATTTACCTGTGACCAAGTGGGGCGATACTCTTACTTCACACTCCGGACATGACTTGTATACGAACTTGCAAGAGAGTTCGCTTTATCAATTTGTTCGAACGCCAACCCGTGGTAATAACGTTCTTGACATTGTACTTGCAACAAAAGAAGAATTAATAGAGAATTTGAATGATGGTGATGAATTTAGTAACAGCGACCATCGTACGATAACTTTCACTTTAAAGTTTACTAGTAACGAACCAAATAGTAGCATCGAAAAAGTCCCTAATTTCAAGAAAGCAAACTTACATAAACTTAGAGCTATGTTTAAAGAAACTGACTGGAGCTTTTTAATTCACAATAACGACATAAATACATCTTGGAAGTTATTCGAAACCACTTACCTAAAAGCAGTGCAAGACTGCATACCATCGAAAATACGGCGTCCAGGCCATAATAATAAGCCCAAATGGTGGAATAAAGATATTTCAAACTGCCTGCTTGCTAAAAAATTTGCTAATGATAGATTAAAATCCTCACAAAATGACGAAGAACGGCTGAAATTTGTAGAGCTACGACGCAAAGCCAAAAAGTTAATTAAGCAAAGTAAAAAGACCTTAGAGTTACATATTGCGAATCAAAGTAAAACAAACCCGAAAGAATTCTATAGTTATATCAGAAAGAAAAAAGTAGTTACTTCAACTGTTGGACCGTTAGTCGATGAAAATGGAGAATACACCAAAGACGAAGTACAAATGAGTAATGCCCTCAATACCTTCTTTGCATCAGTTTTTACAACAGAAGACCTCAGTGATATCCCTACACCATCGCCGATTCAGATTGATAATTCAGATGTTCTAAGCAATATCACCGTTACAGAGAGAGAAGTATTGAATTGTTTAGATAAACTCAAGGTAAATAAAACGCCTGGACCTGATACAATCTCGCCTAGAGTTCTAAAGGAAGCTAAGGATGAGCTCTCCAAACCACTGACATTACTATTCAATAAATCCTTGCAGTCTGGAACTATGCCCGATCAGTGGAAGCTAGCCAACGTAACACCGATATTCAAAAAAGGCAGCAAATCCCTACCCAGTAACTATCGTCCAATTAGCTTAACCTCAGTTGTATGTAAAATGCTAGAAACGGTCATACGAGACAGACTCGTAAATCACTTAGAGGAAAATAACATACTTAAAGATACTCAACACGGCTTTCGTAAAAACGTTCCTGTTTAACAAACCTCTTAGACTTCTTCCACGATATCCTCAACCTCTACGATGAGAGTAAAGCTGTAGATATTATATACCTTGATTTTCAAAAGGCCTTTGACAAAGTTCCCCACAAACGTTTACTGCTAAAACTAAAAGCGCATGGAATACAAGACGGTGTGTTGAAATGGATAGAAAATTGGCTCAGCGACAGAAAGCAAAGAGTAGTCATAAACGGTAAGGCATCTAAATGGACCAATGTAAGTAGCGGGGTACCCCAGGGATCGGTACTAGGACCAATTCTCTTTCTAATTTACATCAACGACATAGATGAGGGTCTCACCTGTACAATCTCAAAATTTGCTGACGATACAAAAATTGCAAATAGCGTACTCTCAAAAGAACAAGTTGACGATATGCAACACAATCTAGATAAATTGTCATGTTGGGCCCAAATTTGGCAAATGAGTTTCAATGCGGATAAATGTAAAGTACTACATATCGGATACCTAAATGAGAAAGCAAACTATTTGATGAATGGCACTCAGCTTAAGAATGTAAACAGAGAAACCGATCTGGGAGTAACAATATCGAGTAACCTAAAACCGAGTCAACAATGTTCAGAAGTTGTTAAGAAGGCAAACAAAATAATTGGATTTATAGGCAGGTCATTTGAACATAAATCTAAAGAAGTTATCCTAACCCTTTACAATTCCTTAGTCCGCCCTCTTCTGGAATACTGCGTTCAATCCTGGTGCCCTTATTACCAAAAAGATATAAACAAGCTAGAACGAGTCCAACGCAGAGTTACCAAAATGATACCTAGCCTAAAGAACAAACCATACGAAGAGCGTCTTAGAGAATTAAATCTATTTCCTTTAACCCAGCGCAGATTAACACCTTACGAGCGGCCTATGCGGTTTATTTATGTGTACCGCACAGCGGGGTGTTTTTAGCCAAAATAGGGCTGTTTACGTGATCATTTTCATGCCTAAATAAGACCCAGAACGTAAAACAAGTACCTATCCCTGAAAGGGCATAAACAGAGCTTTCGAATGACACCATAACGATCCTTGTATGATGGATAGTTTTCTTGCAATAACCGTGCAACGCGAGTGCAAAAAGCAGGTAATTCGGTACTTTCAGTACATAATTGAGTATGTAGCGAGTGAGAGAGGGAGGAGGGAGCTGAGATTTGTGTCAGTAGGTTCGCCGCGGTGGTCTGGAGCAGTCATACGCTCGCTAGTCTCCTGCCACCACTTGTCTCAGCGCAGATTAAGAGGTGACTTAATTCAAGTGTTCAAAATCATCAAAGGCATCGACAATATGAACTCTAGTAAGTACTTCACTATCGACCAATCTAATTACACGCGCGGAAACGGTTGCAAAATTATTGGTAAATCTTTTAACTCACACGAATCTAAGAATTTCTTCTTCAATCGAGTTGTCAACTTGTGGAATGGGCTTCCCCGAAACGTTATAGACTGCATCACCGTTGATTCATTTAAACTCCGCCTAGACAAATATCTCGCATCAAACCCGCGACTGACTGCATTTGTAAATGAATAACTTTATTTTATCCCCCCCTCAGTTACTAATCCATCTGTCCCCTACTAACTTCCTAATCCTGCCACGGACATTAGTTCCAGGGCAGTAATTCCCTTTCCAATGTTCCCTTACCCACTCTAAACCACTGTTTGGACACTTGATCCTCAGTGTTTTGGAGGACAAGCAACCTAGAAGGGTCACTAGATCTGTTGTTGCTTGATTTCCTTTGTACTCCTTTGTACTCCTTTGTACACTCGCACTCCCCCTGAGCTAAAACTCCTACAATCTGGACCCCTCCCCCCCTTATCCCCCCCCCCCCCCCCTCGCACCCACTCTAAGCTAACACTCATACTACTGTAGTCCTCTACTGTTTCCACTGAAATAGACAACATCTTT
Organism: Paralithodes platypus; assembly: GCA_032716605.1. Lineage (NCBI taxonomy): Eukaryota > Metazoa > Arthropoda > Malacostraca > Decapoda > Lithodidae > Paralithodes > Paralithodes platypus. Next base: position 16,784,015 of record CM064541.1, read on the forward strand.
TCTATCCTAAATGACCTACAGCAGCTAGTCGAGCAACCCACCCATATCCCGGATCGCTTCGAAGATCGGCCCAACATTCTTGACTTATTTCTAACCTCTAACCCTTCTGCTTATACTATAAATCTGTTCTCTCCTTTGGGCTTCTCCGACCATAAACTAATATCTGTCACCTGTCCTATCTCTCCAGTACGGCCACCTGATCCTCCCAACCGGCGGTTTGTCATCAACGTTGGTGGCTGATAAAGACAGCCTTTCTGGGGTTTCAGTTACTGCACCTAGCTCGGGTGTGACAGGGGGTGCGTCTTCGGAAGCACCCACGGCTCGCTCATCAGCTCCCTCCGACCCTGCCTCCTGCAAACTGCCTTCGGTTGATTTGGTTGGGGATGGTCGGGGTCCGGGTGACCCTGTCGTGGCTGCGGACAAGACAAGTGTGTCTAAACGGAGGGTCTATGTGCTTCGGTCGCGTACTGCTGCTAGGGCGGATGTGGCTGTGGATAAAGACCCTTCCAAACGACGTGACGCTAGATTATCATCCTCCTCCTCTCGATTGGTTAGACCGGGACCCCCCCCTGAGAAGAAGCGCTTTAAAACCCTTCCCAGCGAGAGTCCTACATAAATATTTGTGCTTTTAATCTTTAATATTTTTTATTAGTAACACCTTATGGCTACAACAATTTGTCTTCAATGGAATTGTTGTGGTGTATTGGCAAACTGGGAGGAATTACAATTACTTCTCTCTGATCTGAATCCATTGTGTGTCTGTCTTCAGGAGACAATGGTGGGACTTTGACCTTTGCCTTCACCTAAGGGTTATTCGGTCTTCCATTCCGCTCCTCCCCTTGCTAGTGGTTATAGCGGTGGGTGTGCCATTTCCTGTCGTTCCGATGTCCCATTCACTCCCTTTACTGTACAGTCTCCCCTTCAGGTTGTAGCAGTACAGATCCACCTTGAAAGGTGTTTTACCATCTGTTGCTTGTATCTTCCACCTTCAGTCCCAATATTGCGATCTGATTTAGAGACCATTATCCGACAACTTCAGACTCCATTTATTCTACTTGGCGATCTTAATGGGCGCCATCCACTATGGGGTGATTCGGTTTCCAATCCTCGGGGAGAACTTCTGGCCTCCTTGGTTGGTGATCTGGATTTGGTTGTCTTGAACGATGGGAGCCCAACCAATTTCCACGTTCAGACTGGCACTTTTTCTGTTCTTGACCTCACCATTACTTCTCCTGACTGTGCCCTTGATTTTTCCTGGGACGTTTTGGATGATCTGCATGGTAGTGACCATTATCCAGTGTTGGTCCAGTCCTCTCACTTTGCTCCAACTACCCGTTTGCCTCGCTGGTGTCTGGGTAGGGCTGACTGGCCTCTTTTTGAACAACACTGTGAGTTTGATTTGACTGTACATGATTTCCCAGCTATTGATGATGCACAACATTATTTTACTACGACTATGATTACAGCGGGGCTTCGTTCCATTCCACGGTCTTCGGGTGTATATTCCCGGAGACCTGTGCTGTGGTGGACTGCAGCCTGCTCTTTTGCTCGGAGGGTTTATAAAGCCGCATCTCGTCGATACCATGCCAACTGAGAGGTTCTATTTCTTAAAGTTCAATTTCGCAAAACGCGTGCTCGCTATCGATGGGTTCTGAAAGATGCTCGCCGAAGCTCGTGGAGGTCCTATGTTTCTACGATTACTTCTTCCACTCCTTTGCCTATGGTGTGGAAGAGAATACACAAGATATCTGGAAAGTTTTCGCCCTCCTCTCCACCAGTGTTGAGGATCCAAGGTAATCTGGTGTCTGCACCTGGTGATGTAGCCTCTGCCCTAGCTACTAATTTTGACAAGGTCTCCCAGAGGGATGATGCCAAACCTTGTGCAAGTGCCCGACGTAGCCAAGAGAGACAGGGTCTTAATTTCCGGTCTCATGGCGGAGAAACTTATAATATTGACTTCAATATTCGTGAGCTGCGTGCGGCCCTCTCGGAGTGTGGTGACACTGCTCCTGGTCTTGACGACATCACATATGCCATGCTTCGTCATCTCCCGAATGCCTCCTTGGTGTTTTTATTAGACTTGTTTAATAGGATTTGGGGTGAGGGTACTCTACCTGCAAGCTGGAAGTTGGGCATTGTTCTTCCTATTCCTAAGCCTGGAAAGGATCATTGCAATGTTTCTAATTACTGCCCAATTTGTTTAACGTCGTGTGTATGCAAATTGTTTGAAAAAATTATCAATGTCAGACTTGAGTGGTGTCTGGAGAAGGGCGGCCATCTCTCCCCTTCTCAGAGTGGCTTCCGCAAACTCCGGTGTACTTCTGACAACCTTATCCGACTTGAATCCTCAATCTGTGAAGCTTTTGCCTCTAAGCAACATCTTGTGGCTGTGTTTTTTTACCTCGAGAAGGCTTATGACACAGCCTGGCGACATGGAATTCTGCGGCAACATCATGCTTTTGGATTACGTGGTCGCCTGCCGGTGTTGCTTAGAGATTTCTTGACTGATCGTGTGTTTTGGGTCCGTGTGGGATATTCCCTCTCTGCGCTACTGTGCCAGGAGGAAGGTGTCTATCAGGGTTGTGTCCTAAGTGCATTTTTGTTAGAGGCGGCCGTCAATAGTCTTCTCGACGCTGTGCCTGCTGGGGTATCCTCGTCCCTATATGTGGATGATTTGGCTATCTGGTTTTCTGGTTCCCGCATGTCTGCCATTGAAAGACGTATGCAACTTGCGTTGGACAGGATTTCTGCATGGGCTGATTCCAAGGGCTTTCGGTTTTCCCCATCAAAGACTGTGGCTATGCACTTTTGCAGAATAAGAGGGATTCACCCAGACCCTGATCTAATGTTCTGTGGCAGGAGACTCGGTTGTGTGGCAGAGATAAAGTACTTGGGTGTCACGTTTGATTGCCGTTTGACTTGGGTTCCGCACTTGACAAATCTGAAGGCATCATGTATGAAGGATTTGAATCTGTTAAGGGTTCTGTCACACACCTCTTGGGGTGCTGATCGCAGAACACTACTGCATTTGTTTCAGGCATTTGTCGCATCCAAACTGTCGTATGGCTGTGAGGTTTACTCCTCTGCCGCAGACTCCATACTTAAGACTCTAGATGCTGTTCATCATGCTGGTCTCCGTCTTGCAACTGGAGCTTTTCGGTCGTCTCCGATTACCAGCTTGCTGGTGGAGGCTAGTGTACCTCCCTTAGATTTACTGCGTCAATCTGAGGTTGTTCGCTGTTGGTTTCGGATTCAGCGCCTTCCAGACTCTCTTGTTTGTACCCGTGTCTCGGGTCAATCTTTGTTTTCATATTATGGTCATCATCCTCGAATGCCTCGTCCTTTTGGTTATATTATAGAGTTTGTGAAGTTATAAAGGAGCTTAATCTGTCGACGGTTCCTGTGAGTCCATTACACTGGGTCTTGCCTGAACTGTCATTCTGCAGGTTTTTTACAGGATCGAAGGATTCAGTCGCTCCTCAGTCTCTTCTTCATATGTTTTTGGACCACTCTTCTAGTCATAATAGTTTTGTGCCTGTGTATACAGATGGCTCTAACTCTGCCTCCGGTGTTGGTTTTGGTGTTGTGTTCCCTGCCGTGGAGGTAGTCTTCCTTTAGCTGCCTCAGTTTTTACTGCGGAATTGTCTGCTATAATTTTAGCTCTGAAATTGGTGTTTGCTCACCGAAACAATCATTTTACTATTTTTAGTGATTCTCAAGGAGCTTTCATGGCTCTTGAATCTTTTAATTCTTCCCATCCTATAGTTTTAGCGATTTTAGAGTGGCTGTTTCTCATTCATCGTCGAGGAAAACGAGTGGATTTTTGTTGGGTCCCTGCGCATGTTAGTGTCAAAGGTAATGAAAGGGTGGATGCTTTGGCGAAAGCTGCAGCTTAGAGACCTTCAAATGTAAATTACCCTCTGCCTGCTTCAGATCTGCGTACTCCTCTCATGTTTGCTGTTCGTGCTTGTTGGCAGGCACAGTGGTATTTTGTTGCTGTTAATAAGCTCAGGGAAGTTAACAAATTAGTCTCGCCAAGAGCTTGCCCTACCATTCCTCGCAAATTGGAAACTGCTTCGGCTCACCTCTGCATTGGACATACCAGGCTCACACACGGTTTCCTTATGTGTGGAGGTGTACCGCCATTCTGCGATGACTGTCTAGTTCCCCTTACTGTCAGGCACTTGCTGGTTGAGTGTCCCAGTTTGGTTGAATTACGTCGGAGGTTGCTTCTTCGGCACCGGAAGGCAGATGGTACTTACTGTCTCTCTTCGGTGCTTGGAGGGGAGGCTGGTTCCCCTGGAGACGATGTGTTTTTTTTTTTTTTTAAAGGCTGGCCTCTTTCAGTTTTTATGATTGCATCGATTTTACTCTTGATTTCTAATTTTACACATGTTGTTTTAGGATTTTAGTTTTCTGCAAATATGTTAGATTGTTCTGCGCCATAATATGACCTTGTTGTTGCGGTGCCAAGATTTATATCAATAAATTCAATTCTCAACCGACGGCGCTTGTGGCATTTTGGCGCTGCTGACTGAGAGGGTCTTCGGCAGTACTTCTTTGATTTCCCATGGAATGACTTTTGCTTTCGTGGCCGGGGAACCTCGGAGAATGCTGAACGCATTACCGAGGTAATCCTCTTAGGCATGGAAGCATACATCCCCTTTTCTTTCTCTCAGTCTAATGTAAACAAATCTTAGTTTACTCACGCTTGTTCTACTGCTGTCCACAACAAGGAGGAGGCATTCAAACGGTACCGACGCCTTAAAACTCAAGAATCTCATTCTTCCTATGTTTCTGCCCGAAATCAAGCCAAATCTGTTCTTTGACTTGCCAAGCACTCTTTCATCAATAATAAATGCAATGAACTATCCAACTCTAGCTCTTTCCAAGCTAGCCAATAACCTCTCCAACAATTTTTCTTCCTCGCCTTTCCCTCCCCTTTTCCACTCCGATGGCACAACCATCACTTCTTCCTCTGACAAAGATAAACCTTTTGCTCAAACTTTTGCTAGAGTCTCAACATTGGATGATTCCGGTGCTATTCCTCCCTCTCCAACCCCCTCTCTCCTACTTATGCCTAATATCCTAATCTCTTCTAAAGAAGTTCTTTCTACCCTCTTTGGGCTTAATACTAAGAAGGCGTATGGTCCGGACAGTGTTCCTCCTGTTGTACTCAAAAACTGCTTCCGTGCTGACTCCCTTCCTTGGCAGCTCTTACTTCTTTGTCTCTCCTCTAACGTCTAGAAGTTTGCTCTCATTCAACCTGTCCCAAAGAAGGGTGACCGCTCTCAACCCTCCAAGTATCGTCCAATTGCTCTCATCTCTTCTATCTCTAAAGTTTTTGAAACTATTCTTGTATCCAAATTTCTTAAGCAATTCTCTTCTCATAATCTACTATCAGATCGCCAGTATGGCTTCCTTGAGGGTCGCACTACTGGTGATCTTCATTCAACTCTTACTAACTCTTGGTCATCCTCCTTTCGGAACTTCGGCGAGACCTTTTCTATTGCACTAAAGATATTGAAGGCTTTCGATAGAGTCTGGCACAAATCTTTAATTTCTAAAATACCCTCCTTCGGTTTCTAACCCTCCATCTGTGCCTTTGTCTCTAATTTCCTTTCCGGCCGTTCCATAGCTGCGGTTGTGGACGGCCATCGTTTATTTCCTCATCCTATCAACTCTGGTGTTCCTCACGGCTCTGTCCCATTCTCTTTCTAATTTTCATAAATGATATTCTCAACTGTACCTCCAATCCCATCCATTCATACGCAGACGACTCTACCTTACACTACTCAATTAAAAACAAACGTAATAAAGCCATGCAACACTTATCTTCAGATCTGCTACTATTTCCAGTTAGGGCAGAGAAAACTTTGTTACCTTTAATGCCTCCAAAACCTAATTTCTTCATCTTACTACCCGTTCGGAACTTCCAGTGGACTATCCTTTACACTTCAACAATACAAATATCAATCCTTCATCTTCTCTCAATGTTCTCGGTGTCTCCTTTTCTTCTGCTCTCACTTGGAAGGACCATATTACCAGCCTTGCTAAGGCAGCCTCCCAGAAGTTGGGCATGCTCAATCGTCCCAAAGGGTTCTTTACCCCTACGCAGCTTCTTGCTATGTACAAGGGCACAGTGCGTTCTTGTATTGAATATTGTTCACATGTGTGGGGAGGATCCTCTCACACCACACTCCTAGACAAATTAGAGAGGAAAGCCTTTTGTATCATTAATTCCTGTCCACTCACCAGCTCTCTGCAATCTCTCTCTCTTCGCCGCAATGTTGCATCTCTCTCACTATTCTATTGCTACTACACTAATCAGTGTTCCTCAGAGCTTTCCCAGTGTATACCACCTCCTCTACGTAGGGTACATAGTACCCGTCTTGTAACAAAATCCCACCCTTATTCTGTGCAAATATCCAACCGAAGAGTGAAACGCTATTCTCAGACTTTTTTCTATTCAACTGCGGAGCTCTGGAACTCTCTCCCAGAATCAGTCTTTCCCTCTTCCTATGACTTAAATTGCTTCAAACTCTGTGTGTCCAGGCATTTTGCCTCGAACGTCTCTTGATTTTGGCCCTGTCACTCTTTCAACTCTGGGGGAGGCACTCGCTACAGGCAGTTCTGCCTTTTGTCTCACTCACTCACATAGGAAAAAAAAAGAGTCCGTGCCATGTAATACATTCCTAGAGAGAGCAACGTATTCCAGCAGGCTGCTCTTGAGGTGGTCGTGTGTCTGTGTTAGTGTACCCCACTTCTCACACACATACGCAGTATCGCTCTTGCACTTGTTTTTGTTTAATTAATGATGCACTACCGTCTGTGTATATTTATGATATTTTTTAGCAAATTATGTATCACATATTACTATTAATAAAACATAGACTATATAATAACAGACATTTGATGTAAAGTTACACATGCACACATTTTGACATATTTGACAGCTATTTGCAGACTCATTTAATCTCATTCAACTAGTCAACCAACCAACCCGTGTACCAGATAATCCTAATCATAATTCCCACCTACTGGACTTATTTTTAACAACCAATTCAGAAAATTATGATGTTACAGTGAGGTCCCCACTTGGATCTTCTGATCACTGTCTGATACAGGCCACCTGTCTATCACCTACCACACCTTCCCACTCTGAACCTGTTTTGGTGACTAAATGGCATTACGATAGGGCAGACTGGGAGGGTCTTCAAGGTTTGTTTATTGATATTCCCTGGACCTCTTTCTTTTCTAATGATGCACACTCCACCTTGAGCCACATACAAGATTTTGTAAAAATGGGAATGGAAACTTTTATTCCTCATCAAAAGTACAGTAAAAGATCTAATTCACCTAAATGGTTTGACCATAATTGTGCTAGAGTAACTGAACAAAAAGCAATAGCCTACAATGCATACACAAGATCAAAAACACATGAAGCCTTTAATTACTTTAGAAACATCAGAAATCATGCCAAGACTGTATTAAACCTAACTAAATCAAACTTTCTCCATAAGCAGGCAAATAAACTTCTAAATAATCCAAATGATAACAAAATATTTTGGTCTACTCTTAACTCATTCAAATCCAACTTCACTACTGCTTCATCCATTCCACCATTAAAATCCCCGACTGGCAATCTTGTAAGTGACCCACGAGGTAAAGCTAACCTTCTTGCAGATATTTTCTCCACCAACTCAACCTTAGATGAAATAAATCAAGATGTCCCTGTACTTAATTTTAATTCACCTGAAATTCCCTCACTTAAGATCCACACCAGACATGTCAAAACTATTTTGCAGAATCTCTCAGTAGATAAGGCTCCTGGTCCAGATGAAATTCCTCCAATAGTACTTAAGAATTGCTCCTTGGTGCTCGCTCCTGTATTGGCAAATTTTTTCCGTCTGTGTACTCATACCTCATGCTTCCCAGTACCCTGGAAAGAAGCAAACATCCATCCAGTTCCTAAAAAAGGTGCCTCTTCAGATCCATCAAACTACAGACCAATAGCTATAACTTCCACTCTTGGCAAAGTTTTTGAAATTATATTAAATAATCACATAATTAAGCATCTGGAGAATAATAAATTAATCAGTGATAGGCAATATGGTTTTAGACGATGTCGATCAACTGCAGACATTCTTTGCCTTCTTACGCATCAAATCAACCAAGCTACAGACCAACATGGTGAAACACATACAATAGCACTGGATATATCAAAGGCATTTGATAGAGTCTGGCATCAATCCTTATTGTCGAAGATGTCACACTACGGCCTTGCATCATTAGTTCCACTAATTTCTTCTTATCTTCATAACAGAAAAATACGTGTAATGGTAGATGGCCTTTATTCTCAATTTCACTCAATAAATGCTGGTGTTCCCCAGGGATCAGTTTTGGCCCCAACTCTGTTCCTCATTCATATCAATGATCTCATATCTACCACTCATAATCCAATACATTCCTACGCAGATGACTCAACACTCCACAGTTCCTTCACATATACCAATTCTTTCACCCAACCCGATCTTATAAATTCAAAAATAAACACTGCAATTTCTCTGAACCAGGACCTTTCTAGAATTAATGAATGGGGACAAGAGAATCTAGTTTCCTTTAATGCACAGAAAACCAAGTACAAGTACATTCAATTTTCTAACCGACAGAATCTCACTGACTCCCATATATTTTTTAATGATGTAAATATTCCCACTTCCCCTAGTATTGACATTCTCGGTGTAACATTAACTACTAACTTGAGCTGGACACATTATGTTAGAAGCATTGCTAAGAATGCCTCTAAAAAACTGGGACTCCTGTACAGAGTTCGAGAATTCTTCACTGACGAGCAGTTGGCCGTAATATATAAAAGTCATGTGCGCTCTCAGATGGATTACTGTTCACCTCTGTGGGGGGGAAGTGGAGTGGTTGCATTGAGGCAGTTGGACAAAATTCAAAATAAAGCTATTAGATTAATCAATAACCCTGCAATCACACAGGACCTTCCTACATTAGCCATACGAAGAAACGTTGCATCCCTTGCATTATTCTACAGATATTTTCACAGCAATTGTTCCGAGGAACTTGCTTCAATTGTGACGCCTCTCCACATCTTTCCCCGTAGAACTAGGGCAGCTGAGAGCGCCCATGAATTTACACTTTCTCCTCCACAATGCAGAACTTCTGCTTATCAGAATTCATTTATCCCCAGAGCTACTACTCTTTGGAATTCACTTCCCTCGAATTGCTTTCCACAAACTTACAATCAACAAATGTTTAAATCCAGTTGTTACAAACATTTTATGAATGGAGGATGCCTTTAGGCACATGGACCTTTTTGTTTTATCTGTGTTTTTCCTTCCTCCGTTCATTGTCTCTTAATAAAAAAAAAAAAAATAGCTACCCTACTTTATATATGGGCGATAAGCTGATCTAATCAGAATAGGGGTTGAGCGTCCCCTGCCTCCCAGAGCTGTATCACTCTGTATCTCTTACTACGTCTCTTTCTCTTTCTATCATTATTGACAAAGACACTTTTCTCTTGGTCCATTTTTGATAGCAAATTGTGGCTTCCCTGATATATCTAATACCCAACATATGACCTTTCCCTAGGTGCTGTACTACTATTATTCAACAGTCAAACACTATGTACCGGGTATTGTGGAGATGGCCGGTTAGTCACAGTTGTAGTGGGGGTCGGTTGTGACGGATGGCTGTGGCTTCCTGGAGTCCATCAGCCTCAACAGTCAAACACTATGTACCGGGTATTGTGGAGATGGCCAGTTAGTCACAGTTGTAGTGGGGGTCGGTTGTAACGGATGGCTATGGCTTGCTGGAGTCCATCAGCCTTAACAGTCAAACACTATGTACCGGGTATTGTGGAGATGGCTGGTTAGTCACAGTTGTAGTGGGGGTCGGTTGTGACGGATGGCTGTGGCTTGCTGGAGTCCATCAGCCTCAACAGTCAAACACTATGTACCGGGTATTGTGGAGATGGCCATTTAGTCACAGTTGTAGTGGGGGTCGGTTGTGACGGATGGCTGTGACTTGCTGGAGTCCATCAGCCTCAACAGTCAAACACTATGTACCGGGTATTGTGGAGATGGCCAGTTAGTCACAGTTATAGTGGGGGTCGGTTGTGACGGGTGGCTGTGGCTTGTTGGAATCCATCATCCTCAACAGTCAAACACTATGTACCGGGTATTGTGGAGATGGCCGGTTAGTCACAGTTGTATTGGGGACGGTTGTGAAAAATGGCTGTGGGTTGCTGGAGTCCATCAGCCTCAACAGTCAAACACTATGTACCGGGGATTGTGGAGATGGCCAGTTAGTCACAGTTGTAGTGGGGGCCGGTTGTGACGGATGGCTGTGGCTTGCTGGAGTCCATCAGCCTCAAAAGTCAAACACTATGTACCGGGTATTGTGGAGATGGCCATTTAGTCACAGTTGTAGTGGGGGTCGGTTGTGACTTGCTGGAGTCCATCAGCCTCAACAGTCACACACTATGTACCGGGTATTGTGGAGATGGCCAGTTAGTCACAGTTGTAGTGGGGGTCGGTTGTGATGGTTGGCTGTGGCTTGTTGGAATCCATCAGCCTCAACAGTCAAACACTATGTACCGGGTATTGTGGAGATGGCCGGTGAGTCACAGTTGTATTGGGGACGGTTGTGATGGATGGCTGTGGGTTGCTGGAGTCCATCAGCCTCAACAGTCAAACACTATGTACCGGGGATTGTGGAGATGGCCAGTTAGTCACAGTTGTAGTGGGGGCCGGTTGTGATGGGTGGCTGTGGCTACTTGGAGTCCATCAGCCTCAACAGTCAAACACTATGTACCGGGTATTGTGGAGATGGCCGGTTAGTCACAGTTGTAGTGGGGGTCGGTTGTGATGGGTGGCTGTGGCTTTCTGGAGTTTATCAGCCTCAACAGTCAAACACTATGTACCGGGTATTGTGGAGATGGCCGGTTAGTCACAGTTGTATTGGGGATGGTTGTGATGGGTGGCTGTGGCTTGTTGGAGTCCATCAGCCTCTCTGATTTAGCCACAGTTGTAGTTGGGACCGGTTGTGACGGGTGGCTGTGGCTTGCTGGAGTCCATCAGCCTCTTTGATTTAGTCACAGTTGTAGTGGGGGTCGGTTGTGATGGATGGCTGTGGCTTGCTGGAGTCCATCAGCCTCTCTACTTTAGTCACAGTTGTAGCGGAGGGTCGGTTGTGACGGATGGCTGTGGCTTGTTGGAGTCCATCAGCCTCTCTACTTTAGTCACAGTTGTAGCGGAGGGTCGGTTGTGATGGATGGCTCTGGCTTGCTGGAGTCCATCAGACTCTCTACTTTGCCTTTGGATGTATGTTTGACTGCATCTGCTGTATATATTCTTCATAAATTTCAATCGCTTTGGCTCCTATGGTCTGTTTTTGCTTTCAGCTGACGGTACATTGCAAAGTTCCCATCAAAATTTCTGTTATTCTGAAGATTGTGTAGTGAAATATAATGCTGATTATAGAAAATTGGTCGTAATATGCTGCAGAAACATAGTAGTTTAATTTTTTTCAAGTAAGTATTGATAATTCGGCTGCTAAGGGATGACATTTATCGTCAGCTGAAAAGAAACGGAGTATAGTTGCCCGAATCTCAAGTCTGTTCACCTCTGTGTGTGAGTGTGCAGATTTACTCTCTCTCTCTCTCGCTCTCTCTCTCTCTTCTGCTATTCGGCATTATCTGTGTCAGTCTTTATCCTTGTGTACTATATATACTGTAATTTCCCTCTGCATGTTCCTATCTAACTTTTTACAGCAGATAAATTTGAACGTAATTTATTATAAAACTGATCAGCTCAATACCATCAATCGCTGAATTAACATGTATAATCATAATTCAACTGTATATAATGATTAATATGACTTAATGTATACATGTAAATATATATAATTTCTCGTCATTACTTCCACGATCTCTGCTCTTGACTGATTAACTTAACTCCTTCAGACATATTAAGTCCAAATAAGTCCGAGGAGGCGGTATACATAGCTTTTGAGTCTTGAATTTGGCTCATGAGTGTTTTCGAAGCCTTACATATTTCTCTATTTCCATCCACCAGAATGCTGTTTATTGTGATGTATCATATGTCAATGGAAAGAGGAATAATTATAGTACATGATAAAAAACAAAAATGTAAATAAATCGAAATATGAAAGTGTAAATGAGTCCGGAATACAATTATTTCCCATGCAATTGACTTCACACCGTCCTATCTCTAAATTGTGAGTGATGACCATATTTTTTTTTTTTGTGCTCAAATATCAGTATTTTTTCTGCTCTTTCCAAATCTGAAAACAGAAATTGTTTATCTTCAATAGTTCTCAAGCAGTGACCGAAAAAAAAGTATGATTTTGATTGATATGGTTTATAACATTTTCGATTTATTTCGTTGTTACGAAGTGTATGGTTTTAAATTTAGGCTGTATGAATACAGCAAATAATGCTGATGAGTATAAAAAAGTAAAAGTTCCTACGACAAATACTTTTTGCGCTATGAATATTTGAAATGAAGAGCCAAAATGCGAGTATTTACGCTTCACCCGTCTCTGTTCCGCCGACGCTAGTCGGGTTCCGAGCTGTTCCCCACCTCGTTGTTGCGTTATTTGCTTGGATACGTATATAATTGTATATATCACCGGAATCGGAAAATTGTGCTCTTTCTAATGGTGAAAACCAAAATAATATATCGTAATTGGTTCGCGAGCTATGCGCATTTGTGTCCATGCATTGTTATTGTTATGAAAATATATGAGAATGTTTATACAATTGTATATCTTTGCCACAATATACAACACTTTTATATAATTTTCCTTGCCAATAATTCTATAATGTTCATAGAAGACATGTCAGTCATGAAGGTTGTCAATTTTACTAACTGGTAGGGCCACAACCCTTTCCAACGAGATGGGAAATGGCTCCTGGGTTGACACTGAAAAAACAAAACAAGAAAGCCAGGTTATCTTCAGGTAATAAATTCAGAAATAATTC